>JANHMN010000002.1:193462887-193501916 GCA_030674055.1 Rhabdomys pumilio | reverse complement strand
AGAGAAGGAGGGAAGGAGGGAGGGAGGGAGGGAGGGAGGGAGGGAGGGAGGGAGGGAGGGAGGAAGAGAGTAAACATCAGATTGGGTGCTCAAAAATGCCCCACAGAAATGTACTAGGAAAACCTCCTTAAGTCAGTCAGCTAGATTCCCAAGGGGGCATCCAAGTGAAAGAATAAACAGCAACAGAGATAATGTCTTAAAGTCAGGCACAACATCCAGCAGAAAAAAAATCAGCTGGAAAAGTTGAGGCAATTCAATGGATTCTCAGTTGAACTTTCTCTCTATAAATGAGCTCCCCATGACTGAATATGTGGCTCTCTCCCCCTGCTGTAGACACTATGTCATGGAGAAACATTAGTAACCTCTGTTGAAAATAGTTTGCCCCCTAGATGGAATCCCAATCCCCTAGGGAGCCCTAGCCACTACTGAACTTTTATGGCCAGCGCCACAGATCTCTTGAGCACCAAATTCCCCACACTGGCATTTTGGGGATCTCCATGGGCCAGGCCACCTTGATGTGGAGTAGATACAACGTTAAGCAGTTTTGCAATTCTCATCCCTTCCTGTCCCAAAAATTGGAGGCCAGTCTACTCTCACACAAAGGGGAGTTGGAAGACTTTTTGAGACAAATAAGCTTGGGTCTGAAATGGGAGTTGGGGAAGGGCAACCCTCCTTCCAAAGACAGCTTTTTGGTGAACTCAAACCAGTGTAGTTCCTTGTAACTGTATTTCATTAAAATGCAAAAACTCCTGTTCCCCCAAAGGCTGTGAAGAGAAGGCAAGCCGTAGCTTGGGAGAATGTATTTTTAAATCAGACTATCTGATAAAAGACTTGATTCTAGGATAAAGAAACACTCCTTTGTCTAGTTTAGAATAAGTAACTCGAAGTCCAGTAAATTTAAGGGCATACAAACAGTTTGAACACTTAAGCAAAGAAGACAGATTGTAAATAAACATGTCAACAGATGTTTGACATCTTCAGCCACTAGGAATAATCCAAATATAAACCGTAACAAGGCAGCACCGTTTGCTGCTGGGATGGCTAATATAGAAAAGATCATACTCTGTGATCCGGCTGTCTCATCTGTGTTTACCGACACAAGACAGAAACCTGTTCATATAAAGACTTATCAGTTGTGATTACAAAAACTGAATGACTCAGGCCCATCCGCCAACAGGTGGGTTAATAAATTTGGTGTATCGCCCATTAGAATACTACTCGGTTATTTTAAAAAGTGAACTATTGGGCTGGGAGGACAGCTCAGTAGGTGGAGTGCTTGTCTTGCAAGCATAAGGACCAGAGTTTGATCACCAGAACTCATGTAAGAATGCTAAGTACTGTACTAGGGAGACAGAGACAGATCCCTGGGGCTGCCTGGCCAACCATTCTAGCCTAATTGGGGAGCTCAGGCCATGAGAGACCCTGTTTCACAGAATATAGGTATTCTTGAGGCTTATTGTATGGCCTCTGAGCATGCAGACATACAATGTGAAATACTGATGCACATACCAACATTTTCTGTTTTATTTAGGGGGGTCAGACCTTTGAAGGCAGGGAAGAAACTATGGTAGAATTAACACGTTAAGTTAATCTCTTTTAAAACGATTTTTATTACAGTATCAGAGATCAAACCCTGGGCATCACATGTCTGTCTGGCAAGAGCTCTACCACGGAGTCACATTCCTAGCCCTAACATTTTTTTTTAATTATTATTTTAAGATGAAAAATACTTGAAAGGTGAGATATAAGTATAAAGGAAGCAGAAGTTTCATTACAAAACATAAATGGAAATGTTGACTCAGCTGAAAAAGATGTTTTACAAAGTTAATTGTATCCAGATTCTCTCTAAAGACACCCAGAGCCAAGCCAGAAGTTGGAATCCTGTCGGTCCCAGGATTCTCAGCTGAACTTTCCAAGCCTTAAGTTTCTCTTGCTGGGTTAGCCAACTGAGGATTTAGGAAAGTAAGTGAGGAGGCAACAAAGCTGTCATCCTGATGGTAGTAGACCTATTTCTACATGTCCTCCAAGTTCTGCCCGTTCACCCCAAGTCCAGGCTTGCGGAATTCTGCTTACCCTGGGGGACTCTAGCCAAGGCCAACTTTTCATGGCCAGAACCACATATGTTCGCCAGGGGGCGCGCCTCACTACATTGAGCACCAGATTCCACGTGCTGGGATTTTGGACCTCTCTGGTGGTCCAGGGCAGCAGTCTTTCGCCTTCTGAGTGCCCATGACCTTCGTATCCCAGGCTGGGCTTGGGATTTTCTTATCAGTGTCAGGCTCCTCTCCACCCCCTTCTACACAATGTTTGCCAGCTCCCCTCACTATTCCTCTCCACTTAGCCAAAGGGGATTTCTAGAGGCCACTCTCTAGAGCAGGTGTTCTGTCATCCAGGAACACAGGCACTCCTCTCCCCACCCCATTCCCCGGCCAGCGACTTTCCCTGTTTTGCACAACTGAGCCCGCGCAACAGTGGTCGGCTTTTCATAATGGCCTTCCTTTCGACTTTGCTGTGCAGATTGGCTCCCACTCCTGGATAGTGAGGTTTTCTCACTCCTCACTTTGGTCAAGGGCCTGTCACCCTTGAGCATGCCCTATAGAGTCTAGTCTTACCACACTGAGCCTTGTAAGTTTCTCAGGCACTGCCAGTCTTCCTTCTAGGGACACTTTTCCTGCCTGTCCTTCTCAGCCGGGCTTGCTCATTAATGAGTGCCCAGTTGTGATCCTTCCCTTTGACCATCTTTAGAGAACCTTCTAGGTCCTCTTTTCTCCCCATTCCTCAAAGCAGAGATAGGTCATATTGCATCTCTCTCTCTCTCTCTCCCTCCCCCCCCAGTATCAAGATACTGTAGTACTATACTGGTATGAATCAACTGAACTATGCCTGACCATTTTTTTTCTGGCTAAAACAAACCATTGGTAGATATCAGCTTCTCATTCCAAACCCGTCAGAAACAAAACAAAACAAAACACAACATTGTGGGTGAGATGAGGAAGGGCAGGAACAAATATTCACCTAGTGGTTTGGGACATCAGGTCAATTGAGATACCTCTTTCCTCTTGGCCCAACTGGAAAAGCTTGGAACCTGTTGACACCGGTGTGACTGTTTTCCATTGGGTTCATTTTAAATAATTTAAACTCAAAGTGGACAGGTTTGTATACTTAAAGAATTTTAGGGATTATTTTGATTTTTGGTTTTTGTTTTGTTGAGACAGGGTTTCTCTGTATAGCCCTGGCTGTCCTGGAACTTGCTCTGTAGACCAGGCTGGCCTTGAACTCACGGATCTGCTTGCCTCTGACTCCCAAGTGCCAGGATTAAAGGCGTGCGCCACCATGCCCAGCGTTTTATTTTCTCAAGGTCTCACACTATATCCCACTCCTATATGCTTGGGGCTAGTTATATGTGCCATTCTGTTTCTTGGTGTTTTTGCAAAAAGAAATATTGTTATGCCACTATATGTTTTCAACATGTGCATGTGAACTGTGTTTTATACTAAGATCTCAAGACTGGTCCAAGTAGCGTCTGTCCCTTCTTTTGCCCTCCTCATTGTCGTGCTTACCCTCCCATGGCCACCAACAGCACAGTACAGTCCTCAACCACATGCCCTGGGCAGTGCATCACAAACACCTGTCACCTTGGAGTCTTGGGAAATACAGGCCCTAGCTCAGCAGGTCTAAATGGGACTGGAAAATATCTCTCTCTCTCTCTCTCTCTCTCTCTCTCTCTCTCTCTCTCTCTCTCTCTCTCTTTTAGATGTGGCCTCATGTAATTCACTGTGGTCCCAAACTAGATATGTAGCCGAGGATGGCCTTGTACTTTTGCTCCTCCTGATTCACTTCCCAAGTGACAGGACTACAGCCAGGAGCTTCCGTGCCGAGTTTATGTGGCGATAGGGATCAAACCCAAGGACATGCTGGGCAAACACTCTACTAAAATGAACCACATCCTTAGCCCCCCCCCCAGAGTCTGCATTTTTTAATTTAATTTTTTTATATGTATGAGTGCTTGTATGTATCTGTGCCACATGAGTGCCTGGTGCAGACGGTGTCATCTGATCCTCTGTAATTGAAGTAACCGATGGCTGTGAGCTGACATGTAGATTCTGAGGACTGAACCAGGATCCTCTTGCAAGAGCAAGTGTTCTTAACTGCTGAGCCATTTCAGCAGCCCCACAGAGTCTATAGAGTTGAAAAGCTAAGAGATGCCGAGACTGCACTAACCACCTGTCAAAGAGCAACGCCCTCAAGGACCTCTGTGAGAATTTATTTGAGTTTCTGGGTTATAGAATATAAGAACCTCTAATTTGGTAAGGACTGCCTGTCTGCACTCCTGTTTCACTGCATCGCCCAACCCCACAGCAGCAGGTCAAGAGGGCAGGACGTATATTTTGATTGGAAGAGAGGTGAAAAAAACCTTTTTTGTTCTCACCTACATTGACATTGTGTCCCCTGAATATGGTCTTGATTAATACCTCCTCTCTTAATTAAAATGGTCCAAGTTCTCTGGAGTGATGTCCCTGGCCAGTGATACATGGTCCAGGCTAGGCTTCTTCATCTCTATTCCCACCACAGACAACTCTGAAGTCTCAGTGCTCTAGACATCTAGACTCTTTGACTTATCACACCACTAGGCCTGGGCTTCCTCTCTAACAAGAGCCATAGAACTTTCATTTAAGTTGTATTTTCTCCTGTCCATGTGATTTTCTCTTTACTAAGCCTCTTAAAGTGCTCTGGGACACAAACAGCCTGGCCTTGGCACTGGTAAGTGCTTATCCTGCTCCTAATTAAAAAGCTCTCTTTCTCTCTTTCTCTCTCTCTCTCTCTCTCTCTCTCTCTCTCTCTCTCTGTGTGTGTGTGTGTGTGTGTGTGTGTGTGTGTGTCTGTGTCTGTGTGTCTGTGTGTCTGTGTATCTGTGTCTGTGTGTCTGTGTGTCTGTGTGTCTGTGTGTGTATTGTGTTGTGGCATTAGGGGCTAGTTCAGGTACTTCACCTTGCAAGCCAGATGCCCCAAAGCAAGTGTCTATGTCTTGTTATATCCAGACAGAAAATGAAATTCAGAAAGACTTACCAGGGCTAGTAGTGTAGCTCCTTGGTAGAGTACTTGCCTAAGATGCAGGAGATCTTGAGTTTGATCACTGGCACCAACTAAACCAGGCATGGGAGCACATCCCTGTAAATCTAGCCCTTGGGAGGTAGGGGCAAGAGGATCAGAAGTTCAAAGTCATTCCCAGCTACATAGTGAGTTTGGGGACAGTCTGAACTATATGAGGTGTGTGTGAAGGGCAGGCAGACAGGCAGACAGATGAGGAATAGATCATTCATGGAGCAAGAATGTGGTAGTCCTGGAATTTCATCAGTGGTAACCACTGCTGTAAAAGCAATGCTTCCCCATCCCCATGTCTAGCCTTGACTCGCAGCCACATCTCCGGGGGAACTACAAAGAGAAGGACTGACTTGGGCTTTTAGGTACTCACTGAAGCTATCCCACCAGTATGAAGATGTCTTCCAGTAAAACAGAGTTCTAAAACTGTGGCAGGCTTTGGCCAAAATGAACCATGACTCAAGGTGCATGAGTGTTTTTTCTGCCTAGAGCTTCAGAAGCAATGATTTTAAGGTTAGATATAATCTTAGATAGATCCGGGAAGCAGCAGGGATTGGGTCGAGGTCAGGAGTGGATTGAGACTGAAACCTGAGCCCCAGCTGTGGGCAGATTGCCTAGCATATCTGCCACCTTACTTGGTAACTGACACTCACAGCTTTGTGTGGAAGGCTCAGCAAATAGGTGAACGGCCAAACTCCAGGGAAGTGTGGGTGGAAGCAGCCTGCTGAATCCACTCTGGAAATCCCTCGTCTGGTATTCCCACTCACACAGCTTTGCACGCATTGCCCAGCACCAGGCTCCAGCTTGCACAACTCATGGAATTCAGTATCTGCCTAGCCTGATGCCTTGGGACACACAGCCTTTCACATTTCATTACACCGTCCATAACGTGTCAATTCTTTTTAGGACTGGGATTTCATACATGACAGTTTCCGTGGAAGCCTAGCTTCTGAATCAAAAGGCCTTTTGAGCTTATATAGTGTTTTTAGGGTCCAAAACATCTTAACTGCTGTTTGGCCCTAAAATACTTTTCATAAAACCAGGCATGGTGGCACAAGTTTTAATCCCAGTACTCTGGACATAGAAGAGACAATAGGATTAGAAATTCAAAGTCGTCCTCAGCTAAATTGTTCAGAGCCATCCTGGGCTTCATGAGACACCACTTCAAAACAACAACAACAAAAGCAAAGTATTTTGCAAATAGGTACTGACTTTTGATCAAAACAACTCCATGAAAACATTGGGGTTCACTTAACACCAAGGCTCAAAAGTAATGAATTGGCCAAGATATGGGTGGCTGAAATAGGACTTTGATTTTTTGTAACAGGCCTGGGGGCTCTTAAAAAAAATAAGACTATGTAGGGTGGAGTGTGTGCTTATGCACAAAGCCTTGGGTCCAGTCTACACACACACACACACACACACACACACACACACACACACACACACACTCACACACCAACTCACTACCATGATTGGCCTCATTGGCCTCTTTCCCATTTCTGGGAGGTGAGTGAGGTGATATCCCCAGCTATCTTTCTGGCAGTAAGACCCATTCCAGAGTGTGTGCTCCTCCTGGAAGTAGAAAGAGAGGATCCGTGACAAATCCAGACACGTCCAGGGGTGTGTAGGTGGAAACGCTCAGGAAGCCTGAAGTGGGGAGGACTGAGGAGATGTGACAAAAAGATTCTGCCAGGAAGACCACTTGATGTTACCACATCCATACGGGTGCTCTCAGTGGTTTGTCCAAGCTCTTGCTCCTGGCTAAACTGTCTGTCCTGTTCCTGACACCAATGTGGATTTAAGGTAGATGCCCAGAAGCCAGACCCCACTTGTGTTTGTGACTGGAGGTCTGAGGTCTGTTGAAGCTCCACTGCCCTCCCTCCCCAATGGGGCTCAGGCCCTAGGCCAGGGCTCAACAGACACAGGCAGTAAGATGGGGTTGCCCTTCTATTGGTCCAAGTCCTGAGCATAGCCTGGGTGAGTCATGGAGGTGAGGAGGCCCACGAGGCTCAGTAGTGTGGAGAAGAGTAGCAGGAAGGAGGCAGCGAAGAGCAGAGCAGGCAGGGCACTGAGGACAAGCAGCAGGATAGCTGGCAGCAGGTGGCTCCACATCACAGCCACCACAGGCCATAGGGAGCTCAGCAGGTGGGAACCCGTGGTGAAGAGTGCATGACATAGCATCAGTGCCAGCAGCAGGTAGAGTGTCCCCTCCAGACCCCATAACATACGCTGTAGTGGTTGCCGCCAGCTTGATGTATTCCACCACTGGGTCCAGCTCCGAGGTATGTGGCATACCCACCAGCGCACCCAGTCCTGACGGATGACCCAGGCTGACCAGGGCACTGCCCGCTGGGGCCCCTCGCCAGCCCCGATGATATCCGTCTCCACTCGTGGCTGCTGCATCACGGCTGGTGCACCTGTGGACAGGGCCAGGCCAGCTGCAGGAGCAGCCCTGGAGATGCCCAGGACCTCTGGATAGGTAGGCATGCAGGGTTCAGGAGGATACCAGCATGGGCAGGATTAGGCTTTGAACCGGGGCCTAGCACTTACCTTTGGGCAGAGCCACCTAAGTCATGGTGTTTCCTGATGTGCCTAGGTTGGCCTGGCAGCCAGGTCCCAGTCTTACCCTCGCTCACCCCACCGTCCCCAGAGGAGTGCATTATGACCCGGGCTGGGGTGGGGCCCAGGCAAGAGAGGAGCTATTGCATAGTGTGAGAGTCACTTATGTCCTTTACTTAATGGCCCCTCCAGGCTGGCAGGACAGCTCAGAAAGCCTTACGGATACCATTCTCCTTGCTTGTAGGAAGCCTTCCCCACACTTGTCCCTCCTTGATGACTGCCTCCAACTTCATGGCTGGAGTTGGTTGCTGTAACTACTCTTTTCTCTGCCTTCTCTTAATGCCCTAACCCTCAGACCCAATTGTCAAATGTCCATATTATAGAACTAGAAGGCCCTGAGGTTCAAGCTAAATAATATGGAATATTCTGTCCTTACCACACACCCTTACCCTCATGTAGCTCAGGATGGAGAAGAAATCTGAGAGCAGATTGGATGGTGTATTTTTAGAAGGCATTCAGCTTTAGGAAGGCCCTCAGGCCCAAGGATGGATACAGAAAGCTAGGCCCAGCATGGCTAAGGGTATACCAGAGCCTCCCAAGATCAGGCCCAGGCCCAGGAATAGCAGGAGCAGTGCATCCTGGAGGCTGAGCAGTCTTGAGACTGTCCCTACTGGGGAGGGGGGAGCTGATTGCTGTCCTGGACCTTCACCAGCCCCCTGGCTCTGACCCATTGGGAGAAGTCTGTGTCGTTGCAGGTTGCAACCTGTGGACCTGTAGAGAGAGATGATGGCAGCTTGAGGCAATTGCTCACTTGTCCCCGTGCTTGGGACACCTACCTGACAAGTGGCACTTACCCATGGAGCAGGTCAAAAACAAGGAAGCTGGTCAGCAAAAGGAGCAGCAGGGCCAGACCAGCCGTTGAGAAGACGGTTCGAATTGTCACTCCTAGTGCCCCCAACCCTAGGATACTGTCCAGGAGCTGGGCCTGGCTGAAGTCCCAGGGGACACACATGGCTCACTAACCCTACTCAATTCCTCTTCAGTATCCAGACCCCTGGGAGGGAGTAGGATGGACCTAGAAGAGCTTTGGGCATGGGTAAGCAGAGCTGGGTCCTGGGGGTTATTAGGAAGACCTAGTGCTAGGAGATTAGGGATCAGGGAAGGGAAGAGGGCCTTGACATACGCTCACTGAGTGAGGAACTAGCCTCTTTGGGGATCTCCCTTCACCAACTCCCACCCCACATCTTAACCAACCCTCCTCACCTCCTCCCACTTGGGTCAGCCATTCTAGATTTGGACACCCTGGGGGCATTGTGACCTATTATCAGGGAAGACCTGGCATTAAGGAAGGACAACAGTTTGTCTTGCCTCATAAGCACTGGTGGCCTAGGTGGGGCTTAGCTAGCAAATCAGTGTTTCTGAGAACTGAGACTCATCCACTTGCCTTTCTAATAATTCTCTGCACCAGGGACTTCCCACCAGTTCTGCGATGTCAGGAAAGCATGCTAAAACAACAGCTGCTTGGACTTCTGCATCTTCCAGAATGTTCTCCAGGCTACACATCTAAGATGTCACTCAGGCATTCAATTTTTCTGTATCCAGTTCTCTTCCCTGAGAGTGGGGTGAGGCCTGTGGGGTTTTGATGGTAGTGGGAAAATCAGGTTTGCAACTTTGGAATGCAGAATAGACTTTTCTAGAATACAACCTAGCTATGGGGCAGGGGTGGGGAGGGGCAAGAGGATCCTATTTGGATGTTTTAAGCACTGCAGTTTTGGGAGGTATTATGGTTTCAGCAATGGGACAGAGAGCTGGGCATGGTGGCATATGCTTTAATTTCAGTGCTCAGAAGGCTAAGACAGAAATGTTGTGAGTTTAAGGCCAAACTGGACTATATAACAGGATGCTGCCCAGGGAATTCAAAAACAAAACAAAGAAAAAAAAAGAGGTCTTGAACCTAAGAGTCTTACAACATCATGACTTCAAGTTGTTTTGAAATAGGGTTTCTTCATGTGTTTCAGGCTAACCTTGAAATCACCATGTAACACAGCTGCCTTGTAACTTGATGATTCCCCATCTCATTCTCCTGAGTGCTAAGATTGCAGGCAGGCACCACCATGCCTCACATAAGATCCAAATGGAAAGTTAAGACCACTACTGAAGAATGAAATTAAGGAATGATCATGGAATAAGTGGATTGGTCACCATTACTGATTATAATTATTCAATGAGAATAAACTTATTCTCACTGAATCAATTGTTGGGGGCAGCTACAGAGCTACTAAATACATGGTTTGGTGACAAAAGACAGGAGTAGAAGTGACATAAATTTAAATATTACTCATACTTTGAAGGAAAACTGAAGGGGTTGGAGCCGGGGAGACACTGACAATATAGCGCCCAGGAAAAGGGGAGGTTGAGAGAAAATGGTGGAAAGAGCATTAAGCTGCCTCCCAGGACACCCCACCCAGGACACCCCACTCAAAGATCCCCGGCAGGTGGTCTTGACATGTTTGATGCTGATGGACTTGACAGACCTTAGAGCCAGAGTCATTTGTTCTTAATGTCACTCACCAGTGGCTCGTCCACTGGCTCTTGTTTCTTGGAACTGTGTTTCTGACATAGATTTGCCTACAGGGACACAGGCTATAGTAGAGGATCCTGTTTTTTTGTCTAAGTCCCAATTGTCTTTGTAAATGAGAAAATTAACATTCAGGTTTTAAAATGCTAGTTCCACTAGTCTGCTCATTTCTGGTGCAGCCACAAGACTGTGTGTGTATCCTTGGACTATGGAATTAAGAGTCAGGTCCTGACTGATCTACAGAGACAAAATAGTCCACATATGCAAGGGGTCGGGAGCAGGGTGTGTGACTAAAGATGTAGTGAGAGCAAGGCGCTCTGTGTAATCTGCAGGAGAGTTCTACTCGGGCTGTTTTTCATTCAGCAATCATTTCTTATGTAATCCTCATGTGTCAGGTCTCCAGCCTCTGTTGGGTTCTAACTCCTAGGGCAGACCATGGACTTTTAGACCAATGTTCTGAAAGCCTGAGGTTGTTCTCAGAAGTTAAAAAAAATAGGTAAGAAAGGAGGTTGGCTCTTACTGGGCTCTCTAAGGAGCCAGTTTCTAAGTCCTTGAGATATCATATTCAATATAAGCATCTCTGTTTACACAGAAGTCTTAGATCCTATCAATACTCTATGTCAACAACATGATTTTTGTTGGGGACTTAGACCAGGAACTAGGCTTACCTTGGATTCTAGAAGGTTTACTCAACCAACATGGACAGTCAGCTATACTTGTGTGACTGACCTTCCAATAAAATTCTGGACACCGAGCATGCAGTGAATTTCTCTCACTGACAGCACTTGGTACATGCTGTCATATATACTTCTGGAAGAATAAGCACTGCCTACCTGATTCCGTTTTCAGATGAACAACTGGAAGCTCACAGCCAGTCTTTCCTGTACTCTGCCTGCTGTACATTATTCTATTGTTGGTTTTAATCTGCCTGCAACCTTTCTTGGTCATAAGCCATAACCATTAGTATAACCACTTCTGTGAATTGTGATGAACCATTGAGCAAGAGTGTCTTTGGCATCTGAAGAGGATTCACTGGAACAGTGGTAATTCATTAAACATGATGGAATCACGAGTTGAGAAGAAGGATAGGAGGGAGAGATTCCCAGATGGCTACTTAGTCACCCATAGCTTGGAAATGAAGCAACTCCATGATCAGCTAGTGGAGGTCAAAGCTATCAGTAGAATTTGTTGATGGCAGAGCTAATCCTGGGGGAATTGTTCAGGAATCTGTCCAGAAAGTAGGATAATAAACAAAACCCCCAAGAAACTAGAAAAAGTTCACAAAAATAAAGGAAGAATACTTGAAAGTTGGTTTTGGAAATTTCAAATACAAAAAAAAAATATTGCAAAACTTTTTTTCTGGTATAGTGAACTTTAGTGATGTCATTCAAGGGATTGGGGCTTCAAGCTCCCCACTTCTGGGGACCTGGAATGAAAACTGTGACAAGAGATGCTAAGAATGCTGGGAGTTAACCAGGCAGCATACACTAGCTGATCTGAGACTCCCAACACACATACAGCAGAGGACTGCCTGGTCTGGCCTCAATGAGAGAAGATGCACCTAACCCTTAAGAAACTTGAGGCCCCAGGGAGTGGGGAGGTCTGGTGGTGTGAGGATTGGGGGTGGGGACATCCTCTTGGAGAATGAGGAGAGTTGCAGGGGAGGGGATATGGGATAAAGAACAGTCAGAGGACAGACCAGGAGGGGGATAAAGACTGGACTGTAAGAGAAGATTAAAGGATGAAAAAATATTAAAAAGGAATGTTGGGGGCTGAGTTTAGAGAGGAACTCTCCAGCAGTCAAGGGCCTCTCTCTTCCTTTCTTGTTCTTTCTGGTGGGTGGTCCAGGGCTTCTCACTCCTCGGAGGCCATGTGAACCATAAGCTCCACCAGTAGCTGACTTGAGCTTGACAAATGAGCTTGGAAAAGAGCTTGACAAAGTTGTTATTGAGAACAATGCCAGCCTCAGCATCAAGAGTGAAGGAGTGTTAAAGTCACAGGTTCCGCCTGTTCCTCCCCCTACAGCCCCCAAATACCCTGTAGGGCCCTTGGATGCCTGCTTCACTACCTTTAAAAGCAATTTAAATTTACTTTCTGTGTATGGGTGTTTTGTCTGCATGAAAGTCAGTGTACCATGGAATGCCGGGTACCCACAGAGATCAGAAGAAAGATTGGCAGCTTTCTCAAGGTGGCAGGTCAGATCCACAACAGACACATTATGGGCAAGAACATGGAAGGCCATGCCAGTGAGCTTCCTGTTCAGCTCTAGCATGACCTTGTCCACAACCTTGACAGTGCCAGTGGATGCAGGGATGATGTTCTGGGCAGCCCCACAACTATCACACCACACTTTCCCAGAAGGGTTGTCCATGATGTTTTGAATGGTGGTGATGTCATGTGCTGTGATGCCTTAGTTGTCATGGATGACTTAGGCTGGGTCAGGCGGGCGGGGGGGGGGGGGGGGGTGAGCGGGGGGTGGTGCAGGAGGCATAGCTGACAATCTTGAGTGAGTGTGGTACTTCTTATGGTTCACTCCCATCACAAACATGGGGGCATCAGCAGAAGGGGCAGAGGTGATGACTTTTGCCCCCACCCTTCAAGTGGACCCTGGCCTTCTCTATCATGATGAAAACACCAGGTGACTCCACAATATACTTGGCACCAGCAACACCTCATTTGGTGATGGCAGGATCCTGCTCCTGGAAGATGGAGACTGTCTTCCCACTGGTGACAAATTTCCTGTTGTCAGCTTTGACTATTCCAAGGAGCTTGCCATGGGTGGAGTCACACTGGAACATGTAGACCATGTAGTTGAGGTCAGTGAGGCGACAATATCCACTTTACCAGCGTTAAAGTAGCCCTAGTGACCAGGTGCCCACAGAGCCTAAATCACGTAACTTTTAATAAACTGGATGTGGTAGTCCACGCACAGCTGTAATTCCAGCACTCTTTAGGCAGAATCAGGAGGCTCAGAAGTCCAAGGTCATCCCCAGTACATAGACATCAGTCTGGGAGTGGTTGTTTGAAAGAAAATGACTACCATAGGCCATAGGGGTTGCATTATTAGGAGATGTGGCCTTGTCGGAATAGGTTGTCTTTGTAGTAGGAGGTATGTTGTCACTAGGAGGCAGTTTTGAGGTCTCCCATGCTCAAGCCACGGCCAGTGTAGCAGTCTCTTCCTGATGTCTGAAGATCCAGATGTAGAATTTTCAGGTCCCTCTTCAACGCCATTTCTGCGTGTGTGCCTCCATGCTTCCTGCCTGATGACAATGGACTAAACCTCTGAACTGTAAGCAAGCCCCAAATAAATGTTTTCCTTTGCCATGTTCATCATGTCTCTTCACAGCAGTAAAAGCCTGACTAAGGCACTGGGCTATATAGAATTCATAGACTCCTATCAGTTCATAGTGTGTGTGTGTGAAATTAGAATTACTGGTGCTTCCTGCATAGAAAAAGATCACACACCTATAAGCAAAGGCGACAGGGAATCAGAATTTTACTTATCATATTCTTTAATGTTTCGTTTTGAGAGTGAGGCTTGCTGTCCTGTTTATGCTGTCTTTGAGCTCTTCTTGGTCCCAGCCTGTTCCTCATCTAAGAGCTACTTTGGATCGGTGCCCCACCCGTCCGACTAGGTTGTTCCCTGAAACATATACTTGCCCTGTGATATCCAAAGATCCTCCATGTGGCTCTTGGCGATAGAGACCAGGTAGGTGAATGGATATAAACTTGCTGTCATGTCTCTGGAGTGATGGTCTTTTGACCTCTTGCCTTTGTGTCCCCAAGTACCAAGTGGCCGAGGTCAGAAGCAATAGCCTAGCAAGACATGGGTGTCAGAAGATGCCTAGGAGCTCGGGGACTGAGAGGGGCATAAAAGAGCTCTTGAGTGGGAGTCTAGAAGGAGGGATTAGGGGCTGAGTCTGAGCCGTTCTGTTGTTGGTACTTCTGTCTTCTCTTCTCCGTCTTTGAGCTCTCTGAGACTTGGCTGAGTGTGGGGTTTCTGCTGGAAGACCAGAAACCCTCTACCCATTCAGATAGTGGCCTGCAAGCCAAGGAAGCAGTCTACCATCTTGCCTATATGCCTTGGCTCTGTGTTCAGAAACTCTATGCTTTAAAACATATCCTGTTAGCTTTTATTGCCAACTTGATACATCAGAGAGGAGAATCTGAGGAACCAGAGATGAGAGCAGCCTAAGCAGGATCGTCTTGAATGCTAATCAGTGTACGAGGAGCCTAGCCCACTGTGGGCAGCACCATTCCCTGGACAGTGGTTCTGACCTACACAACAAAGCTAACTAAGCAGGGGCCTGATAGCCCCAGGAGGCTTTCGTCTGGTTTCTGCTTCAAGCTCCTGCATGAGTTCTGCCTCAACTTCCCTGACTGAACCTGTAATCAGAAATAAATCCTTGCTTTCCCTAAGTTGCCTTTTGTCAGAGTATTTTATCATGGCAACCAAAAAAAGAGTAGTCACCCTTAAATTTCTCTATGCCTCTCTGGTGAGCTGGGCCTAGCACTGCTGCTTAGGTGGGAGCACCAAGACGGGACTTGGTCATGTGTGGGTCCTCTGTGATCACTCCCTTCAGAGCTCTCTGACCCTCCTCCTGGCGTGCCACAGTTGGACCAGATGGCAGGGCTTACTCCCTTGGTCCCTACAGGAGGTGACCTCAGTTTAGGAACCCCACATCTGGCCCCAAGCATCTCCACCAGACCTTGGTTCTGTTTCTGCTGATGGAAAGGTGCCCACTTGGGGTTATTCAGTTCATTTACATAGACCATAGCCCTAAACCTTTACTCAGGGGTCCCAGCCACCTGTGGGCAACACTTCTTGGGGGACTGCAGCGAAGGCAAAGCAAGCACCAGTGGCACGGGCCTTTCTTTTGGACAGGTGATTCTGATGTGGGGGGAACCTAGAGAGGTCCGGCGGAAGACAAATCTGAGAACTCCTGGGGGAAGATGAGAGGAAGCAGGGAGGAGGTGGAGCGGTGAGAGCAGGAATCACATTAAGATTTGGCCTCAAGGTTCTTGACGCCAGCCCTCCGGTTATCAGCTCTGGCTGCCTTCCTCGAGTTATGTAACCCCAAAACGTGGCAGCCCAGGGAGGGAAAAAGAGAGGAGGCGGGACTGAGGAGAAAGCGCCGCCTCTCTTTGCGCCCATGGATTGTCTTGGATTTAATGGAGAACCCCTCACCCCTACCCCACAACCCTGACCCTCCACCCCCACTGCTTTCCTGCTCTCTTTTCGCGTTGCCCTCCCCACCACAGCAAGGCACCCGAGGTTCTGGATGGATTTTCCTCTCAGGTTGTAGTTTCCTCTCCAAAGTTCCCAGCTTTGTTACCTTGGCCACGTCAACGAGGCCCACTCCAAGCTTCAGTTTACCAGCCTGTAAAACTGAAGTTTGACTAAAATTCAGGCCACGTGCAGAGCGCCTTGCATAGGTGCCTGCAGTGGGATGGGCGCGCGCAGTCGAACGGAATGTGCGGTGGCTTTGTAGACTGTGCAGAGCCGGGCACCGGTGAGGCTGCGACACTGGGTCTCTAGGCCACCAGCTCGCCGCCCCCGAGGGGTCCTAGCGGCTCACCAGAGTCAGTCGCCCCCGGGGGACCTCGTGGCTCTCCGCAGCCCGCCCTCCCCTCTCTCAGGACGTCGGATTCCGGGCGAGTGACTGTGGGCGGGCCGGAGGCTGCAGAGGGGCGTGGGGCGGCGGAGGGCGGGCGGGCAGGAAGGGGCGGGGGGCTCCGCAGACGCCCGCAGGAAGAAGAGAACCCACCAAGAGCCTCGGCACAGCGCGCCCGCCGACCCTTCCCGCTATGTGGGGTCTCTTGCTCGCTGTGACCGCCTTTGCGCCTTCCGTCGGTCTGGGGCTGGGGGCGCCCAGCGCCTCAGTGCTGGGCCTGGCTCCGGGCTCAACCCTGGCCCCACATAGCAGCGTTGCACAGCCATCCACAAAGGCAAATGGTGAGATCTCTGGGTCCCATCGGCGGCTGCTGGGCAGGTCAGACCCACTCCCCCAGCTGGGTCCTCCAGCTTGCCCAGGAACAGGGACACATACAACCCTGTGCAATGGCTGCTGACTCAGCAGCTTCATTCTGCTCAGACCTAGTCAGCAGTCTTAGGGCAGGCCCAGCGGGATGCTGGCTGCCCCAACTCCAGCCTCCCTTCTTCATAAGTAAAGAAACTGAGGGCAGAATCTGGAAAGGTGAAGAAACACCGGACTAAAAGCCGCAGAGTAAGCCTATGCAGGATGGTGTTTAAGGCCAAGGACTGGAAGGGAGAAGACAGGGAGGAGAGGCTGCATAGAGAAAAGAATCACTGTCCCCTGATGGGCACAGGCAGACTGTCTGGCCTCCCAACTTCTTCCTCAGAGTTGGGAGCTTTGAGGCCAGCAGGTAGGCCAAGCACAGACTTCAGGACAAGATCCAAGGCATAATCTGAAGATAAAGAAGGCTGGAGGTTGATGGGGTTAGGTACAAAATTAGAGGCGGGAGGTAGTATTACCGAAGAGGAACGACCAGGGTAAGTCCTGGAGGTTAAAAACTAACTTCAGATCTTCAGAGTGACCAGTCTCTAATGGCTCGACACTGCTCTCCCCGGGTCAGAGAGTCAGAGGGGACGCTGGCCAGAGATGTGATTGTGTTAAGGAGGAAGAACTGAAGATGTGACTGAAAGAGGCAGGTGGGGTTAGGTAACAGGCCTTGCATGCCATGCTAGGATGACAGTAATTGTTGTAGGTGCCCCATATGCTCAAATGTCTTCTTGGGCTAGCAGTCTAGTCTTTCTGTCTGGGTTTCATGACATTCTCTCCTCTGGTACATTGCCTCCTGGTACCCTAGAGACCTCAGAACAGCATGTCCGGCTTCGAGTCATCAAGAAGAAAAAGATCATTGTCAAGAAGCGAAAGAAGCTAAGGCAGCCTGGTCCTCTGGTAACTGCCAGGCCTTTGGTGACCACTCGCCCAGCAAAGAACCTCACTCTCCCTGAGAAACAAGAACCAGGTATTGCCTTTCCAGGGGCCCCACCTAGCCTATGAACAAACTTAGGCTCAGTTCTCCAGCCTCTCTGGTTACCCTCTATCTAATCCTGTCTCACTGTTCTATCCTTACCACAGGCTGTCCCCCTCTAGGCCTGGAGTCTTTGAGGGTTTCAGATAGCCAGCTGGAGGCCTCCAGCAGCCAGTCCTTTGGTCTCGGAGCACACCGAGGACGGCTTAATATCCAGGTCGGCAGCCCTTGCTCAGCCAGATCTGAGGAATAGGAAAGCACGGCCTTACGACCGGCTCCCCCGCCCCCTCTTCTCTGTGACCCATCTGAGCTTGATCACATGACCTTGTGTCCACAGTCAGGTCTGGAGGATGGTGACCTGTATGATGGGGCTTGGTGTGCCGAGCAACAGGACACTGAGCCTTGGCTTCAGGTGGATGCTAAGAATCCTGTCCGCTTCTCGGGAGTTGTTACGCAGGGCAGAAACTCTGTGTGGAGGTGAGACAGGCTAACGCATAGCCTGGAAGTTGTTAGTGGCCGGACGTGGAAGTGCCACAGTGTCTCTGCTGGGACACTAATGTTTCTCTATCTCTGCGGCCAGGTATGACTGGGTCACATCATTCAAGGTCCAGTTCAGCAATGACAGTCAGACCTGGTGGAAGAGTAGGAACAGAACCGGGGAGGACATGGTGAGTGGCTCCATAGTGATTGGGACCAGTTCATCAGGGGGAGAATCCTCTGCAAATACCACAACTAGGTACACACATAGACTCCAGGAGAAAGCTGGAGCTTTTTACAGTGCTAAGGCTCAAATCCAGGACTGTGCATTCACAGGGAAGTTATTTACCAAGCACGATCTCCTTTGGGATAGCCCCATTAGTTCCACCATGGGGTAGGTGCTACATCTTCTTAATGGGACACCCCTTCTGACCATGAGCCTTGGGATTATTTACTTCTTGCCTGTTCGTGACTCTGGTTTTCCGTCTCATGGACCTCCTTTGTACAAGACTCCAAAATGGGTATGTTGTTTTAATGAACTGAAACCGTGCCAGAAAACACAGCTGCTCAAGGTTGCCCCCTGGCAGGAGCTGTGGAAATGGGGGTCCACGTTTCATGGAGTACATGTCCCCAGCTGCACCCACCAGGGAGGGTTGGCTTGAGAGTATGAGAGCTTTGATTCCATTCCTGGATCCTGAGCCAGCATCAAGTCTGAGCAGCTTCAGCAAGGCATTCTGTATCCCCAGGTATTTCCTGCCAATTCAGATGCAGAGACCCCAGTCTTGAACCTTCTGCCAGAGCCTCAGGTGGCTAGATTCATTCGCCTGCTGCCTCAGACCTGGTTCCAGGGAGGTGCACCTTGCCTCCGGGCAGAGATCCTGGCCTGTCCAGTCTCAGGTAGGCAGCTGGGCAAAGCCTGTGTGGGCAGGGCCTGATTTCAGGGGCATCCTTTACTAGAAACTAACGTTTTATCTGGAACTCACTTCCCACCAGATCCTAATGACCTGTTCCCTGAGGCCCATACACTAGGATCTTCTGACTCTCTGGACTTCCGGCACCATAATTACAAAGCTATGAGGAAGGTCAGATACAACTCCTGTGACCCAGGAAGGAGGCCTGCCTGTCCCCTTCCCACCAGGGCAAACTGGCTATGACTACCCATGAATCCCCTTGTCTCTGTGACCCCCTTTCTCCTACTTCTTTCAATCTCTAAGTTCTGTTCTAATTACCCTTGTCATGACGCCATGCCATTTCTGTGCCCTGCCCCGCCCCCCCATGCTCTGCCTTTTCTGGATCATACTGTGTTGCTCCCATCTGTGTGGACCCCCGCTGACTCTGTAAGTCTTTCCATGGTTAAGCATGGTCTCTGTAACTCCCTTGTGCTCCTCTCTGCATCCCAGCTGATGAAACAGGTGAATGAGCAGTGCCCCAACATCACCCGAATCTACAGCATCGGGAAGAGCCACCAGGGTCTGAAGCTGTATGTGATGGAAATGTCAGACCATCCTGGGGAGCATGAGCTGGGTACTGCTTCCTGACATGGGAAGAGGTGGGCACAGGGCAGACTCTGGTGCGAGCTAACTCTAAGTCTCCTTGTGTTTCCAGGAGAGCCCGAGGTCCGCTATGTGGCTGGTATGCATGGGAACGAGGCCCTGGGGCGGGAGTTGCTTCTGCTTTTGATGCAGTTCTTATGTCATGAGTTCCTGCGAGGGGACCCACGAGTGACTCGGCTTCTCACTGAGACACGAATTCATCTATTGCCCTCCATGAATCCTGATGGCTATGAGACTGCCTACCACAGGGTAGGCCACCTGGCATGATGGTCTTCCTGTCTCTTCTGTATGGTACCCAGAGCTTGCTTGACTTGAACAAGGCTCTTTCTTGGCAGGGCTCTGAGCTGGTGGGCTGGGCAGAGGGCCGCTGGACCCACCAGGGCATTGACCTTAACCATAACTTTGCTGACCTCAACACACAACTGTGGTATGCAGAGGATGATGGACTGGTACCCCACACTGTCCCCAACCATCACCTGCCACTGCCTACCTACTATACATTACCCAATGCCACTGTGAGTATTCTGGGGCAGTAGTGGAAGGCCACCTAAGGCCCCCTTGTCCCTGTGTGCAGCCCATCCTCTCTTCCCTTGTCTAGGTGGCTCCTGAAACGTGGGCAGTGATCAAATGGATGAAGCGCATTCCATTTGTGCTGAGTGCCAACCTCCATGGGGGTGAGCTTGTGGTGTCCTATCCTTTCGACATGACTCGGACCCCGTGGGCTGCTCGTGAACTCACTCCCACACCAGATGATGCTGTCTTCCGCTGGCTCAGCACTGTCTATGCTGGCACAAATAGGGCCATGCAGGACACCGATCGCCGACCTTGTCATAGCCAGGACTTCTCCTTGCATGGCAATGTCATCAATGGAGCCGACTGGCACACAGTTCCTGGGAGTATGTGCCTGAGAGTGGAATTAGTCCTGTCTCCATAACCACCTATCCCATAATAGTCTTTTGTGATGACAGTACTTACTGTCAATCCCTACCCTGAGTGTCTCTCAAGAGCACTGGGAAAGTGGGGCCCCCGTCTACCCACTTAACACTCCAGTGTCTTTGGTATCCCCAGGCATGAACGACTTCAGCTACCTACACACCAATTGCTTTGAGGTCACGGTGGAGCTGTCCTGTGACAAGTTCCCTCATGAGAAGGAGCTACCTCAGGAGTGGGAAAACAACAAAGATGCTCTTCTCACCTACCTGGAGCAGGTGGGATCTAAGTCCCACTTCCTAGCCTCCCTGAATTACTCCTGGTCAGACTAGGAGTTGTTCCTTAAAGAACTGGAGAACCAGCTCTTAACTGGCATCAGATTTCCACGGTGTTGTGGGCCACGTGTGACATCAGATTGGGATGACCTAGGACAGAAAGTGATTTGCAAGTAGGGTAGTTTCGGATGTTATAAGCCAACGGAACTAGAAGCAACTTGAAGCTAAGGGGTGAGCCCTAGAATTGTCACAAGCCTGTCATTGTCGGGATAGCGTTTCTCAGAAAAGACATTAGTCAGATGGGAAAACTGCCTTCCGCAGAATGTTACATTCCTCAGGGACTGAGGTCCCTAAGAGTGGTTCGATAATAATAGCATCCATGGCTTCTACAAAAGAAATCTGCCTGGGGTGAGATGGATCAGGAGGTAAAGTCCCTGCTAAACAGGCTAACACCCGAAGTCCAGTCTCTGGAAGACATGCTGTGGGAGGAGAGAGCTCACTGCTACATGCTCTCTGACCTCCACACACTTGCCATGGCATGTGTGTGCCCACATACAAACACAGGCACATACAAAATAAATGCAGGTACAAACATTTTTTTTAAAAGAGGATTGACATTCAGATCCCAGCACCCATGTCAGAAGCTGAGCATCCCATAAATCCCTGGAGCCCGAGCTCAGAGCTGGGTAGACGAGAATTGCCAAGCTTTACTGTCTCACAGCCTAGCGAAGTGTGAGCCAGGTCTAAGGATAGACCTTGCCTCACAGAAATAGGGTATCTTGAGCATCTTTTGGCCTTCAGACATACATGCGTGGGTGAGTGTGTGCCCGAGTGTGTGTGTGTGTGTGTGTGTGTGTGTGTGTGTGTGTGTGAGAGAGAGAGAGAGAGAGAGAGAGAGAGAGAAGCACACAGAAGCCTAGTAACAGCAGCACCACACTACAGAAAACCCAAAGATCAGGCCTAAGTTCCCAATTAGAAGATAATTTTAATACAAAAATGTGTCATCTAGGAGTGTGCTAGACTGCCACCTTATCAGGTTTACAAGGCAACAGCCAGAAAGTTATTGAAGTCACTCTTATGTAAAGGAAAGGCATCTTTAATTTTTTTTGTTGTTTGTTTCTTGCTTTTAAGACAAAAGTCTCACCATGTAGCCAAGACTAGTCTCAAACTTGAAACCTTACATCCACCTCAAGGGTTTGATAAACTTTTCTACAGACTAAGGTGGCCTACACCTGTAATTCCAGAACTTGGAAAGTGGAAGCAAGAGAATCAGGCTCAGGGATAGCCTGGACTATATATGGAGAGTTTGCCTTAAAACAAAAATCTTGAAACATTAGGCAGAGCTCAGGGAATCTGGCAGGAGAGGGGCAGGAAGAACTGTAGGAGCCAGAGGGCTCAAGGACACAACAAGAAACAACTAACCTGGGCTCCTAGGACCTCACAGAAACCAAACTGACAATCAGGGAGCCTGAAGGGTCTGAACTAGGCCCTCTGCATATATGTTATGGTTGTGTAGCTTGGTGTTCTTGTGGAAATCCTAACAGTAGAAGCAAAGGCTATCTCTGAAAGTTTTTCCTACTTTGGGTACCCTACCCTCATATTGGGTTGTTTTCGTGTAGCCTTAATATGAGGGGAGGTGAGTGCCTAGTCTTACTGTGACTTGATAAGCCGTGTTTGATATCCCTGCAATGCTTGCCCCTTTCTGAAGGAAAAGAGGAGGAATGAATGGGGGTGGGAGGGACTGCAGTCAGGATGTAATATATGAGAGAAGAATAAACTGAAGAAGACAATTTAAATCTCCTCTGCTATCCAGGTGCGCATGGGCATTTCCGGAGTGGTGCGGGACAAAGACACAGAGCTCGGGATTGCGGATGCTGTCATTGCAGTGGAGGGCATTAACCACGATGTCACTACAGGTGTGTGTGTGACAGAGAGAGGAGCGGGGGGGGGGGGGGGGCTTTCAACTTGTTAGAAATTGGAGATCCTTGAATCCAGCTTGACCTCACCCTTTTCCTCTTCTCAGCTTGGGGCGGAGATTACTGGCGGCTGCTGACACCTGGGGACTATGTGGTGACAGCCAGTGCTGAGGGTTACCATACAGTTAAAAAACACTGTCGGGTCACCTTTGAAGAGGGCCCTGTTCCCTGCAATTTCCTGCTCACCAAGACTCCCAAACAGAGGCTTCGAGAACTGTTGGCAGTAGGAGCGAAGTTGCCCCCAGACCTTCGGAGGAAGCTGGAGCAGCTGAGGGGACAGACGTAACATCTTCAGCTGAAGAGAGCCACATCCTTGGACAGGCTGGACCTGTCCAGAACTGAGGGAGGAGGGGGAGGAGGGAGGGACAGGATAGAAGAAGAGGTGCTCTGGCTCATTAAAGCTTCCTGGTGCCTGATATTACCCTTGAGTTCCTATTCTCTGTGCACTTGTACACACTAGGGTGTTGTGTACAAAGAAGATTGTACCTAAGCCCTTGTGCCTGAGCCTTGGCAGAGCAACTCACTTCTGCCTGTGATTTTCTGTCACAGGTGTAACTGCATTCTGTAGGCATCTGCTTGGTGCCAGTGTGTAAGCAATGCCTGTACCCAGCCTTCTGGGGCTCCCAGTTAGGGGAGACAGGTTAATACACTGAGAGGCATACCAGTGTGGAAGGCAGTTTGGTAGGGCAGATAGGGTGGTTACACACACATGGGAAAATGCAGATTTGCAGGGACTCAAGGATGCAGTAAAGGTGGTTTAGGAAATCAGATGAACACAGACCAGGCATAGAATTATAGACCAGGGACTAAGAGTAAGTCAAAATCATGTGAATTTACTTCACCAGCTATTCAGAGGGTACCCCCAAAATGATAGACTTTGATTAGTTTCTTTCCTACTAAAGAAGGAATTATGCGAATCTTTGTCTTGTCGAGGAAACAACCCATTACAATGACTCCAGACTGAAAATTTAATGTTAGAAGTAGTGTATGAAGATATTAAACCACCAGATGAGGAAAGAGGAGGGGGAATTTCACCCAGAAAGCAGGGAGTTAATAACCTTTATTTACTGCGGCTGCTATTTTTTGTTTATTTAGCGTAGGTAGCATGTGCATGTGGAGATCAGAGGAGAACTTCTGGGAGTCCGTCCTCTCCTACTACTCGGACCTCAGGAGTCAAAGGTCATCAAGCTCGCTATCCGCTGAGCCATCTTGCCTGCCCCTGCTTTGGTGTTTATAAATCTGTATTTGGCTTTGTTGATGCTGATCTGACTAACTTAGCTGACAAGGAAATTTGTAAAATGTAGGTAATGCTCTTAGCCCCTTTACAATTCAGAGTAGCAGAAATCTCTCTCAGTTGTGTTTCTCAGTTTGCTCTGTTTGGGGATTCCATTTTTACTTCACTAGATATAACAGGATTCTTAGTTGCAGAAAATAGAATCTACTCTAGATGGCTTAAGTAAATAGGAAATTGTAAGATGTCTTTGTTTATACAATTTTCAAGAGAACCAGAGACTAGACTAAAATGACGCAGGCATTGTCAAGAAAAACTAGAGTAATGCCAAGCATGACGTAGGAATATTGACAGGAACCAATACTTACCATTTGCTTTCTATTAGCAGGTAAGATGCCAGGGACTACATGTTAGAGACTTCTTTGTATGTCTGAGAACTGAACACTTCCTCTACTATGATTGTCAGAAAATGTGCTGTTTCCCATTGCCCAGTTTTATACCCAAGCCTAGGGCCACAGCATCTCTTCAGGAATATCTAGGTAATCTCAGTATCTGATCACGGGTAAGAAGTCTGGGAGACCTAGTGCGTGGCTTCCTACTTTTTACAATATAAGAAGTCAAGCTAAAACAAAGTTCAAAATAATGTTAAGTGAGCTTGTTTTGTGTTGGAAACACTTGAGAGGATTTCTGAGTAGGATCATTGTGCCACTTTAGGGAATTCTGTTTAAAATGAACCAAAGCTAACTAGGTTCTGGAGAGATATGTCAGCATTTCATTTTCTTTCTTTTTTCTTTTCTTTCTTTCTTTCTTTCTTTCTTTCTTTTTTTTTTTTTTTGTTGTTGTTTTTTGAGACAGAGTTTCTCTGTGTAGCCTTGGCTGTCCTGGAACTCACTCTGTAGACCAGGCTGGCCTCGAACTCAGAAATCCACCTGCCTCTGCCTCCCAAGTGCTGGGATTAAAGGCGTGCGCCACCACTGCCTGGCAGCATTTCATTTTCTTGCAGACAACCTAAGGTTGGTTTCCAGTATCTAGATGACAGCTTACAACCTTCCCTAACTCCATTTCCAAAGTATCTGACACCCTCTCCTGGCCTCCAAGGGCACTACATGCACACAAGGCACATACATTACATGCAAGCAAAACACTCATATAATTTTTCTTAATAACTTTAAATGAGCTAGTAACCCAGAGGCCCACAAGATGACACAGACCATTGCTATTACTCTTGGTTGCTCTCCAGAAGTAGATGGTAAGATCCTATTGCTGAGTACATCACAAATTTTGGTTACAGGACATGCAGAAATCAATCTGGAACTAAGAAACATCCTCTGTGCTGGTTAGTTTTCATAGTGCGGGAAGCTGCTATGTAGGTCACTGGGGCAGAAAATCAACAGTTTTATGCAATACTGGATTCCAGAAGCTGCAATAATGTTCTGACAGACCAGATGGGCATTTGTGGCATGACTGTTTGAGAGTAGGCAACCATTTTCTGATTTAAGGCCTGCTCCTCAGGATGGAATCTATATCTGGTACTGTAAACTTGGTCAGAAGCCCTGACTGGGGAAGCCATAGGTCCTATAGGCTGGCCTACTATTGTTGTTTTGCAAATTGTCATGTTGAACTGTCTTCTAAATATTGTTTATGTCCCTACTAAGTCTGTGATGCTCTCAGCCTTGGTCAGATAAGCTCCTTTTAGTGGTGGATAGTGGCTACTGTAGAGACTTGTGGCTGCTACACTCATAAACTCCAGTGGCTATGGTTCCCTGCACAAGAGCAAGCCAGTCAAAATTCCAGCATGGCAGGACAAGAGGCACAAAAGTCCACCTCTAGCCAAGGAGTGTGTTTGGAGGTCAGAAGACAACTTGAAAAAGTTGGCTTGTGGTAGGTGCCTGACAGCCAGGAGAAGAAAAACATGAAACAGCTGGATGACCAGTGTCCTCGGTATCTACCATTTCACCACAACTCTCTTGCAGTACCTTCCCTCCCACTTCCCGCCCACTTCCCGCCCACTTCCCTCCCACTTCCCTCCCACTTCCCTCCCACTTCCCTCCCTCTTCCTTCCCACTTCCCTCCCTCTTCCCTCCAACTTCCCTCCCTCTTCCCTCCCACTTCCCTCCCACTTTCCCTTCCAGTCCAGTCATTGTAATATTAAAGCCTAATAGTTTCAACTCCAATCAAGATGACATACTGTCATGTACAAGAGACAAAACAAAGAAAAGCTCAAAATATATAAAAGCCTTAACCCTACAGTGTGTAGGGTTCTCATCTTTGAAGAGGAATCTGCTAGAAGGCTAAGCTTCAGCACACATAGACACAGACTCACACACTCACTCACACACACACACACACACACACACACACACACACACACATCACCACCACCACCAACAACAACAAAACTCAAACACCACTACCAGAATGCAAGGCCTTGGTGTCCTGTTCTCTTTCCAAGTGTCCCATAATAGTTTCTCTCTTTCTGTCATGTTTCAGGTTGTTGAATTATTTGTTAAGTCTCAGGAGCAGTTTTTTGAAGAGATGTTAAATGAGGACTTTCTAGAACTGACATAAAACAAAATTTCACAGGTAAAAGAATTCCAGGGGTTAGGTGTGATGGTAACACCATGCACAGTAAAGGCAGAAGCAGAGGCAGGAGGATCACTGTGAGTTTGAGGCCAACCTGATTTATGTAGTGAATTCCAGGCGAGCTAATAAGATCCTGTCACCCTGTCTCAGAGGGGGAGGGTCAGGGAGAAAGAATAAAAGAAAGAGCAAGCTAACCAACAAAACTCAAGAAAGACACACAACTCAGATAATGGGTAAAAGATGTGAATGTGTATCTCACTAAAGAAAGACTATCCAATTTCTACTCACAAATACTAATGATATTTTTATTAAATTGACCTTGAAGAATTTTTTATTATTTTATGTTTGAATGCATTCTAAATACTTATCATTATAAGTATTACACAAGTAAGTGTAGCTCTCACCTCTATAAAAAAACCTGATTTTTACACTAGTCAGAGATCATTACAGAAGGCCACAACTTGTCAAAACTGACCCTGAGTCCCCGCCCCCAGTTAATACATTTAACCCAACCCCACTCCTAACGCTCAAGAAACGCCATGGAAGAGGGGGGTGGAAGACAGGGCATCTGCTTCAGGATAGTCTTTTCTTTAAAGAAGACGAGAAGTAAGTGTGTGTGTGTGTGTGTGTGTGTGTGTGTGTGTGTGTGTGTGGTGTTTCCAGGAGTCTGAATATGATCAAGATACGTTGTAAATGAAATTCTCTAAGAATTAGTACAAATGTCGTATTTAAAGGAAGAAGATTCTGACCCACAGTACAGCATGGATAAACCTTGGAAACCAAACACTAAGTGTAATAAGCCAGTTATAAAATGACAACTTCAGGGTCGTGTGATTCCACCCACATGGAGTACACAGAAAGTTAGATTAGTGGTTGCCAGTGTTGGGGAAGAAACAAACTGGGAGTTACTGTCCAGTGGCTGTATAAGTGACTCTTGAGGCAACTCAAAGGAGAGAGAACTTAACTTTGGCTCCTGGTTTGAGAGTGTGGCACAGGCAGGCAGCTACTGTGGGAGGCACAGCTGGAACTCTTCCTGTCTCACATCTTGGTGGAACAGGAAGCAGAGAGTGGGGTTCTGTAACCTCCTGAAACAGTGCCATCAACTGGGACTAAGCATTCAAGCATAGGAGCCAGTGGAGGGACATTTCCGTTTAAATCACAGTGTGCACAGAATTTGAATTTCACAAGGTAAAAAGAATTATGAAGATGGATAGTGGAGACAGTTGCATATATTACTACCCCTGATCTGGAATCTTTAAAACGGCTATGGTGAGCTTGGCATGATTAAAAACACCTATCATCTCAGCTAGCCACGGGACTAAGACAGGATTGCAAGTTCAAAGCCAGAAGCTTAGGGAGACCTTGCCTCATAAATTAAAAGAAAAAAACAACAACACTCTGGAAGACCAGGTCACAGCACCTGCCTAGCTTCAATGAGGCACTGGATTAAATCCCACTATTGCCAGAAAAAAAAAAAAATCAAAATAAGCTTACGTTAAGTATGTTTTACCACAATTAAGTTTTTAAGTTATTTATTTTTATGTGCTTGGCTGTTTTGCTGTGTGTATGAATGTGCTCCGCATAGTGCCCGAAAAGGCTAGAATGGAATTTTTGAGTCAGATCCCCTGGGACTAGAGTTGCAGAGAGTCGTGAGCCACCATGTGGGGTCCTCTGGAAGAGCAGCCAGTGTCCTCAATTGCTGATCCATCTGTCTGCCCCTACAATTAATTTTTTTTTTAAATATTTAACAGTTATATTTGAGAACAAAGGTTAAGAAAGAAAAAGGAACGAAGTATGTGAAAGAGCATGGGAACGCGGTGCGTCTGGGAACGCAGTCCCTCTGGAGGTCTCGGTGTGAAGAGGAAGAGTTTTCCTTCCTTTTCCTTCTTTTTATTCTTTTTAAAGACCTATTTTTATTGTTTAAGTGTGTGTGTGTGTGTGTGTGTGTGTGTGTCCCGCGCACACGAACGCATGTGTTATGAACACAGGTGCCAGTGCCTACAGAGGCTAGAGTCCACAGATTGCCTGAAGCTGGAGTTACAGGCACCTGTGAGCTGGCCAACATGGCTGCTGTGAAACCGTCTCCTCTGGAATTCAGTGTGTACTCTTAACCATCGAGCCCCTCTCTGACCCTCACCCTGTCATCCTTCTTTCTTCTTCTTTTTCTTTTTTTAGATTTGTATAACTTTGTTTTATGTGTATGAATTAGGTGATTTGAACAAGAATGACCCCCATAGGCTTATATAT
Organism: Rhabdomys pumilio; assembly: GCA_030674055.1. NCBI lineage: Eukaryota > Metazoa > Chordata > Mammalia > Rodentia > Muridae > Rhabdomys > Rhabdomys pumilio. The sequence continues at coordinate 193,473,405 of JANHMN010000002.1, read as the reverse complement.
TTGAATGCTTGAGCTTTAGTTAGTAGGACTATTCAGAAAGGGCTAGGGGGTGTGGCTTTGTTGGAAGAGGTGTGTCACAGGGAGGAGGCTTTGAGGTTTCAAGACTCTAGTTATTCCCTGTTGTATCTCTATCTCTCTCTGTTTCTCTCTCTCATCTCTCTGTCTCTCTCTGTCTCTCTTCCTCTCTCTTCCTCCCTCTCTCTTTCTTTCCTCTCTCCCTCCCTCCCTCCAATGTGTGGATCAAGATGTAAGCTCTCAGCCAATCCTGCCTCCATGCCTTTTCTCTGTCACTGTAACAGACAATGACACTGACTGTAACTCTCTGAAACTGTAAGCCCCAAATTAGGCACTTTCTTTTATGAGTTACCTTGGCCATGCTGTTCTATCATGGTAATAGAAAAGTTAACAAGGCAATGGATGTTTTGCTTGCATGTATGTATGTGCACCAGTAGTGTGCTTGCATGGTATCCATAGGTCAGAAGAAGGTATGAAGCTGGAATCATGAATGGTTGTGAGCCACTATGTAGAAGATGATGGGAACCAAACCCACATTCTCTGCAAGAGCAACAAGTACTTTTAACTGGGGAGCCATCTCTGCAGTCTCTCTTTCTTTCTGACAGGGGTGTGTTGTTTGCCCAGAGTGGCCTTTAACCCCTGATCCTCCTGCCTTCACCTCCCAAGTGCTGAGATTATAGGCTTCACCATCACATCTGGCTTTGTATGATTCCTTCTACATGAAATGTTCAGTGTAGGCAAATCAGTAGACACATTAAACAAATTACTATGCGGTGATGGGTACAACTGGAAAGGAGTCATAGAACAAAAGAAAAAAAGTAAGACTTTGCGTTTGTTTCAGTGGATATATATGTATATATATTTTTTTCCTTTCCCAGTTCTAAAACTGAATGTGTTCATAGTGACATATACCTCTACAACTATATTGAAAGCCACAGAACTGTATTATTTAAATGAATGAATTGCACAGTTGTGAATTTAGTCTTAAAGCTGTTATAAAAAGTCTACACTGGCAGATGTACAGTGCATAGAATAGAGTTGGTACAACAGACATGCAGAGGAGATGCCGAGGGAGTGAGCTGGAGAAGGGTGGAGTTCCTGCACATAATCAAAGCTGGACAGGTGCAGGTTGAGTGTCATTGCAGTCCCCATGGCAACCACCAAGAAAAGAACTCAAAGGAAACGTAAATGATACAAAAGGAAGTATTTTAACACAGGAGGAATTAGAGAAAACGAACAGCGAGGTGGTATGTGTAAATTCACATCAGTTTAAATGAGTGGATCGTATTCTTTAATTACACAGCAGAGACTGACACAGTGAATTAAAAGCCACGCTGTGTAGCTGGAGAGATGGCTCAGTAGTTAAGATCAGTGGCTGCTCTTGTAAAGGTCTTAGGTTTGATTCTCAGCGTCCACATGGCAGCTCACAACTGTACTGTCTATAACTTCAAGGGAACCCAGTGTCCTCTTCTGGCCTTTGTGGGCATACACATGGTGCCCAGACATACATGCAAGCAAAAATGCCCTTACACACAAACACTTTTTAAAAACACACTGTGGGAATGATTTTTTTGAGAAATACTGTTTAAAGTTTGCAAACCAAGTTTTCACTGAACCTGTAACCAGGCTAATGATGTGGTTTTAGTCACTTAGAGCCCTGTGTTCCTTCTGTTGACAGACTGGGTACTCAGTCTGTTGAGAATTAACTGACCTTTAAGAAAAAACAATGTAATCAATCTTATTATACTTTGGACTTCCAACATAATTAACTCCTACAAGTTCCACTAAATGCATGGCTTTGATTTTACTCTACTCCCTATTTCTTCATGACCCATTCATGCCCCTGACTCAGAACAATGCATTCTTACTTAAGATGTGGTGACCAGACCCAAGACCCTTTGCTGGAGGCCACTCCTCCCACCAATGTGGAAAGCAGCAAGTGGGTACAGATTGATAACATCTGATTGTGGTTTTCTGCTCAGAGCCAATAGGTTTGGATAAACTATTTCTCCCTTTAGGAGACTCCTGTAAACATTCCTCATTCTGTTTTTCTTTGGGGTGGGGGGACTGGGTAGTTTGTTTTTCACACAGAGTCTTACTCCAGAGCTCTGACTGGCATGGAACACTATGTAGAACAGTGTGACCTTGTACTCACAGACATCCTCCTGCCTCTGCTTCTAGTGCTAGAATTAAAGGCATACACTATCACATCTACCTTCATTTCTTTTTGGTGTCATATTTGCCATGCTGTTCAATAAATAGAAAGAATGACTTTGTTTTGAGGGGGGAGGGAGAGATATCAAATCAAATCAGAAAAGAACACTCAGGTCCCCTCAAGTAAATGACACGATTACACTGTCTCTTTTCTTTTAGTTCCCATGGCACTACCTCAGCAGATGCCGCAAGTGTGGCTGTTTAGAGTCAGACACACATAGGTTGGAGGTATGAATAAAATGCTACACACACTAAAAGGAGCCAGAAGAGAGTTGGCATGAAAGCCAACTATCCTAGAATGCTTGCGAATTAAACCAAAGACTGTATAGCCTGTTGAGACTGGCTTCTTTCACTTAGAGCATGCCTTTGGGCTTCATCAATGCTACTGTCCTTGTTACGTGTGACTATATACATACAACATCTTTCTCAGCCATAAAAAGGAATGAAATTCTAAGCTATTTCTAAGATGAACTTCAAAACATTAAGCTAAGTGAAACAAGCCAGGCACATAGATGTGCTTGGTTCTTCCTGTAGGACGTACCTAGAACAAGTAACTTCAGACTCAGAGAGTAAAGGTTTCCTGGCCTGGAGATAGTAAGCATTTGGAGTTCTGCGTTTGTTTCTGTGATGAAACAGATCCAGTGGTAGCTATGCAACATCGTAAGTATACCAAAAATTGTCACCTAATCACAGACTAGTAATAGATTTTATTTTATACATTTTACCATGCTACAAGACCCTTTAAAAGCTACACACACACACACACACACACACACACACACACACACACACACACACACTCTCTCTCTCTCTCTCTCTCTCTCTCTCTCTCTCTCTCTCTCTCTCTCTCTCCAATATATAATTTAGATTCCATTTATTTCTCTGAAAATAGCCTTGCTAGAATTTGGATGGGAATCATGTTAAGCCAATTGGGTGGCTTGACATCTTAGCTATACTGTGTCTTCTGACTCATGAACAGTGGGTTTCTCCGTTTATCAGGTCTTCAACCTCTCTTGTTAGCATTGTGTACTTTTCAGCTGCAGAGCTGGGCCGTGTCTCCTTAGATCTGTATCAAAGTCTCTCCTTTTGTAGCATGCACACACGTTGGAGTTGTAGTCAGTAGTGAAAGAGGACCTGTTGTTTGCAGGAAAATAGATGGAAGCAGAAATGATAGTACGGAGAAAAAGAAGGCAGCTGAGGGATGCAAACAGCACATGGTTTGTGTGTGGAGTAGGAGAGCAGAAGCCAGAGGATGAACTCTGAGAAGAGACAGATAGATGGTCTGAACACTGGGAACACAAGGGACCAAGGGAGAACAGAACAGTGGTAGGAGAAGAAATATACAAATCATATAGAGTACTCATATACATATGTGTGTGTGTGTGTGTGTGTGTGTAATCCAGATATAACTATATACATAAAACAATATAAACATGCACGTATCTTTCTCAGTGAAGTGAACTCCAAGAGGAACCGTCAGTAGGGAGGAAGGGGGAGGGAAGGAGTAGGCGGCAGGAGTAGGGTAATGAGGGGTAAATGTGACCGTGGCACAATGGTGTACCTGTACAAAAGTGTCAGAAGGAAACTCAGTATTTTGTACACAAACTAAAACGTAGAATAAATACGTTTTCTTGAAATTCATGGTTTTTTAAAAATTACTCTCATGTTACAGGACACGGCATGTGTGATTGTTCTTCTTTAAATTATTTAAACAATTTCATAGTTTTCAGCTACAGATCTTGAACACATTTTATGAGGTTTACATCTTTTTTCTTTCTCTTTGCATCCCCTTTCTGTGATACTATTGTAAGAAACACTAAATATTAGTAAATAATAGTCTTTCTTTCAAATGCTATGAAACTTGGGTTTTCAAGAAGAAATTTAAATCTTTTTATTTCCCTTACCTTGTAAAGGGACACACTCCCTTTTAGGCACACCCCCTGTAAAACCCCTTGTTTACATAAAAGCCCTGCTACAGTCTCAAAAATTAAGTAGTGATCTGAGAGGCCGGCCCCTTTTCACTTTCTTTGTTTCTTTTGCACCAACGCTTTTAAAACTAGCCAATCATGAAAGACTATGATCTCAGCCAATGAGGGGAAAGAAACAGTCATCACTGAGAAGGATGGAAACCAAGTGTACTCCCTGCTTCCAGTGCTTGCTCATCTGGTGGTCTCCTTCCTTATGACTCCAAACTTGATGTTTTGTTTTTCCAGACAGAGTTCTCTGTGTAGCCCTGGCTGTCTTGGAACCCACTTAATAGACCAGGCTGGCCTGGAACTCAGAGATTTGCCTGCCTCTGCCTTCTGAGTGCTAGGATTAAAGGCGTGCACCACCACTGCCTGTCTGCAGACTTACCTCTAACACTATCACAGACTCTAGTTCTTCGGGATGTGATTATATGTGGAGATAAAGCCATGGGAATAAAGGCTACAGGAGGCCATTTTAGCTGTAGTCTAATGTGACTGGTGTCCTTATAAGGGGAAAGAGAGAGGGGGCCAGGGTCATAGCTCAGTGGTAAAGCATTTGTTTAACTTACACACAGTCCAGTCCCAGTCTAGAGAGAGAGAGAGAGAGAGAGAGAGAGAGAGAGAGAGAGAATACAAGAACACATACACAGTCTCTCTGAGAAAGGTTTCATAAAAGACCAAGTGTCTTATTACTTTCATCATTGCTGTTACTATTACTACTAATGTTTGGAGAAAGAGAAGAGGTCACTGGATTCCCTGGAACTAGAGTTACAGATGGTTTGTGAGGTTGTGAACTGCCTTGTGGGTGCTGGGGACTAAATCTGGGTCTTCTTCAAGAGCAGCCGGTGCTGCTAGTTGTTAAATTTTGTTGCTGTTGTTGTTTTGTTTTAAGCCAGGGTCTCTCTGTGTAGCCCTAGATGTCCAGGAAACTCATTCTGTAGACCAGGCTGGCCTCAAACTCACAGAGCTCCTCTGGAGTGCCAGGATTAAAGTCATGTGCCACCACCTACTGGCTAGTTGTTAGATGTTTTGTTTCAAGAGGCCCTTTTTTGTGTTCCCTTCTAAGGCTAGTTTGCTGGAAATTTTCCTATTGAGTATTAGTTTAGTCAAGTGCTTTTCTGCTTTTATTGAAATGATCACCTAGTTTGCTTGTCATTAAGGTGAATTCCACAATAGAATTTTGTTCAAGTTAGAAAAAGGTCAGAAGTAGTTTCACTCAGACAGAATGGACAAAACTGTGAGCTTAGGGTTTACCTCATTCTACGATAACTTTTCTGGCTTCTGTGCCATGTAGGTGGAAGGCATCTGGCCCACATCACCATCATGTAGAACATTACTACCCTCTGATTCCTGATAGCATGCTGTGTGGGCAGAGGAAGCATGGCGTGGTTAGCATTGTGAAGGTTGGTAAGGCATGAACGCTCAACAGCAGGAGGTTAACACTGAGTATGCAAGGACTTATAGTTTACTGATGTTTTAAAGTGGGAAAGGCCAGCTAGGCTATCTACTGGAATAGGGGACGGATCACTATGCTTTGATTTCTTTCCACAAAGAAGGAAGCAAAGGACTTAGATGCAGAAACAGCCAGCTCCTCACTGAGGAACGTACTCAGTCTTCGGAATTCTTGAGTTTGTTCAATAGACTTAAGATCAGAAATATTCAGAAAAATAAAAGGAGAATTTGTATGAAATACGTATATATTTTTCATCATTATTAAATGATAAAATATTAGGATGGTGTTTTATTATGTCAGGCATTATAAGTAGTCCAGAGATGATTTAAAATATATAGAAGGATGTGCATATACCATTTGTGATGGTTTGAATATGCTTGGCCCGTGGAAGTGGCACTATTAGATGTGGCCTTGTTGGAGGAAGTGTGTCACTGTGTAGTGGGTTTTGAGTGCTCAAGCTCTGCTCCACGTGGAAGAGTCTCCTTCTAGCTGCCTGCAGAAGAGAGTCTTCTCCTGGCAGCCTTCAGATCAAGCTGTAGAACTCTCCTTCCAGAACCATGTCTACCTGCACACTCATGCTTCCCACTATGATGACAATGGGCTGAACCACTGAAACTATAACCCAGCCCCAGTTAAATGTTTTCCTTTATAAAAAAGTTGCCTTAGTCATGGTGTCCGTTCACAGCAATAAAACCTAAGACACTATCTCATAATGAGTGAAGATACACATATTCTGGTATCCATGGAAGACCTATAACGTTCTATGACATATGCCAGGCATCATCTTTGGTGGAGAAGAAGGTAAAAATTATTTCTGTGTGTTATTCTGAAGTATTATTCTCAAGGAATAAACATTAAAACATCTCTTTAATAAACATTAAAACATCTTTCTCTTTTTTTTCTTTTTCTTTTGCATGAGAGGAGAATGCCCTTTCCTAATTTGAAGATTTCATATGCACTGTGCTCAAAATGAAACCTATTTGCAACCAACAGAGATCAGGACAAAGATGGTCTAAGCCTGTGGTATACAGCTCATGCTCCATACGCTCAGGTTAGTGAAGGCTAGACCATAGATTCCAAGTTTAATGAGAAACTACTACCTAGTAAAGACTGCACACAGAGGGGATTGGGAAAACACAACCACACACTGACACTCTCTCCAAGGTTGTGTGAACTTAAAAGGTACAGTTGTTTTAAAAACCAGACCTTTATAAGAAATTCAAGTGTGTGGAAGTAAGTTGCAATTCAGGCCCAGCCAGAGGGGCTGCTTTGGAAACAGCGTCCTCGAGGTCAGGATAATGGAAAGTTTTGGTCATTCCCATTAGTCTGTTGAGTTCATTGATTTTTATTTTGGTTTGTTTATATCTTTCATTTCATTGTTGAACCTAAAATTTGTATTAATTTTATTATTATTTTATTGTTGAAATTTCCACTGTAACTGTATTTTTCAGTTCTAATTTTTTAATTTGCTTTTTTACATCTCTACTCTCTTTGCTAAGGCCGTTTTCATTTTACTCCAAGTGTATTCATCCTCATCTGTCAATTACTTTAGAACCAACCCTGCAAATTATATTAATTTTGTGTTGTATCCAAGGTCTTTTTTTTTTAATTAGATTTGTTTTGTTTTGTTTTCAAGACAGAGTTTCTCCACGTAGCTCTGACCCTCCTGGAACTTGTTGTTTTACATCCACCTCAAGTTTTCACCCACCTTCCTCTGCCTCCCAGGTGCTGGGATTAAAGGCATATGCTACCACCACCTGGCTTTATTAGAAATGTTTTATTTGTTTTGAGACAGGAATTCACTATATCTTCCTGCTTGGCCTGGAACTTGATATATAGACCAGGCTGGCCTTGAACTCAGAGATATACCCCCCTTTGCCTCCAGAGTGCTGGGATTGAAGACCTGTGCCACCATACTTGACAACTTTGTAGTATAACTAGCTTTTGCTGGTGCCTCTCTGGGGTTGTGTGTAGGGGAGTGATGTGTCAGAAGGAAGTAAAAAATCCAGGTTCCCCACATGACCAAGGTTAGTTCCTAAAGGGCTGTTCCTTTTAATGATAGGCAAGGATAGGTACTCTGGATCTAAGTGTCCTTTCCTGTGACCCCATGGTGTCAGGGAAAGGCTAACTTTGGGTTATGGTCTTCACCACTAGGCTTCTAGTGACATTGGTCCCAGAGTAGAACGTGTGGCTGTGGAACAGGGCTGAAAATGGTGGTTTTCGAAGTGGACTTCACTGAGAAGTCAGAGGAGAGACAATGTGGGTAGGAGGCGGCTTCTTCACTACCTGGCATGGATTAGCATCACAGGTCTCTACTAGCTCTTACCTGACACCGCTCCATGTAATTCCAGGGGGGTCAAAACTGGTGCTTCCAGCAGGCCTTTGCTGGGTTAGCAGGAAGTGGGATGGTACTGTCTGTGGAGTTAGCCATGAGTACTTTTTTTTAAACCTCTCCCTCAAAGGTTTTGTCTTAGAACCTGTCCTTCCCCATTAGCTCTCCTGCTCGGGGTTTCTTTCTCAACACTTAACCTCCCGAGAATGCTATCTTTGTTCTCTGGGTATTTTACCATGTCCCCTGGACTCTGCTTCATCTCCTTTCTGTCATTTCTAGTGCTCTGTTAATCGTGGTACCCAGGGCTGCCTAAGGGAGACTGCTAATTAGGACCACTGTCCCAGCAGTATAGAGAAATAAATAGAGCAAGTTCTGGCTTTATTGTGTGTGTGTGTGTGTTTGTGTGTGTGTGTGTGTGTGTGTGTGTGTGTTGTTTTGCAAAGAACCAGGAGTATGGGACTTCATGTCAAGAGGCTCCAGTGAGACTCGGGGACAGTAGATCGCCATCCCTCGTCCTACTCTGGGCCTGGCTAAGGGTCACCGGATCTAGAAGGCAAGGGAGAAAAGGGAACCCACCCTGTGGGAGTGTGATGAGGGAAAGGGCAAGCTTTTGAGCAGCTTTTAACAATGCCTATAGCAACAAAAGCTATGGTTCAACAGAACTAATGTAGACACTGTAGTAAGTGGTTTTGTCAGTCTTATGCAAACCTAGACATATTTGGCAAGAGAGAATCTTAAATGAGAAAATGTTCCTATAAGATTGCCTGTGGGATTAGTGGGAGGCATTTTCTTGATGATTGGTATCGATGTGGGAGGGGCCAGACCACTGTGGCAATGCCACCCTTGGGCTGGTGGTCTTGAATGCTATAAGAAAGCAGGCTGAACAAAACATGGGGAGCAAGCCAGTAAGCAGCATTCCTCCACCAGCTCTGCGTCAGCTCCTGCTTCCAGGTTCCTGTCCTGCTTAAGTTCCTGCCCCAGCTTCCCTCAGTGATGGAATATGACCTGGAAATTGTAAGAGGAAATAAATCCTTTCCTCTTCAAGCTGTATTTGATGACAACAACAGAAATTCTAACTGAAACAGCAGCATCACCCCTCCAACAACTGACGATTGTTGAGCCAAGTGTTTACTTGCTCTCTGTGTCCTCTTCTGCAGCAGAGTTCTGCCAGCTTCATCTGATGTGTGTGGGCGCATATCCTTTGCCTTTCAGTGGCCTAGGATGCTTCACTTGCAGTAGATGGGGACACACAAAGGAAGGACAAACTCCTTTTCCTGGAGCCACTAGGCAGATCAATGCAGAGGGCTCAGTGTCTCTCTGGGATCCTCTCTGCCAACCACTATACTCGTCCTTCCATTATGGTAAGCGCTAGCTACTAACTTTGTGCACAGCTGTTTCTTTCTCCCAAGTATTGTCCATGGCCAAATGGGAGCCGCTTCACCCAGGTTATCACTCTGGCACTCAGCAGTCAGTTACCAGGAGCACAGGAACAATAGAGCTGTATCTTTTTACAAGGGAGATCCTACTGTGGTACTGCAGCCTCAGAGCTGGGATGGCACTAGACTTCCTTGCAGAGGCCATTATGCTGAATTGCATTGTGTCCTTTCTCTTCTTCCAGAGAGAACGTTCATGCATAGCCACATCTCTCCAGGCTCTGCTTCCATGGACTTGTACCTCACATTGTAGTTTGTGCTGAATGAATTATGGACTTAACAGCAATGTAACACCGTCACATCAGCTATGTGGAGGGAGGCTTGCTGGAGCTCTTTCTACTGCATACCCATACCTGGCACACACCTCCCCTGATCCTTCCCACACCTTTGATGCTGAGCTGCTCCCAGGGGAACTGGATTTAGAGTTCTGTCAGCCTTGAGGGTGGTGATGGGCTCTTCAGTTTTCAGGTGAGACAGGCATGGCCTCAGTCAACAAAGGCTCAGAGCGATATCTGGCAGCTTTTGCAAATGCTTCTGGCCTGGCCTGACTCTGTAGGGCTCCATGCTGGGGAAGCAGTAAGAGACCTTCTATAGGGCTGCCAAGTTTGGGCATTTTCAGCAGCTGCTCCATCACATTTCACCAGTAACCAGTTTATCTTGGCAAGCTTCTTAGGCCCAGCTTCTAAGAACGGCTCTGGGAGTGGCCCAAAGAAACTAGTTCTTACCACAGAAGCCAACACAGGTTGGATTTGAATAGGTAATCCAAAAATGACTGGGTTCTCCTCTGTCCACTTGGGTCAGTGAATGAGTGCATGGCAGGGGACCGGCTCATGATGGCTACCAGGCCTCCCCCCATACAGCCAAGGATGCACAGGGACTTTCATTCTCAGGCTGGCAGACGGGAGAGAAAAGTGTTAGACAGCTTTTAAAAGCTTTTTAAAGCATTGGTCCTGGGACTGGAGAACTGGAGAGGCAGGCAGAAGAGTGAATACTGCTGTTGCTAAGGACCTGAGCTCAGTTTCCAGTTCCAATGTCATAGGTGGCCTGTAACTCTCTCTCCAGGGGCGTCCAATGCCTCTGGCATCCTCGGGTACTCTCATTCTC
>JANHMN010000002.1:193431566-193462487 GCA_030674055.1 Rhabdomys pumilio | reverse complement strand
GATCAACAGGAAATAAGAAAACAGACAGACAGAAAGAAAAAGGCCTGTCTGTTACTCCCCTGCTGGGAAGCCTCTTTATCTTTGTAGTTTGCTCTGTTCCATCTCTGGCTAGAATCTCTGCACTCAGAACCCTCCCACTCATCTTCACGTGGAGCAGATTCCACAGCTCCAACGCAGAGCCCCTCCCCCAAGACCCCTAGGCACTGACATCCTATTAATACCAAAGCCAAGTGAGGATCTTGGATGCCTTTGGGCAGTGAGTAGATACAGGGGCTTCTGGGCAGAAGAACCTACTAGGGTTCTTCTGGCTCTCCGACAGAGGGACCCAGAGCTGTGGAACCTAGCTAGGCTGGAGTCACACAGACACTAAAGACAGGAGTCATTCTGAACTCGAGTCATTATGGACCATGGAGTTATTTTTTGTTCTTGTAGTTTCTCCTCCCTGGATCCCAGGAGGTACCAGAATCTACCATGGGAAGAAATATTGATATGGTATGTTAATTTCTGTATTTTGCTTCCCAGAAGTCACAGAAACACATGTTTTTATGTGCCAAGAGCTAGAATGGACAAGAGTAGGAGAGGGAGAGGAAGAGAGTGGGGCCTCTATTAGTTTCAGTTTATACTGGGCAGAGGACATGGGGCAGCCCATCATTAAACACGTCATATTCCACAGTGGCTTAGAACTGACACACAGCTAATGTGATTCAGCGCGTTAACAAAATAATGCAGAAAATTGACGTATTGTTCAATTACCTTATGATATGCAGAAAAGCATTTCAAAAATATGGAATTCAGCCATAATTTTGATTAAAATTATATTCAATGACAATTGTAAACCAAACATGATAATGGAGAAGTGCTAAAAGCCTGCTACCCAGGATCTAGAATAAAGATGTCCACTACCACTGCTCAGATTCAACATGAGGATGAAGATTCTAACTAGACACGAAATTGAGATTAAAATTAACATTAACACAGCACGTGAGGATGTTTGCAGATGAAATAGTCATGTGCTTACGAAAGACGCATACTTAAGATGATCTACTGATAAAGTACTACAGACTGAATGATGTAGCTGGATATAAAGATATTTTTAAAAAATCAGTTGTGCTTCTAAGTGACGTTCACTTAAGTATTTACCACAAATGTTAAGGTAACAGAATGTATAATAATATGAAATATTGAAAGTAAAAGACTTGCAAGATTTTGTGATAAGTCTTTAAAATTATTTATTTATTGAGATTATAATTACATAATTTCCCCCTTCCCTTTCCTCCCTCCATAACCTCCCATATAACTTTCCTTTCTCTCCTTCAGATTCATAGCTTCTTTTTCAATTAATTCATATTATATACTATATGATATATATATATATTATATATATAAATACATAAATACAACCTGCTCTGTCTGTATAATGTTACTTGTATGTGTGTTTTCCCTAACTATATTCTAAATATTTGTCCTTATCCCCACAGACAAGTGTAGTCCTCACCTCCTATCAAGGAAATGCTCTCTTTATAACAGAGATCATTACAGAAAACCACGGCCAATCAAAATAGGGAGCTGTGGATCCCAGTCCTAAGAGATCCATCTCCAATAACTCTTACCCCTAAGCCTTGGGGAACATTTCAGAGGGAGAGACAGATCCTGAGAACCAGAGGATCAGGGAGTTCGCTGTGAGACTGTGTCCCCTGGGAATGTCAGAGCCTCATCAGTAAGTTTTGAAAGAGTGAGATCAGCGGGAGCTACGTAAAGACTATTTCTAGATCAAAATACTTAAGTTGCTGGTTCTGAGTCAATTAATTTATAAGTTTAATGCAATCTTAATGAAAATCCAGTGGGTTTTTAAAAATAGTAATAAACACATTTTAAAATTACCATGGACCTGGGTATGGCACTACATAACTGTGAGCCTAGAACTTGGGAAACAGGCAGAAGAATCAGAAGCTAAAGGCCAATCAGTAAAACCTCTCAGACAGGAAACTAAGGCAGATACCTTGCTGTATGTTCTGCCCAGTTTTATGGGAACTTAACCTATCTATATTCACTTGGAAAGAGGGAACCTCAATTTAAAAATGCCCCCATCAGACTGCTCTGTGAGGAAGCCTGTGGTAAAATTGCATGACTGATGCGAGCAGTGGCCCTGAGTGCTAAAAGAAAGCAAGCTGAAACCAGTCAGTGGAGAGGCACACTTTTAATCCCAGCACAAGGGAGGCAGAGGCAGGTGGATCTCAGAGTTCAAAGTCAGTTTAGTCTACAGAGAGTTCCAGGACAGCCAGGGATACACAGAGAAACCCTGTCTCAAAATAAAACAAAGAAAAACCCAAACAACAACAAACCAACCAACCAACTAAATCACACCCCCCCTAAAAAAGAAAGAAACCAAAAAAAGAAGAAAGGAAGGAAGGAAGGAAGGAAGGAAGGAAGGGAGGGAGGAAGGAAGGAAGGAAGGAGGCTGAGCAAGAGTGGAAACAGGCCAGTAAGCAGTGCTCCACCTTAGTTTCTGCAGCAGCTCCTGCCTTGAGTTCCTACCCTGACTTCCCTGGATGATGGACAAAAGCTATAAGATGAAACAAGCCCTTTCCTCCCCAAGTTGCTTTTGGTCATGGTATTTATCACAGCAATAGAAATCTCAAGATACCATAGTTACGTGCACACACACACACACACACACACACACACACACACATGTATGTATGTATAAAGTTTTTATATATATAAAGTATAGTATATATAAAGTTGCTAGGATACTGTGGTATTGGAATGACAGACAAAAGGACCAATAGATCAGAACAGAGACTACAGAACAGACTGCTCTATGCGTAGACAATTGATTTACGGTAAATCCCCAGTGCCATGAGATGGGGCAAAGACAGCAAGTTTAACAAATAGTGTTGGACAATTACTATCCACTTAAAAACAAACATATTTGATCCTGTGGTCACTGTGACACAATAGTCAATTTTAGCTGGGTATGGTGGTTTAGTTCTTTAATTCCAGGACTCGGGAGACAGAGGCAGGCAGATCTCTGTGAGTTTGAGGCCAGCCAGGGATACATAGTGAGATCCTTAAACAACAACAACCAACAAACACAATAACGCTAAGGAAGAGAATGGGAGCATGGCAGAGCTGAGTGGCAAACACTCTAGGCTCTGCTTGTGGTCGGTGCCGCACAACCACCAGGCTCTCATGCTGACGGGCTTCTTGTGAACGTCAGACCTCTAGCTCCCTCTGTTCCATCACCCACTGGTTGTGGTTACTACCACTGAGGTGATAGCAGAAAGCTATCTTCTGCTTGAAGGTCAAAGTGCAAATGTGTGTGTGCAGAGATAGAAGGGAGGTGGCTTCTCCAGGCAAAGGAGTTTAAGGCTTCAGAGAATCTGGCTGTGAAATATCTCTTTTCTAAGGGGAGAAAGATGCTGTAGACTGTAACTGCTTCCTCTGTGGAAAATCATCTCGGAGAAGACAGACCTCTGGATCTATGTGAACCACCTCGAACAGGTCTAATACTTGTGTCTTCACACACACACACACACACACACACACACACACACTGTCTCTCTCTCTCTCTCAATCAATCAATCAATCAATCAATCAACAAATAAATGTATCAAAAACTTAAAATTAAACTGTGTGCTAGGCTGGTGAGATGGCCCAGTGGGTAAAAGCTCTTGCAATGCAAGCCAATGACTTGAGTTTGATCCCTGGATTCCACTGTGGAAGAAAACAGATTTCTGTAAGTTAGCTCTGACCCTTGATCACCACACTCATCCTATGACACGAGTATGTACACACAAATAGCAATATTTTTTTTTATTTCAAATTAAGAACATTGGTTGTGTCAGTGGGGAATAGATCTTGAAGAAGACTTGACAGAAGGATGCTTATCTTTTTGCAGGGGAATGAGGCTATTGTTTCAGGTTTCTTATTTTGACGTATAATCTACCTGGAACTGAGGGGTGTGTGTGTGTGTGTGTGTGTGTGTGTGTGTGTGTGTGTGTGTAAGAGAGGTCATGTAAACTCAAATGGTGATAAGTACTAAGGTGGGACCAACAAGGACAGTTAGATATCTTATCTCATTTTATATTGATCATGACACCTGGCCCATTTGGAGGTCCAGAGCATAACCACTATCCGGTTATCAGTTGTCTCCAGTACAGATTAGAGTCTGCACAGGGCTGTCTTTGGAAGGCTCTGCACATTAAGAAAAGACTTGTAGTTGAATGGAATAGGCTTGGGTAGACAAGCTTTGCTTGTCTGTCATGTGGGCTTCCATCAGGGACAACAGGGGGGGCCAAGCACTGAGGGCAAGATGACATCAACCATGCATCCCAGGTGTAAGGAATCCTAGATTCTGTCCAAGAATACCAGAGAAAGAAGTGGAGTCCTCTAAGGACAAGACCAGCCCACCCACTTTGGCAAGGATGTTTTCCCAGAAGGCTACAGGGCATGAGCGTGAGGGTTGATAAGACAAGGCTTCCAAATGCCTGAAGTCCAGATTCCGCACTGACTCACTGGATGATGGATTTTTTTTAATGGTGTTCAGAAATAGAAAACCTGACTTTACCCAGGTAAAGTCTCGGCGTCTGGGAATCTTTTAGGGCTCTGGATGGGTGACTAGGCCAAGGAAATTTTTTTTACTATGCTCCTTTTAAGCAGGTAAAGCCAGAAGGAATCTGGGTCTTGAGAGGAGGCAAGAGGGGTTGAAGTGTGACTCAGAGGGACATCCTGGGACCCATAAGCTGCCCACAGCCCAGGTAGATCCTCTAGCCTCTGAAACTAAATTTCAATCTGAACCCCTACACATCTAGGTTAGACGTAACCTGTTCTGCCTCAGTTTCCACAAATGTCCGGCAACCCTCATCCTGGTCGTAGCCAGATGATCAGGATGCCAAGTTCTAAGTTCCTGATCATGCCTCAGCCAACACTGTTGGGACTGAATCCACCCAAAAGGAACCAAGCAGAGGCTACTTCCTAGGCTGATCACTGGAAATGATTTAAAAGCCTGAGACACAAAGTTGTCCAGAGACAGGGACCAAAGCGGTCCTCAGAGATCTTCAGAGCCGCTAAGAAAAGCAGACAAAGGAAGCAGGCACGAGAGGCCACGTGGCCACCTGCATCTGGTTTTATTGTTCCATTTTGTCCAAACTCATTAGATTGTGAGGCCACCAAGGCACAGCCAGGCTGTTCTTTGGGGCCAACTAGAGCTGGGTGTGTGGTGGTAGGGGGACAAATTTCATAAAACATCCGTTGGGGTCAGAGTCAAAAATCCAGGAGGCCTTTGTATGCATCTTCCATGCCTAAAACCCCCACAGGGAGGTGGGAAAGGATCAGCATGGATGTGCTACTCTCAGAGGAAGTGAAGGTAGCCATTGGGGTCCAGTGGCTTGTGGGCAGCTCCATGGGAGCCTGAATGGGCCTCCTGAGAGTGCTAGACACCTTGCTCACAGGAGAGAAGGTGGCTATTAGGTCAGGTGTGATTGTTCAGATGCAAACAGGGCCTCTCTAGATGACCTCTCCCTGAGCTGTCCTCTTTCCCACAGTTTCCAGTTCTTGCTCATCTTACCAACATCTCTGGTTTGCACAAAATCCATCTCTTATAGAGGAACCGATCCAATAGTAAGGACCAGCATCCCAATACTCCTGCCAAGAGCATCCTCACAGTGCTGGGCTTCTAATGTGCCCCAAGAAAGAGGTAAGTATGAGGGTCTGTAGGTATGAGGGGGCCTCTAGCACAGAGGTGAAGGCCTCTCCCTGTGTATCTCAGGGATTGAGGTCCTCCCGAAGTCCTGACCCTAAATCTGTTTGTGCTGCCATCCGGCCAAAGACGTGAATCCAGAAAGACCTCCAGTCCAGTCTCACTAGGGACAGCACCTGCAGACCTGGTGGGGAGAGGAGAGAAGAGAGTCTTAGAGGGAGCCTGGCTGCAGGGAGATAGGCAGCCCTTTCTCTCAGCGTGTTCTGTGATCAGCTATCTAGACAGGCATAAGAAAGGAAGACTTGGACTACAACTATTCAATCCTGCTAAACCCATCCCAGGGCCAGATGAAAGGGAAAGACCCAGTGGACACCTACCATAATTAGGAGTACGCCAGGCCCTGGAGTCCCCGGGCTGCAGAGTGGAACTTGTCAGTATCTTCAAAAGGCTGGTCTGTAGGCACCAAGGAGAAAGGGAAATAAAGCCTCTGTGGCCTGGAGATTTTACTTGCCTGTTCTCTGGGCTGAAGATAGAAGGCAGGATATATAACATTTCCTACAGGCTGTGAATCTCTCTGGCACTTGTTTGAGGCCAGCACTATGGATGGAAAGGTGAGGGGACCCCTCAGGTCTCTCAGGATGAGAGACAGCCTTCACTCTTGAGTTCCTTTCCCTGACTTCTGGGCTTCTCCTCTAGGCTGTGCTCTTCCTTCTCCCCTCCCTGTGGCTCTGTGTGTGGTTTGTGTGCATGTGGACTCACCGGTGCACGTGTGTGTTCAAGGGCAGAAGTTGGCTCTGGGTATCTTCCTCCACTTTATTTTAGAGACAGGGTCACTCACTGAGACTGGAACTTGCCATTGTTTTCCAGGTGGGCTTGCTGGCCAGTGAGCCTGAGGTATCTGCCTGTCTGCCCCAGGGCTGGGAGTTACAGTGTGTTCCAGGACACTCAGCTTTTATGTGGAAGCTAGGTGTCTGAACTCAGGTGTTCGTACTTGTAGAGCAGATACTGTGCTCACCAACCCTCTCCTGAGCTCAGACACACTTCTTCAGGGCCCATGCCAAGGTGAGGAAGCAGATTGGTGAGGACCAGGGCAATAAGGAAGAGGTAGCTTCCAGGAGCACCAGTACAGCATCGTGTCTGCCACCCACAGGTGGGAAATACATCATGAGCTCTTTCGGTGTGCTGGCAGGAGTCTTCAGTCCTTGCTCTTCCCTATCTCTGACATTTTAAGCTGCATATACCTCTTAAGACAGATTACCCAAGAGTTGGAAATAATACCAAGAACAGAGGGGCTGTATCTTTTAGGGTGTGGAAGTTGAGAACAGAGTCCTGCTATGTAACCCAGGCTGGTTTTGATCTAGAGGCCTTCCAGATCTGAGACTTACCATCAAGTATTATTATGCCCAGCTAGGACTATACATATATTATTCTTTTAAAGTCATCTTGGACCAATATCTAACAAACTGACTATAAAAGTCATCTTGCTGTGTTGAGTTGACTTAGCTTGGATGAGACTCTTACATTTGCTTGAAACAGGATTTTACTATGCAGCCCTGGATGTTTTGGAATTTGCTAGCTCTGTAAACATATAGAGACCTCAATTGCCTCCAGAGTGCTGAGTTTAAAAGTGTGAGTCCTCATGCCTGGCTTGGAGGAGATTTCTGATTAATAGAAAAGATATTCTTGGGAGTTAATAGAGCACTAATGTAATGAGTTTGAGGCTGCCCTGGGCTTGTCTGAAAAGTCAACAAAGGAAGGAAGAAAAGAAGGAAGGAAGGAAAAGAGGGAGGAAGGGAGGAAGGAAGGGAGGGAAGAAGGAGGAAGGAAGGAAGGAGGGAGGGAGGAAGGAGGAAGGAAGGAAGGAAGGAAGGAAGGAAGGAAGGAAGGAAGGAAGGAAAATCTCTATATAGGCAAGTTTACTACTACCTTAGAGAGCCAGTCTACACTGGGCAATTTTTTTTAGCATTTTTTATTTCACTGACTTTTCTTATGCATTCTCGTGTGTGTGTGTGTGTGTGTGTGTGTGTGTGTGTGTGTGTGTGTGTGTTACACGCATGTGGGCACATGAATGTGTAATTGCACATATGTGCATCACACACACACACTGGTGTTAGGAATCACCCCCAATTGTTCCTCCATCTTACTCAGTGAGGCTGAGACAGATCTTTGTTTTTTAATAACCCCCAGAACTCACTGATTCAGTATTGCTACTCTCCCTAGCTGCCTCGCTGTAGGGATCCCCAACTCCATCCTCCTGAGATTACAGACAGGCTGCCAGGCACACCAGCCTCTGTGTGTGTTTGGGGATCAAAACTCTGGACCTCATGCTTAAGAGTTTTAAACTCTGAACCAACCCCCAAGTCCTTATGTACTCTTCCAGTCACTTTGTCACCCTGCTGGCTCATTCATAAGTTAGGTTTTGACATATATCTGCATGACTTATCTTTTAATACTTTGCATATGGGTTTCTACACCCCAGCTTCTCTCTCCACAGACCTTTCTGAAGCCTCCTGCAGCTTCAAATCCTGCGTGGGCAAGGCCTCCTTTGACAGCAGTTCATCCTGTGTATGGCTTACCAACCGTTCTCCTTGCCCTCTTACCCTGTTTAAAAGTTTGTCATTGAGATGGTTAAACAACCATCTCAGATCTGCCTGAACTGTCCAGAGCAGTGGGCTCTAAAGGGAAAGATCCCATTCTATCTACAGAGTAAGCAAAAATCTACAGAAAAACTTTTCTGGACCACAGTGGGTTGCTGGGCCACCCTGAACTACAGCCATTTTCCCCCGTGGTCGGGTGGCCCTTCTGGCTGCTGTGTAACTCTACCACCTGAATTGTTTTCTCGGCCCCAAGGAATGCTTCACACTCCTTCTAGTGGACCCAACACTTATCATAAAGAGAACCTTAGGGCTCAGAGGCCTTTCGGGGTACTGTTTACAGTCTTCCAACTGTCACTTCATTGAACGGAAGGATGACCATGAGCCTAGTACAGCAGTCTTGCCTCCATGACTTTATCTTGGCCTCAGCAAACCACATCAGATTTAGGAAACCACATGAATGTCTCTTCCTGAACTTCAAAGATGCCCCCAGGAACTAATATCTAGATGCTCTTTTTAAAAATAACTTTTATGCCAGGCATGGTGCTATATGCCTTGAATCCCAGAACTTTGGAGGCAGAGGCAGGTGAATCTCTGTGAGTTCCAGAACAGCCAGGGTTATGTAGAGAAACCTTGTCTCAAATGAAACAAAACAAATAAATAAATAATTTTTGTGCTCTAATAAATTTGTTTCCTAGAAGATTCATAGTATATCTTAGTTTATCAAAAACTGAATAAATATTACCATTTACCTGATGACGACTGATTATCTGGGAGACTATCCTGTAGGGTGGTATGTTCTAACCCAGCCTCTGTCGGCTCAGCTGTCCATCAAACTGCAGTGAACCCTTTTAGAGGCGTCTGTATTTAAAGGGGGCCCTCTGACACAACACTTACCTAAAAATTTAACCTCTAGTTATTAAGCACCAACTGTGGAGTAAATGCTAAGCCAGGTGCTGGGCTAAGTGCTAAGTTCTGGTTTGGGTCCCGGGAGATCCTTCCAGACAACCTGTAGCTTCATAACCGGCAAGTCTCTCAAACACGATGACCTCATCTATCCCTGCTCCCAGCTACCCCTCCCAACTGGGACTTGCTCTACCTACACCCTGTTACTCCTACCTCCTTCCCCACAACCATCTACCACGTTTCCAGGGCCTATTTGGGTGGGGAAAGTTCTGTGGGCTAGAAGTATCTGCTGCCTGTGTGTGAAGTGAGGGAGCAACTCGCTCACTACCCCAACACAGGTATGTGTTCTTAATTCCTGCACACCGGGAAAGGAGAAGCTAGGCTAAACCTTATCTAAGGTCAGTGCCCTCTTGTTCATTAGATGACCTAGTCTCAATGTGGTATGTCCCTCTGGTGGACACAGGAGAAAGTTTCTTTCAGCTCTTGGGGTTGGGTCTTTGCTCTGTGCTCGATTGAACAGGGCTGGACTACTGGGACCTTTTCCAAGTGGGATTTCAATCTTCTTAGCCAAGTGATCGGTTGAGTGGGTCTAGACAGAGGCCAGGACACTTCAAGCTTTAAGGTTCCAGAAAGAGGAGTCCAACTGGGCCTTCCTAGACCCCCACAGAGCCTCTTGCTGTACACCGTCCAAAAGCAACTGGTCAAGAGCATGGGGCATAGGTGACATCCAAATGGAGTAGGCCTCAGGTTACTGAGAGGCAGCCATGATTGCTCACCTGGAAGCCCCTCTCTGTGGGCTCTGGGGCAGGCCTGCGATGGGGAGCTGGGTGGACGCAGCACAGGGGCGAAGGCGCTCCTCTGCTTGACAGCGCAGATCATGTTGACAGGCGAGAAGGAGAAGACGCTGGTGGTGGGGGCGGTGGCCGGAAGGGACATGGAGGAGGCAGCCGCCAGCGGGGGACTAGAGGGCATGACTCCGGGGCGGGGCGAGGAAGGGGCAGGTGCGGCAAGGAAGGCAGTGGGAGACACAACAGGGAGACAGCACCAGAGTGAGCAGCAGGGTTGGGGTGTCACCTGGGCAGTGAGTCCCTGTAGACCAGGCTGCAGGCTCAGGCCTCCGTAATATGTGAGGGTCCTAAGAAGACCACTACAAGGTAATGTCTAGAGGTAAGCTGGGAGCCTCTGGGCCCTGGACCAGTCCTTGCCTTTTTTGGGAGTTTTGGACATCACAATCAGAGATAGAAATGACAGGATCCGTTCCAGTGAAAACAAACAGTGGGAAATGCTCCCAACAACCAGAGATAAGAAAGAAAGGGAAAGACAGGAATTCCTGCCAAAAACCACAGGAATTCTGAAATGCTTATGAGTGTGTACTGACAAAGCTAACATCAAAGTTCAAGAGTCACAGCAAAGTTGGAGTAGGTAGATAGAAATGAAGTCTTGGTGTATATGCAGCCTCTGACGTAATGACCGGTACACAAGCACCCAAACTTCCTCTCCAAAAGAGCATTCCTACCCAGCGTTTCCTACACTTTGTCCTCCCCACCCATGGACACTGTTTCTTTCCACTTTGACTCAAATCCCTGTCATCTCCAGTTGGACCCTGGCAGCCTCCTGCATCTGCTCCGGGTTCTGTCTAGGGTCTCTCAGTTCTACCTCTCCACCACCTCAATCGGCAGGCAATGGGCAGCAGGTACAGACTTCCTGGAAGAAATCTGTGGCCTGAGAAGGCTTTTGACAGCAGAACCAACCACTCTATGACTTTTGATACAAAAATGACTGCAATCACTACCCTATTCTAAATGTCCTTAGCCCATGGTCACCATCTCCTTGAAGGAAATGCTCAGTGCTAGCAATTTCCTGGACATTTTCCATATATCCCTGGACACAATGAAGTACTTTACACCAATGAATATATATATATATATATATATATATATATATATATATATATATATATCAATATATATACCAATATATATATACCAATATATATATACCAATATATATACCTATATATATATATATATATATACATATATATATATACACATATACATATATATATTCATTGGTAGCCACATAGCCACATTTTGCAGAGTTATGAAGTCTAGACTTGCTAATAACTAATACTGAAGACCAGGCACAATTGGTTGGCTAGGACAATTCTGATGACATTTTAAGGACACCTTGGTAAACTCAATGAGAATGTCACACTGCTATGGTGTCACTCAGGGAATGGATGTGGGCCTGGGTAAGCATATTCTGAGATGGGAACAGGCCTGTGTAGAACCCAGAATGTCCCTGCTGATGGTGAAGAAGAGCGTAAGCACCTCTGGAAGTTCTGATCTTGTTGAATGGGTGACCCAGGATAGACTGCACACTGGGGCAGCAGTCATTGCTGCCCAGTGCTGTTGTGTCTCCGGGAAAGGGTGAGCCATCCAAACACAAGGCAAGCCTAGAAAGAGGCTGTGAGGCCGACTGTCTCAGAGCAGAAGGGATGTGGAGCAATAAGGCCTGATCCTGGGCTAAGTCTGGAAGAGACTGGCTTTGGGAGGGACACAAGAAGGCTGTAACCTGTGTGGACTCTGGCTTAGCGGGACCTTGGGTTTTACAAGTCAAGTCAAGGTGAAAGTAAGTGCCAGGCCAGGTTCATAGCCTGTAAGAACAGCACCCTTGTAAGGAAAGCTAGGCAAGTGACTAGTCAAGTTGTCAGGTATTGAAAACCAGGGGAGGCAGAAGTGAGGAATCTGCAGGTAAAGCCACAAGCTCCCCCGTGGGCAGACTCAGTAGTGCCCCAAGCCTTGAGAGATAACCTCTCTTGTGACTGTAGAGAGGTTTTTGCTGGTGAGAAGGGCTGACCAGGGTCTGCCAAGCCTAGTGCCTTATCACCGGATGTATATATAAGCATCTGCTGAGTAACCATTGGTATTGAAAGGGACTGACAGGCAGTTCAAAATGATAAAGCATAAAAATCCACTGTCCATCTATCCATCCATCCATCCATCCATCCATCCATCCATCCATCCATCCAAGGGAACTGCCTTAACCCAAGATGACAGGGAAGTCGGTTAGCGTCTACAGTTTGGGTTGTGCCTGCAAAATCATACATTCTTTTTAGATTTTGTCTGGCTTTCTATGCACAGTGGCATATTCGGGTAAGAGCCACCTGAAGCAGGAAGTGGTGTTGATTCTGATTTACTGAGAGGAACTTGGGTTCGTGGGTGTAACTTGTTGAATGTCTGAAAGCTCCTGGCTAAGATACTCAATTCTGAATCCAGCTCTGATCACAGGGGATTCTCTTGTTTTGCCTGAACCATCTGGGAGAACCTGAGAGGCTGTTCAAGGTACTCGGAAGGACGAGACAGGAATAAGAGTGTCCAGTAGGTGAGGAAGCTCCTCCAGGGCTCCCCACCGCACTCCTAGAGAACCCCTGTGTTTCCTCGCCCCAGGAAGTGCTTCTGAAACCCAGAGCCACACATCCCTGGGGATTGCCAGGCGCTGGAAGCCCAAGTCTCTAGAGCTTCCTTAGGCTTCCAGCAGGGGCCGCCAGCCTCCTCCCGAAGTCCCGGTGAAGGCCCAAAAGGTTGCTGTCCACCAGGTTTCAGCACAGGTCCCCCTAATTAAGGGCAGTTTCACAATCATGGAAGGGCTAGAAGCGATGTGTACAACTGGGGTCAGCAAATAGGGCTTAAGGTGCAAAAAGTTTGGCCTCAGGATCCCGGGGCTCCCCGTGATGCTACGGTCCAAAACCAAGGAGTGGCCATATGAAAGGACTAAGGACTCTCCACGGCTAGGCCGGGGTCCACACGCATAAGGCAGGAACTGAAGTCCACACCCCAGGACGGGCTGAAGGCAGGGCTGAGTCCATTCTGCATTCCCCGGGCTGACCCCCACCCTCGCTTTCGCGCTTCCTGTGGGCTGGGGACACTCACTGGCGAAAGGTGAAGTTGCAGTGGAGCCATTGAGGAAGCTAGGGGACCCGGGCACGCCAAGGCCAGTCACGCCGGGTGCGCCATAGCTACCGAGGCCGGCTCCAAGGCCACTGCCGTAGCTGCTCTGCTGAGAGCCAGGGCTGGGCGCGAACCGGGGAGATGCACTGCCGCAGCTACGGGCATAGCCTGTGGAAGAGTGGCTGTTAACCGATCTGGCAGCGCAAGGCTCTTCTGTTGCACCCCTATTGAGGGCAGGGGTTGCGACACGCACCCGGCTCCGGTGTGGCATCCCCAACGGCGATGGCCAGAGGGCTGCTGAAGGCGTTGATGCCCACGACGGCGGGGTGCGGATGGCTGGGGGCCAGGGGTCCGAGTGGTGCAGGCGCGCGCGGGGCGCTGTATAGTGCCTCGGCCACGTCCGCAGCACGTTTCAGGAGGAGCTCCTGCGAAGATAAGAACGGGGCACGGCCGGGGCAGCGGCAGGCGCAGGATCAGAGCCCCGGCCCCTCGCGCTGGGAGGCGGGCAGAGGCGCCATACCTGGTTACTGCTGGGCACTCCATACAGGGCCTCCGCCAAGTCAGCTGCTCTTTTCAGCAGCACTTCCTAGGGCAGGGGAGGAAAAAGAACCAAGGGGCAGCCCTAAGGATCATACAAGGGCCCCAGAAGGGTTTCCTCACTTTGTCCACAGGACATCCATATTCCTGACCCATCCTCCTGAGTACCTTGGGCAGCCTCTCGGGGTCTCCCGGATGTCTGGGAATGACTTTCTGTAGCCTCTGGAATCCGTAGTCAATGGTAGGCTCATTCAAGGCTGGGGAGAACGGCAATATTTGGAGGACACCCCCCCCCCCCCAGCAGAGCTCAGATCCACCAAGCCCAGCCCATTTTGCCCAGAAAGACCTGCTCCCATGTATCAGCGAGCGTCGGTGGAGTCTTCTCAGTTTCTTCATTTATTTGGTTAGAATGAATTCAACACATATTTACTAGGCCAGGCTCTGTGCCAAGCTTGGTATACACACACACACACACACACACACACACACACACACACACCTGTATTCCTAGGGGCAGGACTCAGGATTTTTTTGTATTTGGTCATATTCGTTTGTTATTTAAAAAAAAAACAACCAAACAAACAAAAACAACCCTTAACAATATTTATGACAGATCAGGTAGTTTCTCAGTAACTATTAAGTTACTATTAAGGTTTTCATGCACCTCAGGAAAGGGATCCACCAAAACCTTGGGCTCAGGAGGAGGAAGTGCTCAGCCAGGCTCTGGCTCTCCCCCCTCTCTCCTCCTTGAGCTCATTACTCCACCCTTGTCTCAAAGCTCCACTTTCTTCACTTCCAGTGCTAGACTTAGTTCATTTCCTTTCCTTTTTCCCAAAGCATAAAGTTCTTGAGCCTTACTCTGGCCAGTCCCCTGATACCAGTGCCTGGTTGTCTATTCCTCTCTAGTTACACCTTAGCCTGGTTCAGCACATACTTCCAGATGTGGATTTTCCTCTGTCCTCAGTCCTCTCACTACCCACCCATTATGTGTTTGCAGCTCAGCCTGTCCAAGAATACTGAAGGAGTTACCTGAGGGTATCTCACACCCCCCAAGCCTCTGTGAATACAGGAAGAAGCCAGTGGCTTCAGCTGGAGGCAGAATCAAAGATGGCAGTGCCTGGGGATTCCCACCAGCAGTTAGATTGAACCCAGTTTTCACTGCCTTCCCTCGAGCCTTGTACTAATTGTTCACCACGGCATTCTACAAGTGTGTCACACACACCAGTATGTGAATGCAGAGTGCATCCTGGATGACCCAAGACACCCTCAAAAGATTTGAAGAGTAGTGAGCCCACTTGGAAGCAATCTTTGTGATGAAAAGGAAAAAATAAATAAATAAATAAATAAAATTAAAAAAAAAAAAAAAACAAAAGGAAAGAAAAGGCAAAACCCTCCAGGAGGTCCTGAACTCCAGAATACATGGCCAGAAGGAAAAGATATCCCCTGGTGAGAAGACTTGAGGCAGAAGTTGTTGCCAAAGGGCCAGAAACTCAGGGAGAGACACATAGGTCAAGAGAGAAATGGACTTTGAATGATCACTGAGTAGCTAATGCTGATGCAGTGTAGAGGCAGTGAGGATTAGCTGCTTGGACTTGCTGGCTAACTATAGATTTTTGTTAATCTCCCCGCAACTGTGTCTGAGTTCTCTGAGCTCACAGGGCTATCTCTGTAGCTCTTTGTCCCTGCTTCAGTTGCCTGGTTGCTCACCTGTGTAGACAAAGCGGCCAGGGGCTCCTTTACAAAACTGTTTGGACTTGTAAGAGAGGGTCACTTCTACTACCCCGGGGATGTGTCGTGGCGGCGTCTGCACCCGGATGGCATGGGGAGTGATGAGCTGCGAGAGAAGACAGGGCGCCTGCAGGTCTAGTCCGGTGGGGGAGGGCCTAGCCCTGAAGCTCAGAGGGAGACTGACTGGCAGGGGTTGGCCCACCTCGCTCCACAGGAGCACGTTGCCAAACACGACCTGCAACCCGTCGAAGAAGTTGTCTCCGATGATAATGACGGTGGCGCCTCCCGTGGTCCAGCCCTCCCCGGGGCTGATGGCCTTGATGCAGGGGGTGGCAGCTGGGAGGTAGGAGAGGACCCAGGTCAAGGGACTGCACCAAGGTGGAGACTGAGGCTGGCCAGGGCTGGGCTGGGAGTCCTGACCTTCAGAAGGGTCCAGGCGTCGGGCTCTGCGTCCATGCTTGGAGTTGTTGTGCACAAACATGTTGTCTGACACAGCCAGAACATGTCCATCCACACTCACTGTCGTGGACACCACCACCTGTGCGCACAGGTAAGACCAGTCTGGCTGGGGCCATTGGGACCCATGAATGGGCACTGGTAGGGGGAACTAGGACCTTGAGATGGGTGACTGGAAGCTGGAATTCAGAGTCCCCTTAGGAAGGAGGGAAGTTTCAGTTAGGTGGGGGTGGTGCTGGAATAGTTGAGGCCAGCTGAACCAGGTGACACTCCCCCAGATGAACTGACCTCGAGGGAGCTCTAGAAGAGCCCTAGCTCTCAGGCAAAGAGCCCTCTGTTTTTGCACACACAGAAACACTATACAGTATCAGTCAAGTCTGGAGAGAGGAATGCCTTCCTAAAGTTGGAGCACAACATCAGTCACAGAAACCGTCAACAGGAGCCCCCACTTTATTCTGGGCAGGAAATCGGTGCTGCCTTCTCCCTACCCCCTGCTTTGGGAGGGGTGTGCAGGTTGGGGATGTGCTAAGGGCAGCTGTTCTCAGCTTCACACTATGCAAATTACCTGGGTCGTTAATCATGTAAAAATGTCACAATTAGCATCTTCTTAAGTGGGACTCTAATGAAGCCTCCCTTGGCAGTCAGCATAAGTTGAGATGGAGCTGCCCCGCCCCCAGCAGGCACCGGGCTTGAGGCATAGGGCTAGGCAGAGACCTGCTCTGGCAGGGTCACAGCTTTCCCTTCACCTATCGGGAAAGGGTACATTTGCATGGGGTGAGAGGACTCTTCCCAAGCCTACCTGGAAGCGGCGCATGTCTCGGGGATTCCCAGCATTCTTCAAGCAGTTCTGGTTGCATTTGAGAAAGAATTTGAGGAAGAACCTGAAACAGTGAGATTGGGAGGCTCAAGGGTCTGGGGCTTCTGTAAATTGATGAAGTTCATGATTCTCTGCTGTGCCTCCTCCCTGGTACACACCCCACATTCCTATCTCAAGCTATGTACTCACAGAATGCCTGAGATGGACCAAACAGAGCCATCATGAGGACTACCTTAGTACACAAGTATACACAGTACTTATTTGTCTATAAAACGTATGTTTCTTCACCTTCCCAGTGTATAACCACCACAGAATGTGCCAATCATAAATCTACAGTATATGTGTGTGTACCTATTACTCACAAATTATACTCATTGCAATGCATACCTACCACACATACGCTGATTCCACAAGGACCATATACTCACATATGCCCAATACTGAATACAGTCAATGTAAAGACCATGCATATCTGTCATAGTCTATGACCACCACACACGATACATCTGCCATGCATCACATCTCTCCTCATATAGTAACCATCACCTATACAACATGTGCTCAGCATAGACAGTGTGTCAGTTATCAACGATGCATACGCTTTAACGGTCATTATTCAGAGATGTAGCCATTGCCACAAGCATCTACTTCATACATGACTCATCAGACATGAGGCCAGGCGTTGGGAGGTACCCCTTTAATCCCCGCACTTGAAGCAGAGGCAAGCAGATCTCTGTGAGTTTAAGGCTAGCCTGATCTACACAATAAGTTCCAGGGCAATCAAGACTACAAAGACAGGCCCTATCTCAAAACAATCAAATAATCAAAAAGCACAGATTAGGAATGGTACAAACACACAGGGTATATGTGTAGCAAGAATGCAGAAAACAATCTACCTACTTGTGTAGGCTATGATTTAAAATCTGTCAATGAGAATGACACCCTCCCCAGCAGAATTCCCTCCCATAGATTTTATATCCATTATACTCTGAAAACCAGATAACATGGAGTGGCTTGCTTACCACACACACACACACACACACACACACACACACACACACCACACACACACACCCCAAACAGATAAGCATTAGCTCACTTCTTCTTCTTCTTTTTAAACATATAATAATAGGAAAAAAAGCACAGTCCATGCTGTGAAGTGGCCACTGTATATACAAACACACAGGCACTTGAACCTCCCGTCCTCCTAATTCTTGGTGAGAAGCCTTGACACCATGAGGAAAGTAACCATAGATACTGTAGCCATTGTAAAGACAAATACTAGAATGTGCGCCTCAGCCCCAGTGAGACTCTGGGAGCATCGTGGGACATGCCCTACAATTGTAGAGGGCAGGGCTAAGTCCTGGAGGGTCTTAGCAGGTCGCGTGGCTTCCTGAGCATCTGGTTAGTGTTCCCAGTTTACTTCCACTAATTTGGGAAGCATGTTTACTACACTGCTTATTTTAATAAATAGCAGTTAAGGGTCTAAAACTGGGGTGGTACTCTGAAAACGTACATACTGTAGCTATCTCTATTCTATTTATATACGTTTCTCAGTCTTTAAGACATCTCATGGTATAGATGCCCTAGAGCCTCATAGTCCTCCGACTTGTCCCACACTCACACATGTAACACATCAGCTCCCGGGGCACACAGAGTAGGGACTGGTTTATTAATCTTCAGTACCCAGCATGCTTTTACCAGGAGCTAGAAGGAGGAAAATATCTCAGATTGGGACACAGTCTTAGACTGCATGGGTGATATGACGAGCAATGTATGTGCTTCGGGTGGACACAAAAGGTACTTCCCTGGTATCCACACTTGCTCACTGTACCCAGCCCCCGACCCTGTAGAATTGAGGGGAAGGGTTGCTGGGATGTAGATGAGATGTGGGTACCATGCGCAGGTACTAATGTGCACACTTGGTCAGCTAAGGGGTGTGCGTGGAAACCTGGTAGGAATGCAGAGGCTCAGGTTCTGTCTTAGACCTGCTGAATCCAGGTTTGGGTGG
Source organism: Rhabdomys pumilio (assembly GCA_030674055.1). Classification (NCBI taxonomy): domain Eukaryota; kingdom Metazoa; phylum Chordata; class Mammalia; order Rodentia; family Muridae; genus Rhabdomys; species Rhabdomys pumilio. The sequence continues at coordinate 193,443,784 of JANHMN010000002.1, read as the reverse complement.
GGGGCAACATCTGTGTTCTCTTAAGTTCTCTGTGGTACTGACCTCTTGTAATGTGCTTAGTCTCAATCTGAGATATACTGCAAGTATGAAATATATATTGGACTCCAAACACTTAGAAAAATGATTATAAAATAACCCATGAGATAGCTGGGTATGGTGGTGCATAACTATAATCTCAGCACTCAGTGGAGAGGAAAGAAGATCAGGAGCTCAAGGCTAGCCTCAGCTATACAGTGTGTTTAAGTCTAGCCTGGGCTACATGAGTAACCCTCCAAAATCCAAACCTCAGTAATTTTTGTTTTGATTACACTGGGGGAACAATAATAGTTTAGATACATTGGATTTAAGAAAATACATTATCACAATTAATTCTACCTATTCTACTATTGCTTTTTGTTTTTATTGATGTTTGTTTATTTTTCACACAGACACGGGGTTTCTCTGTGTAGCCGTGGCTACCCTGAAATTTGCTCTGTAGATCAGGCTGGCCATGAACTCACAGAGACCCACCTGCCTCTACCTCCATCTAATGATGAGATTAAAGGCGTATGCCACACCCCAGGTACCTATTCTTTTTTGTTTTATAAAGAAGCTGTAACCAAGCCGGGCGTGGTGGTGCACGCCTTTAATCCCAGCACTTGGGAGGCAGAGGCAGACGGATTTCTGAGTTCGAGGCCAGCCTGGTCTACCGAGTTGAGTTCCAGGACAGCCAGGGCTACACAGAGAAACCCTGTCTCGAAAAAAAACAAACAAACAAACAAAAAAAAAAAAAAAAAAGAAGAAGAAGCTGTAACCAAAAAACCTTATATGCAGCCTGCATTATATTTATATTAGATGACACTGCTGTAGAGTGTTTATGTCACTAACAATGCCCAAGCATATCTGACCCTCAGGGGAAGGGACGCCTATTCCTCTGAATGGGGCATCCACGCTCAAAGACTGAGCTTTGCCATAAAACTGTTCCTGCCACTCAAGGCTGGTCAGGAGAAGGAGGGTGGCATGTCTGGAGAGGCCAGACGTGGAGACTGAGAGCTGGAGGAGGGTTCAGAAACCTGGTGGAAAGGACAAATACACATGCTCAGGACATGGACTTGAGCGTCTGAAACACAATCAGAGACCTGGGGCAGGTATACACGTTTTATTGGGATTTATGAACCCCTGCTCATCATGAAGAAAGTGCACTTTACCCCGGAAGCTGGGAAGAGCATGGGGTGTCATCTGTACAGCATTCCTTGCCCCTGGCTCCACAGGGCTGGGAGGGAGCTTAGAGAAATCCTTTTCTCTAACTGAGATGAGCCACAGGCCAGGGGAAAGAAACCAAGCCTATAGGCCCCAGTAGTGTGAGCATGGGACTATACATAGTGCCAACGTCACTGGTGGCAACAGGTATCTCTACGGATACAATTTCATCTTGGATCTCCAAGAAATGCCTGTAAGAGAAAGGTCACATCCGAAGAGCTGCCCTTGGAATCATTGGCAGAAAATACTACAAAGGTAAGTATGAGGTGACAATAAAATGCTTCAGAGAGGAAGCAATACGAACACCCTAAAGCAAACCCAGCCCAGTCAGTTATGTAGTGAAGGCCTGGGACCCTGCTAAGGTCATCACTGTCACTGTCTTGTTTCATCCTCTCAAAATTCTGAGGTGCTGTGTGAGTCTGTAATTGCTCCCACTGTACAAACAAGAATCAAGGTTAAGAAAGAATAAGTTACACAGTAGAGTAAGGCTGGGGTGTGAACTTAGGTCTCTGAGCTGTTGCTGCTGACAAGAGTCCCTGGAGGTCGGGATGTGAGGGTCCAGGTGGTGTGGCTGGACTCCGCAGTCCTGAGAGGTGGCCTGTGTGGATGTGGGGGATGAGGGTTGGGGGTGGGGGCAGTAGAACTATTATATGATATTTCTACTTGCTTGTAGTTTGGGGCCTTTGCATGTTGTGTCTGCAGCTTTCAAAATTTCTACATTAAAAACGGTTGAACAAGATAAGCTAAGATTGGTGATATTTTGAAGCTCTTTGGGGTTCAGTATCTATTCCGCTTTTATGTTCAGCATCCTCCATACTAAGAAAATGTGATTAAGACCTGGCAGTGGTGGCACACGCCTATAATCCCAGTACTCAGGAGGTAGAGGCAGGATCTCTGAGTTTGAGGCCAGCATAGTCTACAGAGGGAGTTCAGGACAGCTGGGGCTACACAGAGAAACCCTGTCTTGAAAACAAACAGACAGAAATAAAGGGAAGAAAATGTAATTAAAAACAAAGTGCAACAGGGTTCAGCTACAAACAGCAGTGATCCACTTGACAAAGCATTTGAAGGAAGTAAATTTGCACTGGATGCCTGTAATAAGTCAGTCATTAATCCCAGAACTCTGGAGGCAGAGGCAGGTGGATCGCTATGATTTCCAGGCCAGCCTGTTTACACAGAACTACATAGTGAGACCTTGTCTCTAACCAAATAAACCAACCATCGGAGTGCCTGAGAGGTCACACCCAGCTTCCTGCAGCTGAACTTAGTCTAGTATTCCTTTTTTTTTTTTTTGGTTTTTCGAGACAGGGTTTCTCTGTGTAGCCCTGGCTGTCCTGGAACTCACTCTGTAGACCAGGCTGGCCTGAACTCAGAAATCCGCCTGCCTCTGCCTCCCAAGTGCTGGGATTAAAGGCGTGCGCCACCACTGCCCCGGCCTAGTCTAGTATTCCTAATCCTCTCTCTAAAGACTTTCTACTTCTTTAACTAAAAACAGCTCAGAATGAAATTAAATTGGCGCTTTTTCATCTTACAAAGAGGCAAGGCTGAGTTGAGTATGATCAAGTACAAACCCTGGACTCACATATGAGCTTTTACAGGCACAGAACTGCACCAGGGAATCTATCTACCCTAGCACAGTCCTCAGCCAAAATCGACAATAGATGAGAAAATGTTCGACCCATCGATCAATGACTCTACTGTTAGATTCGAGATTCCCCTGAGACAGAAAGCAGGGTGGGGTGAGTTCCTCTTCTGAGGCCAGTGTCCAAGGACAGCACAGCTGGGCAGCACTTGTCTGAATCCCACGCAGCTGTCCTCACTGTTGGCGGGTAAAGTGCTCACAGCTGTCCTACTACTTTTGAATCATCCCCAACCAGAAGCCTGTCCTCCCTGTCAGCAACCCGAGCACTAGACAGAGCAAGCCTAGATGACGTCATACTTCACACCACTCCAGGGCACTGGCAAGTCTAGCTTCCTTGTCAAACTCTTGTTCCTCCCCTACCACGTCCCATTTGCTCTGTTGTTTGTTTCTCAGATATCTCTTCATAAACCCACTTTCACAAAAAAATCCCATCTCACTGTCTACTTCTAGAAAATCTGGTAAGAGGTCAGGCCATGCAGCTAAGGCCTTTTCTTCTCCCCTCCTCCATCCCATTCTGAGACACTTTCTGAGGGTTTAAATTATGGTGCCCACTTTTCAGAGAAAGCTGGTAAGTAACTCAAAGACCTGGGCTGAGAGCCAAGCGGGATTCGTTCGACTACAAGGCAGCCAGAGGCACATAAGAGAATGTCTAGATTTCTGTTGCTGTGCCATTTCCTCCCGAATGATATCCACTAGCCACACTCAGCTACTGGTGTCTGGTGTGTGGTATATGGTGTATGATATATGGTGTGTGGTATATGGTATGTGGTGTATGGTGTATGCTGTGTGGTATATGGTATGTGGTGTACGGTGTATGATATGTGGTATATGGCATATGGTGTGTGGTATATGGTGTGTGGTATATGGTGTATGGTGTGTGGTATATGGTGTATGGTATATGGTGTGTGGTATATGGTATGTGGTGTATGGTGTATGGTGTGTGGTATATGGTATGTGGTGTATGGTGTATGATATGTGGTATATGGTATATGGTGTGTGGTATATGGTGTATGGTTTATGGTGTATGGTGTATGGCATATGGTATATGGTGACATGATCTTAATATTTAAACCTTATTTCATTTTCACTTATTTAAATCTGTTTTTCCATGTAGCTTACTGCTGCCATATTGGATTGTGCAGATCTAGAAAGAGATTGTAATCAATGCTGCACAAGCTGAGAATAAGGTGGCACTCATGAAAGTCTTGGGAAAGAAAGCAGATTTGGAGCAAAAGACAGCATAGAGCCACAGATGTATCTCTACGTACAGGGTGGAAGTACAGCTTAAGATGGGGCAATGGGGAGGGACCCTCTGCTAATCTTTCTCCTAAAAGCCTTGTGTTTGAGCAGGCTAGCCTCAAGAGCAGACTAGCACCCGGGGCCATGCTTTCCCTGTCTGCTGCCCTCCACCTCCATCTCAGGACACTACAGATGCTGAAAACCCTTACTGCTGAAAACATCACCCCAAAGGATTAATTGGTCATTGTTTACATGTCAGTCACAGGAGATCTAGAGGCCAGAAAGTTTCTCCTTTGCTGCTGTTGGTGGAAGTGTTGGGGATTGGATCTAGGACCTCATGAATGCTAGGCAAATGCTCTACCACTGAGCGAAAACCCCTAGCTCAATTACTCAGGCTGGCGTTGAACTTGTGATTTTCTTGCTTTAGTCTCCTGAGTAGCAGAGACTGTAGACCTGTGCCAATAGGTCTAGCCTCTGAACAATATTTTAAATCATTTACAATACATGAATCAAGATAAACTCAAAGAGCGCCACACAGTGTTGGGCTTGGCAGGAGAATTTGCCAAGTATTCCACGCAAGAGCAACTTATTTTGCCTGCCAAGGATACAAGAGTTTCTATAGTTCACATCTGCTCTTGAGCATTGAGGTCTTGGTGGACCTCAGGGAGAAGCAAGAGGCAAAGGGAACACAACTTTTCAGAGTAGTGGCAAGATTGCTACACTTGTCCAGTGGTACCCAGGGGCAGCAGTAAGTCAGAGCCTGGAATTTGCTTCATTTCATGTGTGATTTGGATACTGTGGGCAAAAAGAAGTTCTCACTTACTGACGATGAGAGCTGGAAGACCCAGTTTGATTCCAGAGAGAGGGGCAGACCCTCAAGAGATGAGGTCAGAATGAATGAGGAGGTAGCTGAGATTGTTGAGGTTTGCATGGAGGTGGTCCAGGCTCCTTCCTGAACTTGATGTGCAATAGCAGTCAAGACAGAGTCTCTCCAGGGGTAGCCACCTGACATGCCTGGACCTAGTCTCCCCACCAGGATCCCCAACTAGGGTAGAGGTGGCTGCTGTGCAGATGGGCTGGGGGACTATAAATAGCCAGGGCGCATACATTAGCATGCCAATGCACCCGCACCCCATCCTCTATGCTAATGGCCCACCATGCGCCTGAACACCTTCTGTTCCCCTGCATGCATTTGCATGCACAATTAGCATAATCTTGTATAATTAATGAACAGCGTCAATTTTAGCTCCTAAGTAATTTGATTAACATGTTGATGGGGCACTTACTAGGCTCTCCAAACCTCGGGGCTGGGCATGGGGCCTGAGGAGATGGGGAGAGGGGGTGGAGAAACTGCTAAGAGGTCCTCAGCTGTCCATGAAGAGTTGTAGAGACCCCACTTTTCCTGGATTGGCCTGAGGGAAGAGGAAGTGGAGAGTCTGGTAATTGAAGGCCTCTGGGTTCTTCATAAGGAGTTGGGGACCAGCTGGGGTGAAGTGACAGTGGCTAATCTGAGCATTTGTGTCCATATGGACAGAAGCACATACATACACACATCTCTTGTATGTCCCCCTAGCTTGGAGAATGTTATGTGAATGTGAGATATTACACTAACTTCTTCCTCACAGAGAAAGAGGGCGATCTTATGTGTAGTATGGGGATAGAAAGACTTAAGATATGCTCCTTAACCTTAAGGGTGGGAAGCTGGGTTCTTAAAGTACAAGACTTTGGCAACTATTTGTGAGTTAAGTGGGAGGCAGGTAGGGTGGTGCTGTCGAGGCCAGGTATCTTCTGCAAGGTGTCAAGTAAGCCAGGGTAAAGGGAAGAGATAGGAGGCTGGATGTAGCCCCTTTCTATCTAGAGAAAGACATGCTTCCGGCCCCAGACCAGAGCACATGCTAATGGCCACCATTCTTCTGCTCCTCTAAGACCATGGTTAGTTAGAGTCAGGAAGTTCTCCCTTAACTTTGAATGTTCTTGCTGCTATCAGCCTCAGGTACCTTTGCTGTCTAAGATGATCACGAGAAGCTGGTTGGGAGGCAGAAGGTGAGACGTGATACATGATACTATGGCAGGCATTGGATTTGTACATCTCACTTAACTCTATGTAGCCTCTCCTTTACATCATTCATATTTCTCCTCTTCCTCTACGTGTGTGTGTATGTATGTGTGTATGTGTGGGTGGGTGAGTGCATGTGGTGCATGTGTATGTATGCATGTAGTGGCCAGAAGACAACCTCAGGTGTCATTCTTAGATACCATCCACCTTGTTTATTGAGTCAGAGTCTCTTACTAGCCTGAAGCTGGGGAAAAAAAAAAAAGAGTTAGGCTAGTTAGCCACTAAGCTCCAAGAATCTGCCTATCTCTGCATTCTTAATAAGTGTGAGTTCTGGGAATTAAATTCAGGACTTTGTGCTTCCAAAGTAAGTACTTTACCAACTGAGCTATCCCTCCAAGTGAGCATTCAATCAGCTCTAGTTCACGATAATTAGAGATTGAAGCCCAGACTAGAGAGGCATGGCTCCAACTCATATGGCCAGACATCCAAGGCAGTTTGAGCACCGACCCCAAATAACCCATCTATGGTGGTTTGAATGAGAATGGCCACCAGAGACTCACATGTTGAAATGTCTGGTTTACAATTGCTGGACTATTTAGGAAGGCCTAGGTGGTGTGGCCTTGTTGGAGGGGATGTGTCACTGGGAGAGGGCTTTTCACCTTCAAAAGCCCACACCAGGTGCAGTCTCTGCCTCTAACTTGAGAAAGAGGTGTGAACGCCAAGCCTCTGCTCCAGTTCTATCTATGTCTGTCTAACTTCTGCCTTGATCCTCCACCATGACATCCCACAGACTAACCTTCTGAAACTGTAAGCAAGCCCCCAATTAAATACTTTCTATTTATCTATCTATCTATCTATCTATCTATCTATCTATCTATCTATTTATTTATTTATTTTGAGACAGGGTTTCTCTGTGTAGACAGCCTGGAACTCACTCTGTAGACCATGCTGGCCTCAAAATCACAGAGATCCACTTACCTCTGCCTCCCAAGTGCTAGGATTAAAGAAAATGTGCCACCACCAGCCCCCCCTCTAAATACTTTCTTTTATAAGTTGCTTTTGTCATGGTGTCTCTTCACAGTAATAGAACAATAACTAAGACAAGTTCACTTAAAACAAAACAATATTCAAGTTGTAGACAGTCAGTACTATAGATATCTATTATGGATCTCCAGGCCTCCTGTAATTTCCAAAGGAAGAGTTGCTCCCATGTCCTTGATAGAGCAGAGGTCCCTTTGAGATGTTTGTCCTTATGACATTTCAGCCTATAGGATCCCCAGGGCAGATAGGGAAAATTTATCTCAAACTTCTTTTATTCTTACCTCCCTCAAAGGCTCTGAACTATGAAAAGGATTAGGTGGGGAAAGGAGATGCAGCCATTCAGGCAATAGGAGGTCAAAGCATCAAAAGGAATGGGCACAATGGGTCAAGGCAGACACCTATGTTTGCAGCATGATGTGATTTGGTTGGAAGGGCAGAAGCTCCTGTGGGCTTAGCCTGGGACTGTGGTACAAGGAGCACTGCAGTTACTACTGTATTAGGAATATGGCTGATCCTTCCAGGGCTTCTGAAGCCTTTCTCATTGACTCAAACTTGTTAGGTTGCGCTTGACTCGGGGGTTAGGTTGTGAGTAGACTTGGGCTGACCTCTGCCAGGTAGCTGAGACATGACCTACTTCAACAGTGTCACTGTAACAACACTCATTGTGCAGCAAGCAGTCACGTGGCAGGAGAGATCATGACTAACAGCCAGAAGAAGGAATCTTCTATCTCCAGCTCAAGCTCAGGATCATCCTGGCCAATCAAGCAATTATTTAGTCTTAGAGTTATGATGTCTGATAAAGCATCTGCGTGTGGTTATTAAATCTGACTTAAGGAGGGTTGGAGAGATGGCTCAGCAGTTAAGAGCACTTCCTTCTTTTGCAGAAGACTCGGGCTCAGTTTCCAATACCCACAGAATGGCTCACAACAACTTGTAATTACAATTCAGGGGATCTGATGTCTTCTGATCTCCATGGACTCCTACACACATATGGTGCATGTATATACACTCAGGAACACACACATACACATAAAGTAAACTTGAAGAAGTTAAGTCTATCTTAGTTCTGACTAAATACAATTAAAGTTAGTTGTCCAGTCACAGAAGCCAATTTCAATGTTTCTGTGTGGTATTGGCTACCACGATGGATCATGTAGTCTTAAAATCCTATATTGCTTTCCATTTACTCTTTAAATTTTGTCTGTCTGTTTGTCTGTCTGTCTGTCTGTTTGATGTGCATGGGCTAGTCCTACATGTATGTCTGTTTACTATGTCCATGGAGGCCAGAAGAGGGCACTGGACCCTCTGGGACTAGAGTTATAGACAGTTATTTGCTGTGGGTGATGGGAATTGAACCTGGGTCCTCTGAAAGAACAACCAGTGCTCTTGGCCACTGAGCCATCTCTCCACCCCCTCTCTATTTCCTATCATTATGTAGTATACATAACTAGCTTGTCTTCAAGTTCACTGATTATTTTCCATTATTATGAAATATTTAAGTAATTATATTTTGTCTTTTCAACGTTTCAAAATATATTTTCGAAATTATATTTTGGGCTCTCTGGGAGCATGAATCATGTGTTCAGATCTCTCTCTTTCTTCCAAACATTTATCATAGGGCCTGCTTCAGGATGGAATTAAAGGATCAGAAAATACTGTAATGGGGACCGAGGACACGGGTTCATTGGCAAAGTCCTTGTGCAAGCATGAGTACCGGGTTTAGTCCCCAGCACTCACATTTTAAAAAACAAAGCAAAACCTTGGTCTCAAAATAATACGGGGGGGAACACTTGTTGCTCTTACAGAGGACCCAGCTTCAATTCCTAGCATGTACATGGTGGCTTACAACCAGCTGTAACTCTAGTTCCAGGGGCTCTGATCTCTGCAGGCACCAGGTACACATGTAGTGCACATACATACATACATACATACATACATACATACATACATACATGGAAAAAGGTCCTACACAAATAAATATATAAAAAATACCAAGGTGGATTGCTCTGGAGGAATGACACTTGGGTTTGCCCTTTGGCCTCTCCATGTACACACACACACACACACACACACACACACACACACACACACATACACACCCCATTTTGATAGGATGAATGTTGGTCCAAAACTCTCAATCACTTTTACTAGGAGACATATAAAGTTGTATCCTCAGTTAAAGATGCCCACTATAAAGACTGGACTGAGAACCACAGAGTGCTCCCACAAAGCAATAAAAACAATGTCTTATGTAGACCAGGCTAACCTCGAACTTTATATATATGTGTGTGTGTGTGTGTGTGTGTGTTATTTCTGGATCAGTTCTCTAGCTTGTATTTTCTATGATGTGCAGTTAACAAGGAGATATATATATATATATCTCCAAGGATGACCTTGAACCCCTGATTCTCCTATCTCTGCCTCCTAAGTGCTAAAATTATAGGTTGTGTAACACCTTGTACAGCTAACATTTTTATAATTCTTAAAATTAATAAGTTATGTAACATTTATTCAAGAAAGGCATCAGAATTCTGTAAGAACTTAGCGGTGTTTAAACAGTCCTCTTCCATTTCCCAGGATGGTTGGAAAGCAGTGTGGGAACTGCAGAGTCTGCAGCCTGGTAGGAGCCAGAGAGGAGCGAGGAGTGATAGGAGCCTTTGACAGGCTCTGTTCCCTAGCAGTTGTCACTCTTTGACCACTCTGGCGGTCAAACAGCCCTCTCCACAGACCTTATTACTCATTTCAAAGCTTGTTCTGTGGGAAAAGCCCTACACACACGACATTTTCTCAGTCAGCTGCTGGAGACAGCAATACTATCTGGGGAAAAATAAATCTGGCCAAACATTTTTCAAAGGAAAAGAATTGGGAAATAAGATTTCTACTGAGGACTCTAAGAAGTTCTAGCACATTCTAAAAGCCTTAGGAAGCCATGCCTATCTTGAGGAAGGGCACATGCCCAGGGATAGTGTGGGGTCTACTCTCATCTCTGGCTCCCTGTCCAAGCAACAGGAAACATCTAAGGCAGAGCTGTTAATTGCCAGATCAATGACAGTGTTCCCTGATACACACAGAGCCTTTCGACAAGGAGCAGAAAAGCCTATCCAATTGAGTTGATCACTAAGGTAGTACCAGAAACTTTGTTAACTGTACATCATAGAAAATACAAGCTAGCCTGGCGGTGGTGGCACACACCTTTAATCCCAGCACTTGGGAGGCAGAGGCAGGCAGATTTCTGAGTTCGAGGCCAGCCCGGTCTACTGAGTGAGTTCCAGGACAGCCAGGGCTACACAGAGAAACCCTGTCTCGAGGAAAAAAAAAAAAAAAAAAAGAAAAAAAGAAAATACAAGCTAGAGAACTTCTCCAGAAAAGTTGTAAAACAAAACCTCTATAAAAAATAGGCAACAGCATCAAAAATAACCATTAGGGGATATGATTGCCAGAGGTTCTATATTATATTATTAAAATGCTTAGTTTTTAACAAAGAATTGTGGTATGTGTAAAATAATAGGAAAGCAGGATTTATATATAAACAAATAAAGCAATCAATATGACAGTCCCCGAAGAAGCCCATGTTAGACTTTCTAGATAAATAATTTAAAACATCATTTTTAATGTTTATAGAACTAAAGGAAAGTATGTATAAAGAATTTAAGATGTCTGGGAGGGACAGGCAACATTTGGGATGTAACTAACTAAATAAAAAAGAATTCAAGAGGTTTCATTCCAAAGATATATCAACAAAGATAAAGAAATCATTTTTAAAAATGTCAATTGTGGAGTTGAGAAAGACATGATTGAAATGAAAGAAATAGCTTAGGTGGAAGAAAACCTAGCAGTGGACTTGAATGTAGCCAATTGGGTCTGTCTAGTTCAGGAGAAGAATGGAGAAAAATGTCAAAGCCTAGGAGGTTTAAGTAGCATCGTCAAGCGTGTGAATATATGCAGTGCATTCTCTCTGGAAGGAGAAAAGAGAGGGAAAGGATTAGAAAGAATGTTTGAATAGTGGCCCAAACACCCCAAATCTGACGAAAGATTTTATCGAGCACATCCAGGAAGCTCAGTGAATCCCAGGCAACTTAGAGACCCCACAGTTGTGTCAGACTTAAACTGTTCCAACGCAGAGATGGAGACAGAGCCCGTTAAGCAAATAGAAGACATAACCTCCCATGGGCAAAGGCTCCTCAGAGAGATTCACACCTGATTCTCATCAGACATGTTAGCAGCCCACGGATACAGAGATGACATGTTATGCTGAAGGGAAACTGTTAACCAAAAATACTGTCAAAATTTTCTACTTCAAATATGAAGAAGAAATTGAGACATTTTCAGGTAAACAAGAACTGAAGACTCATCAGTAACAAATTTGTCATGCAGGAAATATTAATAGGAATGTTTCTGTTTGAAATGAAAAGACACGTGACAGTAACTCAAATTCACAGGAAGAAAAAAATAACAGGTAAGCATAAAAGGTACACAACACACATGTAACTATTTTGTTTTCTACCTAATTTAAAAGACTGGTGTGGGATTAGGGATTATAGGGCCGCCCTGGAGTGCACACATGTGGGAGCAGGGTTATAGGAATGTCCTGGTGTGCATGTGTGCAGAAGCAGGAGTTACAGCAACGCGCTAGACTGTACACATGTGAGACCAGGGGTTATAGGAACAGCCTAGTAATGTCCTCCTCCTCCTCCTCTTCCTTACCCTCTTCCTCCTCTTCCTCTTCTTCCTCCTCCTACTTCTCCTCTACTTCCTCCTCCTCCACTTCCTTCGCCTCCACTTCCTCCTCGTCTTCTTCTTCTTTTTTTGAGCCAGGGTTTCTCTCTGTACCCCTGGCTGTCCTGGAACTTGTTCTGTAGACCAGGCTGGCCTTGAACTTACAGAGATTCACTGGCCTCTGCCTCCCCAGTGCTGATTAAAGGTGTGAGCCACAGCCCAACTTCTTTCTTTCTGTCTTCCTTCCTTCCTTCCTTCCTTCCTTCCTTCCTTCCTTCCTTCCTT
>JANHMN010000002.1:193346357-193429864 GCA_030674055.1 Rhabdomys pumilio | reverse complement strand
GAAGAAGAAGAAGAAGAAGATAGATCTCAAATCTCCAACATAACCTTTAAAAACTGGGAAAATGGAAACTACCCCCAGGGTAAACAATAGAAAGGAAACAAAGATTAGAGCAGAAATGAACGAAATAAAGAATAGAAAGTACAGATGATTAAGTAAAAGTTGGTTAAGTTGTTTGTTTAGCTTTGGAGTTTTCTTGTTTTGTTCTTTTGGTTTTTTTTTTTTTTTCAAGACAGGGTATCCTGGAACTCACTCTGTAGACCAGCCTGGCCTCGAACTCAGAAATCTGCCTGCCTCTGCCTCCCAAGTGCTGGGATTAAAGGCGTGCGCCACCACTGCCCGGCAACTTTGTTTTAAGACCCACAAGGCTGGTGGTAAGATGGCTCATCAGAAAAAGGCACTTTGCAGACAAGCCCAAGGACTCCATCCTAGAACTTTTAACCAGATTTGAACAGAAGCGTGACCACTTGACCCATAGAGAGGCAGAGTGTTTGCTTTCTCATGTCACACAAGGATTGCAGAAACCAAGGAGCATGCTGCAGTGCCACAGAGCGTGTCTTGAGTTTCAACCTCTTCTATGTCAGGCCTCCAGTGCCAGAGTCCTGCACTCCACCAAGTCCTGTTATACATCTTCTGACATGGCTGCGGTTTCGATCACTGCCTTCCTAATGTACACATTAGAACGTGGTCACCATGAGCAGGGGCTGAGGCTGGCTGACTGCTACCCTCTCCTGGGGGAGGGTCTGGCACTACTGCCAAGAAATCAGGGTCTCAACAGGAGCCATGGGATAGCTAAAGGATTACTAATTTTTTTTTAAGGCAAGGTCTCATTTGGTAACTCAGAGAAATATTTTAGTTAATGTTTATCAAACAGTTTCAATCAAAAGTCCAATTATGGTGGTTATAGGTGTAGGAATATTGCCCCGGTTTGATTTGGTCACTTTCTAATAGCATGTTACGTAGTCTCTGTCCACTGTAGGACTTGGTTACTGGACGTTAAAAATCACAGAGAGTAAAATATACAGGCTCATGCTAACAATAAAACCAACAAAAGTGGGGGAGACCAGACTGTACAAAGTTGTCATCTGGCCTCTACTCTTGCATGGTGGCAGGTGTGCCCTAACCACCAACAGTAAATTTAAAAAAATAAAGAAAGAGCAACAAAAGTGGCAAATGCTTAGACTTACACAGAAAGATCCAAGCGGCCAAAATCACGATTAAGAGAGTGATAACCCAACCAGCCGGCAGCAGTAGAAATTGCAGGAGACTGCACACAGGAATTATGGACAACCACACACCAGACAACATAGATGAAATGGCAAAACTTCTAAATGACTCAGCAGGAAAATAAAATTAGGATGACAGATTGAATTAGCCTTTTAAAAACCTCTCACAAATGGCTTTAGTGTTAAATCCCACCAAATATTCAAAAAAAAAAATCAATCTTTTACAACTCTCAACAAAACTAGAAGTCTCATCCTGTTGAGGTTTGGTCTTTTGTTATCTTTTGTGATGCTAAGTGCTAAGTATCTATTGTAACGCTAAGACAACCTGGTTATCCCGAAGAATAGAGAGTTCTCAGAGTAGACCTTGCCCCCAAGTTATTTCTGATTGGTAAATAAAAATGCCAACAGCCAATAGCTGGGCAGAAGAGACATAAGTCTCATAAGTGGGGCTTAGGTTTTGCAGGGTTGGGGTCAGAGGAGAACTACAAGGAGAAGAAGGGGCAGGAGGAGGAAGAAGTCACAGTGGGTTATAAGTAAAGAAAAACTGGCCCTGAGGGCTGGCCAGTTGGAGTTAAGAGCAGCCCAGATGAAACATTGTAAGTAATGACTGGAGGTTATCGGTAGGAAAGTAGATTCTAATTACACAGATATCTGTAGATATCTGCCCAGTTTATTGTAAATATAAAGTCCGTGTGTGTGTGTGTGTGTGTGTGTGTGTGTGTGTGTGGTGTGTGGTGTGTGTGTGTGTGTGTGTGTGTGTGTGTGTGCGCTGTTTAAGGCTTATTGTAAATACAAAGGTTGTGTGTGCCTTTTATCCAGGAACTAAAGGGTTAAAGGCAGAGTAGAAATCCTGAATCAGGATTAAAAAATTCTATGGCAATATCCTATATAAAAATTAACTGAAGAGGCTGAAGAGATGACTCAGTGGTTAAGAACACTTGTTCTTGCAAGGGACTTGGGTTCAATTCTCAGCACCCACGTGGTGGCTCACAACTATATGTAACTCCATTTCCAAAAGATTCAACTCCCTCTTCTGGCCTCTTCAGGTACCAGGCATGTATGTGCTATACAAACATACATAGAGGTAAAACATTCATATACATTAAATAAATAAATAAATAAATAAATAAATATAAAAAACACTTAGACAATAATTAGTATTGATTAGGGTGTAAGAAAGTAGAACCCTCATATACTAGTGATGGGGTAAAAGCTAGTGTACTTGTTTTGGAAATCAATTTGAGAATGTTTCAAAAAGTGAAACAGAGTAAACCCATAACTCAGCAATTACATTTGAGTTAAAAAAAATATTTGCTGTATACAGAAAACCTCTTAATTTTGTTTATATTTTGGAGCTAAGTTCTAGCCACTTTGACCTGGAACTTGAGGGTCTCCTGCCTTGGCCTGACAAGTAGTTGGTATTGTAGACCTGAGTTACCAAGCTCATCCACAAAACTTAGTACACAAAGCTTCATATTAACATAATTCACGATAACTCAGGAGAAACAGCCTGGTTATCTTTGAACTGATGAACAGACAAAGCAAAAGTAGTGAGATGGCATTTGGCAAGAAGACAAATGGAGTGGATGCTATTGTAAATTACAATCTGAAAACACTCGGCCAAATAAAAGAAGCTGGTCCCTCGCACTGGAGCTGATTTGAGTTTGATCCCAAGAGAACCCACATAAAGGTCGGAAGGAGAGAAGCGACTCCACAAAGTTGTTCTCTGACCTCTGCACAGGTACTGTGGCATATATGTACACACACACACACACACCATGCAGACACAATAGCAGCAACACCTGTGTACTGTGTGATGCCACTTCTATGAGGTATCCAGAATACAGAACCCACAGACACCAAACTCAGATTAGTGATTGCTAGGAGCTTGGGAGAGGGAGAATGAGAAGCAACTGCTAATGGGACTGTGTCAAATTTGTTTTAGGAGTTATGCTGGTTAGTTTCTGTCACCTTGAAATAAGATAGAGTTACCTGGGAAGAGGAACCTCAGTTGGGCAGTCTCCCCATTATACTCCAGTGTGGGCATGTTTGTGGGGCGTTTTCTTGGTGGATGATTGCCATGAGAGGACCTGGACAGGTCCTGAGCAGTATAAGGAAGGAGACTGAGCAAGCCATGGAACAAGCGAGTGAGCAGTGTTCCTCCACGGTCTCTGTTCCAGTTACTGCACCAGGATTCCTGCCCTGACTTCTCTTCATGATGGACTGTAAATTGTATGGTGAAATACCACCCCCCAGCCAAGCTGCTTCGGGTCATAGTGTTTATTACAACAACCAAACCCAAACTTGAAGAAGAGTGATAAAAATATTGTAAACTTAGATAATGCCAAGGATTGTATGATTTTATTTAAAAGGGTGATTTTTGGTACATTAATTACATCTTGAAATATATCATTAAAAATTCATTTGCAACAGCATAGTTAGGTGTTCCTGGGCTTACAACAGCAAGACAAACAAAAAACCCCAGTAGATATCTTAGCAGACCTAAGTTGATAGAAGCAAGAACTACCATGCAAAAGAAACCTCTTTTCCATGTTAAAAGCTTGCCAACGACAAGGAGACAGGTGGAAAGTGACACTCCTGGGAATAGGCCTGCTCCTGCGAACCTCTCTTATATCTCCAGGAACACAAGGTCCATCACATCACAAGCAGATGGAACCTGGGTTCTGCCACAGCTCCCTATTGTAAAAGAGATTACAAGGATGGACAAAGGGAATGTTTGTTCACAGATGAGTAATTGATGGGGGCCACACAGGGAACGTTCACTGTCTCTGCTGTATACATTCCTTTTCTCTTGTAGGCTCATGGAGGCTCAGTCTCCAGCTTGTGGGAGAGTCTAGAAACATTAGGAGGTAGAGCTTAGCTGGAGAAAGGAGGTCCCGGCAGCATGCCCTTGCTGGTTGTACCTTGTCCTGTGCACCTTCCCCTCCCCACCTCTGCCTTTCTCCCTCACTCTCTTCCTTATCTCTCCTTCCTGCCTGCCAACATATGTACAGCACCTTCCTCCATCTGCCCTTCCTGCTACAATGTTCTCTACAATGCATCACAGGTCCAGAAATATGGAGGCAAGGGATCACGGAATGAACACCCTGAAACTGGGAGCTCAAATAAATCTTTTACCTTTAAGTTGCTCTCCCAGACATACCAGTGGTAAATATCATACTTCCTTTGTTTTCAAACAAACAGGGCTGTTTGACTTTCATCTGGGTTCAGGAGAGCCTACCACAAATCTACCTGTACCAGCTTCCCTTGCATCAAAGTATGGCCACGTGATTATGTTTTGGCCAATGGCAGGAATAGAATGATGGCTTGTCTTTAGCTCACATCCAAAATTGTTTGTACTGTGCAGATAAAGGTGCTAGATTATGGGAGAGCTGAGGTCAAATAACTTGGTCCTGGATGACTTAGAGAAGAGCCACCTAGACTGGCTATTTCTAGACGGTTTCATGTGAGAGAAATAAGTACATATGGCTTTATATTCAGGAACACTGTTATAGTAGATGACCTGAATTCAAGCTGTGGTGATAAAAGGGGGAGGGTGGCTAGGAGGGAATGCTGAGACAGGGTGGACACAGAGCAAGCCTCTCACCAGCAGAGCTGTATAGGTCTGTGTCCTGTTCCACACAGTAAACCAGCTGGGTATGGCATGCCCTGTGTTCACAAGTCTCATTAGAAGCTAAAGGGTTAACAGATCCTTCACCATGGTTCTCAGCTAACATACTGGGGTAAGGATTTCTTGTATGGAAGTCATCAGCACTTGATCCAATCCCTTTCTCTGGGTGCAATGTAGTGAATGTCTCACCACCCCAAAAAAGTATACCCACAGTCTACAATCTGCAAATTTTGTAAATGTGACCCTACTTTGAAAAAGGATCTTTATAGTTGTTTTTTATTTTGTTTCGTTTTTTTTTTTTGGTTGTGAGCCTAGCCTAACAGCTGAGCCATCTCTCCAGCCCTATAGATGTTATTAAATTAGGGATCTTGAGATGAAGTCACCCTGAATTATCTGATTGGGTCCTCCATTCTATGACAAGGATCCTTGTGACACTAAGGCAGAAGTGACACAGGTGAGGAGAAGGGTCCTGTGACAGCAGTGGCAGCAGCGAAGCCACAGTAGTACTGGCAGACACCTAGAACTTCAATAGTCAGCAAGACAGCCTGGCTCTGCCAAGGCTTTCCCTTTAGCCTGACTCCCAGAACTCAGTGAATTTCTTCCCAGTCATAAAGGCTGTGAAGAGGTGTTATGAGGCCCCTGGAGATCAATATACTGGGTCAGTATGCTCAAAACCAGCTGCAAATCTCCAGAGACAGAGTCACTCCACCTACAAATGCCTGGTGGTAATTCCCCTACCACAAATCTAGCTTGCAGCCTCTGACTCCTTTGCTCTCACAAGCTGCCAAATGCTAGCTGGTTGAGTGCCTCCACTACTCCAGAGCTCTCAGATGACAGGGGCTGGGGACAGGCTCTAGCTCAGCCCACATCCCCGCTGACTGTCTTCCTGCTTCAGTCCAGTAGCATAAGAATCTGTCTTGGCTTTGACCTCCACAGAGACTGCTGCTGGTTCACGCACAGGAGCAACTGCTGCTAACATAAGAAGCGAAAAGGATTTTTGTTTGGAGGGGTCTTAGACTCCGCTGAGGACTGAAACTTAGGCACATCAGAGTAGTTCCCCTGCCGGTTACCTGGCAACAAGCTGTGAAAGGCTCATGATTCTGAGCTCATTATTTGTTTTTATAGTGGAAAGTGGGGAGATTCGGGGTGTCATAGCTCCCCCACCCCCATCTCACTTCAGCTGAGCTTGAGAATAACTGTAGAGAGTAGTTGGAAAGTGTCCTCCAAAAGTAAAGACCAAGAAATTAATCCAGAACTTGAGTTTATCAAAGGCTGAGGAATGGCTTGCTCATCTCAGGTCCCTGAGCAGAGCTGGGTACTGCTGGAGACACCTGGGGACCAGATGCCTTCCAGAGCTTATCAAAGAGGGAATGTCTTTCCATCAGCCAGATGCAGACTCCTTGAGGATGACTAGCTGTAAGATGTCATGGAAACGCACTCAAGAGGAAATAAAATGTTGTTTTTAAAGGAATGGAGGGAACAGCTCTAAATTCCTTAGCTTTTCAATATTTTTGGTGTCATGATCCCCGCTAGGCCTATTCTCAGAGTAATGTTTCCATTGGTATAAGACAAAATGCTCAAGATTATAAATGTAGTTATCAATGCCTGGAATGGTAATGTGGCTATGTACTTTACTAATTGAAGATTAACACAATTATAACAATGATCACGGTTTTGAAGTAACACTGAGTATGAAAGTTTAAAATATTCACAATCCCTCTATACTATGATATGAAAATTGACTACTTTTGGGGCCAGCAAGACAGCTCAGTGGGTCACAGTTCATAGAGGTCTGTACAAGCCTGGAAACCTGAGTGTGATCCCCAGAACTCCCCCAACCCTCCCCCAGAGTTGTACACATGCATATGCATGCTCATGCACACACGTGCACAATTATAATAGAAAAAAGAAGGAAGTGGTGATTACAGAGACAGTTACCCATAGTGCTAACCCTCCCGTGTCTGTTGCTTATTCCCCTCATTGAAGGATATATTAATGTTTTGCTAATGGCTTATCAACCTAGAGGTCATATAAAATACAAAGAGAATTTTCTCATCCAAATTTACCCAGAATCCTATCTCTGGGCCCATAGAGGGAGGTTCTTGTAGAATTCAGGCCAAGATTCCTCCAGTAGATGGAGAATTAACAGCAGGGAAAGGAAGGCTCTCTGGGGTGGGAGGGTGAAGATTTCAGAAGGTCACAAAAGTTTATGCATAGCGAAAGAATTGTGTACCGTATACCCAGAATCAAGAATGATATTACCTCTGTCACTATAGGACTGGCTTTTTTGTACTAAACATCTTAAGCTGTCCACCACCTCCACCATGGTGCTAACTCTAAACTACAGGTATTAAGTAAGAGTGGAAGTGGGTGTAGGAAATGAGACCTTCTGTTTTATAGCTGCTTCCTCAGAATTGAAACATTTTCCCTCCCAAGATGTAGAGCCTCAGATGACTAGGGAAGCTCAGAAAGTTACAAAAATCACAAGCCCACTTAGCCGGGGTAAAGTACTCTCTTTACTATTCTATATACATATATATATATATATATATATATATATATATATATATATATATATAAATTCACACACACATACACACATGTATATGTATATATGAAATGAAAGTCTGGAGTAACATTTAAACATCTTTTAACATCTTTTAAAGACAGAAAAAGAGAAGGGAGAGGTGAAAGTTATCTTGACTTTCAACTTGACCAGGATTTAGATTAACCCAGGAGATAAACCTCCAAGAGTTTCTGTGAAGAGTGTTCTAGATTAGGCTACTTAGGTGGAAGGTTCTCGTTGAATGCAGGCTGAACAGAGAGGCGGCAGATAAAGGAAAAGAAGGCATTGAGGAGGGCATGACACTATCTGTTTCCAGGCTGTACATACACCATGAGCCACCGCCTCCAGCTCCTGCCAGGATGGACTGTACCGAAGAACTGTGGACCCAAAATAAACCCTTCCTTCCCTAAGTCACTTTTGTCAGATATTTTGCCACAGCAACAAAAAAGTAACTAAATACAGAGGGGAACAGAAGAGCCAGGAACAAAGGGGAAGTAAATACCAAGACAGACCCAAACCTAACCATGCCAATAATCACCCAAAATGGAAACAGTTCAAATATCCCAACTAAAAGGCAGATATTTCTACCAGTGTCACGCCTACAATCTTAGCCTAGAAGGTAGAGTCAGGAGGATGCCATGAGCTCAAGGCTAGCCTGGACTACACAGTGAGACTCCCGTCTTCAAAAAAAATGACAAATCAAACCAAAGCAAAATAAATGAACACACAACAGACAAGTATTATTAAGATAGAGCCGTAAAAACAACCAGTTTCTTTATAAACAATGCACTTTAGGGCTGGCAAAACTGTTCGGCAGGTAGAGGCTTTTATGGATAGTTCTGAGTCCTGCCCAAGCTCAATGCCTGGGCTGTACACGGTGGCTGGAGATAACCAACTTCCAATCAGTTTTCTCTGGTTGCCATAGGCATGCATGACACACACACACACACACACACACACACACACACACAATATAAATGAAATGTAATATAGAAAGCTAGTGTGACTAGTATCAAAGCATGTTTTGTGATATGAGCCAATGAAACAGGAGGACATACTAATCTCAAATTACGTACTTAATAACAAATTTTCAGCATGCATGAAACAAAACTGACAGAAACTCAGGAGGAAGAGAACATACAGGAATGATCAGTGGCTTTTGCTTTGTTTATTTATTGAGTTAGGGCCACATGGAGCCCAGGTTTGGAACTTACCGAACACGACCTCGAACTTCTTCTGATCCTCCTGCCTCCACCTCTCTGTGAGTTCTGAGAGAGTACAGGTGTGCACCACCACGCCTGGTTTCAGCACAGTATATACATTCAGCTGTATGAACTGGACTTTGTTCCAGCGATTAGAACTAGCCAGTGATAAATCATTAGCCAGTGTTTTCTTCTTAAAGAAAATATATTTTTTATTTTATGTGGATGGGAGTTTTTCTTGAATGTATGTCTATGCCTAACACAAGTGGCTGGTGCCTGTGGAGATTACAAGAGGGCATCAGATCCCCTGGAACTAGAGTGCTCTGAATGAGCAGCCAAAGCTTTTAACCACTAAGCAAGCCATCTCTGATGGCCTCTAGCCAGGGATTTCATAACCTTTTGAAAATGCTAGAACAGACAGACTATCATTGAGGATATCCAAGCCTTGTGCAACTGTCACCCACTTGGACTGGTTCAGTGTTTATTCAACTTTATCCATCAACAACATAATACATACTATTTGCACACACAAACAAAACATTTTTAAGGGTATGCTATACCCTGGCTCATAAAATAATGCTTAACAAATTCAAAAGGATTTAAGTCATACAAAGTATGTTCTCTGACAACAGAATTTAACTTGAAATGGAAGGATATAGGAGCATCTTCATGTTTCTACTCTTTATTTTTAAAATTACTGTGTGTGTGTGCACACGCATGCAAGAGTGTGTGCACGCTCCCATGTGTAGAGACACACACATATATATGCCAAAGTGAATATGTGGAGGCCAGAGGACAACTTGTGTGTGTTAGGGATTGAACTCAGGTCATCAGGCTTAGTAGCAAGTGCCTTCACCCACTGCGACCATACTGCCAGCTCCCATGATTTTAGATAATGGATAGCACATGGGCCAGACAGATAGATCACTGAAAAGAGATTAGAAACGTTTTTAAAAGATTTATTTTTATTTTATGTGTATGGCTGTTTTTCCTACATGTATGTTTGCACTTGGGTTCCCAGACAGTGGTGAGTTGCCACGTGGGTGCTGAGAACCACACCTGGCTCCTCTGGAAAAGCAGCCAGTGTTCTTATCCATGGAGCTATCTCTCCAGTCCCATGAAATTAAAATTTAAAAGTGAATGAAAATGAAAACACGACTCACCAGAATGTGTAGTCTATTACTGAAGGGGTATTTAAGGAGACATGCACAATTTTGAGAATTTATTTTAGATACAATAAAGGCTTTAAATCAATGACTTAGCTTCTACCTTAAGAAACAAAACAACTACAACAATGTGGGCTGCAGAGATGGCTCAGTGGTTAAGAGCACAGGCTGCCCTTCCAGAGGACCTAGTAAGACTCCTAGCCTCCACATGGTATCTCACAACCATAGTCTCAGGTGATACTACACCCTCTTCTGGCCTCTGTGGGCACTGCACACATGTGGTATACAGACATACATGTAATCAAAACACCCACGCATAAAATAAAAAAGAAAGAAAAGGTAAATGAAGTTAAACAAAGGTAAGCAAATGAAATAATAGGCAATAATAGGCAAATCTGTTGCCAAACTGATTTTAATGCAAACAGAGAGAAGCCATAAGTTGCCAGCATCAGAAATGAGAACAGTGATGTTACTATGAGCTGTAGGAGAACATTATGAATGGCTTTACAAGTTGAGCAAGTTTTAAGAAATAACGAACTTGTTAAAAGATACCAGTTTCTAAAGGTCATTCCTGAAGAAATGGATAAATTATTTTTTAAAAAGTTATTTTGTTTGCAGGTACATACGCATGTATGTGAAGGTACATAGGCTGGTGTGGTGGTTTGAATGAAAGTGCCCCACCCATATGTTTGAATACTTGGTTCTCAGTTGGTGGAACTGTTAAGGAAGGATTAAGGGGCGTGGCCTTCTTGAAGGAAGTCTATCTCTGGGGCAGGCTTTGAGGTTTCATAAGACTCATACCCTTTCCAGTGTGCTCTTTGCTTACTGCTTGCAGATCTAGATGAGAGCTCTCAATTGCTCCTACTGCCATGTCTTTGCCTCCTGAGTGCTGGGATTAAAGGTATGTGCTACCATGCCTGACACAAAATATATAGTTTGAAGAGGAGATGAAAACCAAGAAATGTAATGTTGGAGCCAAAGCTTGTGCTGAAAAAGATAATGTGATTAAGGTGTGGCCTAGTCCAAAATGGAATAAAGGGAGGGGTGCCCACCCAGCTAAGCTTCCTATTTGTGAAAGAAGAGGGCCTAGGGAATTTTCTAATCCTTTAAAACAACAAAAACTAATGAAAGCTGTTGCAAATGTGATTCAAAGTTCTATCTCAAGCTGTCAGCTGAACATGACAGTGTCATTCATGTGGCCTTAGAGTCAGGATGATACACTAGAAAGGGGGTTGTGGAATCTTCCTCTGATAACCTCAGAGGAGAACTGCTGAGGCCAGGCAGTGGGTAGCAGGGTAGTCCCTGCATGAATTCCCTGAGAAGTGATTGTGGGAACCTGTGAAAGTGAAGTCTGAGTCACATTGGAGACCCCAACATATTGGAGCTGCAGACAGGGATGGAACCAGCCAGAGAGACAGAGCAGTGTTTATAGCCAGCAACACTGGAAGGGTAGAACCACCTAAGCCCTGACTTCAGGCATGGCGGATTTGGAGTTTACTCTGTTGGGTTTTGGTCTTGCTTTGGTCCAGTTCGTCCTCGCTATTTTGATTTCTCCCTTTTACAATAGTAATGTACATTCAGTGCTGTTTCTGCTGGGAGTTTAAAAATGTTTTTTTAATTTTACAGAGGGTCACAATTAGGAGATTGCCTTTAGTCTCAGAAGAGATTTAAATTTTGGATGTTAAAGTAGTGTTGAGACTGAAGAATAATGGGGACTTTGGACGTTGAACTAAATGCATTTTGGATTATGATACAGCCATGAGCCTACGGGAACCCTGAAAGTGGAATATGGTTTGAATGAGAACACTCCCCACAAAGGCTCATATGCTTTGTAGAACTGTTTGGGAAGGGTTAGAAGGTGTGGTCCTGTGAACTCTCAGCCGTTCCCATCACCATACTCTCTATCATGGACTCTAACCCTCTGAAACCATAAGCCCAACAGAGCACTGTCTTTTATAAATTGCCTTGGTCACTGTGCTCTGGCACAGTGATAGAACAGTAGCTAAGACAGCAGGCTAACAGCTGTGCAGATGTGTGCCTTAACCACTCACTACTTTATTTTTTGAGGATCTCTTACTGGAACTTGGAGCTCACTGGTTCTGCTAGCTGGACTGGCCACAGAACCCAGAATCCCCTGTCTTTGCTTCTCTAGTGATGAGGTTGCAAGCTTGAGCCATCATGACCTGGTGGTTGTTGTTACTTGTTTGTTTTACATGGGTGCTGCAGATCAAACTCAGGTTCCTGGGGCTTCAGCAATCACCAACTGATACATCTCAACTCCAACAAAAAGATAAGTCCTTATGCCAATTAGAATAAAGACAACTTCAGGCTAGGTGGTACACTGGTGAGTTTTGTCAAATACTTACAGAATAAGTAATATCAACTCTACACAAATTCTTTCAAAAATCAAAGAGGATGGGCTTGCAAGAGCAGGTAAAGATACTTACTGCCAAATCTAACAACCAGAATTTGATCCCTGGCACCCACATGGTAAATGGAAAGAACTGGCTCCCACAGGTTATTTTCTGGCTTCTATTTGTGCACAGTTGCATGCACACATGAATTCACACACATATGCATGCATGCATGTGCACACACACAGTGCATGCACATACACATTAAAAATTTGTTTTTAAAAACCAAAGAGGAGAAATGCTTCCCATGTAGCCCCAGAGATATTGGATATTAATATTAATATTGGATATTAAATATTCATAGGATGTTAAATATTACCCTGATACTAACAACAAGCAAATAAAACAAGAAAAACTGTGTTGATCATGAAGACAGATGTAAAACTATAAGCAGGGCTGGAGGATGTAGCTCAGTTGGCAGAGCGCCTGCTTTGCAAGCATGAAACCCTGGTTCAATCCCAAACACCACATTGTCTGGGCTTGGTGGCAGACACCTGTAAACCCAGCGCAGACGAGGAGAAGGCGGGACGATTGGGAGTTGAAGTTCATCCTTGGTTACATAAAGAGTTCAAGGCCAGCCTGGGCTACATGAGACCATTTCAAAACAACGAAGCTAACAACTTGATGGGGTTTTAGAGACGCCTCCACTGTTAAGAGTACTTGCTGCTCTTTCGTAGGATTTGAGTTAATTCCTAGAACCCAAGTCTGGTTCTCAGAACCGCTTGTAACTTCCGCTCTGGGGGAATCTAGCGCCCTCTTCTGGTCTCCATGGGCACTCACAAATGGGGCAGACACACATACACATAAATAAAAATAAATGCTAAGAAGTTTTAAATTAAGTTAAATATTCTAAACAAAATTTTTATTAAATTGAATCCAACAGCATATTAAAATAGGATACATATTTTCATAATACAAGTAGAATTTATTGGACAAAATATGGGATTAGTCCTAATATTAGAAAACGATCTAATGTAGTTTAGTGTAATAAAAAAAATGTAAATATATGATTGGGGCTGAAGAGATGGCTCAGAGGTTAAGAGCATGTTATTGCTCTTGCAGAGGGCCTAGGTTCAGATCCTAGCATCCATAATCCATACCAGGAACTTAACAACTCCCTCTAACTCCAGTACCAGAGGATCTGATGCCCTCTGGCCTCCTTGGGCACCTGCACATATGTGTTATATAAATATTCAAGTAGGCACATATACATAGATATAATTTTTATCTTAAAAAGTATGATCATTTTAATAGATGCAGAAAAGGTATTTGGCAAAATCTAATATCCATCTGTATTTTTTTAAAATCTTTTTGAAAGAGACCCTCACTATGCCCTTGCTGGTTTGTAGACCAGGATGGTCCCAAACTTGCCAGGGACCTTGCTACCTCTGTCCCCGGATGATAAGATTACAGGTGTGTGTCTTCATGCACAGTCCTATTGCACCTTTTTCGTCTCGTTTTTTATTTTAGATGGGTGTGTGTGCATGTCACAGGGCACATACAGAGGTTAGAGGACAACTTGTAGAAGTCAGTTGGTTCTCTCCTTCCACCAAACAGGTTCCAGAGACCAAACTCAGGCTGTTCCAGAGACCAAACCCAGGCTGTTCCAGAGACCAAACCCAGGCTGTTGAACTTAGTGGCAGACACTCTTACCTGCTGAGTCATCTCGTGGACCCAGCATCCGTTCTTCATAAAAATGCTCAGTCACTAACAGTAGCGGGAACCCTTCGACTTGATAAAGGGCATTTGTGAGCAACTACAACTAATGTAATCTATATGGGTAAAATTCTAAATGTTATCCACCCAAGACCAAGACATACTCACAGTCACCACGGCTTTATTTTAGGAAATAGAGTCAGAATACTCAGACAAGAAAGATAAGCCAAAGGTACCTAAATTAGAAAGCAATAAATTGACTTTATTTTCAAATGGAAGTATTGTCTATGTAGAAATCAGGTGAATTTCTTCTTCCAAAGGCTACTAGAACTAAATGTGCTAGTTTGGTAAGAGTGTAGATTTATTAAATCAATAGACAAAAATAGTTTGTACTTAGAACAACTGGAAATTGAAACTTAAAGTAATATTCATAGTACATAAAAATAAGAAAGTAAAAGCAAATCTAAGCAACAGATGTAAAATATCTATGCTGAGAACTGCAAATATTACTGGGAGTAAAGAAATCTAAATGAATGAGGAAGCACAGCTGCAGGAACACTAGCAAACTCTCATTGTCAAGATAGTTTCATTTTCCCAAACTGATCCAGAAATCCAATGTAATTTCAATCAAACCACTGGGCCTTTTTCTCTTAGGGAGGGAGGGAGGCATGGAGGGAGAGAGAGAGAAGGAGAGGAGATAGGGAAAAGGAGAGGGGAGAGGTAGGAAAGGAGAAGGAGAGAGAGAGAGAGAGAGAGAGAGAGAGAAAGAGAGAGAGAGAGAGAGAGAGAGAAACCAGGACTGTGAAATTGGCTTTGTGGGTAAATATGCAAGCCAGAGGCTTACATTCAACCCTTAGAGCCCACCCTAAAGGCACACACACACACACACACACACACACACACACACACACTAATAATAAAAAAGTAATTTTAATTGGTAAACAGATTCACAAGTTCATACAGAAATGCAAAGAATGAAGAATAGCCAAGCAAGCGGGAACATGAAGAACAAAGGCTGGCAAGATGGTTCAGTGGGTAAGGGGCTTGCTAAAAAGCAGGTTAATGACTTGATTTAGATCCCTGGGGCCCACATAGTGGAAGGAGAGAACTGATTCCCACAAGGTGTTTGACTTCCACAAGTACACCATGGCTTATGAGCGTGTGTGAGCATACCTAAATAACGTAACAGAAATTATTTTAAAATATATGAAGGACAAAGCTGGAGAACTTACACTACCCCATTACAAGGACTATGGGCTGGGGACTGAGCTCAGTTATCACAGTGCTTGCCTGGCAGGCAGGGCACTCTGGATTTGATCCTTAACACTGTATAAAACAGGCAGGTGTGGAATACATGTGATCCCAGCACTTGTAAGGTAGAAGAAGGAATTCAGAGTCCTCTTTAGGTCCACAGGGAATTCAAAGCTAGCCTATAATCCATGAGACTCTATCTCAAAAATAAATAGATGATCAAGTAAGTGTGTGTGTGTGTGTGTGTGTGTGTGTGTGTGTGTGTGTGTGTTTTATGGTAGGCATGGTGGCTCACACTTGTGGAGATAAAAGCAGGCCAGTCTTGTGTACATGTGAATTTCAGGTCAGCCAGGGCTATGTAGTGAGTCCTTGTCTCAAGGACTCAAGGACAAAATAATAAAGCAGCAGTAATCAAAACAGTGTGATACTGGCATAAAGGTGAATGTTAATAGGCCACTGGGGCACACATGAGTCCAGAAATAAGAAATAAGAATAGAGAGCAAAGGCAATGTAACAGAGTAAGCAAGGAGTCTTTTAAGCAAGGAGTGCTGTAATAACTGAGTATCTCCCGGGTGAGAATACAACAACAAAAAGAAAAACAAAGAAAAGAAAAGAAAAAAAAACCTGACCCCCCCCACCCCCCATCAACCAATCAAAACCACTTTGAACCAAGACCTCCCATCCTCTACAAATTTTTCCCAAGGGCTGGGCTGTAGCTCAGTGGTAGAGCACATGCCTAGCACACAGTGTCCTGGATTCTATCCCCAGCATGTAAGGACTAGCCTGGGGCCAGAGAGATGGCTTGGTAGTGAGAGCACTGGCTGCCACTGCTGTGGACCCAGGTCTGTTTCCCAGCACCCGTGTGGCAGCTCACAACCATCTGTAACTTCAGTTTCAGGAGATCTGATGCCTTTTTCTGGCCTCCTTGGGAATGCATGTGGTATATATACACATACACACACACACACACACACACACACACACACACACACACACACACATGCAGTCAAAACAATCAAACACATACAAAATAAATAAATACATCTTTAAAAACGAACTTAAAAGGATCATGAACTCGTACATAAAACACAAACCCATAAAATATGGAGGACCTCAGCTAGGACAGCAAATAGACAAGCCACAGAAGAAAAAGGTAAACATGTATTTTACTTCCTCCAAGTAAACACATCATATCTGATCCTCATGGGTCATTACTATGAGATTAAAGACATACACACTGACTGAGAGGAAACATCTGCCGAGGGTCTATCTGATCAAGCACCTGTATCTACAGCAAATGGAGAACTGCCCTGACTCGACACTGAGAATCTACCCAGGTAAAAAGAAGTGTCTGGCAAGAATTTGAGCAGCAACTTAGCAGAAACCGTGGGATGACAAGGAAGCCCACGAAGAGATGAGCGTCATCAGCACTTAGGGACACGAGTTACAAGCACAACGAGAGTCTGGTACATGCCCATTAGAACAGTTAAAACTAAACTACATCTTCTAAGCGTTAATGGGAATGCAGAGAGGAACAGTGATGTTCAAACACAACAGTAGGAATGTGAAATAGTTCACACGCTGCAGACGCAGACTGTGGCTTACGACACTAACACACATGTGCCACAGGACACCCATTCTGCTTTTAGGCATTTCTCCCCAGAGGAACAAAAACGTTTGCCCATATAAAGAGCTGCGTGCATGTGAATGTTTATAAAATTTTATTGGCAATGATATCCCCAAACTGGAAACAACTCAAAAGTCTTCCAAATGAAGAGTCAACAAATATTTTGTCAAATTGATAGGATGGAATATGACTCAACAATGCCACAATGTGGGTAAATCTCAAAACCCTGAGGCAAGTAAAATAAAGTAGACAAAAAAGAGCACATATTGTCCTCCTAGACTGACTTTGAATTTGAGGCAATCTTCCTGACTCAGCCTCCTGAGTGCTGGGATTACAGATGTGTGTTGTACTTGGTGAGTTGAATACTACATACGCATTTTATTGCTCATCATTATTTTTAAGGAAAGCTGTTTTTAAAATAAAGAATAAGGAAGCCTACTTTCAATTTCCCTGTAATAAAAGGGAAATCATAACAAAACTTTAACAATACTTAGCACTAATCCAGGTACAGTGGCTCTATCTCCCCAGTCTCTAAAGGTATTTTAGGAAAATGGCATAGTTTTAAATAGTTGTATTAAAAAAGAAAAAGTTAAGCCGAGCAATGGTGGCACACGCCTTTAATCCCAGCACTTGGGAGGCAGAGGCAGGCAGATTTCTGAGTTCGAGGCCAGCCTGGTCCACAGAGTGAGTTTCAGTACAGCCAGGGCTACACAGAGAAACCCTGTCTCAAAAAACCAAAAATAAATAAATAAATAAATAAATAAATAAATAAAAAGAAACATAAAGAAAAAGGTAAAAATTAACAAGCACCCAATTTAAGAATCTGGAAAAGAATAAAAAAATAAGCCCAAAGAAGCAGAAATCTATGTTCTGCAAAGCAATATCCATTAGAAGATTCTCAGGGCTAACAGCTTTGTAGAAACAATTAAGGGCTGGGAAAAAGCTCACTAGTCAAGAGCACTGGCTGTTCTTCCAGAGGACCCAGGTTCAATTCCCAGCACCCACATGACAGCTAACAACTGCCTGTAACTCCCGTTTCATGGTATATAGGGCTCTCTTCTGGCCTCCACAGCCAGCAGGCTCATGCATGATGAACAAACACACATGCAGGCAAAATACACAAAAAACAAAAATTAAAACTAAATAGAACTAATTTTTAAAATACTTTTTCTTTATTCTTCTCTCATACAATACATCCCAACTACAGCCTCCCCTCTTACCCTCTTCTCCGTCCCTCTCCACCTCCCCTCTCCCCCAGATCCACTGCTCTCCCTTTAGAAAAGATCAGGACTCCCAGGTATATCAACCAAACAAGATGCAATAAAATTAAGCAGAAACCCTCATATTAAGGCTGGACAAGCCGGGCGGTAGTGGCACACGCCTTTAATCCCAGCACTTGGGAGGCAGAGGCAGGCGGATTTCTGAGTTTGAGGCCAGCCTGGTCTACAAAGTGAGTTCCAGGACAGCCAGGGCTACACAAAGAAACCCTGTCTTGAAAAACAAACAAAAAACAAAAAAAAAAACAAAAACAAAAAAGACTGGACAAGGCAACCCAGTATGAGGAAAAAGGTCCCATGAGCAGGCAAAAAAAAAGTCAGAGACACCCCCACTCCCACTGAGTCTCACAAGAACACCAAGATAAATAACCACAGCATGTATGGGGAGGACCTAGTGCAGACCTATGCGGGCTCTGTAGTTGCCGCTTCAGTCTCTGTGAGCCCAAGAGAGCCCTGAGACCCACAGCCAAACATTAGGCAGAGTTTAGGGAACCCCGCAGAAGAGGGGGAGGAAGGATTGTAGAAGCCAGTGGGGTTGAGAACACCAGGAGAACACAGCCTAGAGGATCAATAAAAATAACGTAAAAAAGAAAAAAATTAGCAAAAGTATGGGGGTGGGGCATGCAATGTGCTTCTATAATCCCAGCATTCATGAAGAGGAGGCAGGAGTATGGCTACAAATGTAAGGCCAGCCTGGGCTACAGAGTGAGGACCAGGAAAGCCAGGGCTGCATACCAAAACCCTGCCTCAAACAAATAAACAAGAAATAATAAACACATAATAAAAATGTTGTTTTCAACAAAACTTAAGGACAAAGACATGACACAAACATATTAGAAA
Source organism: Rhabdomys pumilio (assembly GCA_030674055.1). Taxonomy (NCBI): domain Eukaryota; kingdom Metazoa; phylum Chordata; class Mammalia; order Rodentia; family Muridae; genus Rhabdomys; species Rhabdomys pumilio. The sequence goes on along the minus strand of JANHMN010000002.1, from coordinate 193,411,011 downwards.
GAGGGAAGGCTCATAGGCAAAACCAGCAGAGGTTTCTTTCTTTCTTTATGGTTTGGTTTTGTTTGTGAGGCAGAGTCTCTCTATTATATATCTCTGGCTGTCTTGGAAATCCCTATGTAGACTAGGCTGGCCTTGAACTCACAGAGATCCACCTTCCTGTCTCCAGAGTGCTCCAGAGAAAGGCATGCAGCTCCATACTCAGCCAAGAAAATGTTTAAGAGAATATTGTGAACAATTTTATGGAAACAAATTTGAAAACAGGCACAATGCCCAGATTCCTTAAATGGAAGCTCATCAAAACAGAGAAAGGTTTGGGGTGCAGCTCAGCGACAGAGCGCTTGCCTGGTATACACGAGGTCCTGGGCTCAGAAAAAAACGAAACAGAAAGCCTAGGTAGTGTTCTGACCAGTGAAAATAGAGAATCAAACTCGAGACAAACTCTAACAAAATTTCACAGAACAAATCCAAACTCACTCAACAAACAGTAAGAAAGAGACCAGAGCAATTTTAATTATTTGAGGCTGGCAAATCGTGGGTCCAAAACACACAATAAAAAGCAAATTATATGAAATTTATCTAACAGATGAACATAAAAGCAAGCATGATGAACACACGATTGGCAGAGCAGGTAGTACAGCAGAGGAAGACAGCAAATCCTCATAGGCTCCCTACACCATGAGCCACTCAGTATTAAACCTCATTGGCTGAGCAAGGAAGATGCCCAGTTGGTAAAGTACATGGAGCACAAGCAACAAGCACGAGACCTGAATTTGATCCTCAGCATCACGTACAAAGGCCATGGATCATGGACATCTGTAACCCTGCTGGGGGGAGGAGACAGGCAGAGATCCCTGGAACTCACTGGCCTGCCACTCTGTGCACATCAGGCTCGGTGAGAGACTATCTCAAAAGGGAAGGTGGAAGAGATGAAGAAAGACAACAGCCTTGATCTCTAACTTCCATATGTGTGCACACAATTTTAAAAAACCCACAAAAGCCCATTAATGTAATTCAGCACATTAATAGATTAGCAGATTAAAGGGGGAAAGCTACCAACATACATGCAGAGAAAAGCAACATTTTAAATTCAACATCCCTTCATGATTAAAATGGAAAACCACCTTCCTTAACTCGATGAAACATGGTCAGATAGGTAGCTGGAGTTAACATTCTTTGATGTTGTTATTTTGAGAAAGGGTTTTATTCAGTACAGGGTAACCTTGAACTTGCTATGTAGCCAAGGATAGACCTGAACTGCTGATCCTCCCCCCAGTTGCCAGAACTGCAGACGAGTACCACTTGGTACTACAGCAGTGAGACCCTGGCAATGTTTTCTTTCAAATCAAGCTGGACCTAGTGGTACAGGCCTTTAATCCTAAGTACTTGGGAGGTGGAGGCAGGAGGATCACAAGTTCAAAGACTAACTGAGATATAGAATGAGACCAAAGCCAGTGTGAGAAATTTAGTGAGACCCTGTTTCAAAACAAAAAGTAAAAGGAGAAATGGGGGATGAGTCCTGGGAAGAAGGAAAAACAAACCAACCAACCAGATAAAGAAAACCAATCAGATAAATAATATTTGTCTACATGCCAAGTAGCCAAGGCTACACTGTGAGATACCATTTCAAAACAAAACAAGAATGCCCTGTATAAACCATGCACGGCAACTTACTCTTATACTCTCAGGACTTGGGAGACTGAGGCTGGAAGATCACAAGTTTGATCACAAGCCTGGGTTATATGGGAAGGCCTGGTCTAAAATAAACAACAAAGCAGCCAGGCAGTTGCGGCAAACACCTTTAATCCTAGCACTCGGGAGGCAGAGACAGACGAATTTCTGTGATTTCAAGGACAGCTTGGTTTACAAAGTGAGTTCAAGGACAGCTAGAGCTACACAGAAAACCCTGTTTTGAAAAAAAATACAATAAAAATAAGCAAACAACAAAATAACCCTCTTTACAGTGCTTGGTTGCTTGTTTTTTGACAGGCTGTCTTGGAACTGTTCTATAGACTAGGCTGACCTCAAACTTGTAGAATTCTGCCTGTCCCTGTTTCCCAGTGCTGAGATTAAAGATGTGCCCCACCACACCCACTCAAGGCTATGCTTGTAGTCCTAAACTACAAACATAGAGTTAAAATGGAGAGTTAAAATGGCCGTTTGAATAAAACAGCATATGCACAGAAAAGCAAAGCAAAGCAAAAAGTGAAAATTGGTTGATTATCAACACATGATACATAGGCATAGTGGGAATTTCATACTTGGTCAAGAGTCCAAGGGTGACACTAGAGAGATGACTCATCAGTTACCAGCATCGGCTGCTCTTCCAGAGGACCCAGCTTTGGTTCCTGGCACCCACATGGTAGCTCACAATCATTTGCACACACACACACACACACACACACACACACATCATACAGGCAAAACATCTATGCACATAAAATTTCAAAACAAAAATTGTGAAAGTCCATGGCTGAGTAGCTCATGGGCCCTAGGGTAGAACTTGTTATTGTTTTGCTAACTGGTCATACTTTCAAAATGCCTTCCATATATTTATTTATGTTTATCCCCATAGACCTGGGCTGCTCTCAGCCTTGGTCAGAAGCTCCGTTTTTTGCAGTAGGCACCATTCAGTGCAGCATAACTGGTCGGAGTGCTGAGAATAAGAGACTGAATACTCAGTAGAAGGTAGAGAGAGTGCAAGAGCCAGAGGATGGGGCTAATGCTGTCTTTTGGATAGGTTACAGCCACTGCAATCATGGACTCATGGTAGCTACAGCTACCCACACAATATCAAGCCACCCCAAATCCTAACATAGATAGAGTAAATGATCTCCAGGCTCCACTCCTTTCTGAGAAGCTACTTGAAGTTGACCATTGCTGGAAGAAGGAGAATCACTGTTTTTTGATGATGTAGTCACTGGTGTGACTCCCACGTCCCAGTGCATGACCTAAACCCCTGTACATGTCAGTGAGCTGTTTTTAAAAAAACAAAAAGACGCCGGGCGGTGGTGGTGCAAGCCTTTAACCCCAGCACTTGGGAGGCAGAGGCAGGCGGATTTCTGAGTTCGAGGCCATCCTGGTCTACAGAGTGAGTTCCAGGACAGCCAAGGCTATACAGAGAAACCCTGTTTCGAAAAACCAAAACCAAAACAAAACAAAACAAAAAAACCAAAAAGACATGAAGTTGGGGGAGTGTTGAGGGGATTCGAGTGGGTGTGATGAGATGGGATGGGGAAATCGGGAGTAGATATGATCTTATTTCATTGCACATGTGTATGGATTTCTCAATAATAAAGAAAAATTAAAGGTATCACTTACAATGGATATAAAATATATAGGTCATGAGAAGGTATGTTTGTCTGCATGGCTCATTCCTTTATCTCTTCAAGTCCTTCCTCAAATGCCACCTCCCAGTTGAGTCTCCTGTGACCATTCCATTTAAAATTGCACATCTCCATCATAATTGTTTTTACTTGTCCCCATTTCTCCATTTCCTCCAAAAGACTTCAACTTTATATAAGTAGGGTCTAAAATTTACATGAGAACACAACAGGCCAAAAGAACCAACATTTTTTTTGAAAACTTATTATTATCTAACTCCTTGGGCTTTCTCCTTCCAGGAGGACAAGTATTCTTGTCTGTTTTATTTATTATTTCATATATAAGGCCTAAAACTCTTCTGGGGGTCTCTTGGTTCTTGTCTTCTTGAAGGAAAGAATTCAGTCAAGAGACATAGACAATTGAAGCAGAAGTTTATTTAACAAAGTAAGCAAAATAAATACTCCAAAAAGAGATTGTAGTGGACGGCCTCCAGGCAGGGAGCAGTCTAGGAGGTTCTGCATTTAAACCTTCAAAGGGTTTTCCTGAGTGTTTATGAGGTTAGGCGGCAGATTCACGAGGTAGCCCTTTTCCTCCCAAATCAAGGTAGACCAGATCTCCCTTTTAGAGTGTTTGTTCCCATGCTCCTCTAGACAACTCCTCTAGATAAGTGGGGGTATCAAAAGCACAGTTCAGGGTTGGAGAGATGGCTCAGAGGTGAAGAGCTCTTGTCGCTTTTACAGAAGACCCAGGTTTGGTTCCGAGCACCACATGGCAGCTCATGAGCGTCTGTGACCCCAGTTCCAGGGGATCCAGTGCCCATTCCTGACCTCCTCTGGCATCAGGCATGAACCTTGTGCACATACATACACCCAGGCAAAACACCCACACACTTTTTAAAAGACCACAATGCAAGTAGCATTCTAATGATGTCAGGTCTTTTGAGAACACAGGCCCTCTGTGAATGCACATGTGTGGGAGAGTGCCCTCTCTTACCTGAATTTCTGACATAGCTTGAACAACTTAGCTGCATTTTCAAGGATATTTAACCAGAAAGGCATTCTGACCGGCAGGAGACACAGTAGCCACAGAACAGCTGCAGTTTTCCTTAGTTACCTCATCTTGAGCTCCTTGTCTACCTAGTATCAGAATCTAGTATACTCTGTCTACCCAGTGCCTGGTACACAGTGCTGTTCCACAGCGATTGAATAAACGAGTGAAATCAGTAACCATATGTGGCTTTGAAGAGTTATACAACCTTACTGAAAGGCATTAAAAGTACCTGTAAAGTGGACAAATAGCCTGTATTCATTGTAATATTACTCAAAAGATATTATATACTAATGGTGTGTGTGTATTGGTATGAGAATTTGTTCAAGAAGATTCTAAAATTTGTATGAAAACACAAAAGGCCCAAATGTCCAATATTCTTTTGAAAAAAATTAAGGAAAGTGAAGGACTTGCCTTATATACTTTTGCTACATCATCATCATCATCAATCTATAGTGATGAAAACACTAAGAGGTCACTAAAGTCAAATGGGAACTGTGTGTGACAAACACCCACTGCCCTAGTGTTGTACTAGGGAGGAGGCAAGAGGATCACAAGTTCAACAGCAGCCTGGGCCACTCAGTGTCTCAAAAATAATAAACAAACAAACAAGCAAAGAACAAAACAAGAACCCAAGTAACTGAAAAAGAACAAATAGAAGCCAGACATGGTAGCCCATGCCTTAAATCCAAGCACTTGGAAGGCAGAGACAGACAGATCTCTATGAGTTCAAAGCCAGCCTAGTCTACATATCTAGTTCCAGGCCAGCCAGAGCGACACAGTAAGACCTTGTCTCAAAACAACAGCAATACAAACAACAACAATGAGCACAACTCCCACTACACAACACATTATTTAGTGATCACACAGTCTGAGATAGCTTAATTTAGAAATAATGAAGCCACACTTATCTTCACGTGAGGACTAGACAATGGTATGAAACAGGTGCAGTGAGGTTTTCAGTTTTGTTTATTTTTGTTTAGTGGAGCCTCCTAGTTATGGTCTCTAACAGTCCTATGAATGTTTCCCAACTACTGGGATTATAAGTATGTTCTACCACACCCAGTCCCAGAGGGGACTTTCGTTGTTGCTGTTTTGAGGCTGGGTCTCTATGTAGCCCTAACTCTATGGGTCATCTTTCTGCCTCTGTCTCGTGAGCATCCCCACACCCGTCATTCAATGGTATTGTTTTTTAATGTTCCACTCATTTATCAGTATATTCATGGGTATATACTGATTATTATGTTTAGTGGTTTTCATTTTATTTTTTGTATGTATCATATAGGATATATTTTTCTTTTAAAAAAATCACTTTATGTAAGTGTTTGCCTGCATGTATGTATGTATGTACCACGTGTGTGCCCAGTGACAGAAGGTGTTGGATCCCCCAAAACTGGAGTTACGGATGGTAGTAAACCATCATGTGGGTGCTGGGAACTGAACCCAGGCCTCCGAGTGCTCTTAACCACAGAGACATCTCTCCAACCCCATAGGATAAACTCTAAAAGTAATCTCAGTGATGCTCAGCAGTGGAGAACCTCAGTAGTATCCAGGAGACCTCCGGTTCATCCTCAGCATCTCCGGGATAAAATAAAATAACGTTCGGATAAAAGCCTTTCTAAATGTAACAAAAAGACTGGACAAAGCGCACCACAAGCACAGTTCAGACAACAGCCAAATAGAGCCAATAGGGACAGACACAACAAAGGACTAATTTTCTTTAGATACATCACTAGGAAACGCCAACTCTTAGAGAAAAATCAGCACAAAACATGAACAGACCGTTAATAGAAACACGAGGGTATGCTCAGCCTTACGAAGAGAACGAGAAACGGAAGTCACTGGAAGACCACTGCTCGGCCCCTGACAGAGACAGGCGAAGTAGGGTAGCCATTGCAATACAGATTTCTTCTGATACTCTCTCCATCCCATTTCTTGAGCACTTTCTTCCTTCGTTGACATTGCTTCCCCCCTCCCGGCTCCCACTCTCACTTCGCTGGCCACCTGTTGCTAATAAATTCGACCAAAAAAAACTTCTACCTATAGGTGCTCCACCCTCCAGCCCCCTTCCCATCGGAACTTCTGTTCCCTCTCCCAAAGCCCCTCCTCAGTTAACATGTCCCATCTCATTCCTGTAATGCCATTTTGCACACACTTTTAGCTTTCTTACTACCTAGCTTTCATTTTGCTCAGCTGGCAAGCCCTTTCCTTGGCTCACACAGTCACCCACCTGTCCTGCACCTACACCTGTATCGCCTGAGATAACATCAGAGAAAGTTCTCACTAAGTTTATGACTACAGACCTCAGGCAGGCCCAAGTGTTGCTTCAGCAATTATGTGAGATTTCCCAAAATTGTTCACACTCCTAGACAACCATTTTATCCCCCTAGTGTCTCCCTCTCCATCTTCATCCTCATCTTCATCCTTCCTTCTTCAGTGAGAAAACAAAGCAATCATAAAATAACCCCCAAAGGCAATCAGCAAGCTCCTGCACTAACTCACTTCATGTTCTCTGTCTTCTCCATTGCTTCCCTGGACCAATGGTCTGAGTCCCCCTGTAAAACCACTGCATCAACCTGTACGCTATGCAAGCTGCAGGACACTACCATAGAAACCCCCTTCTCTTCCTAGCATTGTGAGGTCTCTCAACATACCACACACTTTCTCTTGTCCTTACCTATCGTGTTCTAACCACCCTGCTCTCTCTGACCCCTTCAGGGTTACTCTGCACCTGTTTCTGAACTCTCCAATTCCATTCTCTTTACACTGTAGGGAATGAGTGACATCCTGGCTGAATGTGTATTTTCCTACATGGACATGGGCACATCAGGACCCCAGTAGCTCAGTCCCACAGGAGTGGCAAAGCCTTTCCCAGGTAAAGCTCACAGGGATGGAAAAGCCTTCCTTGGGTCTGAGTTCAAACACTGACAGTGTGTACAGAGGCCCCTCCACCACTCCACTGCCTAATGTCCATTGAAGACCGCTCCCTACAGAGACTGCTCCTACTCAGGTTAGCTAAGCCCGCCTTCCCGTTCATCTGTATGTTCAACCCCAGCTCCTTGTTCAGCTGTGTGCAGTAACCCCACCCCCTTGTTGAATTGTATATGATGAACACACTGAGTCTCCTCTATCAGACTGAGCACAGACCGTCAAGCCCAGCTTTTCTGTGTGCCCTTCTTTTACTCGCTTGCTGCCCCAGTTAGGTCAGTCCCCAGAGTTGTGCAAGGACTTGGCAGTGCAACTCAACTCCACTGGCAAACTCCTGTTGAGGTCATTGGTATCTTTGACACGGCAAAATCTAACGATGGGTGGTGAGCAGCGTCTGCTGCCGTTGCCTACGGCCCAGTCCTTGGGGCCTTCTCTGATCCAGGACACAGCACCGCCCTGACATCACTCTTACCTCACTCTGACAGCTTCTATCCATTCTCCGTGGCTGGTTCTACATCACCACGACATCTGGATAAGGGACACCTCGGGTCCAGCCCTTAGAGCTCTCCTGTCTTCAGTCAACACTCATTTCACCAGTCTCAGCCATTCACATTTGTATCCACAGCCTCTCCTCTTCCTCTAGGGTATCCTTTGATTTCTTTGTAAACCTCCCTTCCAGGTGTTTCGTTAGCCGACTAAACATAGTGTGGCTACAACCAACCTAATATTTGACCCTGCTGCAGACCTGCTTTCCTCCAAATCTTCTTCCTAATGAGCTCCCTCTCCCAGTGACCAGATCTGAGACCTTGTAGACATCTTTGAATGTCATCTCGCTACCTCTGCATTTGACTCTTTCTTCTCTCTTTATATAACGAAATCCAGACACTGAGACAGGTGTGGCAGTGCACATTCGTACTCTTAGCACTCAGAGGAGCTGGCCAACAGCGGAGGAGCAGCAGCAGCTGGCCCGCAGCAGCTCCACTCCCTGGACTCTCTCCTTACATGTTCTTCACCATCCTTGCCCAGGCCCCCACCATTCCCTTGTTCTTCTCTGGCTCCTTTGATAAAGGAGGTGGGGACTGCAGCTCCAGGAAGCTTGTCATAAGGACTTCCCTCAGAGGGCCATGGCTGTTATTTCTTTGATCCCTTATGAAGTCTCTCTGGTCTCAGAGCCATCCACATAGCACCTTAGAGAACTACTCTGCTCCCACCTGTTCACTGTATGCTTAGTGGCTCAATCCAGGTCCCCTCCCCAAGCCTGTACCTGTCAATAATGACTGGATCAGAAGGCGTCTCATTCCGGTTACCACAGCTTTTGCGGTCACAGCACCGGCTGAAGGAAAGATGAAGAGAGACAGAAAGAAGTGGTGAAAGAAAGAGAGTCAGGGGGTGGGATGTGGGTGTGGGGTGCCGGGCGCCCTAGTGAGGACTCAGATAATCTGTTCTGGGTGTAGAATTCCTATGGGCAGGTGAATATCTTCTAGGGACTTGAGGGAGAAAGCTAGAAAGGGGCTTGGCCAGACCCTAGTTCTAGGGATGTTAGTCATGAAAGCCTTGTGCCACCAAGCACTGGATCACCTACTGTGTCTCTTGGATGACTGATCACCAGTGAGACTGCGTTTGTAAGCTGCACCCTGACCTTGACACGGCCCGCACTGCAGACCTTCTCTAGCTTTTTTTTTCCTTCCGAGGGTGGCCACTGTCTCAACTACAGGCCTTTAAATATTCTTTTCTTTTCTGCTTATCAGGAACTGTCTCCAAGGCACTGTAGGACTGGAATATTCAGGAAATGCTCCAGGGTAAAGGAAGGGGGAACTAAGAGCTGTGCTCCCCTCCCCACTCCCAATTTATCTACCAAAGAGTTGCCTGGCAATTCTCACATCCAGGCAGCTAGGTTTCCTCCTCCAGGCCTCTTAGCAAATCCCAGCCCAGCCTGTGCCCATCTTCCCAGAGAGCTACTCCCGGGAGCTTTGTTAGCTAAGCTTCCTTCAACAGTAGGAGACTTCTTTTGCAAAAACACTTAGAGAAGTCACATAAACAGGCCAGGCTAATGGGTCCTCAAGGAGCCTCTCTTCTGCCCATGCTGTGCCTAGGGAGCTCACCATCCCCCTGCCCAGGCTTCCCCAGGGAAATGTAGGTGTTGTGAAATAGGAGCAGGGCCTGACAGGGGACCTGAGCTCCATCTTGACAAGGAGGTACACTGCTTGTCAATGTTAAGGTACCTCTTGGGTGACACTGCCCATCCATCTTACCTGCACATGATCTCATGGGTGAGCAGCACTCGGCACATTTCAGGATTCTTGTCCTGTCCCTCGTAGATGATAGCCTGGGGAGAAGGAAGTGTGCAGGCTCGAGGGGAAGGAGGCTCCTCTCAAGTCCCCATGGCAAACATAGATGAGCCTGTGGGTCTGCCCTGGTGTCTCTCAAACCAAGGACCAGGAGAGGTCCCATCCCAAAGAAGATTATGTCCTTTGCCTTGATCTGAAGAGTCCAGGGGGTTGGAGCAGGGCAAAGCAGGAACCTGAAGCTTAGCTGCTCAGGTGGAGGAGAGCCTCCTACCCTCAAATAGGACCATTGGCTAGGTAGCAAGACTGGCACCAGGTCTGCAGAGTCTCTGCTGGTGGAGCAGACAGGCTTCTGGTTCTACCCTGCATCATGCTCCTCCCCTTACCTGTTGTTAGCATCTACCTCTTTGCAGGCTGTTCCATGCTTACAGTGGGCTTCTAGTCATGTATATTGAACCTCTCAGCAATTCCTGATAACTAATAACACAAGCCACTAAGCTGCCTCTTCATACCTCCCTATCACTTCCCAAGTACAAACGAGTATCTTGCCCTTGGACTCTCGATCCCTTCTTTCCCAGTCTCCCAGTGCCCCCTGTCCTAAACAAGAAGTGGGCTTCCCAAATGTAAATCTGGCTGCCTAGTCTATTGTCCCTGGGCCTTCCAGCCTTCCTGTTTGTAGGTCCTTTTCTCTGTAGGTTCCATGCCCATTTGCCACCCAGTCCCACTGCCATTGCTTGGTGCACCTCCCCTATCACAGTGACTGAGAGCTTTCTGGATACAGGCCATTCTGTTCTGCTTTGGGACCAGGACCAGCTGAGGCTGCTAGAAACACTCATCTATACAAGAGCGTGCAGGTTGCCATGTTTCATCCAGACCCACTCATCTGGCCCCTTTTCAATTCATGCCCCTTCTCCCCGCGTTTCTGAAGCCCTGAGACTTGGGCTACCTCTCTCAATGCAATAGGTTTATCCCTCTGAACTGCTTGTGTCAGTCCCAAGCCTCCTTCCTGGAACCAGCCTATCAGTGAGGTGCAGGACAGGCTCTGGGACCACACACAGGTCTCTCTTCCATCCCCCAGGGTGCCCATCCCCCTTTGCGGTTAGTGATGATGCTAGAGGACTTCCTCTGGAGAACTGCTCTCAGTGGGGTTGCCTGTAATGTGTACTCTCGCCTTGGGCACGGTCCCTAGCCAATGGCTGACTGATAGAGGACACAAAGCGCTGCCCCCTGCTTTAACGGCACCAACTTTGGTGCTGTTTCTATTCCTGTGATCCCTGTGGATCACTAGACTGGACTCTGAGACTACCTGCTTGCTGGGCATCTCTTCCTGTCCTGTTCCCTTTCCTCTTCTCCTGAGAAGTACTCTCCTCCTTCACCAATAAACTACACACCCCTGATTCTGTGTCTAAGATTGGGTTGTTAAGGAATATGACTTAAGCCAGGATCTTTTTAGAAATATTTTCTTTTCCAGACTGAATAGAAAAAGCACAATCTTTCTGCCATAGGCAGGGAGCTGGAAGAGCTAAACCAGTGAGAGTCATAGGAGAGATGAAGAGGGGCTAAGGTTGTTGACTCAAACCAAGCCTTAAATGGGCCCCAACAGGTCCCAGGCTGGCTCACCTGCTTCGACATGGAGTCAATAAGACGCACGTAGAGGTCTTGCTCTGTCCGAAGTCCTAGGGTGGGAAGGCAGAAAGAGCTTGCCGTCAGGGGAGCACGAGGATGCCTCAGATGGCTGTACCCATACTCTCCCAGGCCCTGAGGTGGGTGCGCTGTGTGTCATGATGCTGCAGTGCCCAGGTTTTGCTTACCATTATTATACACGAGCCGAAGGCGGTAATGGATCCCGTTGTTTGTCTTTTCTGCCCCAGGCTCCTACGAGGATAAGACAGAAGGCTGCTCAAGGGCTCAGTGTCTTCGACCTCCTTCACCCACACCCTCCACTCTACTCCCATGGCCCTTCTTTGCCTTCCGGCCACTCACCCATCCTTTCCCACACATTTAGCATGTGTCCACTCATCTTCCCCAGTGTTCGCGTGAATGTGGTAGGGTCCCTGAAGCCCTCCCATCGCTCCCAGTGCTAATCCCAGGCCAGCCCATGAGCCTCTCACTCGATCCTTTTCCACGAAGTCGATGAAGGCTGTGCGCTCCACCTCCACGGGCTGCCCCTGCCGGTCGTACATGGCCAGCACGAAGTGGAAGAAGTTGGACTTCCTGAGGTTGGAGGGGGGCTGCTTTTCAAAATGTGCTCTGGCCAGGCCCACGCCACTGTGGGAGGAAAGGAACTGGAAAACCACTGGAAGAGGCCTCCACGGAGAAAGGCCCTAGTGGTTCTGACCAGGACTAGGCTCTGACATGCCAAACATTAGGGCAAGGACCGTATCCGTTCCATAAAGAGGCCTACAGCACTGAGGCTACCCCAGCTTGCTTCTTTGAGGAGAAGGAATACCACAGGTGCTGCATGAAGGCATTCTGACAGGCTCTCCCTCACTGTAGGCTTCTCTCTAGGATGGTTTATATCTAAAATCAAGTGTATAAACTACAAACTAATTCATTATGCTATCCAGAGGCATTTAGGACTGTGTATTAGGGCATCAAGAAATACCTGGGAGGTTCTGAAATGAATTTCCCACTGAGCCCCACCTTATAACTAGGGCTTGACTGAGATTATAGCACTGCCTCCAACATGATTGTTCATCAGACTATCAGGGATGCTGCAGACTATCAGGAATCCAGGCTATTAGTCTGCCTATCCTAGACCTTGGGCTATGCGTATAGAAGAGGAAAAACCTTTCTGGGTACAAAGGGCATGACTCCACCTTCAAGACAGCCTGGCTTCTGGGCAAGAGGATCTCCTAGTTTGGCCTTATGAAAGGCTTGCTCCTGGCTCTTCAGAAACCCTGCTCAGAAGCAAGGAGGAAGAGAAGAACAAGGTCTCATTCACCAGACTGCCCTAAAACTCAGTAACACGCAGCATGCAGTTATGGAATCAAATGCCTGGAAGAGGATGGAATCACAGGCAGAGGGTCAGAGTATGGGGACCCTTAGCCCCAAAAATGTCACCAATGGGGGAAAAAAAAAAGAAGCAAAGGAGGAGAATATTGTTTTGGGTTGGTGTTTTTGTTTGTTTGTTTGTTCAGTGTTTTGGTTTTGTCTAGTTTTATTGTTATTTTTTTGAGATAGGGTCTCACTCTGTAGTCTAGGCTGGCCTGGAACTCACTATGTAGTTCAGGCTGGCCTCAAACTTGCTGTGATCTTCCTGCCTCAGCCTCCCAAGTGCTGGGATTATGATATGAGCCACCACACCTGGCAAAAAAACACAAAGGATAATAACTCTTTTGTGGGATCTGAGGGAAGACTTACAGAGACTATGGTCTTGCCCCAACCCTCAGGGATAAGTTTATACTCAATAACTGGAAGGGGGAAGAAAGGACAAATAGCCCAAGAAATATTTGTAAGGGCAGGCGTCAGTGGATCAGATTTCAAAAAGTGAAATACTGGGTGAGGGTGTAGCTTGGTTGGAAGAGGCCCTGTCTACATGAAGGAAGCCCTAGGTTCAATACCCAGGACCACATAATACCAGGGTTGGTAGTACATGCCTGTAATCCCAGGACTCTGGAAGTGGAGACAGGAAGATTGGAAGTTCATCCTTGGCTACATAGTGAGTTGAAGGTGAGCATGAGATACAGGAGACTCTGTCTCAAAATAATTAGAGAGATAGGGAGAGAAAGTAGGAAAAATAAATAAAGGGGGAATAATGAGAATGGAGCTAGGGGGATGGCTCAGTGCTCAGCACGCTTGTCATGTGAATGTGAGGACTTCATAGTCCCAGAACCCACATAAATGCTGGGGAATATGTCAGTGCTAAAAGGGCAGAGGCAGGGGCTACTCATAACAAGCTGACTAGCTAGCCTAGCCATCTAGATGAGCTCTGGGTTCAATTAAGAGACCCTGACTCAATGAGTAACTTGGAGAATGACTAAAAAAGACTCCAAAGAAGACAGCAATAATGGGCCACCTCATGCAGACATATGCATGTGTCCACTTCATGTTTGCCCCCACATATACAAAGATGCAAGTGTGCACATGCACACACACACACACACACACACACACACACACACACTGCATATACATACTCATGACGGTATAAAGAGAGGAGAGAAAAGTTTGTACTGGAAGTTCCTGCCAGACTGTGTAGGAATATGAACACCAGGAAAAGAAGTCTAGACTTTCCTCTCTAGAGGTATCCCAAAGCATGTTTCTCACAGGCTCCCAATCTCCACCCTAGAAAAAGAGTGCTGTGGCCACACTGCTGGGAAGGTTGATTCTGTGAAGGCTTTGGATGTCCTGCAAAAATGACTGTGCTTTAGTTAGCTCAGGCTAGTACGTCCCATACGTTCAGTACTCCAAGATGATGGTTCCCAATGTGCTTTAGCAGGCTCCTCTCCTGTGTTTCTGCTGATCCATGTGGCCAATAGAACAAAAAATGATAGCATATGACATCTACATTTTAGGTCATGAGAGCATTATAGACTCTGCCTTGTTCTTTTTCTGGCTCATTACACAGGGGGACGTCAGCTTCCACTAAAAACCAATGCCCAGGCCTGGAGAGATGTCTCAATTGGTAAAGCATGTGCTTCATAAACATGAGGACCCGAGTTTGGATCCCTAGAACCAACATAAAAAGCAGGACCTGGTGCTATATGATGGGAAACAGGAACAGGGGGATTCCTGGGACTTGCTGACCACTTGGTGAAGTTCCAGGCTAATGGGAGACTCTGTCTCAAACAGAAGGAGACAAATGTATGAGGAATGACATGAGGCTATATACTGGCTTCCTTATGCACTCCCTACATGTGCACCCATATATGAACACACACACATACACACGCACACACACACGCACACGCATACACACACCAGCTTCCCAGGTGCTCATCAGGCATGCTACTGTGACAGTGACTACCAGATTCACTGCTATTTAATATTTCCGCTTAATTTGAAATCAGGAGCCACTGAGATAGCCCAATGGGTAAAAGGCTCTAGCTGCCAAGTCTGATAACCTGTGTTCGACCCTAGGAACCTGCATGGTAGGAGAGGGCTAACATCCACTAGTTGTCTTCTCACCTCTCTAAGTACACCATGGTACATGTAAGCACCATCCCTCAACAAATAAACACAAGTCTTTTTTTTAAACAATTAAGTAAAATGAACTTACTGTTTTCTTTGGCTTCACACTAGGTCATAGTATCTAGTGTCACAGTATCATAGGCAATTGCTATGTTTTCATACTGAGTACAGCAAATCATAAAACCAACTGTTCTTTCTCATGGATGCGTTCTTGGGAGTGGCCATGGGAATGTGTGATGACAAAAGGTGCCTACCCTACCAGAAGTTCCCTTTCCAGGGTATGGTCCTCTCTCCATTCTTCCCCGTTCTCTCCAGCTAGATGGCAGTCCTTTCAAGTGGGGACTTGACCACCTTCTGTCAGCTTCTCTACCTGGCTGAGAGGCAGGGAAGCCTGAAGAGCTTTTGATCACAGCAGGTCTCTGATTACTATGGATGAATATGCTAATGAGACATCAACTCTGAGCTCCACCCTCCTGCTTCCAGGGCCAGCTTAGCTTCAAC
The DNA here is from genome assembly GCA_030674055.1 of Rhabdomys pumilio. Lineage (NCBI taxonomy): Eukaryota > Metazoa > Chordata > Mammalia > Rodentia > Muridae > Rhabdomys > Rhabdomys pumilio. The sequence goes on along the minus strand of JANHMN010000002.1, from coordinate 193,395,796 downwards.
TCTGCCAGGGATGGTTTTAAGAACTACCAAATGGAAAAGATGATGGAAGGGGTGGCCTTGTAGAGAAGTCCCATCACTGGTGTTCTTTATTCTTATGAGTCTGAGACAGGCTCTCAGGCAGTGGGAAGAGAGTAGACAGACAGGCCTTGGCAGAGGAGAAGTAGATACTGAGAAAGTACAGAAACCCCAGGCCGCTCAATAGGCCTTTCTATGGAAAAGGCCTTGCTTGGCTCAGGGCTCCTAAACTGGTACAAAGGGAACTGTTAGTGACCCGAGCTTCCTAGTCTATCCCAGTCCTTTTGGCAGGTTTCACTCAGTCCAAATCCTGTCTATTCCCTGCTCCTGATGGTCTCCTGCTTCTATGGGTCCCCTGGTGGTTTCCCTAAACCATTGGCCAAACTCCCTATACTGGGCTTGCCTTCCCTGTGGAATGGCATTACTTGGGAGACAGAAAGAACACAGAGATTAGGGAAGGGGAAAAGCAGCAGGCTCCCACAGGGGGTATGGGTCAGTATCCAGCACTAGGGTGTGAGGCATAGAGAAATTGGCCCATCTCACATGCCCCACAACACAACACCATCTCACTCAGCCCAGCTCTATTCCTCCTAAGGCAGCCCAGAGTAGCACTAAGCCTTCCACCCTCCCAGCCCCCTCACTCACAGCCTTCCATGGGGCAGCATGGACTAGTTAACATTTCGCTCATCATGAGCTACTACAGAACAGTATTAATGACAGCCTTAGTCCTCTTCAGACCGTGGTTGGCCAATAAAATGGGAAGATACCCAGCTAGGCCTATTTTCTGCTCCTTGCCTGAGAAGACTCCAGTTTACCTCAGTCATGCTTTAGCTAATTAGCACTGAGATAAAATGGGAAAAAAATTTGCTGAGAAGAATCTAGTATTTTCTATGTGCAAGACACAGAATACTACAAGGATTGTGCTGTACAGAGGACAGAAAGCAAAAGGAGATAGAATCAGGCTGGCCCGTGTCTTCCTTCCCTAGTCGTCTCCGTTGCTCCTGTGCCTGGAACGGCAGTAGGTGATCAGCACCTGTTACACAAACTGCAAGCTACAAAGGGAGAAACCTGGGGAGGAGGAAGGGAAACTTTTTTTTTCTCTTCTCCCCTTGGGAGAAGCTGCTGCTCTCATAATTAGAAAACAAACCACAGTTAAAGAACAGAAACAGAGACATGCTGTAACCATGCACAAAGTACCCAGTGGTTTGATAGTCCCCATGGCCACATCCTGGGCATGAATGAGTGTTCTCTGCTCAGATAGAGAGATACAGATGAAGGCTGATATCTCTGGTTGTGTGCTCTCCAAAGTGGTCTTGTCCAAGACAACCTCCGGAGGGTGGGAAGAAACTTGGGGATGTCTACTGATGCATACTACTTATCTAAAAGAAAGAAAGATGGGGGGTGATGGAGGATGGAGCCCCTGAGTCATGGACAGAGAGGAAAGTGTCTCATTTATGTTCTCCTAGAAGAAGAGAACTCCCTGGGGTGAAAACCCAAATAGCAACAGCTTATTGGATTGATTCCAGGAACCACAGGCATGGAGGGAGACAAAGGCAAGAAGGTAGCCCATCAAGCTACCTGGCAACCACAGCGTGGGTCTATGGAGAACTACAGAAACACAGACCAAGGACTTCAGACTTATCCCACCTAAGTACTAGGTCAGGGACTCAGTACTCCAGCAACTCTGGTTAGGCACTGCCCCCTTTTAAGTCAACATCTCTTCCTCCAGATTTATTTTATTTATGTGTACTCCCATGTACATATGCATTTGTGTGCCCAAAGGGGCCAGAAGAGGGTGTGTATTCTCTTGGAGCTGACATCACAGGTGTTTGTGAGCCTCCTGATACGGGGGCTGGGATTCAAACTGTGGCTCTCTCTTCACTGTGGAGTCGTCCTTCCAGCTCCTGTTGCTCTGTTTATCTCCTGTACTTGCTGCTGCCACGTGCACTTGTAGGCAGAACAAGTTCTGGCCTCCTAAGTTTTCAAGCCTTAGGGAGCAGGTACTAGCTGAGGTAGAGCCTCTACCAACCAAGGGGACTAAGAAGATGAGTGTGGGTTTCAACTGCCAGCCACCCAGAAGTACTGGACATGAGTGAAGCCAGCAGAGCTTTAGCTCCTGGGGCCTAAGGGCAACTCTGCAGATTCCAGGTTTCTGATGTATACAGGTGAGCACGGGTCTGCTCAGCGTGTGTACTGCTGGAGCCTGTACTTCAGTGACATTTCATTCCCTTAGCATCATGGAAAATAGAGCATACACCTTCTTCAGATAAATGCCCCCAAGTGACAAAAACAAACAAACAAACAAACAATCAAATAAACAAACCAGGATGACCAGTTTTGCAAGAATCCAAAACAAATAACATATTTCTTCACTTTCTCAGAAAGGTTGTTTCAAACACAATGTCAAAATGCTTTCCTCTCAGCTCTGGAGAGGGTTAAGGTAGTAGAGGGTGAATTTCTATTCTAGAGAATCCAGACTTGGGGGCCTTCACTGCAGTGTTTCTACCATGTCAAATTCTCTGCTCTTACATAGGCCCAAGATTTAAGGAGACCTTCTGAAACACCAGAAAAAAAGTTAGTTTGGACAGATACGTTTTGGACAGAAGAGTCCTGCCTTGCAGTAAGGTTTGGTATGCCTAGGCTTTGTGAGCACTGTTTGAGACTTAGAGGTCAAACGAACAAGGAGAACCTCATTTTCACAGCCTGGACCACTCAGGTAAGCTGCTCCAGAACACATAGGGATGCTAGCTGGTGTGGTAAGGCAACAGAGTATCTGGTTGCTATTATTGAGCCCACCCAGCAGGTCCCTGGAGATGTTCTCTTGTAAGGCTGAGCAAGATGGCCCAGGGCTTTTCTCCTGGCATCCAGAACTCTCTAGGAGGCAAAGCTCCTGTTGTAGTCTCTGTTCTCTATTCACACAACACTCATGCTTGATCACACACTTACATAACAATTTAACAATAACCTTCTGCATCCCCTTAGAGGACAAGCCACCCCTCTGGGCTTCTGCCTTCCATTTTCCTGCCAAATGTTAAGTCTGGTCCACCTGGCAGACCAAGGTTCTGCCTTCAGCAGCACTTTGGCTTGAGCCTGATCCATCTTCAAGTCTGAGATGTTGACATAATGGGACATATCCTGATGTCATCAACACTGGAAGTGGACTCTGCTGACCACCCTCTATCTCTAACAAAAACAATGCCTCCTGTATTTCATCACTGGCCTCAGATTTGCCTCAAGTTCTTCTACTCAATCCAGCCTTTCTCTTCCCCTACCCTGTCTAGCTGCTAAAGTTCCATGTTCATTTCTTCTAAATCCTCCCTTCCTTTTTAAGCATCCCAGAGGTGCCCAAGCTCTCCCTTAGGCAACCCCTGTGTCCCCAGGACTGGCAGTGATTATCATGCTGTGCCTGCCTCCAGCCAAGATCTCTTGGCCTAGCCCTGCCCAGGCCTTGATAGTCTCAGAACCTAGCCAAGATGCACATCAAAGAAGACAGAAGCGCTAACACACAGGGCACACCCACCTCAGTGGTACCCACAGAGGGAAGACCTGGTAGCTAAGGACAGCCACCCAGAACCTGTGTGTAGATGAAGAGGAGGTCTGGGTCAATGGAGGCTTTGAAGTCCCTCTTATTACTGTTCAGTACTTACCCCCAAATCAACTTAGGGACCCAGGTCTAAATGGTAGGCAGGGGAAGGTAAACTCTCATGAGGGAGCTCTACCACTTTCCTTCATGGCTTTCAGTCCCACCTACTGGCTATTCATCCCATTTCTCTTCTGCCAACCCTCTCACTATCTACCCACAGGCCTGCCTGCCAGCCAGGTTCCAGGATGAGGAGCAGCTATTAATTATTAAAGCAAACAAAAGCATTTCCTAGCAGAGAGGCTAGCCTGCAGCTGCTTACAGGAAAGACATCCCCAGCTGCCTTCCTTCTCTAAGGCCTTGCTCCTTGAGCAGTGACTGGCTGGTAGGATGGGCAGTCTTAGTGTCTCCCATGACTACTGCAGGACTAGGGCTGGCCAGGCTCTCTAGTCTCCCCAGCCTGGGAAACACACCAGAAGGAGAAAAGTGCTATCATGTCTGCTAAGCCTAGTGTAGGGAGACTTGTCTGAGGATGGGGAATGGCCAGGGGATAGGTCTCAGAGGTAAATTCCTATTGATTCAGGGCAGGAGGAGTCACAGCAATGGCCAGGGGCCTTGGAGCAGACATCCCTCTTAAAGAGACCTTGGCAAAGGAGCAAGAAGCCTTCCTTCCCTTCTCCCCTTCCTATGAGATGGGTATTCATTTCCTCTTCTTTTCCTACATCCTATGCTCAGAACTTCCCTTCTTCCCAGCAGAGGCTCCCTCACTGATCTCAGCAAGCCTTCTGAGCCTTTCCTCCTGTCTACTTTCTTCAAAACTTTGGCATTTTTGTAAGGTTGAAGTTTTAAAATTGGAGAAGGGTAGCTGAGGGATGTAGGGCAGTTGCTGAAACTGAAGTGAAGAGCGGCATCTGATAGAGATGGCTTTTGGAGCCATCTAGGTGGACTACTTAAGCTGGTGGGCTACAGAAAGAAAGATGAATGGACTGCCATCTTTGCCCTACAGGAAAGCCTCAGTTGTCAGAGCCAGGAAAGCAGAGACAGGCTGAGGACAGCAGGGCCTGTCCTGTAGTTGAGGTAACATTAAGAACCGTTCCCCTGGGCAGGGAGGAAGGATACAAACAGAGCAGGTGCTGAAAAGGAGTTGGGGGGGGGGGGGGGCTCAAGGCTCACTAAAGCTCTCCAGTATAATGATAAGGGCTTGAGAACTGTTTTAAAAGAAAGCAGGTCTGACAGACTTGTAGACTCTTCAACATCATCAGCTATTATCATACAGAAGCTGGGAAAGAAAGCTGGGGTCAGATTGTGATGAGCCTTGAATGCCAGCTGTCTGGGATGTGCCAGTGACAGTAGCCCGTGGCATCCTTAAAGTGGAAAGTCAGAGTGCAGGACCAGGAAGTAGCCCGTGGTAACCATCCTTAAAGTGGAAAGTCAGAGTGCAGGACCAGGAGTCTGAATTATCCTTCAAGCCAGAGGGGGGAGTGGGGTCTGGGACTCAGGAGTGTGATTGTTAAAAGTGGTGTCTGGGGACAGTGGGGTTGAGACTAGCCATCCATAAGCTCTGCAAGCCAAGTGGCTGTGGAGTGAAGCTGAGGAAGGCACAGATCATCCACACACAGCAACATTGCAGGATCGTGCAGCCAGACGGGAGGAAGATGAAGGGGAGGCTGGGAGATGGATGTTTCTTGTTACGTTTTGGGGTGGGAAGACCTGAGCAGAGGACTGAGGGGAAAGATACACACAGGAGAAAGGACAAGCAATGTGCAAAGAAATGAGAACCCAAGTACTAGCTTCCCCTCTGGAAGCGGGAAGAGAATCACCCATGTGTTTGAAAACTTTCAATCTGTGTCCTAGAATAACAGGTTCCAGACTTGGGGCCAAGCAAGCTCAGGCCTGAAAAATGTTCTGTTCAAACCTCAGAAGCCTTTGGGCTTCAGTTATGTAGTCTTGAGGACTCAGAATACACCCCACTTAAGAACCTTTCTCTGTGTAGATAACACTGTTGGATTGCTGAGGCTGAAAGTCTCATGCCCAGATTTCTTGCCCCTTCACCCACCTTCAGGATACCATCTCTGGCACCTCTACTTCCCCTCATCTAACCTGGCAGCCCTGGGCAGGTAGAGAGCTAAATCTGAAAGAAACAGCAACTTCCAGTCTAATACACACAGCTATAACTTCGTATGACCGCCTCAACGGGAAAGCCAAAACCAGCAGAAAAGCAGGCACACACAGTTTTAAGGATAGCACAAGACAAATCTTAAGTGGGGAACACGGAAGGAAACATACCAGCACACTGTTGAACAACTGTTACTGTGTCTCTATAGTCGCTAGCTAGACCGCTCTAACTAGAGACTAACTTACTGGACTTGGCTCATCTGGAATACCCTTCTCTATCCAGGAGGGATCACTCGACAGAAAGACCAGCACTCTCTCTGTGAAGACAGATGTGCAAAAATACTGCACCCCTTTATCCACAAACACTCTGTGTCTATTACTGAGTGAGGTTGGGGTGATACCTGAACAAGTCTGGGTGTGTGAATGGGAGTGATGTGCCAGCCTTGGTCTGCTTTGATATCCTTCAGATACTGGACAGCAGCTATTCAAACTTCCTGAAGACCCAGTGCCTACCCTGTCCTGGCTGTCCGCAGGGACAGTCCCTACCTAGTGCTAGGCACCATGAGCTTCTGATCTGATATATGACCTCCATGTTGTATAATTAGAGGGAGTGTTACTGAGACCAGGTTCCAGCTGCTGCAGTGACTGGGTTAACAAGCCTTCCAAGTCCCCATCCAAATCCTGAACCCCTATTCCTCCCCCTGAAACGTAACCAGAGCAGATCCTGCTAATTCCCGAGAGCTTCCAGTCTCCTTCAGGATCTACTCCAAACCACCGGACTGAGGAGTCGGGCCCCATTCTCAGCCCCAATCAGTTCAGCAAGGCTAACTAACTGCCCACTGGCTTAGCCTCTCTTCAGCCCCACCCACATTTCTGGTCCTGTACACCACAGAGCTTCTTGCCTTTCTTATTGAGTAGCCGCGGGAATGAACAAGTGCAACGGTAGAGACTGCACAGAAAGAAGGGTCTGTACATCTCTAGATGGCTAGTAACTGGGCCATGGCTCAAGGTGTTCGGGAGGAGGCGACACCTCCGGAGCCCTGGACCCGAGTGAGCAGCCCACCCCACGTCCTCAGGAAGAAGTCAAACTCACACAGGGTGAACAGGAGACTTCATCGGGACAGTCAAGAGTTAGGACTCCCTCCACCCCTCGCTCCAGTAGCTAGGAGTGCAGGACGACACTAAGCGGTCCAACCAGCGTGCTAGGTCGGGTGGAGCGCTTACCTCTGCGCCGCGGTGTTGGAGTCCAGGATGCCCGCGCTCTGCATCCAGGAGCGCACCGAGCCCAGGCTGGAGGGCAGCAGCGGCTCCTCTTTCAGGTGGAGCCCACCGCGGGGCAGAGCGTCCTGTGCGGGGAACATATGGACCCACAGTTCGTGGGCGCCCCCCACTGCCAGGGATCCCGTCCCGCCGAGGCTGTGAGCGTCTCAGCTCAGCCCGACCCGACGGCACCAGGAGCCTCCAGGAGAGCAGCGCTGCACGGAGTCTCGGTGCCTCAGTGCCGCTCGCCTCTCCGATGCTCTCTCAGAGAAAACGGGTCCCCGGGCGCCCGCACTGTCCCCTCCCCTCCCGGGGCGCGGGGCGGGGAGATGGAGGGATTCCCCCGCGGCCTGAGCGCCGGTGAACAGACTGAGAGCGGAGCCCGCACCCGCTCCGCACGGAGGCGCCCCAGAGGCGCGCTCTGGCGGCTGCCCAGCGCCGCGGTCGTCGGAGGGGGGGCGAGCGCCCCGCGAGGTGCCCGCCCTCCCCCCACCAGGGCCTCTCCCCCGCCCGCCCGCGGCGCCCGCGCGGGGCGCTGATTACCATCCGAGAGGGGGAGGCTGCGGCCGTGGAGGTCGGCGGCGGCGACGGTGGTGGCCGGGGCGGCAGCAACAGCAGCAGACGCGCGTCCCGCGGAAAAGCAGGGCCGGCGCCGGGCCAGCAGATGCAGCCGCCGCCAGGCCCCCGAGTGCCCCGGCGCCCCGGGCCTGCCGCTGCCCCGGGCGGCAGCACCTGCAGCAGGAGCAGCAGCAGACCGGCCGAGTCCCCCCGGGGCCCGGTCCCCGCGCCTCCCCGCCGCGGCCGCCGCCGCCCGCCGCTCCCGGGGGCCTGGCCGCGGGCCCTGGCCATCCCGCCGCCGCCGCCGCTCCCTGGGGAGCGGGAGCCGTAGGGAGGGAGCACGGGCAAGAGGAGGGCTGTCGCAAGCGGGTGGGCCCAGGGGACTCGGGGCCAGGGGAGGCGGGGGCGGGGCGCGAGGCCGGCCGAGGGGCGGCCAGGGACGTGACATCATCGGGGGAGGAGCGGCCGGGCTGGGGCCGCGGCGGCGGGGCGGACTCTGGCGAGTCGGTAGCTGGGCTGGGGGCCACGGCCTCGGCGGAGGGGCGCCGGGAAGCTGGCCCGGGGCCGGGGAAGGATTAGAAAAGACGGGCTGGGGGTTGCGCGGCGAGGAAGCCTAGCCTAAGCAGGGCAGCTCGTCACACCGCGTTCGGGAATCACCTTGGCCTCCCCGTCGCCACCAAGACGAAGCTCCAGCACCTTTGTGGTCCCATCTCCTTCCCCTCTCCTCAGCCAACGTTTGATTCTGGGAGTCGCTGCTCCTTTGGTGCCACTTGACCTCGGGTTAACCTCCGCAGCTTTAGTGCTTAAGGGTCTGTCTCACTTTGTGCTGGGATGGGGTCCCAGACAGGCTGAGCTACCTGAGTCACGCACCTCCCATTCTTGTTCCTGTCCTTGGATTACCTAAACTTAAGTTTACATTCCCACCTGAGCTTTTGAGAAATCTCTTGACGTTTGAAAGCAAGTAGAAATCTCTTGACTTCTCAAAGCTCCGGTGAGCTGGGCTCTTTAACCCTAAGCCCAGCTCACCTCTTTCTCTCCAGCCTTCTAAGTCCATTCATCTTTTATTTCTGTACCGAAATCGTCTGGCTTTCGACCTTGGGGCATAGCCATTCCTGTGTGACCTACGGGCTATCAGCAAACCTTGGGCAGAGTCCAGCTGTTTCCTGAAGAACAGCAAAAGGGGAATAGAGGGTGGCCTTGCCCTTGCTGCTGTTTGCACTCCCAGATCTTCATCTTCCTGGGGGTGAAATGGGGGCATGCTCCAAGTCGGCTCTTAATATCCTGCCTAGCACTGACCCAGAGAAAGGACCCCAGGGACACCAAAGTTCCTCTGCCTCTTCTCTTGACCTCTTTGGTCTCCACTCTCCCTTTTTTTGCCCAGTTTTTTAACACCTGTCACCTGTGAAGGAGGAAGAAAGGACACTACCAGCCTCACACAGACTTCTGATGGTCTTGGCCTTTACCCACAGAATTATCAAAAGCAGGCTTCTCAAAATGAATTCTTTTCCAACTGGCCTCTACATCCCTTTAGCTGACTCTAAACCTTGCCCCTCATAGTACGGCTCCTGGATCAGCAGCATTGTCATTGGTAGCTTGTGACTAGTGCAGAATCGAAGGCCCTCCCACCTGTCACATCAGAGGCAGCATCAGAGAGCTTGAGTGCTGGGATCACACAGGCTGGCTAATACCCTTGGCTAAGACTTCCCATTCTTAAACCCCTCCCCTTTTCCCCCACCTCCTACAACCTCTGTCTCTCTTGTTTCTGCAGCAGGTCACAGGAGCAGCCACTAAGGCTGCTTTGCCAGGCTCGGCTGGCTACTCCTGGAGGTTCACAGTCTGACTCCTCCCTGTTCTGGAACTGTTGCTTCAGCTTTGACTCAGTGGTCCTCTTGGAGCTTCTGGCCCTCAGACCTACAGTGTCTAATCGCTACATCTCTTCCTCCCACCCATCTGATGAATCTATCCCACAGACAAGTAGTGTTATCTCTTTCTCCTCCCACCCTCTGAGGATGCTGGGCTGCTGTGTCTGCCCTGCCCCCTCATTGTTGTTCAAGAATTCATGTGTTCTCTACAGTATGTGAGGCTGTGTTTGAGAAGACCACATCCTAGCTTGGGCTTCTGTCTTTTGTTTGTGCTGACCATCAGCTGGGGAAATTAGAACTGGGCTGGACCATGGGGCAGGAGAGGAGCAGCAAGAGCCCCCAGTACAAGTGACCAGGCTCGTAGGCCACAGTGGTCCAATTTAGTTCCCACATGCCTATCCTTCACAAGCCAGTGCACCCTCTGTGTGTGTCTACACTCCCACACCCCCGGCAGCCCACAGGCTTTGGAATAGAATGGGGCAGGTAATCTCTGATAACTTTTTCTTCTACCTACAGCTACCACTGTCAGGTCTTCCATGCCCTTCTCTCTGCCCCAGTACCCACAGAAAATCTCTCTGATAATAACACATTTCAACACTAGATTTCACCCCTGCTTGAAGGAGATACATACCCTGTTCTGCTGGCAGCTTCCTCTTCTGTTTCCTGGGTGTCTACCCAAAGACTCTCCATCCTCCTGCAGGTTTTAAAGTGCTGCTTGGTTTGGAGTATATATGACCTTCTTAGGAAGAGTTCAGTGTCTCTCATGGCTTCTCACATTTAGGGACTGTTTTGGGACATTCTAGGCCCTTTGCTGGCTGATCCAGTATATCTCCCCAGACAGTCTTCTTTCCCTTACTGTGCCAGTCAGTGCCTTGCTTGCCTGACAAAGAACTCGCCATTGACTGAACTCTAGGCTGTTTTTTATTAGACTCTGCCATCCCCTCCAGAAGGAACACTCAAACGTAGGCATGGCTTTTCTTTCCAGGGCACAGTGGAGCGAGTCCCTGTGCCTTTTTGGTGGTGCACTGAGGCTCTAAATAGATTTGAAGGACAAGTGCTCAGAAATAACCTGGGAAAATGGAAGAACAGGCTGGCCTAGGAAGGTAGCATTGAGAGAAATTGGGGACCTCCTGGCCTGAATAGTTTCTATTCTATCCTAACTAACCCCATGGAATAGAAAGGGACCAGCCAGGATGATGTTTGAGACTTAGCAGCCACTGCAGCCCCAGTGAAGGGCTTCTGGGTTAGAGTTGCTGAACCAAGAAGCAAAGGTTCTGGGAGACTCGGGGTATCTTCTGGACAAATGTTAGAGTAGCCACTGGGATCAGAGTCGAATCTCTCTTCAGATCCAGCCACAAATCTGTTTCTTGGAATGATGTTTTATTTTACATTATTTATCTTATGTGGAGGAAAGATTTGTCCCTTTCTACATACTATGACTGTTTTATAGATAAGAATTTAAGGGGTGTGGAAGCATGGTAACAGACAGAGGAGGCTTGGTCTGAGCCTAGACAAAATGTCTTCCCTTACTCTGGCCCAGTCAAGGTCTCACTTTTGGAACCGTTAGGCCAGAACCTCTTACCTCACCTTTTTGCTTCATAGACATTCATGCTCGTGTTCAAAAAGATTCTTGTCATGTGCCCAGTGCTAGAGTGTAAGTGGAAAAATAGAGCCCAGTGGTGCCCTCCCGAAGCTCACAGAGGGAGGCACATGAACATCATTGTGATCCCAGAGGATGTGGACTGTCGGAAAAGCAGGGATGAGAGGAGTACAGAAGGGCCCAGACTTGGGAGGAGAGACAGACCTATCAGCCAGAAGGATAAGCCTGTGGAATTGGAAGACTGGCCACAGGAGGTGGGAGCTCCCAGTACCTAGGGTGCCTTGCTGGTGCCTCCCTCACCGTGCTGAGGAGCTTAGGGTTGTTTTTTTGTTTTTGTTTTTGTTTTGTTTTGTTTTGTTTTTTGTTTTTCCTTCTGGTAAGTCTGGTCTTGAGATAGTACTGTTTGAACTGAAGGGCTGTTTACCCCGTGCCCCAGCCCAGTGAAAACCGTGAGAAGCAGACACAGTCTATTTAGGCTGACTAGTGCTTGGACAGTTGTGTATTGTACTATAGTGCCCCCTGGAGTCCCCAGAGTGTTAGGTTGCTGTTTGGATCCACTTCTTAAGTCACCTGATAGTTAGAAAATTATGGTTTCTCACAGGTTTCTCCCAGGAAGTGAAGAGTAGAGCCATTTCAGAAAGTCACCCGGAGGTTATGTTTCAGTTTTCAGTCTTCCTTGCTATTGACTCCTTAAGTCTCCCCAGTTGCTTCAAGAAAAAACAAACAGCAAACACATCATAACAGGTTTTGCCTGGGGATCTTTTCCATTCCTGGCCTGGTCTGATGTCTAGGCTGAATCATTCAGTCCTAAATAATAAGACAATGGGAGTCACAATGTTGGAGTCTTTGGTGAAAAAGCTGATATCCCATTTCCAATCTTTGGCCTGAAACAAAGGCAAGATCTACACCCTCATTATTTCAGGGTGTCCACATCCCTGTCAATCACTGGGAATCTCAAAGACAGCCAGTCTCATCCTCACTGGGCAATAAGAAGCAACTACTTTCCCTCATGATTTGAGGAATGTTCACTCTGTGCTGTTGTAAAGAGCCACACTGTACCTTTGGCTCATCTCAGTCCTGGAGAGTCCAGAGGCTGTAACCTTCTAAGCTAACACAGGAATGGCAGCTAGCACTGTCTCTGGATGGCTGCTTCTTAGCTACCTAAAGGCAGTGTCAAAAATCTCTGGAGGTTGAAAAGCTCCACGTGATTGCTATTTTTTGTTTTTGTTGTTTTTCAGAGACCATGACTATTATTTAGGCAGACGAGGAGGTCAGACTCTTGTTTGTAGTGGTATCTGTGTGTATGCATTAGCAGGTTTTGTCACAGAAGGAAAAACTGAAGTAAATCCATGAATTATTCTGTTTATATTCTGATTACAGACTGGTTGCTTATTTGCTGTGGTCAGGCTTAACTTAAATGTCTCAGTAAGAAATGTATATGTGTTTACATTTTGAGACTTATGTAGCTCATTGTCAGCATATTTAAAGCAGTATGATTTGGGAAAAAGTTTCCAGTCAACAATCAATCCAATCAGTCCATTTCCAGGTGCACAATAAAGCTTAAGGTGTGACTACATAGAGACTCTTTTACAAAGTGTGACCATGACTATGTGACCATAGCTAAAAGGCCTATAATCTACTGTGGTCTCTAACTGATAACAGAAGTCAGCAGGTTATAGAGTACTTGTGACTTCTCCCCTAAGGGTGAGTAATGGTCAAGGGAGAGAAGAGGTTAGGATGTTTATTCTGGGGAATTTGGGTGAGGTCTGCTCTATAGTAAAAAATGGGTGAGGTCCGCCTCCACCAATAGCAAAAAGGTCACCAGGTTGTTAGCAATCTCCACTCTCGGCTTTCTGGATGGAATGCAGGGATTTGATTTTTCTCTCCTCCATTGAGGAGACACCCCTGCATGATTAACATTCCTGGTTCTCTAAGTGCTTCTCTTGAGTACAGGGACCTCTGTGGCCCTAACAATTAAGGCAGAGGTCAGGAGCTCATGCTTAGCTGGATGTGTGATGTCATGATGTCACGAAGGTGATCCTCAAGAGATGAGCTCAATGAACTCATGCAGCCACCACCTGTCACCTGGTCCCACTTCATCCTGCTGCTCTGTCCCATCCCTAGAAAGGAAAAAAGATCTCTACCTCCTTAGGTTTTTATGGCCACTTGGACTTCTGAAGCCAAACCTTTGAAAAGTGCTACAGAGTGGACCTGTGGTCTGGGATCTGATGTGAATAGGGAGGTGCTTTAATTATGCCCAGTTTGTTACCTCACGGATGGATACATTAGATACTGGAGGGCCTGTCATGTTATGGTGAGTTTTCAATGCTGCTTCTCACAAATTAAATCCAGTTTGCAGCATCTACTGATTTGTGATGTTTGGAGTTCCTACCCCGACTGCTTCAAATGACCAATGTGGTATAAATGAATGGGACGGAAAGAGATGGACACAACAAGTTCCCAGAGCCCGTGTAATCGGACTGCAGCATGCTCTTGTGTGAGGGTTAATGACTGATGCTCTTATGTGAGCAGTGTTGAATAGTGAGGCCCCAGGTTCTGTGCTAAGCTATATGTGGGCAATTTTTCTTTTCTGACATGTAGGTGGTAGGATATCCACCAGAAAAGACTACTTGGGCATAGGTTTAAGCCAATGAAAAGTCTATTAGCAAGCTAATGACTACACTGTGTGTTTGGGATCCTAGTGTAGCACCAAGCTTTTCTCAGGGTGAGCTTTTAAGCATAAAAAAAAAAAAACCCATATCCTGGTGGACATACTTCAGCTAACAAGAACAGTTAGCCAGAAGTAAAACTACAGGAGCCAAAAAGCAAGGTTAGTACACTTAGAGACTTTCCCAGAACTATGGCGTTTGATGGATTGGGTCTTTGTTTTCCTTTGGCAAGTGGTACTGTCTGTGTCTTATGGCCTGACTGGCACTTCCATCATGGAGTCAGTTGTGCTGAGGTCTGTCTGGGAGCCTATTACCAGTCCATGATCGACTTGAAACTTGGTATTATGTCCATACTGTTTAAGCTTAAAATATTTTGCTTTAAATTTTGCTATAACCCTAAAATATGGTGGTGGGACTATGAGATGGATCATTGGAAAAGGTGCTTGCTGCCAAGACTGACTACCTGAGTTCAGTCCCTGGGACCCATATAGTAGGGGACAAATTCATGCATGTTGTCCTCTAACTTCCACACATGGATATAACCCCTTGGTATGTAGTCAAGAGTGAACTTCATTCTTGAGCCTCCTGCAAGTCTTTTACAGGAATGTGAAATTACAGGAATGTGCTACCACTGGTTTGTGTTGTTGAGGATCAAACCCATGGCTTCCTGACTGCTAGGCTAGAGCACTGAACCATGGCCTAGCCTATTTTATGTATAGTTTTTCTGCAGAGTTCTTACTTGGAACATGTGAGGCGCTGGGATCCATCCCCAATACCATAAAACAAAAAAGCAAAGAAGAGTGCCATGTTGGGTGGAAAGACCTTTTTGAGTTTGAAAAGACCTAAGTTCCAGGTAAACCCCTGGATTAAAAAAAATAAGCCTCAATGTTTTCATCTGTAGAATTGTGACATATGCCTTCCTTTCACTTAGAGCCATACATTAGAGGTTTGCCTGGGATACAAGAGACCTTGGCTCATAAGGTAAGTTCCACCACAATTTTTATCTTTATTTTATTTATTTATTTGTTTGTTTGTTTATTTATTTATTTAGTTAGTTTTTCGAGACAGGGTTTCTCTGTGTAGCCCTGGCTGTCCTGGAACTCACTCTGTAGACCAGGCTGGCCTCAAACTCAGAAATCCACCTGCCTCTGCCTCCCAAGTGCTGGGATTAAAGGTGTGTGCCACCACTGCCCGGCTTATCTTTATTTTTTAATTTACATTTTTTAGTGTGTATGCGAGTCTATGCATATGCATACACATACATTTAAAAATTCAATAGACATCAGCTATTACTTCATTTATTTTTAGAATGTCTTCTCCTGCCCCTCAGAAAGATGAGTGATTGGGTTCCCTACATGATCTTGGCCACTCCATCTCTATCACTGGTTACCATGGCCTTTCTTCTCCTCACCTTTCTTCACATTCTGATCCCTTTTCCTTCTACTGCAGTTCTTGCCACAGCAACCCTCAGATCTCCACATCTGCTGTAGCTTAGCGTTCACACTGAGCCGACTCCATCCAGACTGCCTGGACCAATGGTTTCCTTTGCATGAGGCACTCATGCTCTTCCATTGCTTGGTAACAATAAACACTCAGAACCACCATCCAGTAAGAGTATTCCTAACATTGCCCAAGCCTCTATCATGTCTAATCCAAGACAACACAAGCCTCCAGTGGGTACTTCCAAATCTGATTTCTCTTTGAAGGCTATCTGAATATGTAACACAGTATCGGTGGTCATCTAGGGGAGTGCCAAGTTTGTTCCTTGAAATGGCCAAAGAATTGAGTGTCAAAGAGACAGAACACCAACATAGAGAAAGCAAAAGTAAAAGTTTTATCTGAGTTGGGAGAGGCCCTAAAGTTGGGTGTCTACTAAATTGATGCTGGTTTGTGTATTTTTAAAAATATTTATCTTATGTGTATCCCCTTGAATGTATGTATGTGCATCATATGCACACGAGGGTCAGAAGAGGTATTGGATCCCCTAGAACTGTAATTACAGATGGTCATGAGCTGACATGTGGGTGCTGGGAACAAAATCTGGGTCCTCTGCAAGAGCAGTAAATGCTCTTAACTGCTGAGCAACCCCTCCATCCACCCCCATGAATCTGCTTGAGTATTTTACAGGGCTCCAGGGTCTTTTCCCTTCTACGGTCCTATTCCTGTTGTGCCTTGAAGGACAATGGCCCACATAGGCTCATGGGGAGTGGCACTATTAGAAAGGATTAGCACATGTTACGGTAGGTGTGGCTAAAATCAGTGTGCAGTCCATCCCAGAGAGCTTCTAGAAAAGGAGAAAATGGTGAGTGTAGCTCCCTTGAAGGCATGGAAGTGCTGCGATGTTAGACTGAGCTAATTTAACATTTTATACCTGCTTTATACCAGGGCAGCAGTTTTCTTATCAAGGAGAAATTAGTGAGAAACAGTTATGTAAATAACACCTTATATGGGTTTAAGCCTAATGTCCAGGAAGATTACTCAGGAAAACATACTAATCATTTTATCCGTTGTTGTACTTAAAAGTGATATGTTTAGGCCAGGCAGTGGTGGCGCACGCCTTTAACCGCAGCACTTGGGAGGCAGAGGCAGGCGGATTTCTGAGTTTGAGGCCAGCCTCTACAGAGTGAGTTCCAGGACGGCCAGGACTACACAGAGAAACCCTGTCTCAAACAACAACAACAAAAAAAAGTGATATGTTTAGGTGTTGAGTTGACAAGTGGTGTTGGTTAATATTATTGTCAATTTAACAGGATCTAAAGTCACTGAAGAGACTGAAGAGACAAGACTGTGGACATGCCTGTGAAAGATTGTGTGTTAACTGATATGGGAGGACCCACCCTAAATGTGAGCAACACCTTTTCATGGGCTCAGATGCCAGGTTGAATAAAGTGGAGACAGTGAAATGAGCAACAGCTTGTGTCATTCACGGCTTCCTGGCTGGATGTAATGACATAATGATGTAATGTGCCCAGCTGCTTCCTGCTCCTGCTCCTGTCATGTCTCTTCACTGTGGTGAACTGGTTCTCCTGGAACTGTGAGCTTTTAAAGCTGCTTTTGTTGTGTATTTTGTCCCAACAATGATACAAGCCCATTAGCCAGGCATGGTGGCACACACCTTTAATCCTAGTACTTAAAAAGCAAAGAGGCAGGTGGATCTCTCTGAGTTCCAGGATAGCCTGGTCTACATAGGAAGTTATAGGGCAACCAGGGATATACAGAGAAATCTTGTCTCAACCAAACATACATGCCTGTTCCAATTTCACTTTCAGTGTAGCATTCAATAAGTTATATGAGATATTCAACATTTTATTATAAGATAGACACTGAGTTTAGTGGTTCAATGAAGTTCAGAGAGGAGATGGCAGAGCCTGGATCTCTGGGGACATTACTAAGCAGCCAAATCAATGTTAGCAACTCTTTACTTTCAGAAGAGTGGGAGAGAAACTATCAGCCAGTATGACGAACGAGTTTTCTGTTTACTATATCACAGATCTATAATCAACCTATCATGACCATACCATTTCACCTGCAATCATGGCTAAAAGTGCTTTGTAGGATGGCTCTAACCCTCATCATGTGTGCAAAGTAGAATGTACAGGGTTATACAGAGCAATGTTGCTGAGAAGAGCCCAAATCAGACTTCATACCAGGTATCTGCCTATTTAAAAAAAGATTAATTTGGTAAATTTGCATTATAGCACACTATACAGTGGAGCAAAAGAATTAGCTTTTTTTTCCAGGTTTTTTTTTTTTTCAGGGTGTGGTGGTACACACCTTTAATTCCAGCACTTGGGAGGTAGAGGCAGGTGGGTCTATGAGTGCAGGCCAGTCTGATTTAGAGTCAGTTCCAGGACAGCCAGGGCTACAGAGAAACCCTGTCTCATAAAACTTTAAAACAAGAAACAAAAACAAAAAAACAAAAGCAAAAAAAAAGAAAAAGGAAAAAGAAAAGAGTGGGTATTCAAATTCCCTATGACATAGCATCCAGTGACATGTAAATTAGTGTTGAGAGAAAACAGGAAATTATGAAAAGGTAAGCTTATCAAGTATGAAACTATTTATTCTGAAATATACACCAAAACCAATACTATATTCTCTCTCTCTCCTCCATGTGTGTATACATACAAGAAAGCTTTTGAAGGACACAGCTAGCTGCCTGTGGTTCGAGTGACAAGCTTTCCCCTTCTTTACTATTCATATATTTAAGAGAATTGCTATAATTAGTTATGAATCAAAATATTCAAGACAGTTAAGTACTAATTAAAACAAAAGAGGCAGATCTCAGTGAGTCTGCTGTCAGCCTGGTCTTTACAGTGAGTTCCAGTTCAGCCAGGACTACATAGTGTGACCCAGAGTAAAAAATTAATTAACAGAAAAATTTCTGCTTTGAAGAGCTCTTCCTATGATATAATCCTCATTCTTTGCCATGTCTGACTTCCTGGGATTGTGCACAGAATCTTCCCAGGCCTTTTCTAGCCTGGCTGGCACACTGTTCAAGGATGACCATCCAGTACTGCTGATTTGTGTCCTCGTCTGAAAGGGCCCCAACTTCATTGTTATGGACATCTGTTCAACTTGCAAAAGTCCTTGTGGAAGCACTTCCTCTCCTTCCATCTTATGCACTCAAAGACTCCTGTGAGTGCTACTTTTTGAGTAATTTGAAACCTTTGGTTCTTTTCTCACTTGTCTATCAATTAGAACTTTTGGACTTTTTTCACTTATCTCCTGATTCCATTTTGACAGAAGCCTCAAGTCCATCTTTCTGGCAAGATGACCCTTAAAAATTTCTTTTTAAGTTCCTCTTTTTTTTGAGCCAGTGTCTCTTTACATAGCCCTGGCTGTTGTCCTGGAACTCACTATGTAGACCAGGATGGTCTTGAACTCAGAGATCTTCCTGAAGATGGTATTTTTAAACAAAGCCAAACATTTGCTTTCTCCAAGAAGCCACTTACAACTAAATAAAGGTCATTTCCATGGTCACCAGGCTCAACATTATTGCTCATAAATTTCTCTTTTCTTTTCTCTCAAGTTTAGAACATGCACTAACCTTACTCACTACTCATTCCATGTGCTCTGTCTCGTTACACAAGCCCATTATCCTGATCTTCGGCCATGGTGCTCATGGCCTTACCTGCCCTGCATTGAAATTGTCTTGCTAAGATCCTCCTGGCCAGTTGGTCGGTCCAGTCCCTCAACTGCCTCAGCTCAGCTGCTGGTCATTAACTGCTGCCAACTCCCTCCTCTGAAAGCTGTCTTTGGCCTATGTTATACAAGGGCAGAGCACGCTAGAAAGAATAATCTCTAGACATTACCCGTATTTCATTGCTCTCCAGTGTCAGGCTGGGGAAACTCCAGCTGAGGCCACTCTTGCTGAACTCCTGTCCCCACTTTTTTTCTGTATTGAAACATTTCCTCCAAGAACACGGGTCCTAAGTCACTTTAACAACATCTCTTCATCTCTGATTGTGGGGAGGCAAACATACCACTTTTGCTTCTAGTCCACTTTCCTCTATACTGGGTATACTTGATTCTGTAAACTCCACTTCATCCCACAATCACAGATGGAGTTCTACCTCTTCCAAAAACCTCTCAGACTCCATTTTCAAGAAATTGCCATAACTAGATCACTCCTTTGATTTCTCATGGTTGTACGGGAAACGATTGAACAGGCCTTAACAGAGAAGAAATTCTGAACCCTTTGGGAGCCAAGGACTCGTCTGGAAGAACATCGAAACTCATGAATCACATCTTAGAGGTCCTTTTTAAATGGATAAAATAATTCAGATTACAAAGAAAACTCATTATGTTGGCATATGATGATAAGAAAACTAACTTGGAGTTGATGAGGAGGCTCAGTGGGTAAAGATGCTTGCTGCTAAGCCTTTGACTTGAACTCGATCCTTGAAATCTACAACAAACAACAGAGATGTGATCAATACCCACTAACTGAATTAAAGGAGAGAACAGACACATCCCCCATGCAATGTAAGTTCATGTAGTGCTTCTAAGTGACTAACAGTGAGTACTAGTTAAGAGAAAAATGCGTAACAGAAACATCCACAGATTCCCTAGACTTCTCAAATTATCGTTAAAATCATTCTTGAATGTTTTTTTGAATTTTCAAGAGAAATTAAATCTGACGACTGAAAACAAAGTAAACAGACAAACTGGTTGTGTGTCCTGTGACCCTACATTACCATACAGAAAGACAGAACGTAAATGAATCTGTACACTCTGGCAATTGGTATGGGAGAAAGAACGGCCGAGTCCTCCAGGAAGCTGACAGGAAGTCCAGCTCCCACGACAGCGCTCACTTCCGGCGTCACTTCCCCCGCGACTTCCTCGGCTGAATATGGCAGCGCTGAGCAATGTCCGCTGGCTGACCCGAGTGAGGCCCGGGACGCCCTGGGCAGAGGGTGGGCAGGAAAACAGAGGGTTTGTCCGCGGTTTCCAAAAGAAGGCAAGGTCATCGCGGTGTAAGGGGTCTGGGTGTCCCCGATCTGACCTTGTGTCTGTCGCAGGCGGTGCTCGCCGCTCGGAACTCCGGGGCATGGAGAGGTCTCGGAACATCAGCTACAGCTCATGCCGCTTCACAGAGCCAGGTACGCTCGAGTCCGGCTTCGTTCTCGCCCATACTTGTTGTCTCCTTTCTGCTCCCCTGGGTGTTCCCTCCCCACCTCTCTCCTGACTCTCACTTCTGCCCCTGCCGCCCCATCTCTGCTGGCCCC
Source organism: Rhabdomys pumilio (assembly GCA_030674055.1). Lineage (NCBI taxonomy): Eukaryota > Metazoa > Chordata > Mammalia > Rodentia > Muridae > Rhabdomys > Rhabdomys pumilio. The sequence continues at coordinate 193,375,409 of JANHMN010000002.1, read as the reverse complement.
ATTCACAGGCACAAGATATGAGGGTGGAGGGTGCCTTTCCTGTGACCATGCTGCCTGGAGACGGCGTGGGGCCAGAGCTCATGCATGCTGTCAAGGAAGTGTTCAAGGTGAATAGCTGGGCCGGGGGATGGGTGGGTTGAGTTGGAAAGTTCAGACCTGACCGGATCCTGTGCTTGGACTTATCCCTGAAGGCTGCTGCTGTCCCCGTGGAATTCAAGGAGCACCACCTGAGCGAGGTGCAGAATATGGCTTCTGAGGAGAAGTTGGAGCAGGTGCTGAGTTCCATGAAGGAGAACAAAGTTGCCATCATTGGTGTGTATGGCACTCTGTCATTTAAGCTCAAATGAGCAGTGTTCATAAAGCCTCTGCCTCTGCAGTGCGTCTATATCAGTTTCCCAGACTGTCCTCTACTGACACTTAGGAATTTGTTTCCTCTCAGTGGGAAACCAGGAGTTAATGATGTCAGGAAGGGTTTGGGACCTGCTGAGGCTGTGTCAGATTCTGTTAGTTGTGTTTGCGTGCCCATTCGTTTTTGTTTTTTGTTTTTGTTGTTGTTTGTTTTTCCAGGTAGGGTTTCTCTGTGTGGTCCTAGCTGTTTTGGAACTCTGTAGACCAGACTGGTCTCAAACTCACAGAGATCTGCCTGCCTCTGCCTCCCAAGGGCTGAGATTAAAGGCATGTGCCACCCTAACCCAGTGTGCACTGCCCATTCTAGCCAATCCATTTCTTTTGCTGTGCTGTTTTATTCCCCGTATTGGATTTTAAAATATTTATTTATTTATTGCTTGCTTCTAGGTTTACCCCTATAGGCCATTTTTCTAATCTGTTTCCTTGGACAGCCTGGCTTCCAGGGCCAGCTTTTGCAGAGGAAAGTCAGTTCTTTATAACCTGGCTTCTGGCTTCCCTGTTTTCCTTTCTACAATGTGTTCTGTGCTTTGCTCACAATCAGCTGTCCTAATTGTCCTGTATATATCATTCTGTCACCCATCAGGACCTTCACTCACTTGTGGCATTAGTTTTCTGTGGTTGCCATTGGATGCTACTGAAGATAACACGGATTGATCCTCAGCATCGTAACATCTAATTTCTCCTTTTTTCTTCTTTGTGCACAACTACTATCAAACAGCAATCAGTCAACAGCCTCTCTGTGTCTCTCAGGGCCCTAGCATTTCTATACCCTTTGAAAAGCTCCCAGATTTCTTTTCTTTTCTTTTTTCTTTTTTTTTCTTTTTTTTTTTTTTCTTTTTTTTTTTTTTTTTTTTGGTTTTTTGAGACAGGGTTTCTCTGTATAGCCCTGGCTGTCCTGGAACTCACTCTGTAGACCAGGCTGGCCTTGAACTCAGAAATCCGCCTGCCTCTGCCTCCCAAGTGCTGGGAACTCCCAGATTTCTAAATGTTATGTAATCACAAAAACTATTTGATGTTGGCAAAAACCACACCCAGCATAAGGCAAACCGTTATCAGCTGCTATGGATAGTCTGAAGAAGCCCCGTATCCCACACCCGGGAGTAAAACAAAAGCATATACTATTTTGGTGTTTTTTAACAAAACCAAAATTCTCACTACAAAACCCTCATTTACAGTTCCTCCTTGCCCCTTAATAAAGTCATGTTTATAGTTTCTTGGTGTAAGAGTGTGGGCCTATCATTTGGGGGATCACTGGTCAACCCACTGAATGTACTTAACCAAAGAACTAAATTAGGTACCAGCTTTTCTGTAACATTTCCTACTATTATCGAGGGGATTCCTCTTCCGTGCTCCTATGCTCATTGTTACTATCATCCTCACAGTACTTACATTGTCTTTCCCAATGTATTGCTTGCTCACTGAGCAGGAGTTGTGTGATTTTGATTGATATTCCTATTGCCTTACATACATAGTCAATTTTCACTAAGTCGTAGCTGAGAAAATGCAAAGTCAGTAGACACAGGAATATAAGGAAAGCCATTGATTCCTTATTCTTGCTTTTCAGCTTGATATTAAACCCAAGTTCTTTGATTTTTTTTTAAAAAAAATAGCTCTTAGGTCATTTAGAAATTTCAACATAGTCTCTAAAACTAAAGCATTACGCTCAGTTTTCTAATTTTAACCACATTATTCCCCTTTGCCTCTTGTCAGTAGCAATAAAAGGGCTGAGGGATTTGGGAGTGGGAGATGGGAGCCTAGTAGTGTCAAGTCAGTGGGGAGACCGGACTCTTGTCTAACACTACTTCCATACTTTTTTGTCACAGGAAAGATCTATACCCCGATGGAGTATAAGGGCGAACTAGCCTCCTATGATATGCAGCTGAGGTAGGTAGATGGGTAGGCTTGGGTCTGAGGGGTGCTGGGCACCAGGCACAAAGCTGATGCCTGTCTGTTCTCAGGCGTAAGTTGGATTTGTTTGCCAATGTTGTCCATGTGAAGTCACTTCCTGGTTACAAGACTCGGCACAACAATTTAGACCTGGTGATCATTCGAGAACAGACAGAAGGGGAGTATAGCTCTCTGGAACATGAGGTAAGGCCAAGAAACTATGGAGGACAAGGAGAGGCAGGCCTCCTTGCTTCTTCCCTAGTGTCACCAGCCACTTCCCTCCCACCCAGAGCGCAAAGGGTGTCATTGAGTGCCTGAAGATTGTCACTCGAACCAAGTCCCAGAGGATTGCAAAGTTTGCATTTGACTATGCCACCAAGAAAGGGCGGAGCAAGGTCACAGCTGTCCATAAAGCCAACATCATGTGAGGCATGGTTTTTTGGGGTTTTTGTAGGCTGGATTCCTGGAGAGGTATCGCCTGAACTCTGTTATTGATTTTTGTCTCTCTGGCCTGTGAACAGGAAACTTGGGGATGGGTTGTTCTTACAGTGCTGTGAGGAAGTTGCTGAACTGTACCCTAAAATCAAGTTTGAAACAATGATCATAGACAACTGCTGCATGCAGGTGAGGCCCTTTGGGAGTGTCCAGAGAGCAGGGAGTGGAAGCCAGTCCATCCATCAATCAACTCTCACTCTCTCTGGAACTCTTTCCTTTATTCTCATCTCTCACTCCTAGCTGGTGCAGAATCCTTACCAGTTTGATGTGCTTGTGATGCCCAATCTCTATGGGAACATTATTGACAATCTGGCTGCTGGCCTTGTTGGGGGAGCTGGTGTTGTTCCTGGTGAGAGCTACAGTGCAGAGTATGCAGTTTTTGAGACGGTGAGCAAGATTATTTCTTCCCTAGGGGTGGTGGTACAGACCTTTAATCCAGTACTTGGGAGGTGGAGGCAGAGGCAGGTGGATCTCTGTGAGTTCCACAGAACTATGTAGCCAGCCTGGTCTACATAGTTCCAGGACAGCCAGAGAGAGCTCCATAGTGAGACCCTGTAGTCATCTGTACCTACTCTTCCCTAACCTCTGGTAGGTCTGCTGTATTCTATCCCAGTGCCTCACTTGGAAATGACTATGGCTGCCTCCTCTCCCAGCCTAGTCTTCTCAGTCACCTCAGGCTCCCCTCTTCCTGTGCCATAATACATCTTATAGACCTGTACCTCTGCACATGCCTGTCTCCTTCCAGTGACTCTAGCTTGTTCTTTTCCACAGGGTGCTCGGCACCCATTTGCCCAGGCAGTGGGCAGGAATATAGCCAATCCCACAGCCATGCTGCTGTCAGCTTCCAACATGCTGCGGCACCTCAAGTAGGTTATTGGTGGTGTGGGTGGAGGGTGGGTGTTGGAAGGGGAAGCACAGGTGGGAAGGAAAATAAGGGTGGGAGTGTTGTGGATGGACTCTCAGCGTCTCCTGTCTCTTGGCAGTCTTGAGTATCACTCCAGCATGATTGCAGATGCAGTGAAGAAGGTGATCAAAGTTGGCAAGGTGAGTTTCAAAGGCTTCCAGGGCTCAGCACTGTGCTATCGCTGGGACCTGAGGGACTTCTCCCCTCCAGGGCCCCACAGTACCTGCTCTGGGATCTCAGGGCTGTTCACTTCCCCTCTCTTGGCTGTTTCATCCTCTTGGTCTTCTTCGCCTTAGTTCCATCTGCTGGTCCTTTTCCTGCACCATCCTTTGCCCTTCTCGGGCCATCTGATTGCAGACCTTGCAGCTTTGTCTGGGGTGAAGATTGCAGGCACGGTTAGGTGCCTGGTTTTCTTCCCACCTGGTCTTATTTCCTGCAAGGTAACCTCATCTCATCCTTCCTTCCCCCATCTGCTCAGTCCCCTGTATTGCCTTGTCTGCTCAAGTAGCCAGGTCTTGACCTCCATACCTGCTCACTTCCTTCCATTCTTTCTCCACTGTATCTTGTCATTCTTGGTCTCCATCTCATCATGCTTGCCCCATCTCCTTCATGGGCTCTCTCTTCTTCCCCACGGCTATTGCTGCTGGTGGCTGTAGGTGCGGACTCGAGACATGGGAGGCTACAGCACCACAACTGACTTCATCAAATCTGTCATCGGCCACCTGCACCCCCACGGGGGCTAGAGCCTTTACTCCCTCCAACTTCAAAAGGACCATGCTTCGTACACATCCCTTCAGTACAATGGACCAGAAGAGAACACCTAGACAGTAGCCTATAATTGCTTTTCTGGCAGAGGCTAGGTTGTCCTGGGGGCTGGTGTTAGGGCACCTAACAGGGTGGGTTGTTGGGACAAGGCCCAGACCACAAGATGATGACAACTTTTTCCCACAGGTTCGAACCTCAGACATGGGTGGTTATGCCACATGTCATGACTTCACTGAAGCTGTCATTGCTGCCCTGTAATGTAACCCTGCACGTGCCTATGTAAAAAAATATTCAATAAACAAACACACATGCTATCAGGTTTTGTGTTTTTATTGGGGTTTATGGGCAGGAGCTGCCACCATGAGGTATGCCCCTCCCACCAAGCAGGTCCATCCTAATCCTCCTGCACTTTCTGGGACTTTTTCTTTTTCTTTGTGCTGTTCTTTGTACAGCTAGCAGCAGCCTCAGGCTCCTCCTTAGAAAATTTTCTTTTCTTCTTTGGGGTGGGGCTTGCTGCCTCTTCTGGTTCACTGGCCATGTCCTCCTTGGGTAAGGATTTCTTTCTCTTAGGAGCACTTATACTGCTAGTAGCCTTCTCTTTAAGATCACTGGCCAACTCCTCCTTGGGAAAAGCTTTCTTTTTCTTAGTTTTAGGCAAAGAGACAGGTGGGTCTTCCATTCCATTTTCCTGTAGGGTCTCCTGGGGTTGTTTTAGCTTTTTCTTCTTCTTCGGTTTTTCCTCTACCTCCTGAAGGGGGGAATCAGACATGGGCTATGTTGCTTACATCTGTTAGCAGCCACAGCTCCCATTAGAATAGAAGAGCAAACCTAGAACTTCTGCTGACTTAATGCATGGGCACTTTGGTAATCTACTCTCACATGTTAGCAGGATTTCCCTGGCCCTCTTAAACCCTAGAGAAAACCCCCTGTATGCTGGTCATGATGGACATCATGCAGAGCTCCCAGGGGACCCTGAATTGAAAATCACTAGTAGCTCAAGATTAAAAAAAAAACCCTAGGGGACAATTCTAAACTGTCACATTGGTGACCTCCCTGCCCCCACCCCCCATCATGAGACACTATCACCTCCAGACACAGAACAGGGAGAGCAGGAATTCACACTACCCCCGTTGAGGACTCCTGGGAGGCAGCCGAGGACAGAGCACACTTGCCCATGGAATGGGCCATGTGCTACAACCAGCATTCTGGGCTCTTGTCAAGTTCTCTCAGCACCTATCTCCTCCCTATAGAATCAAGAGGTAGTTTTAGGTGTTTTGGTCCAAAAAGCCCAAGCTCCAGACCATGGCTTGATGTCCTGTGTTCTACTGTTGAAAAGCCTACAAGCTAGGATCCAAGTAGAGGACTGACCTCACACTCTTCTGGAGCACTGTTTTCTGAAGACGCCTGGGCCAGCGCAGCCAGTCGCTTCTTTTCTTTCTTCAAGCGTTTCTTCTCCTCTTTTTCCAGCTTTCTGGTGATTTCAGCAGCAGCTTCCTCTGCCTGACAAAAAGCAAAGTGCTGAAAACCCAGAAGACCCCCGACTTGCCACAATACTTGCAGTCTTGCCGGATCAGGCTCATTAAATCAGTTTTATTGCCTCCACTTCTGAAGGTCAGGCCATGTCAGTTCGTCATCTCCAACAGTCTTTACGAACTCAGCCACCACCTAGCACATACTGACCTGAACTACAGCTTCCTTCATGACATCCAGGTTCTTCCGTGGAATCTCTCCAGTCTCGTAGAAAGACAGCCGCTCCTCAACTTGTTCTCGGAGTTTTTCCCCAAATACACTTGTGGGGATCTCTAGATATGTGTGTATGTGTAAACAAAGCCAATTACAACCCTTGAAATGACAAACTACTCCCCAGTCCCTCCCCCCTCAGCTTCACTCAGACCCAAAGTGTCAACACTCACTAGGTGAACTCTGTTGACGAAAAATATTACCATCATTGTAGAAGCTGTCAAGGTAGTAGGTTACTTCCCCCCCACTGTAACCCCTTCACTCAAATGCCAACATCCCCATCCATACCAGAGAAGCAATCAATTCTTGAGGCAATACTGCATTTGTTTGCTAGGTATCGGGAGATACGGCCTTTGTTCTTTGCAGCTGCTCGGCCAATGAAGGTGGAATGAAAAATGAGTCCATATTTTGGTGTGTTACCCCTTGTCTTCAGGGCTCTGTGAGAATATTCAGCCAATAGTTTAGTCAGAAGACCTGACCCAAATGGCCAAGTTCCCCTCTTCCAACAATTTCCCACCAGGCTTGGCTGAACTTTCTACCTCAACACGTGCCAACCTAACTCCCAGAGGCAGAGAGGGAAGGCACCCAATTTGCTGACCTGTAAACTTGGTCCCCTTTTGCTGGGCCCTGGGAATCACTCAGACGCCAGGACTGGCCATCACCCCCATAGCACAGAGGCCTGTATAGGTCAGGTCGCCCTGGTCAGCCATCATTGTAATCCCCAAACAAAGCAGTGGACACCAGAAGCAGCACCTGACATGGGCAGGCGCCCTCACTGGTACCTGAACAGGGCCTTTTCAGCCCCAAGGATCTGTACTGTGGACGCTGGATACTTGGCCAGGTTGGTGAGGCTACCAGCATGAGCAATGAGGCGTGCACCTACCTGGAGAAAGATCCGAGGAGGAGGTCAGGTGAACGAGCGGCAACTTGACCTCCCAGTCTCATTCTCTCTTCTCCTCCCCACCATGCAACAACTATGGACAACATGCTAGTCACAAGTATAGCGGTACAGAATACAAAGTTTTACTCCCCCACGGCTGTGTCCCCATGACGCACCGCTTCCCCAATTAAGGCTGACAGGCTGGGGGCTACTTGGCTCATCTTGGAGCGAAGGTAAGTGTGTAGGCTCTGGCGATACTCTGACAAAGACACCACACGTCTGGAGAAGCTCTCGATGTTTATCAAGTCGATAGCAGATATGTCCATGCCTAGGAAACACCTAGTGTGAACAGGGGGACCAAATACTCAAGGAGTCTCGTACCTTATACAGGCTGCCGCGCTCCGCACTGACCCATGGAGGACCGGGAGGCATCCAAAATGGCCTTAGCCTTGGCCCCATCCATTGTAATTTCTTCCAGTTTCTCTAACTTTTCTTCATTCAGCTCCCTGCGGTTCCCAATGAACCGAGCCAGGCGACAGTATGTGGCATTGTCGTTGACAATCTTCACCAGCTCTGGAAAGTGGTAGCCATACCACTCCCTGAAGAGACAATCACTCCGTGATCCAGCTGTCAAATCCGATCTCAGGTCCCAGACCCCCTCAAATCCATTGTCTCCCCATTCACAATACAGACCAGGCACAGTGGCCTAGGCTGGGGTGTACGTAGGGTAGGTTTATTCTGCCTCCTCTTTCTATACAGTCAGTGTAGGAACACAGCCTGTGGTAAGCACAAGGAGGCCTGGCCTTGGTTCATGATCCTACCCCCACTAAGTATCAGCCCTGCTTGACTTTTAAGTTTGTAATAGCTTAAAATATAGGCAAAACAAACAAGTGTTTGGCAACCTCACCATCTTACCTGACACGCATCGAGAAGGTATTGATATCTTTATCCAGTTGGTCCAGGAGGCTTATGGACTGAATGATCATGTTGTCCACCCGGTTCACATTAAATTTAACTTTGGCACGAGAATAGCTGTGTCCCAGTCCTAGCTGGGCTTTACAAGCAGAAAGATCTGTCAGACCCTTCACCAGATTATGAAAATGCAGACGAACTCCTAAAAAGAAGGCGGGACTATGAGTGAGGACCTTCCAGAACCACTCACAACCATCACCAGGCCCTCTTCTGGCGTCTGAGGGCACTGCATCCACGTGGAGGGCACAGCACGTGAAACAGGGCTCTTACCTCGAAGGATCTCAGCGATCACACCACCAGTCTGGCAGTTGTATCCCAACTCTTCTTGTATGGCAGCACCAATCTTGGGGTCTCCAACCCCTAGAAGTACCTTCTTCTTTTTGGATGGCAGGTATGTCTCCAGGAGCAGGCGGAGGTCCTCATGAACAACACCTTGGGACAAAGAACACAGCTTTAACAGGCTCAAGAATGCTCGGGCTGACAGTAACACCCTTCCCTTCAGGCATTGCTCAGAAACTTGGAGTCGTCAGTGATCACTCAGGGGATTGACAGATTCTTAAGTCATCATTGCAAAGCCCGGCTCAACCACAGGTCCAGGAGCACAATTGTGAAGCATTTAATTGTTTTAAACTGCCATCTTGTAGGCCTCAAATAATCCCTAGAATTTTCCAGCTTAGAAGAAAATCATTCTAAGAACACCATCAACCATCTGGAGATCACATATCCCGGAGGGGCCAACTCACCTTCAGACACAGCATTGGCATTTTCCAAGGCCACCTGGGATGAAGAAAAGGGGCAAAAGGCCACCAGACGAACGACATTGTGGAACTTGCCAAGGTTAAGCACACACTCCTCTACCTGGGGAGAGAAGGATGAATGGGCTTTCTTTGAATTTGGCTTTTACAGCGCAGTAAAGCAGGAACACCAACCAGCTGCTGTAGCAAATGGTGCCTGGGCCCTGCATCCCGATTCTTCTTTAATTCTCAAGAAATGGGAGTGTGAGATGTTTATCTCCAATTGCTCTTAATTATATTGATTCGCGTTAGAGTCCCCTCACTCTAGAGCTACCCCCCCCCCGCTGCCCCGCCCGGTGCGGCCGGCCACGTGAGAACACGCGGTGCATGCTGGGGTTTGGCGGCCTTAGGGGCTGCATTGCAGCACCCCGAGCCTACCGATTCCACCCACCTGCGGCAACAGCAGGCTGATCTCCTCTACCTCCTTCAGCGCTAACAGCGCGTAGCCGACCGCATGCTCGAACAGCACGTGCAGCAGAACCTGAAAAAGAGAACCGGCGCGCGGCCACCAGTCAAACTTCCGAGTCCGCTGGACCGCTGCTAGGGCAGGTCCTGGCCTAAACTCAGAGCCCGAACCCAAATGCAAACCCAGACGCACACTGAGGCCTTCACAATGCAAATAGCCCACTACCACTCCTCACCATGGCGCCTGCTCCGTGCCCAGCTCGCAATGCGGCTAGCGCGCTCTGGTGCGCGGAACCTGACTGCGGAGACCACGCCTTCTCCCGTTTGACCAATCAGAGGCTGAGGAAGGAACCATTTCTATGTCTTCGGAGGGGTTCGCAGGAGTGGTATCGTCCATCGAGCGGGTTGGACTGCCGCGGGCGCGAGCGGGCCTGCCCGTCCTTGTCTCTGCGGCTGCGCGAGCTGGTACTGTGTCTGGCGTGAATGGCGTCGGTCCTACCGGCAGGCCGCCCTTCTCCGTTTCTCGTGCTTTTGTCACCATTGTGCCGAGCGGCGGAACTCGGCGAGGGGACGAGAGGCTCCCTGATGAGTGCAGGTTTCCCGCTGCTCAGATACTCCGGGTCCTCGCCTTCCGCCTGGGACCCGGTCACCTACGCTGCAGAAATGGCGTCTCCTTGCTGTCTGCCTCTTCCACTTAAATTTTGTTGTTCAAAAAAGTGTTGGTGCGAGCAGAGGCGAAGATAAGGGCGGCTTACCTCTTCCCAGTTCTGTTTCTTGCCCTGCTTTATAGAACCCAGCTCTGCTCGGCACCACGTGGTGCTCCTGGCCTTGTAGGCCCTGAATTCTTCCAAGGAGCCGCTTTCCTGTTTTCCAGTGCCACTTTTAGACACACCGAGGTGACTAATTTAAAATTAATTTTGCTTTAAAGGGAAAAAACTACGTTACTTTAGTGTTAGGATTATAAATCCCAAACTTAATTATCTCAAATAGTCTATGCCCTACAGAAAATACTAATGCTAAGGGGATTTCTCGCCTACCACCCGTCACTCTTCATTTTCTTTCCATTTCTTTCTTCATTTCCTTCATTATTCCTGACCTCATCCCTCTTCCTTTCTCCCTCTCCCCTTTTCCCTTCCTACCCTCTCTCCTTCTTTTCCCTTCCCTCTCCCCAGGGTTGGCTTTCAGGTGGCTCTGTAGCAGACTGTATTCTCTGAACCTTCACCAGTCCTGTGTATTTGTTAGTGAATTCAAGGCAGGGCCTCCACCAGCTCAACTCTACTGCAACTCCTAAGTGAATCTGAAAATTCTCAGAACCGTATAAGGCACATTTATAAATTGTATCTGACTGGTTTTCTTAACTCAGGGAATTTACAGAATTCACACATAGGGTGGAGAGAGAGATGGTTCAGTGGTCAAGAGTGCTGACTACTCTTCCAGAGGGCCTAGGTTCAATTCCTAGCACCTACATGGCATCTCACATCTACCTGTAACTCCAGTTCCAGGGCATCTGTTGCTTTCATTTGGCCTCCAGTACCAGGCACACATGTGGTACACACACATACATGTAAACATTTTAAAATTGAAGCACATTGTTCATTTTATTTCACTTACAAATCTATATTAAGCATTAAACAATGATTAAATCCTAATAATCTCAGTATTACAGGTTATTACTGCATTTTGGTTTATGATCTCAAAACAAAATCAGTCACTGCTTTTCCCCTTTGAAAAAAAGATGTTAGGCCGGGCAATGGTGGCGCACGCCTTTAATCCCAGCACTTGGATTATGGCACCGTGTGTGTAGATCAAGACAACTTTTGGGAGTTGGTTCTTTCCTACCACATGAGGCCCAGGATTGAACTTGAGTCTTCAGGCTCGGTAAAGAGTGTCTTTACCCACTGAGCCACCTCATCAGCCCCACATTTCACATTTTTTTCAGAGTGAAATTACAAAATTAATCTGTTGAATACTTAACTGTTGATTTCTTAAACATGACAAAAAATTACCATACATGGTCACATGGATGATTCCAGAATACAATGGGAAATAGTAATGGTATAACTCCATTGTTTTTTAACTTAATCCTAAATCTTTATGTTTTTAGAGGTGCTTATCTATTAATGAGTTTCCAGTAAGAGGTTAGAATCTCTTAGTAGGTTACAGAGTTAATTTGGTAGTTCATGGGCAGTATTTAGTAAGCAGGATGTAGAGACTAGGAGATCATATGTCACAGAGTATGGAGAAATGATTGTAAATCTTTTTGTCTTAGCTGTACATACTTACATATATATGTACACATAGAAATCTCATATATTCACATCTGTGTAAACTATATGTATATATTTATATAAATTTAGAACATAAAAACTCTTGAGTGGTCTTCCGTGAACAAAAAGAATCATGGAGTAAGTTGGCTGTAAGTTGTCTCATGAAGCTGGCTTGGATAATAAGGTGGACTTGGATAGTCAAAGAAATGTGTATGTATTGCAGCTAGGAAGCTACAAGTGCTTGGCAGGACATGGTGGAACACACCTTTAATTCTGGTACTTGGAAGGCAGAGACAGGCCTGGGCTACATAGAAATTCCAAGGCAGGCAAGGTTACCCAGTCAAACTGTTTTAAGAAAATTAAGCTATAAATGCTTGTGATTAGATAAGGAGATACAGCACAAACAAGCAAAACAACAAGATATTCCTTTGGCTTCCTCACCTCCACCACTTCATTAAAATGTCACCCTTGGAGTTGAATGGTGACACACACCTTTAATCACAGCACTTGGGAGGTAGATATCTCTAAATTCAAGGCTAGTTTGGTCTATATCAATAGCTCCAGGCTAATCAGGGTTACACAGTAAGACAGCAAGACCCTGTTTCAAAAAAAAAAAAAGTCCTCTAATATTTATAATTCTGAACCTAGTGGGCATCTGTAGACTGTGGTTTCAGACACTATTTCTTCCTTTCCCTAGGGTTCTTTGATAAATTGTTCTTGCCTAGGTTCAGACAGACTTTTCCTACCGAAGTAGACTTTTGTAAAGTTGTTTTTTGTCTCCAAGTTATCCTTCTCCCTATTTCCTGAATATTTCTTTCTTTTATTTTATTTTAAAGATTTACTTATTTTACTTATATGAGTGCACTGTAGCTGTCTTCAGATACACCAGAAGAAGGCATTGAATCCCATTACAGATGGTTGTGAGCCACCATGTGGTTGTTGAGAATTGAACTCAGGACCTCTGGAAGAGCAATCAGTGCTCTTAACTGCTGAGCCATCTCTCCAGTCCCTACTTCCAGAATATTTCTAAAGCAGAAATTCACATTTTGCTTATAGTTTTGCTTTGTTCATAGTGAACAAAGTAATAAGAGAATTATAGGTGCTGATATCCCATAATCACCTATGGTAGTTGTTCTCCAGAAAGGCCAGTACTGATCCATTCTTCCTGATAACCAGGTCTATGGCCCCACAGACACAGGTAGATTGAGTCTGCCATTTCTGGACCTTTTGCATGCTTGTGAATTTTGAGTTGCTTCATAAGAAGTGAAGATACTGTCCCATGGAGACTACATGGGGATAGAGGTCAAGCCTTCCAACTATCCCTGACAAAATAGTAGACATATATTCTAGCCCTTGCCCGTGTCTCTGACTGCAGCTGCATGAGACCCTAGACGTGACAAGAAGAGCCATGTGTGTACTGTCTATTCACAGAATTGTGAAAAATATTTTGGCTTCAAAGCCATTAAATTTGTGGGTGTCTTATTAATCTACAATAAATATGAATCAAAGAAAGCACACCTATGTGGGATCCTAAGCTGTGTGACTTACAGTCTGACCAGAAATTAATCAACTTCCTTGAGACTATTCAGAATAAAGATTAAAGAGTCATTCATCCCTTTAACAAACCTTTCTTTATTGACTATCTGGTATTTGGGCAGGTTTGAAATAGATAAGTCCCTGACGTAGTGGGCACTCAAATGCTAGTCATTCATCTTGCTTTCTGGGTCATTTTTATTGTTGTAATATTATTATTTGGGACAAGTTTTTACTATTAAACTCTGGCTGGCCTGGAAGGCATTACGTAGACCCATTGGCCTTAGCTCACAGAGATCCAGTTGCCTCTCTGAATGCTGGGATTAAAGGTGTCCACACTACACCTAACTTCTTTTTAAGATTATTGAGTGCTTTAACAAAATGTGCAAGACCTTTGTAATCGCTTTGTAATAGCTTTTTTCTTTCCCATGTTGTGATTTTGGCAATGGAACCCAGGGCCTCAAGGATGCCATGCAAGCGCTCTCTCACTGGGCAGTCTCTCCAGCTCACTTTTTTGTTCATTTGTCAATAGCATACCATTTTATATAAGAATTTCCTAACATCAATTTTTACACACCCTCTGAAGTTCATTTTTAAAATGATTTCAGTCATTCACTTACATGTATAAACAACACATTGTCTCTAAATACAATTAAGTTTCACATGGTGAGACAGTTACCAATACCATTCAACTTTCAGTGGTGGTAGGTAAATATTTACTTTCATTTTTAAATGATAGGAATTAGAAAATCCATTCAGATGGTAAATTTACTAATTGTTAGTATTTTCATCCTTTCCATTTTTAAACAATCTTGTTAAGAGTCCTTTCTCTTTGATTAAAAAAAAGTAATTTGTCCCCTGTCAACCTGCAAAATCTATTTTATTTCCCCCTTCCAGGGAGGTCCATGTGTCTCCCCAGCCCTGTCCCCTGAGCTCTCCTCATTACTTAGCCTGTCTAAGTCTGTGGATTATAGCATGATTATCCTTTATTTAATAGCTAATGTCTATTATAAGTGAGTACATTCCATGTTTATCTTTCTGGGTCTGGGTTACCTCAATCAGGATAATTCTTTTTTAGTTCCATCCATCTGCCTGAAAATTTCATATGTCATTGTTTTTAATAGCTGAGCAATATTCTATTGTAAATGTACTAAAATGTATGTTTTCACATGTACATAAATGTAAGAATGCACACACGTAGACGCCAAGCATCAATGTTAGATGTCTTCTTTTATGGTTCTCCATCTAATTTATTTCTGTCTGTCTGTCTGTCTGTCTGTCTCTCTATCTATCATCTATTTGAGATAGGGTCTCACTATGTAGCTCTGACTGTCCTGGAACTCAATATGTTGACCAGTCTGGCCTCAAAGTTTCAGAGATCATTCTACTTCTGCCTCCTGAGATAGGGGACCTCATTGTGCCTCATTCCCCACCTCATATCTATCTATCTATCTATCTATCTATCTATCTATCTATCTATCTATGGGTTTTCCCAGGGTTTTGTTTTTGTTTGTTTGTTTGTTTGGTGTGTGTGTGTGTGTGTGTGTGTGTGTGTGTGTGTGTGTAGCCCATATAGCCTTGGCTGTTTTGAAACTTGCTTTGTAGTTCAGGCTGGCCTTGAACTCAGAGATCTGCCTGCCTCTGCTTCCTCAGAGGAAGCTGGCATTAAAGGCATATACTACCATGCCCTACTCCCATCTTTAAATCTAAACAATGCCTCCCCCTCCAAAGTCTCAAAGGCTAGTTCTGCCTAGCCTGGAACTCATTGTGTAGACCAAGCTAATCTGGAACTCAGATACTTGCCTGTCTCTGCCTGAAGAATGCTGGCATTAAAGGTATGTATCACATACATGCTCAAACCTTTATTTTCTTCTAAAAATAAATTTAAATTTATTGTTTGTGTATTATGCCATGGTACATGTATGGTCAAAGGACAGCTTGTGAAAATTGGTTCTTTTCTTCAACCATGTGGGTCCTGGAGATTGAACTCAGTTATCAAGATTGGTAGCAAAGGTCTTTACCCATTGAGCCATCTTTTTTTTTTCCTTTTCTTTTTTCCTTTCAGTTTTTTGAGACAGAGTTTCTTTGTGTAGCCCTGGCTGTCCTGGAACTAACTCTGTAGATCGGGCTGGCCTCAAACTCACAGAGATTGGCCAGCCTCCCAAGTGCTGGGATGTGTCACCACTGCCTGGCTAAGTCATCTTTTCTTTCATTTTTGAGAGATGGTATCATTGTAGGCCTGGTTGGCTTGGAACTTGTTATGTAAGCCTTAAGCTCACCAGAGATATGCCTGCCCCTGCCTCCCAAATGCTGAGATTAAAAGTGTGTGCTACTAATCCAGACTCTTAGGAGGTGTTGCCCTGGTGGAGTAGGTGTGTCATTGTGGGTGTGGGCTTTAAGACCCTCATCCTAGCTGCCTAGAAGTCAGTATTCTGCTAGCAGCCTTCAGATGAAGATGTAGAACTCTCAGCTCCTCCTGCACCATGCCTGCCTAGATGCTGCCATGCTCCTGCCTTGATGATAATGGACTGAACCCTGAACCCATAAGCCAGCCCTAATTAAGTGTTGTCCTTTGTAAGACTTGCATTGGTCGTGGTGTCTATTCACAGCAGTAAAACCCTAACTAAGACATTCAGTGAGTGTACAAGTTGGGGTGATAGTGGAAAACTGTCGTCCTCAATATTGAGCTGTGGAAACTGAGGCATGAGAATTCCGTAAGAGTGATGGGAGCAAGGCCTGCCTCATTCTGTACCTTTCTTCTTGACCCCCAGAACTCTTGGTTTACACAAGCCCTCCTCACTCCCAACCCACCAGTCAAACAAAGAGGCCTCTGCTGAGGGACCCATCCCATAGAGATAATGGGGCCTAAAGTTATCACCTCCTCCCTAGACCCCAAGGGCCAGGCAGAGTCTCAGGCTCAGATTGAGTAAGATGAGGCCCTGTGTGTAAGTATATGTCTTTTTGTGTAAGAGACAAATACTTTTATCTGCCCACCAAAACTTACTAGTGATAGAGGAACACACTGGCTCCCAGTTCTTGGTGTTCCTGCCATTGGGAGATGTAGTCTGTTTCCACCCTTTGAATCTGGGTAGAGAATGCAGCAGAATGACATTGTTTTAGCCCCAGGGTTCAAAGCTGTGTCACTTCCACTCTCTTAGGAACTCTGAGGCCATTCATAAGTGTAAACACTGCTAGAAAGTCAGGGGTAGGCAAACATAGCAAGCCACTCCAGCCTGTACTTGTCAATTGCTACATGAATTAAGCTAGCCCCACTAGCCCCAACTGAGGTGACAGGTCTTCTTTAACTTCCCAGTACATAATTTGTATAGTAACAAGGCACTCTAAGGGAAAAAAGAGGTGGTCCTTGTCCTTGGAAGTTTAGAATTTCCTGTATCCTGATCCTACCATAGGTGGCACCAGAGTCGGAACTTTTCTTAGCGCTTCAAAGACTATTCCTGCTACATCACCTTAGCCTGCTGGTAAGCAAATGCATCTTCTGGACACTTGAAGGTGGCAGTGGCAGGTAACCAAGAAGGCTGTGACTGTAAGTCAAATGTAGATACAACCGTAGATATAAGAGGAGACCTGGGGAGTCTGACAGGATGAGCTCTCACAGCTGGATAGCCAGGATAGTGGTGCAGCCACCTTTGGAGTGCCCACCACACAGGACTCTCTGATTCTGAGGTTGGTAATTGGGTGGGGCACACTGGTCCACTTCCTTCTGAGTTATGGCTACAAAGCTCTACATTTTGGCCAGGTCCACAGTGGCAGGATGGATGCACTTAGCCTTGTGCTTTGGATAATGTTACCTGGGTAGCCATCCCCTACCCACAGCTCTGCTGCTAGCCCTCCTTCACAGGCTGTGATGCCTTCAGAGAATATGAAGTGCTAAGATGGAATGTGCTGGAAAGTTACCCCTAAGAAAGCAGAGCGGATAGCCACTTTTATTTATTTTGATAGTAATATCCTTTGACTGCAAGCTCACATCACCTTAACATTTTTCTTTCACCCAATCTGTTCTTCCTCCACCTCATTCTTTAGCTCACTCAAGTAGCTGTGAAGATTTATTAGACAGTGAGGGATAGAGAGATTGCTCAGTGGTTAGAACATTGGCTTCTCTACCAGAGGACTTGGGTTTGAATCCCAGCAACCACATGGCAGCTAACAACTGTCTATAACTCTAGTTCTGGGATATCTGATGCACTCCTCTAGACTCTATGGGCACCAGACATACATAAGGTGTATAAACATATATGCCGACAAAACACCCATGCAATACAAATAAAGCTTCAAAAAAAAAGAAAGAAAGAAAAGAAAAGAAAAAAAAGGACTGGGTTTATACATTAAGTACTGCCAATTTGAACTTTCAGCTCCTGAAAATGCCCACAATGCCACAGGGCTTTTTTTCAAAATATCCTGTGTAGATCTCTCTAAGAAACAGTCAACCTTTCCTTTGTTCTACACATGTAACATAGTCCTCTCTGGCCTGTGCATGCTGTATTCCAGATTGCAATTCTAACCTTTGCTTATTAACAGACAGAATCCCCTTTAATGCAGATCTGCCTCCACAGTTTTGACTCTGAAACAGCTTTATGGAGAGGTTCACAGGGAGAATAACCATGGTCTCCTGCCAGTACCCAGGAACCACTATGGGGATTGTGCTTTTCAGCTTCTCTCTCTCTCTCTCTCTCTCTCTCTCTCTCTCTCTCTCTCTCTCTGTGTGTGTGTGTGTGTGTGTGTGTGTGTGCGCGTGCGCGCACGCGCGCTGCACATATATATAGATATTCCTTCATCAACCTGGGTATCCTAAATCAGGGGTTGTCTCTCCCTCCTTCCCTCTTTCCTTCCCTCCTCCCTCCCTCCCTTCCTCCCTCCCTCCTCCCCTCCCTCCCCACTCTGCACATATAAGCACACATCCAGTGTATAAACACGATGTGGAAATCCATATACAGTGCCTTCCTCTATCCAGCTCTACAGAATCATGGAATCTGGAGCTCAGTGTTTGAACTAGACTGGCCAGTCAACAAGTCCCTAGGATCTGTCTGTGTCCACGTCCCCTTGCCTGTAAGCACTGGGTTACAGATGCAGGCTACTGCTTCTGACTTTTCCGTGGGTTCTGGGGCTCAAACTCAGGTTCCCATACTTTCACTGTCAGCGCTTTACTGATTAAGCCATCTGCCCAGCCCACCCCCAATTTCTTGACCCATAGACACTATTCAATATAATAAATATTTAATATAATTTACTTACTTTCCTTTTGGATTTTTGAGACAGGTTCTCATGATATAGCCTTGCTTGGCTGGTCTGAAATGCGCTATGCAAACTAGATTGGCATTGAGCTTGATGCAAACCTCTTGTCTCTGCCTCCCAAGTACCCAGAATTATAGGCATGTCCCACTATGCCCAACCCATTTTAAGGCATCAGTTTAAGAGCTCGCTTAATATATAGCAATAGACAGGAAATATATTTCTTTACATAAAATTATGCTTCCTCAAAACAGGTGATTTATTTGGTTTGTAATAGCCGCTTATGTGTACTGATAACTGTCAGATGCTCAACAGTAACAGGCTGATAGCTCAAGAGGTACCTCCACTTGTTTTCATTTCTGAGTTGGCATTATGCAGGCTAAATGATACTGACGACATGACATGGAAGCTGCTGTGGCCTTTGATGGCTGGTGTGGCTTAGCTTGCCTGAGTTCCTGTGTTGATATCTTAGGTAAGCTTACAGCCAGAATGTTTGTCCCCAGATGGCAATGTGTGACTTGAAGGCAGTGTCAGATCTGGAGGCTCACTGGGAGTTCATGGAAATCTTCATTTTGTTAGGATGGTGTGTGAAATGGTTTGTATATGCCCCACCCAGGGAGTGGCTTGATTAGAAGGTGTGGCCCAGTTGGAGTAGGTGTGTCACTGTGGGTGTGGACTATAAGACCCTCATCCTAGCTGCCTAGAAGTCAGTATTCTGCTAGGAGTCTTCAGATGAAGATGTAGAACTCTCAACTCCACCTGCATCATGCCTGCCTGGATGCTGCCATGCTCCTGCTTTGATGATTATGGACTGAACCTCTGAACCTGTAAGCCAGCCCCAATTAAATGTCCTTATAAAAGTTGCCTTGGTGATGGTGTCTGTTCACAGCAGTAAAACCCTAAGACAGATGGACTGAGGTGGAGTAACTCCTGCTCATATGCCTTCATTTCCATTCCATTGTAGCTTACGTGTGAAATTCAGTTTGAGAACTGTATTAATTGTATAAGTTATGAGTAGCTGTGAAATCTCACTACCAGGACTTTGCCTGATGTCCAGTATGTGTGTGTGCATGTGCGTGTGCAAGTGTATGTGCGTGAGATACCTTTGAGGGCTCCTGAGGACTCAGGTAATAGCTACAAACTGTAACTGGCTAAAAGAGTACTCCCTTCAGAATACCCAGACGTGGGGTGGGATGCTCCCTTGGCCTGAAGCTTTGCTGCTCACCTGTGTCTGGGAATATAGAGGAAAGTACTGTCTTTCTTACACTTGGGGTTTCTAGAGAATCAAGACTCCTACCTTACCAAATCCTTGGCTTCTAGCAAAACCTTCTTAACAGGCTTCCCTCACTTACACCTACTAGGAGACATTTTGTAAAGAATTACCATCTTCAAGGACCCTTATACAAGAATCAGATTAGTTCCTTTTAGAATTTGATGCATGAAAAAGACTTTCCTGCCCTGAGCAATCTTCAAATTTTCTTCAGTTTGGTCAGAAGAACCATGTTGCCTGTGTGTTTCTCTGTCTTGCTGCTAGGAGGCTCCAATGCAGTCTCTGTGTTTGATTGGCATCAGCTTCCCAGGCTGGTTGCTGGGTGTTGTGGATCTTCCTACTGGGCAGACTCTGGCTCATCCATCTCTGTTTTCCTTTGCTTGGACGTGCCATTTGAACCATCTAGCCTCCTTTAGATGGGGCTGATGGAAGATCTGTAGGCTCCTCTACACCAGAGTTTTGCTCAGAGGGGTTGTAGAAACTGAGTCCTAACATATACACCATGGAAAAAGTCCACACAGGGAGTCCTGGCCTCATTCCTGTCTCCCCAAGTCTGGAGCCAAGGGAAACCACTAGTGTGTGAGGTCCAAGGTGTCCTGAACAAGATATTGGGAGGGCCAGTTAGTTCAGACAAGGTTCCAGCTCCTCCCACTCCCCAAATCAGGGAAGCCATTGCTCTTCCCTTTAGGTAGTAATCAAGGGCAAGAAGCAAGGATTAAAGTTCATATGTTACATGTGTCATACGGAAACATGTATGTGTGTGAAACAAGAAGGGAAGAGATACATAAAACAGTAGAGTTCAAGAATCAAGCTCAGGACTGGGACACCCATGAATGCTCAGGACTTGGACACCCATGAATGCCAGCCATCAGTTGTGAGGCCTTTGGGTTCTCTTTCCAGAAGGTGACCTGCCTGTGTAAGTCTGAGACTGGAGTTGGCCAGAATCTTGTCTGACTCTCGGTGGCTGAGACCCAATATGGTGCCAGGAGGTAGACTGTGAGGCCCCACCATCATTACTGGAGGTTCGGGGGCCCTGTGCTTTCTTCTTGTCCAGGGTCTGGATTTGGCTAGGAGAGTAAGATGTGGGCTCTGGAAAAGAGAGACAAGAATAAAGATGTAGAAGATTTTGTCTGTGTTCCAATTGGAGCTTTCTGGACTGCTCTGCTATATATGTAGATTCTAGTCCCATTTGGAGCTGTCAGATCACCCTTGAGGTCTGGTGTGTACCTGAATAAGAAGACCTTTGTTTGCTGGCTGAGGAACTAGAATTTGAACTCTGGCCTTAAGCTAGAGGTTTTTTTGTTTGGGTTTTAGATTTATTTTAAATAAATAAATGTTTGTTTGTTTATTTGTGTGTGTGTGTGTGTGTGTGTGTGTGTGTGTGTGTGTCAGGTATGTGCAGGTGTCTCTGGAGGAGGACAGAAGTCATCAGATCCCCTGGAGCTGGAGTTACAGAGGTTATGAGCTACCCAGTGTGTGTGCCAGGGAAACCTATGACCTCTGGAAGACCAGCAAGAATTCTTAACTGCCGAGCCACCCCTCCAGCCCCAAGGGTAGAGTTTTATTCTAGGTTTTCCAGAGTAAAAATTGGGACAATAGTAAGAGCAGCCTCAGTCTCAGGGTGATGGCCAGGTCAAATATGATGATGGGAGGGAAGAGAGTTATAGAACCCCTAGAAAATAGCCTCTTTTACAGCTCTTTCACTTACATGTCTTCTCCTTCCTCCTTGTCCCAAGATGGGGACATGCTCCTTCCTAAACTCAGTTCCTCTCCTTATGGATCTCAGAATAGACAATGTTCCTGTGTGGATTTGTATGTACCACCACCAACTATAACTTGTAGGCTTTTCTTCTTTCAGATATTTGATACAGGCAGGACCATGGGATAGAAGGAGTCATCTTTTCCTTTCAAAGCAGACAAGCATAGGGAATAGTGTAGTATCCTGGGGTCCTATTTAGTTTTGTGTTAAAGCACACCATATCCTCTCTTATAATAATGTATTTGGCAGCTTGGCTCCATTACCTGAATGTACTATTAACATTGCTTCTTTGAACAATATAGCAACCTCAGAACCCCCTCTCTGAACAATAGTATACATTTTCTGCCCCTAACAACAATTACATTTAGACAGCTTCTGTTCAAGTGTATTCCCAATTTATCTGGGTATGATGAATGGAAGAGCTGAATCATTCTGAACTTGTTTTGGGCACATGCACTGTAAGGCAAATATTCGAAGTAGAAAAATGAACGTGTGACTTAATTTATGAATACAATAGGAGTCCATCAAACTATGCCTCCTGGTAACCAGCCACTACTTCCCCACAAAGTGAGACTCCAGACATATGCCAGGGCTACAGACTATCTTCCCTCACGTCCTTTGCTGTCAGTCTTTATCTGCAGTGTCCTCTTCTGATTGGTACTGTTGCTTCACTCCCAATAAAGCTCTCTTATCACTCCAGTAAAGCTGTGTGAGCCCTTATCTCTAGTTCCTTTGGACAAGAGGCCCAGCACCTACAAATGCCTAGCCTTAGCCCTGTGCTCCTATAACGTCCCCTGTACTTGTGCCCACTAGGTGGAAATGCCCCATTTGGATTTTATATTGAATGAGATTAATGAGATATTTTGGATCTGTTGGTCATAGCAGATAGTATTATTCTGGTCAATGCTTAAAAATAATGGTGAAGAATATGTGAAATGCAACTACTAATAAATTGGAACACATAGGAAAATTCTTAAATTATTGACTAATAATTTATGCTGCATCTTGTACAGTTCTCTCATCCTAGGTCAACACTGTGGCATATTGGCACCCTGTAAAACAGAGGTGCTCCTGAGACGAGATAACCTCAGACATAGTCTTTTAATCCTGCCATTTCCTCTCCCCAACATCAGAGCCTGATCTACTTTTGATCACTCTTTAGAGATCTGAGACCCTTCTGGGAAAAACTTTTTACCCTTTCCCACCAGCTTATTCTATGTGTTATGTCTCTTTGAAAGCTATTATTATTATTATTATTATTATTATTATTATTATTATTATTAATTATTATTAGGTTTTTTTCCCAAGACAGGATTTGTCTGTGTAGTCCTGGCTGTCCTGGAACTCATTCTGTAGACCAGGCTAGCCTTGAACTCACAGAGACCTGCCTGCCTCTGTCTCAGGAGTGCAGGATTAAAGGTACGCTATTACTGCCTGGCAGAAGATTTTATTATTATTTAGTATATGAGTGCTTTCCCTGCATGTATGTTTATGGGCCATGTGTGTAGTGCTCACAGATGCCAGAAGATAGTGTTGGACTGTGAGCTGCCGTATGTGTGCTGGAAGTAGAACTTGATCCTTTGGGAGCAGCCAGCACCCTTAACTTCTGAGCTACCACTCCAGCTCTAGCATGTCTCTTTATAGCATGTCTCTTGATGCCTCTAGCGAGTATTTGTTAGTCTACTCTGTGCACCAGGGTTCCATTGAGCACTTTACACGATCTGCTTTCATCATCACCATCCCAGGACATAGGTGCTTCATACTGCTAAATAATTACCAGTGTCCTTATCTCAAACCCAGCTCAGTCCACGTTCACATCAGATGTTCTTTACAACTTCCACATGGACTTGGAAAAAATACCTTCTTTAGTAAGATGTAGCTGGGTGGCGTTTTTGGAGCTGTTCTTAGTTGTGTCCTCTGAATATGTGACTATGGCTTTTCCCTTGATGGATTTATGGTTCTTCTCAACTTCACGGAGCTGGAAAAAAAAAAAAAAGGAATCATTTATGTCAGCAAAGGGTATGGGTGTCTGATGTTTAAAGCTCTGGATCATGAGAGGTGAGGTAGGACCGTGTTTACAGTTCTTGGTGACTGCCTTCAACTGCCTGTTATTGGTTCTACACCTAACTGGAGAGTGCAGTGTGTAGCTTGGGTTTCACACAGCACTTGAAGGAATGCCTGTCCTTTACTTCAGTGTTCTCCTGTATCTGGGCAGGAGGAGGTGTGGGTGGGGAACTGGCAGCAAGATATATAAAGTTAGTTCCAGAAGTGTGACAGGAAACGAGAATGGCAGGACTTAGAGATTGTTAAGAGTTTGTCTATGCGTGCATGTGTATGTGTGTGTGTATAGTATATGTATGTGAGTATGTTTGTGTATGTGTGGGTGTATGTGTAACTCAAGATTATTAGAATTTGTCCTTTAGTGTGTGTGTATGTGAGTGTGTATGAGTGTGTATGTGTTTGTGTCTCTGTGTGTAAGTGTATATATGAGTGTGTGTTTGTGAGTGTATGTATGTGTATGTGTGAGTGTGTATGGTGTGTATATGTGTGTGTACATATGGGTGATGTATGTGTGTGTGTGTGTGTGTGTGTGTGCGCGCGCGCGCGTGTGTCTGTCTAGAGAGAACAGTCTGAGTATCAGCTGGATATCATCAGCTGGGATACCAGAGTATCAGTTGAGGGAAGCTGCCTACTTATCAAGGAAACTGAGGAGACATCTTAGGCTAAGGATCAGTAATATGTTGTTTGGTCATTTCTTTTAGTACCTATACTATTAAGGGCTCTCTCTCTCTCTCTCTCTCTCTCTCTCTCTCTCTCTCTCTGTGTGTGTGTGTGTGTGTGTGTGTGTGTGTGTGTATGCAAATGCGTGAGTGCTAGTGACTGACTCTAAGCCTTGTGAATATTAAGCACTTTCTCTACCACTAAGCTGTACCATCAGCTTTTCAAATATTTTCATACTGTATATGCATGCTGTTGAACCCTCAGGATGCTTCCTATAGTGCAGGCACTTTGGGATTTGACTTATGAGGAAAGCATTGAAAGAACACAACTGACATCACAGAGCAAATCATTGAGAAACAAGAACTTTGTTAGGAATGTAGCTCCCGAGAGACTCACAGAACAAGGTTAGGGATGTAGCTCCCGAGAGACTCACAAGAACACAGTTAGGCATGCTGTTCCTGAGAGAC
This sequence comes from Rhabdomys pumilio, assembly GCA_030674055.1. NCBI lineage: Eukaryota > Metazoa > Chordata > Mammalia > Rodentia > Muridae > Rhabdomys > Rhabdomys pumilio. Next base: position 193,350,895 of record JANHMN010000002.1, on the reverse strand, counting down.
TCACCACTTGAATCTTCTTTCGCAGCTGGGTATTAGCTCTGGAAAGACTTTTTGAAACCGAGTTCAGGTAGTAGATGGCCAGACTAAAAGAGAAAAAGCATACCTCCTATGGTCCTGGGATATTAGAAAATAACAGGAGCTGGGTGTTTTTCCTAGGATCCCTGAAATACCAAACCTTTGTCCTTAGCAGGGTAGAGCTGATCCTACCATCCCAGGTTCTGAACTCTATTTTATTGCGTGTGGGTATAACATACCATCTACCAAAGTTAACTCAAGATTGACTACGCAATTTAGACTCCTAATGATAAAGAAGCAGTAATTTAAAGTCTCCTAGCCAAAAAAAAAAAAAAAAAAAAAGCATGAAGCTAGATGGTTTTTAGAATAGAATTCTGTTGGACTATCAAAGAAGAGTTAATTGAGATACTTCTCAAATTATTCCTCAAAACAGAAACAGAATTCTTATTATGAGACCACAGTTATCCTGATACCTAACCCACATAAAGAATCAACAAAGTAAAGTACAGACCTGTTGGAAGCCGACTCCTAGCAGAAAGCGCTATCATCTTTGCAGCCATATCGAGCCATATACCCTGACAAGAGACTTGTTTTTCAATAGCCCACAACCAAGCTGAGCACACTCTGATAAACATCTTGTTTTTCTCACATATCTTGTTGTTTAGTGCCCACAGCTGCAAGGTGCACGTGTGGTAAAGTGTCTTCAGCTGTGCTCCCTTGCTTGTGCCTATAAATACCCAGGATTTCCTTTCAATAAACGGGACTTGATCAGAACCTCTGTCTTGTCTCCATTCTTTGAGTCTCTTGCCCCTCCATTCCCACTTTCTCTCTTGTTAGACCCTGTTGACTGACCCACGGACTGGAGCACTTGGCCCCCAAACGTGGTGCAGCGTGGAGCAGCATGGGCCAGGACACAGACCAATTTCTCATATGAACTTAGATGCAAAAATTCACAATCAATACTTGTAAATAAAATACTTGTAAACAAAAAGAACACATCAAAAAGATCAACCTTCATGACCAAGTAGGCTTACTCAGAGATGCAGTAATGATTTAACATATGATTTTAACATATAAATCAATAAATGTAATCTACCATATAAACCACATGCTCACCTTATTAGATGTAGAAAAGGCCTTTGAGAAGATTCAATACCCACCCATGATAAATTCCTGGAGAGATTAGGGACTCCAGGGACATACCTCAACAAATAAAACCAATTTACAGCAAGCTCCTAGTCAACTTAAAACCAATTTACAGCAAGCTCCTAGTCAGTTAAATGGAGAGAAACTCAAAGAATTTTCACCAAAATAAGGAACAAGATAAGGTTGTTCACTCTCCTCATACCTAGTCAATACACTACCTGGAATCTTAGCTAGAGCAATAAGACAACTGAAAGAGATCAGGGGATACAACCTGGAAGGGGAGAAGTCAAAGTACCTTAATTTGCAGACTACATGATAGTATATATAAGTGACCCTAAAAACTCTACTGGGTAATTCCTACAGCTGATAAACACTTTCAGCAAAGTAGCAGTATATAAAATTAACACTCAAACCCCAGTAGCTTTCCTATATACAAATGTCAAATGGTCTAAGAAAAATCAGGGAAATAACACCTTTCACAATACCTTTGGATACTATATACTCTAGGGTCACTCTAACCAAGCAAGTGAAAGACCTGAATGATTAAAAACTTTAAGCCACTGAAGAAAGAAATTGAAGAAGACATCAGAAGATGGAAATATCTCCTATGCTCATGGATTAGTAGGATGAATATACTAAAAGTGGTCATCCTACCAAAGGCATTCTATAGATTCAATGCAATCTCCATCAAAACCTCAATGAAATTCTTCACAGAACTTGAAAGGACATGTTTCAACTTCATAAGGAAACATAAAAAATGTTATAGGATAGCTAAAACGATCCTGAATAATAAAAGAATTGCCAGAGGTGCTACCATCCCCATTTCAAACTGTGCTACAGATACAGAAAAAAAAAAAAAAAAGCAGGGTGTGGTGGCGCACACCTTTAATCCCAGCACTTGGGAGGCAGAGGCAGGCGGATTTCTGAGTTCAAGGCCAGCCTGGTCTACAGAGTGAGTTCCAGGACAGCCAGGACTACACAGAGAAACCCTGTCTTGAAAAACCAAAAAACAAACAAACAAAAACCCAGCAGGGTATTGCCACAAAACAGACAAAGACATGAAAACAGACCAGTGGAATAGAGTTGAAGACCTGGAAATAAGTCCAAACATGATTTTTAAATAAAGCAAAAACACACACTGGAAAAAAGACAGCAAATGGTGCTGGTCAGATTGTGAAAATGAGAAAACCGTGGGGAGCAAGCCAGTCAGAACATTGCTTGATGGTATGGCTCCAATGAGTGCCCTGCTTGAGATCCTCTCTGACTCCCTGCGGTGATGGACATGGAGTTGGGTAAGCCAAACAAACATTCTCCCTTCAAAGGTGCTTTTGGCTATGATGTTTGTCATAGCAACAAAAAGCAAGCTAATACAACCCAGATGTGAAGAGGGAATCTTTTATAAGCATCTCTTTTTTGTTATGCTTATGACATGTTTGTTAATAAGGGCGATTCACCCCAGCAACTCTGAGGAGACAGAAAAAAGAAGACAAGGAGTGGAAACCAGCCACATAGCCGAACCTAGGTTATAATAAAAGGGATAAAAAAATAAGAGCAAGTCAAAGAACAAGCTGAAGCTTATGGCCTAAGCATTTATTAATAAATAATTAGTCTCAGAGTCCTTATTCTGAGAATTAAGTGGCCAGGAGGAAAATTTGATCATTGTTTATAGAGAGAGATCAGGCTGAACTGCCCTCTGTTATCACTTTGTTGTTTCTCATATGAAGTACACTAGAGAAATGATTTTAAAGAAGGAAGGGTTATGTTGTTCATGATTTCAGAGACATCAGCCCACCTTGATAAGGAGGGTATAAGGCAACTTTATAACAGTGGATGGGAAGCAAAGAAAAGACAGCCAGGGCCTCAGACAATATACAAACCCCAAGGATACTTGTCCAGTGTTAGCCTGACCCAGTGTAGAACTGCCTAGGAGATGGTACACCTCTGGTGTGAGTGAGGGTGATGTAGGCAGTGCTGTCTGGTGGGCTGGGGTGAATGGGCTAAAGAAGGAAGAAAATGGCAAAAGCAAAGCAGTGGGTCCCACTCCCCCTACTTCCTGGTCAGCTATGACAGGAACCATTCTGTTATGTCTCTAAAACAGGAGCAAAGTGAACCTTCTCTCCCTCGGGTTGTTTATGCTGAGCATTGGGTAGCAGATTTCCTCTGAGGCAGAACAGTCCATCTACCAGGAGAGTGACTCAAGACTGAGAGTATCTACAGAGGTGAAACAGTCAGTCCTGCTGATGAACTGTTAAAACACAAGAAATAAACAACCAAAAAAAGCTTGAGGGTGACCCAGCACTCAGGAGCCAGAGGCAGGTGGATCTGTATGATTTCAAAATCATCTGGTCTACCCAGAAATCTCCAGGCCAGCCAGCACTACAAACTCATATACTGGTTTTGTTGTTGTTTATTTGTTATTGTTTTTAAACAAACAAACAAACAAACTAGAAAGTCCCTGAGCAGACCAGATGAACTAGGCCTGCCTCCCCAAGCTTCTTCGTAATAACAACTGCTGAGAGATGCTCAGATAAACAAGCCGCTTAAAAAGAGGCAGAGACTGACAGCATTGCCAGAAAAGAGACTTCTTCAATCTGTCGATCTGCCTGCAGGCTATACGGTGAACTTCAGCTTTCCAGCTTTTGTCAACTGTCGTCCATGCTTGGGTGTCTTTGAGTCACTTCTGCTTCTGTAAGTAGCCCAGCACCCCTACTCCGGTAAGTAATCCTAATTACTCACTGGCTCACAGAGTTGAACTTTGATGCTGGTGAGATGTTTGTTCAGTTTCCCAGGAATAGTGTCATGCAACATTCAGTATTGTGGCCCCAGTGACCAGGTAGTAATATATCCAATAAACTACTTCTTCCAGCTAGCCCCAACTAAAGTTTCTAGATCTTCTCAAACATAGTGCCACCAGCTGGGGACCAACGCTTCAACCATGGTTCTTAGGAGACACCACACATCCAAGCATAACAAACACACTCACACTCTCAGTGCTCTGAGATCAGATTCCACAGCTCTTTGATATTGCCAATCAATCTGGTTGGTTGCAAATGCCGGAGACTCCTTACCCCTAGACAAGTAACTCTGAGACACATTGTTCCTTGGGTTTTCCACAAAGATTTATAGTAGATTCATCTATGACAGAGGTAGCCATATCCCTTACCATCCCTACTCTCTGATAAACTACTTGCATTTGAATCTGTCTCAGGCTCTGCTTCTGGGAAATCCAGACTAAGAGAGGGAAATGGAGACCCCTGTCCAGAAAGCCTCAGCTACTAGGAGATGTTTCCATGAGGCAGAGCCAGGGTCCTGGGTAACTTACAGCATCAGTGGGATGGCTGGAATGATCAGGCCTGGATTGGCAAGGATAACTTACA
>JANHMN010000002.1:193319399-193346347 GCA_030674055.1 Rhabdomys pumilio | reverse complement strand
TGGGATGGCTGGAATGATCAGGCCTGGATTGGCAAGGATAACTTACAACATCAGTGGGATGGCTGGAATGATCAGGCCTGGATTGGCAAGGATAACTTACAACATCAGTAGGATGGCTGGAATGATCAGGCCTGGATTGGCAAGGAATGCAAAGATCTTTCCCAGGAACTTGGGGAAATCATTTTCGATGGTCTCATGGAGGACGTCATACATTCTGTTTTTCCCACTAGAGAGAGGAGAAGACACGTTATAGTATGTGCAAAGCTCTTGCAGTACACGCGTCCATGGTTCCAAAGCTGCCACTCACCACTGCTTTTCTGAGAGAGTCAGAGCTCTGCTCCGAATAGACTAAGAAGAGCCCACAAGGAGCTGCCACTCTGGTTAGAACAGGCGTCTGGGCTGGCTGCAGGGCACTACTAGATTCCTGCTCTCAGTGCCTCACAAATTCACAAACTACACTGCTCTTCAGTTTGACACCTTTCTTTGGCAAGAAAATAGTGGATTTCCTCATATGTTCTCCTTTCCTTTAAGGATAGCTCTTGCTGTGTTGCTTGGTTTATTCCTGATCTCCTGGGCTTAAGTGATACTTCCACTTCAGCCTCCAAGTGGCTGGCACTATAGGCATAGGTCTCTGTGTCAGGCCTTTGCATGTATTCTACCAGGAGAAAATTGTGTATGATTTAGTTGTAAGACAAACACTGAGTCTTCTGGGCTCATTGACCTGGAAGCAGTTTTTCTAAAGTTAATGTGGTGGAAACATCACTGTGGTTCTAAAACACACCTACAGTCAGTCTTCTAACTAGGAATCTGGGTTGTCCCAAGATGGGGTTCTGCACTATTAATAGTAGATTCAGTTTTCTTCTAATTGTTTAGAATTATTGTGAAGATCGACTCCTAAAATGCTCCCCAGTGACACTTAGATACTGGTGGCTATTGAATGTTAATTAATTTTGGTGCTTATGAAGTAGATTTAGGAGACTGAAGATTCTGGTTCAAATTCTTTTTTCTATAGAATACTATGATCTGCCTGTCTGCCTGTCTGTCTATCTATCTATCCACCCATCATCCATCTATCCATCTATCTACTGGTCTATCAATCTATCATCTGTCTTCTATCAATCATCTATCCATCCCTCTGTCTGACATCCATCTGTCTTTTCCTGCATGTATGTCACATGGGCGTGTGTGTGCCTGTGCACATAGAGGTCTGAGTTGACATCTGGAGTCTTTCACAATTGTTCTTCCACTTATTCAGACAGGGTCTTTCAAACCTAGGGTTAGCCAATATGGTGAGTCTACTAGCCAGCTTTCTCTGAGAATCTTTCAGAGGCTGGGATTCTAGGGAAAGCCATGCCTGTGTGGCTCTTATGGTTCTGGGGACCTGGATTGTGCAGCAGGCACTTTAAAGGCCAAGGCTTCTCCCCATTTTTTTTTCCGGTTTTTTCGAGACAGGGTTTCTCTGTGTAGCCCTGGCTGTCCTGGAACTCACTCTGTAGACCAGGCTGGCCTTGAACTCAGAAATCCGCCTGCCTCTGCCTCCCAAGTGCTGGGATTAAAGGCGTGTGCCACCACCACCCAGCTAGAGTTGTACTTTCAAATGTGACTATTAAAATGATATAAGGATTAAAGTGAAAATTTGCTTTTTAGATTAATATTTCAAGTGTCCATCCACTGTCGTATATCAGGAAGACTGCATTAGGAGAGTGGATATGGGGTTGTCTTCATCACTACAAACCTTCTACTGCATGTGCAGAGCTTCGACCTCTGGAGATGCTACTGACATTTTCTTTTCTCTAATTCCCACATCTCTCTATAGGTAATAAGGCACAATGCTAATACAGTTAGAGCAGAACAGGTGAAGTCAGCAGGTACTGAGGATAGCACTGCCAAGCTGCAGGTACTGAGGATAGCACTGCCAAGCTGTGTCAGAGAGTCTTGTGCTCAGCAGATTTAGTTTTCTCTGTGCAAAGATCAGATTGACATATAATGCCTCAGGGACAAATCAGCTTGTCACCTGTAAGCTAAAACAGTTTTCTTTCTTTTACATTTTTTAAGTAGTTGAAAAAAACCAAGTATAATATCTTGTGACATATAAAAAGTGAAGTATGATTTCTTTTCTTCTTCTTCTTTTTTTTTTTTACATTCAAATTTCACTGTTTATAAACTTTTGCTGGAAGACAGCCATGCTCATTCATTGGTGCAGTATGTATGGCTGAGCTATAATGACATATATATCATATATGTATATATAATGTATATACAATGGTGTGTATGTGTTGTCCTATAATGGCAGAGCTGAGCAGTTGAAGCAGAGACCATGTATAGATATTTCATTGCTTGGTACTACTGTGTTGCATGCCAGTAATCCAAGCATCTGGGATGCTGAGGCAGGAGGATCATGTAGACCTTATCTAAGTAGGCAGACATTCTGTCTTAAAAACCAATCTTAGTCATGCATACTACCATGTCATAACATTTGGTAGTTTTATATTTTTTTATTGGTAGTACATGTCATATAGAAATAATAAAAAAGATAACTTCAAATATTACATTTTAAAGTCAAGCTGATTGTGATTATTTGTCTTTGAAGTGTTCGTGTGGTGGCTGCTATGACAAATTATCACTCGAGGATTAACATAATATACTTGGGCTATCTTACAGCTCAGGAGAGAAGTCTGAAATGGTTTCATTGGGTTAACATAAGATGTGGGCAGAGCCACAATCCCCTGAGGGTCACAGAGGAGTGCATTCTTTGCATCCCTTGGCTCAAGTCCCCTTCTTTCATCTTTAAAGCCAGGGATTGTCAAATCTTTCTCTGTTTTCACAATCACCTTGCCTTCTGTTTTTATTTGATGGAGTCTCCCTCTTGTGGAGGGAGCTAATTGTGGTGGGCTACTGTCATTCATGGTAGAAATTAAAAAACTCAAGTGATAGCAGATGCTGGCAAGGATGTGAAGAAAGAGAAACACTTCTCCATTGTTGATGGGATCGCAAGCTGGTACAACCACTCTGGAAATCAGTCTGGTGGTCCCTCAGAAAATTGTAAATGGTTCTACCAGAAGACCCAGCTATACCACTCTTGGGTATATACCCAAAAGATGCTCCAACATGTGATAAGGACACGTGCTCCACTATGTTCATAGCAGCCTTATTTATAATAGCCAGAAGCTGGAAAGAACCCAGATATTCTTCTACAGAGGAATGGATACAGAAAATGTGGTGCATTTACACAATGGAGTACTACTCAACTATTAAAAACAATGATTTCATGAATTTTTTAGGTAAATAGATGGAACTAGAAAATATCATCCTGAGTGAGGTAAACCAGTCACAAAAGAATACATATGGTATGTACTCACTGATAAGTAGATATTAGCCCCAAAGCTCTGAATACCCAAGATACAACTCATAGACCACATGAAGCTCAAGAAGGAGCACCAAAGTGTGGATGCTTCAGTTCTTCTTAGAATGGGGAACAAAATACTCAAGAGAGGAAATATGGAGACAAAATGTGGAGCAGAGACTGAAGGAAAGGCCATCCTGGGACTGCCCCACCTGGGGATCCATCTTACAACAATATCAACCAACCAGACCCTCCAGAGCTCCCAGGGACTAAACCACCAACCAAAGAGTACACATGGAGGGACCCATGGCTCCAGCCGAATATGTAACAGAGGGTGGCCTTTGTAGGGCATCAGTGGGAGGAGAGTCCCTTGGTCCTGTGAAAGCTTGATGCCCCAGTGTAGGGGAATGCCAGGGTGGGGATGGGAGTGGGTGGGTGAGGGAACACTTTCATAGAAGCAGAGTTCAGGATTTTCTCAAACCGGCATAATGGCAGCTGGATTTCAACATTAGTTTCAGAGGCAGCGAATGCTCAAGCCCTAGTAACTTGCAAAGTGTAAAATATACACTATCAGGCTCCTTACTGAAAGTTAACCAATGCTTAGTATAGTGCCTCCCACGTGACGGTGGTGCTATAAGCACCTTGTGTCCCTCATCAGCAACTGTCAGACAACAGGCTTTCAGAATACCCTGGCTACCTCCACATCACTGCTGGTGAAATTTCAACAAATCCAGAGAGAGAGAGGTGGTGGTGGGGGTAAGGAGGGAGGGAGCGAGGGAAGGGAGAGTAAAATCAGAGCCATCCATCTCCCTTCAAGCACAAGAAAACAAACAAGACCCGAGCTGCAAACACAGACAAAGGTTTTGGGGATCCGTGGGCAGCACTTCTCTCCTGTAACCAATACTGCAGCCCTTCCTCAAATTCCATATGCTGTAGGATTGCCTTTACTCCTCTCTCAAAAATAAGTGATTTCATGAGTTAAGAAATTGAAACAGACATGAATGTGTCATGTTGCTGTTCAGATAAAAGTGAGAAGCATGCCTCAGAATCCCAAATATTATACACTGATCTAAATCTGTTGCAGATGGCCAAAGTCTTGGCATACTGGCTGCAGGGAAAGCCCGAGCCCATAGGCAAGCATTCCTAACTTCCCCCTTATTGTGTCCTGATTCACACACCTAGATATGTCCACAACAAATACCTGTGAGCTGCTTGGAAGGAAGCAGATCAAATACTGGCCAAGATGGAGTCCTTGACCACAGACGTGTTCTGTGGCATGATGTAGAAAGTTTTCAAAGTTCGAGTGACTTGCTATTTGAAAGAAGTATCTGGTGACTTGCTATTTGAAAGAAGTATCTGGTGACTTGCTATTTGAAAGAAGTATCTGGCTTCAAGTAGATGTTCAGATTTTTATGAGGATCTGAAAAGTCTATGGTAATGGGCCATGTTTTTCATGGTGACAGCTGGCTGAGGTGAACACCAACTGTCCTTGACTTGAGCAGAGCTCCAGCTTAATAGGGTCACTGATATTCTTACTAAAGACCAACATGGTCCTCTAAATAACACCATATTAGATCTTCAAAACAACCCTATGAGCTAAATGCCACTAGCATTTCTATCTTTTAGGAAAAGAACCTGTGCAGAGCTCAAAACTGGTCAGTGAGAGACCTGGCTCTTAGATATGCTCTTGAAATCAGGCGATTTTCCTGCAAAGACCTAACTAATTCCACTTTTAGCTATGTAGGGAGGACGGTTTCCACTTCAACTACTCAGTCCTGCTGCTGTAACGAAGACGCACCCGTGGAGTATAAGTAAGCACACTGACACGGCTGTGCTCCAGTAAAGCTTGATTTACAAAACCAGATGGTGTTTTGGATTTGTTCCAAAGGCCATAACTCACCAACTCCCATTTGCGATTGTATGCTATGTACTACGAATAATCTGAATCATCTGTGTCGCCTGCCAGGACCCTGAGGAATTTAGTGTGGTCCAAACCATAACTCCTTCCCTGTGCAACTGAATTTCTGAGAGGCAGCTCTCTACTTTGAACATCAACCACAAGACAGTTGTTTTCTTCCAGACAGAGTATAACACAATGAGAATGGAAGAAAACACCATCTCCTCATGGACCTTTTGTCCTTTGGGAGAATGTAATAAGGTAAACAAGGAAAAGGCACATGTTTTGTCTGTTTTTTGAGATACGTTTGAATTTAAACTCAAGCTTCTCCACCTTAGCCTTCCGAGTGCTGGCTTATTGACAGTGGCCATCATGCCCAGCAAAGAACACATGATGGGCATAAAGGATATAAATGAGAGAGAGAGAGAGAGAGAGAGAGAGAGAGAGAGAGAGAGAGAGAGAGAGAGAGAGAGAGAAACACATGCATGCATTTCAGTTGAAACTCTAGCAAAACCCCCACTGAGAAGCTGGCCTTTGTTAGCTCAGCTCTGTGGAGGTTGTAACCATGTTTCTTCCATGAGTTTTAGGTTAGGTCTCTTTTCCTATGATCTGACAGAGGTTTCCAGGGACACCCAGGAAAGCAGATGTGGCAAAAAGGACACATAAAGGAAGAGGCATGACACAGGCCAGCAAAAAGGGACACAAATGTCAAGGAACAGGCACAAGTCAAGAAGTCATCTTTCCTGGCACAGGTGAGCAGGATAAGAAAGTTATGGCAGCACCTGCACCCAGGCTCTTAAAGAAGCCAACTGAATCGTCTCTCACGTGGTTGTTCCCTAAGCCTGGCATCTCTGGTCTCTCACAGCTTTACACCCTGACTGCTACCTTCTCTCATCTGTGCAGATTCTAGTGTGACTGGATCCTGCTCTGACAGAACACTCACTGAATACTTCCTCCAAGTATGCCAACCTCAGGCCTATCTTAAACTGGAAAGGAGACAACTAGACGTCCCCACAGTCCATTTCACCCACATGCGGGGCTGGCCCTAGAGTGGGTGAGTGCACAGCTGGAGACAGTTGTACTCAGAACCATGCATGACTATGCATGGCCCTTCTCACTTGCCTTACCCTGTTTCTAGTTTGTGATAGGTATTCAGCAAGGATGGGAACACTAGTTTATCCTTGAAAGCTTGTTGTAAGACTCTCAAGGAGGACAAATAGAAGATTTCTAAGTGAGAAAGACACCTGGTAAAAGGGTACTATGTTTCAAATATCTGTAGCCCTAGAACTATTGTTTTTAGGAAGTAGAGAAATTTGTTTTCAGTGGATCATATATTTATAAAGCTAATAGAAGGTACCAATCATTGTTCAACCTACTCCTTATATTCAGTCTCCCAAAGAACTTTCATTTGTAACCAACCTTCAGTACTAGCAGAAGTCTATAGAGTATGGGACCCAATTGAGAGTCTCAGTCAAGACAAACTATTCCTGATTCACATCTGGGTGGAGATTAGACTGTTCTCTATGATTTATCCTGTGCTAAGGCAATTATAGCAGACTATCTACTATTAAAAGGTTATACTTATACCATCTAATATGGTAGTCAGCCATTTGTGGTTATTAAAATCAAAATTAGATACAATAAAAAAATGAGAAAAAAATGAGAATTCCAGTTCTTCATTTTGAGAACTCAGTAGCCACAAGTAGCTGCCTGCTACCACATGGAGCACCTCCCTCCTTACAGAAAACTGGCTGAATGGGTCTAATGGTTTGCCTAAAGCTGCATAGCCTCTCACAGGCTAGCATGAACCCAGAACTGAAATTCTGACCCAGGACCTATGGGCAGACTGCCTCAGAAGGAGAACTATACCCAGCAACAAAGAGTGCACCTGAAGGGGCCACAGTCAAAGGAGGGTGGGAGAGACATGACGGTGTAGGCCACGGGCAGGAGGCTGAGGAAGAGCACCAGCAGCAGCAGGCCCATGTAGAAGTTGTTGGATCGGGAAGCTTTAAACACACGCTCGTGGGGCACGTTGCTGCTCATCACTGCCCAGCACTGGAAGTACATGGAGGTCAACAGGCGCAGAACATTGATGCCCACCAGTCCTGGAGCATAGAAGGAGCCCATCCTGAAAGGTCAGAAACAGGATGCCTGGTTGACCTGGTGGCAGGAAAGGTGAGGGAGGGCTAATAGAAGGTGATGGGATGGGTGGATTAGAGGCATGCAGTCAAATTACTTTCCCGAAGGGCCCAAGAGCAGAGGCTTCCTGTTTAACCAAGATTTGCCTTCAGGCTGGAGCCATCCAGTCCCCAAGAGAGGGAGATAACTCTGAGTACTCGAAGCTGCGACCCTGGCTAGGATTTTATCATTGCTAAGCATCAGCAGATCACATGGTCTCTGGCCTCCAGGAGCAGCCCAATTGGCTGGTGTGGCTTACAGGCACTCCTGCAGCCTCCGGAGGAAGTTCCTTCCTTCCCTCCCACTTTCCTCTTCCCCCTTTCCTTCTCCCTTCATGTTTTCTCCCTGCTCCTCTCTTTCCATTCCTACTTTTTCTGCAGCACACTGGTTGTCTCTAAGTTGTTCTGCTTCTCATCCAGTCCTGCTCTCTGGCTTTCATCAGAAAGCGGAGCTGAGAGAGGCAGGGTGATTTGCTGGCTGCTCCAAGCTCACGGAGCAATGAAGTTGGAGGCTCTAGTTCTTTGACTCCCCACATTATAATGATCCTCAGACGAAATAGGAAACTCACCAGATCATTCCTTGGTTGAAGATCAAACCCAGCACATTTCCACTAATATCAAACTCAGCATATGAGGGCTGGAGGGAAAGGAAGGGCAAGAGGGTAAGAGGGAAGGAAGGAGGCTGAGCAAGCAAACGTTAGGTGACAACAGCTGGATCCTATCACAAGTCGACAACTCACCCCAAAATGCCTGCCTCAGGCTTAGGATACTTCTTTTCCATTGTTGTTAATCTTCAACAGTTTCACTATATAGCTCAGGCTGGCCTCAAACTTACGGTGATCCTTAAATCTCAACTTCCCAAGCTCTGAGGCTAAAGCATCATAACTGGTAGTAGGATTCTGTTTAATAGGCTTTTGACATACGTTTGTTTGTTTCTTTATAGACAGGGTTCGTGTAGCCCACGGTGCCTTCTAACTTGTTACATAGCTAGAGCTTCTGATTCTCTTGCCAACACCTCCCAAGTGCTGGGATTATATGTATATGCTACCATATACCTGTAAGTATACTTGGCTTGGGCAGTGCTGGGATTGAACCCAGGGCCTGTGGCATGCTAGGCAAGTATTCCACCAAATGGCCGATATCTCCATCCTTGTTTTAAACTTTTAAAGAAAGGTTTTGAAGTTTTTAATTAATTTCTATTTTACGTGTATAGGTTTTGTGTTTGTCTGTGTACCACATATGTGTAGTGCCCTAAAGAACCAGAAGAGGGCATCAGATCCCCTAGAACGGACACTGTTAGCTGCCTTGTAGGAAACTGAACCCAGGTTTCCTGCAAGAGCAACAGTGCTCTTGACTGCTAAACTGTCTCCTTAGCCCCCAAAGTTAGGAAGTTATTAAAACTAAAGCTTTCGACAATGACAACAAACAAACTGTAATTGTATCTACCTCTCCAGGCTGAAGCCTGACTCTGTTTTAGGAAGGAATTTTGAGCCTCAGAAAACATTCCATCACATCCACAGCTTATTTTAAAAACTAATTTAAAAACCATTTTGTTTATTTATATTGCCTGCATGTATGTCTGTGCACCATGTGTGCCTGATGCCCTCAGAGGCCAGAAGCAGTGTCAGATCCCCTGGGACTGGGGTTACAGAGAGCTGTGAGCTACCATGTGGGTTCTGGGAATTGAACCCAGGTCCTCTGGAAAAGTAGCCAGTGCTCTTAACCAGTGAGCTATCTTTCCAGCCCCTACAGCTCATTTTTAGATAAGGATTTTCCTTTCTCCCTTGAAACAACATCTTCATTATAAACGGCTTTCCCCCATAGCTTCCATCAGTGTCTGTGCTTTGCTTTCTGCTGCATTGGCAAGGATGTTTATTTCAGTGACAGCTTTAGTTACTACAGTGTCATCATTCTTTCTGTTTGCAACAGGGTCTCACTATATAACCCAAGCTAGCTTCAAGCTCCTGATCTTCTGGCTTCTTCTTCTGCACATATGTGTATGCGAGTGTGATGCTTGTGTGTGCACGTGTGCACGCACCTGTGTGTTGCATATTTCTCACTCTCTTGGAGCCTGAAGCTAGGCTGGCAGTCAGCAAGTCCTAGCAATTCACAGTGTTGGGGTTACAGTGGGCACGTGACCCTGTCCGCCTTTCTAGATGTTTGCTGGAATCTGAACTGGGGTGGGTCCTTATGCTTGCAGCAAGTGCTCTTACCCACTGAACCACCATCTTTCCAACTGCCAACCCTGGCTTCATATTATACCCTATTAGAGTGATGGGTATAGATCTTTGTTTCTCTCTAAAGCGCTTTCCTATAATTCACATGCTTATTTCTGAGCAGATTTTACTATAACTTTGTAATCTTGTGGAAGTTGGAAGTTAATTTGAACACAGCAATGCTGCGTCTTCCCATCAAAGATGTACTTTATGTGTACTGTGTTTTCCCCACATGTATATCTGTGTACCACACAAGTGCCTGATGCCCACAGAGGCCAGAAGGGGTGTTAGATATCTAGAAGTTGGAGTAGCTGTGAGTTACCACCAAGTAGGTGCTATGAATGGAACCTGGTCTCCTCAGCCCCCACGCCTCCATTTTCTAGATGAAGGTCACAGTGGGAAAAGGTGGAGTTGCTTCGGTGACTGCAAAGAGGACTCTTAAGTAAATATGATTAAACACACTTCACAGAACAATGACTTGCTTTAAGCATCCTCAGACACGAAATGCACAAGAGTGTATCTGAGTAGAAATATCAGAAGGTGGTACTAGCACCTTAGTGCAGAATATATGAGGAAGAGCTTACAAAACCAGCCTCGAGGTCCCAACACCAGCAGTGATTCATGAACCGGACAAAACAAGCTCGGAGGAAATCCCCAACCAAGATGGTGAGGTATGTTACCAGCATGTCAGACACAGTCAGCCTCATAAACTCCTGTAGGGAGGAACACAGGAACATAGAAGTGGCCAGATGTAAACGTGTCTACTTCTCTCAAGTGATCATAGCTGTACAATACTCTCTCCCACTCACCTGAATCCATCCACGTGGCCTGATTTTTCCTTGTAGAGAAAGGACCTCAGACTTTGGAGAAAGTGTAATTTAAGTCTCAGCTCTATAAGTCACTAATTAATTAAATAACTTCAGAAAAATATCTGAACTTCGAGGAGTAATACCCTGCTTTCTGAGTTATTGGGAAGCCTTTCCGTCAAGTATGCAAATTGCCTGGTTTATTAGTAATGACCAGTGTCCCATACTTATCATTGCTAGGATCTGAAGGCTCACTTTTTGCTTTTCCCATTTTCTCTGATACTCTGGTTGCCCCCACTAAAACTGAATGTGACCATCAATTACTTGGGCCAATACTTCCTACTAATCAAAACATTTTTTTTTTGATTTATAGAGAAAATAAATCAAAGACTCACATAGCAGAAACAAAGGAACAAGGCTTTCTCCATTTACATAGAGCAAATATAACTAGTTGGGTTTTGTTTGTTTTGTTTTTGTTTTTTTAAATGAAAAAGAGCCGATAGACCTCTGCTATGTAGCTGTTTCCTAAGAGACTGAAACATTCCACTCAGCAGTGAAGCTCCTTAAACTAAGAGGAAGCGACAAAGATGCTGAGAGTCATTCTTAAAGGAAGTGAGCTGCAAAGAAGACCCCAGGTCCAGCTACTGCCCGTAGGAGGTTTAGACCAACTGAAGCATATGGAAAGGATATTCTCCAACTTGAGCTGCTTGTAGGCTGTGCAGTGGGCTCCAGGTTCCCAGCTTTAGTGAGCTGTCACCCATGCTAGGGTGAGCCTTGGTGGTGTATCTGACTTTGACTCATTTCTGCTCCTGTAAGTAACCCTCACTGACATTCCTGTAAGTGACCTTCATGAAACTCTCTGGTTCACCAGCTGGACTTTAGTGGTATTTATACTTTGATCTGCTCTGAACACTCTATCTGGGGTAAGTAGCCATGTGTGTCACATCTCCTTAGGAAAAGTCTTGTCACATAACAACTTTATCACAAGTCTAAAGACAGCAGATACATATGACATCCTAGGATGTACTGGGCCTGCTCTATTTATCTTGGACTTTCCAAGATGACTAGGAAATACCTACTCAATGGACATTTGAGTTTTCAGGATTATTTCCCAAATGGAAAGATCAAAGAAGGGATAACGAAAAGCCGAGAACAAAGGTCACCTTTTCAGAGAGCATAACTACTCACAATGCCCACAGCTGTCTCCCAGCAAGAACCTCTGGGCACATCTGCAGGGTGCAGTGGTGGCCGGGACACACTCTCATTTCCCCCTGAGGAATTGTAATAGTTAAACAGGGTCCAGTGAGTGATGTTCTTGATTTTCTCCTCATTAGAAAGCTGGAAGAGAACATGGCAATCGGAAGTTGGGTGGAACCGGGGGTAGTTCAGCTGTTTCCATGGGAACAAGTAAACCTAGCTCTAGCCTTGCCATCTGGCCTCCACCTTACCACTAGACAATCTTTTCAGAAAAGAACTTCTCAGGCTTTCAATCTATCAAGAGAGGGTACAATGGGCTAAAGTCTCTTGGTCTTTTCCACAAGTTTTTCCCTATGTTGGCATCCACTTATCTATCCACCCACCCATCCATCCATTCGTTTTGAGAATTCAGGGTCTAATCTGTACATACAAGTCAGTGGTAAGAGGGACCAAAGGGTTTTCTCGCAGGAAGTTCATAGTCTAGTAAGAACAGTCAGAAAACAAAGTGAGTTGAGCTGTGGGAATTGTCCCTTGGGACCAAGGAGCACCCACCTCAGACGATGGGGAGCATAGAGGAATCCTTTGAGGCAGTGACATCTGGAACTGGCCAGCTACTTTCAGAGAAAGTCAGGTGGTATCTATTCCCCAGAGTAAAATATGAGACCTGGGAGGGTGGGGCAGTTTCTTAGGGAAGCAAAAATGGGTAGAAGGATTATGGACCAGTGCTGGTCACTTGCATTGTTAGAACCTTCCAAAACCTTTCTGTAAGCTCAGGGAAAAGTTCCTGCAGAATAGTAACAAGGTAGTAATGAGGTGGAAGAGTGAGGAAGACTCATCTGTCCCTCCACTGTCTCTGTTCTTTTTCCTCCTCTGTATTCTCCCACTATCCTGCCATTCCCTGTTGGCACCAGCTCTCCCAGATGCTTTTCAGTATCTACTGAGACTCCCCAAGCTGAGGCTTTGAGCTCTCCCTGTGCTCTAACTCACTGCCTTGGACTTGCCCCCACTGAAGCATATTTCACAGTGTGTTGTCTTGAATGAGTCTGTTTCCTGACCCTGAGCGTGAAGCTGTTTGGAACAGGACTGTGTCTAATTCCCTGCTGTACCCAAGGGCCTAATTTGCAGGCATCCCATACACGCCTGACAAGCACTGCTGAGCAGTTTGGCCAACCATGACACATCACATCAGTGGACAATTATTTGGTTATTGACTAGCTATGACAGCTGTGAAGCAACATAGAAAAACCTGCATACCAAATATGAGAGTCCTAAGTGATATAGAGATGATGTGGGAAAAGACAACCTGAGAAAATGCAGGAAAGAACTGTAGCAACCATTGCCTATGGGTTACAGATTCCGGAAGTATCTCTTCTTCATTTTCCTTCTTAAACTTCCAACATTCATGTAATTGATAGAAATTATGCACAGTAAAGTCATTATATTCTAAAAGGGAACACCGTGGGCAGCAGACACGGTGGAGTGTGGGTGCTCTACCTTAAGGTGGACATCGTCCATGAGGGCCAGGAGAAATGTGTAGAGGTTTCCCAGGAAGAGTGCAAAGATGCGGCCCAGCTGCCACTTCAGCCCCGTGCGTGGGTGGTAATTCTCCAGGGCAGCGATGGTTTCAAACAGAGGGGGACAAAACATCCCCAGCAGAGACATCACGATCTCCACCTGAAAAGTTGAAAGGAGGAGAATTTTTAAATAAATGATAAATGAAAATAGATACTAAAAATTTTAGAAAAAAAAATTAGTTAGTCCACAAAACAAAAATTTTAAATCATGATTCAGGAGGCTGGAGAGATGGCTCAGTAGTTAAGAACACTGACTGCTCTTCCAGAGGTCCTGAGTTCAATGCCCAGCAACCACATGTTGGCTCACAACCATCTGTAATGGGATCTGATGCCCTCTTCTGGTACATAGTTGTACATGCAGATAGAGCATTCATATACATAAATAAATCTTTTAAAAATTATGATTTAATAACTTACTCTTTAAATATAAAAACAAAATATAATTATCTAAATTTAAAAATTCAGAATGTATATCCTATATAGCTGGGAATAGCAACCCAGAATAACATACACCACAATGTATTCTAGGGAAGTTACTGAACTTGAAAAAAGAAAAAGAGAAAGAAAAATAAAACTCTTCTAGCAATAAAAACAATTCATTTATAAGGAAAAAAATTTAAAGAGTTTCATTGGCCTTTATAAAATAAGTCATTTATTTTTATAAATTCAAGTGTTTTTGTCTGCATGTAAAAATGCAGACCCATGCATGCCTGGGTATCTGTAGAAGCCAAAAGAGGGTGTTGGGTTCCCTAGAACTGGAGTCACAGATGGTTGTGAGCCACCATGTGAATGCTGGGACCCAATAATGGGTCTTCTATAGAGTGTTGTTAACCAGTGAAGTCATCTCTCTACCATGTGATATTTACTTGTTTTGAAACAGGATCTCACTGTGTAGCTTGCTGTCCTGGAACTCACTATGTAGACCAGACTGGCTCAAACTTTCAGACATCTTCATGTCTCTGCTGGGATTAAAGAAAAGTGCCACTATGATGGGCTTAATTTTGCTTTTTAAAACAAGGTCTGTAATTCAGACTTTCAGAGACTCTGCTTAGTGACTAAGCCTTGAAATATTAATAGGTCTCTGTGTGGTTGTTTAGGGGGTGGAACTAGCTAAGGAATAACTGCCACTATATTAATTTTCAAAATTAATTAATATATACAGAATATTAGTAATCTCTCTCTCTCTCTCTCTCTCTCTCTCTCTCTCTCTCCTATAAATGGCGCCCAGCTTACAGCAAAGATTGATTTCAGGATATTTCCTCAGTCTTGGT
The DNA here is from genome assembly GCA_030674055.1 of Rhabdomys pumilio. Classification (NCBI taxonomy): domain Eukaryota; kingdom Metazoa; phylum Chordata; class Mammalia; order Rodentia; family Muridae; genus Rhabdomys; species Rhabdomys pumilio. Next base: position 193,331,866 of record JANHMN010000002.1, on the reverse strand, counting down.
GTCACTGGTGACACCCATCTTACCTCATTCCTTTCATACCAGCTGACATTCTGCATTTTGGAGAACTCCTGAGATCGTTTCACCACAAAGTAAATGAGGTACCCACTTCCACACAGACAGCAGAGAATGAGGAAGTTGGCCAGGACTCGGAGGAATCTTGTCAGGTGGATATTCCCCTCTTTGTTACTCTCTTGTTCATCCACTATAGACTCCTTAGCATGTGAAAAATAGAGGGTGAGTAGGAGCAGGCCAGGACCAGCTACCTATGGCTGTTGTTTCTCTATTCCCATAAATCATACAGAGGTGATGTAATACCCTGTAGAGAGTTAGCGATATCTCCTATAAACATATATATTCTGCTGTTATTGTTACTTGGGTTTGGTTATTTTGTAATAATGAAAAATGAGATTTATTATGTGCTAAACACAGTACTAAATATTTTCTATGAATCATTTCTTAATCTAACTGTGAGCCAATAGAAGGGTTAGTGTTACTGCCCACAGGGCATATGTAAAGGCCCACAATTGCATCAGTGAACTATCTAGGGTTGTTTTAAGTCGATAGGCCAAGTAAATTTAAATTGAGGAGTATTAATTCATTTAAGTTTTCTGTTATTTTATTATTTTTTATGTGTATGAGTGTTTTGCCTGCGTATATGTCTGTGTACCACATGTGTGCCTGGTACCTGTGGAGGTCAGAAGAGGGTGTCAGATCCCTAGAAACCGGAGTCATAGACAGTTGTGAACTGCCATGTGGGTTCTAGGAATGGAACCCAGGTCTTCTGTAAGAGCAGCCAGTGCTCTTAACCTCTGAGTCATCTCTCCAGCCCCTCAGATTAAAATTATAATCTTCAGTTTTCAAGTATAGGAGTTGTCAAATCGCCTATAAAATTCACATAGTAGATATTGTTAGCCTGCAGTTCATGTGTCTCTCACTTTTCAGGAAAATAACCACATGTAAGTAAATGTGTGTGTTCTTGGTTCAATAAAGTTTTATTTACAAAAGTATGCAGCAGCTTGGATTTGCTCCCCAAACTATATTTTACCAATTTCTATTCTTAGAGTGTCTTAATATTGAATGCTATTTTTGGTTTTTATTGGTTTTTGTTTGTTTTGTTTGTGTGTGGGGGTTGTGTGTGTGTCTCATATTTTTTGGTAGGGAGAGTTTAAATTTATTTAAATTTATGCCTAGACATTTATGTTTTCGGAATTATAAATAAAGATTTAAAATTAGTTTGTTTTCTGTTAGTATAAAATATAATTGATTTTTATTGTGATGGCTAGACATTTGTGTTTTGGGAATTATCATAAATAGAGTTTTAAAATCAGTTTGTTTTCTATTAGTATAAAAATATAATTGATTTTTATCATGCTTATGTCCTGCATCAGTAACTCTCTATGAAGACATGTGCAGTAATAGGGAGACTCGGATGGGAAAACGTGGTCTCCTGGACCAAGTGCTGGGGAGAAGAACACACCAATTACTGTGTTCACTCTGAGGTCTAGCCAACTCATCAGACAACTAGTGTATGTTAGCTCACAGACTCCTCAGTTCTACACTGTTATTTTTAAGAGGCACAGATGTCTTTGTGCTCACATGTGAACACTAAGGAAACTAGAAATGTTAAATACATAGGCTTGTCTCTTCAGAGGGAGAAATGTATGATCTGTTTTCTGCTCAGAAGGCTGGGAGCAGAGGTGGTTTATATTCTGGTGACCTTTGTGATATCTGTATGACTGAGACCATACCAGATCCTTCCCTAGACTCTTGAGATGTCACATACAGTCAGTCAATAGAACCCATCTTGGACAATGTCACATGTACTCTACAAAGAGTTTCAGTGTTGTCAGGAGCCATCTAGGAACAGCTAAAGGCATGCAAGTAGGTTTTCTGGAGATGGCCCATCACTTTGCATGACTGAGATGGGCAAGCTCTGAATTGCAGGGCTTTCAGAGATTTCATCCCTGGATTGCTTACTGAGATGCCTTTTCTTGTCACTATTATATAGGCTAATGATTCCTGGGCATCAGCCCACCCTATTGGGCAGATCCTACAGATCAACATGAAGATGAACTTTCATGAATTAATACTGTCTAGATGAATTAATGATTTTATAGAATTCCTAATTTCAGGAAAAATGTTTTAAGAGATGATTTCAGTTTTTTGCCAGAAAGATGTAATAAAGTTAAAATCAAAAATAAAATGTGCCCACTCCTCATAGAATAGTAAGTAAAGGCTGCGTAATAAAGCATACAATGAACTTTCATAAATTGTACTAAAAAGAGAAAGAGGCCTGGGACAAATCTGTGATCAAGGAAAAACATTCATTCTAGGTCAGATCCAAGGATGAAGCCACAGGTGTGCACTATGATAAAGCAAGGTCGTGTGAAACTGTGGCTTTGAACTTATAATAAGCTTAGGAAGTGAAACATCGCTTTGAAGTTACTATCAACATCCTTCTGTAACTCCCCTTTTATGTAATGTTTTATCTATGAGGTAATATTCTAAAGAACTTTTGTCTAAGAAGATATAAAAAGGCCAGAGAGGAGAAATGAAGTGGTGGCTTGGGGTGGGGTGGGGGCTCTGCATTATTTACCAAACATATATGTGTCTATGTCTGTCTGTCTATATGTATGCATATAGATGCATGGGTAGGCATGTGTGTATATATGTAAGTATGCATGGACACCTGTGGAATTTATGAGACAGGTGGTTGCGCCTGATCAGAATGTGTATGTGTGTAAGAGTGTATGTGTGTCTGTGCATATCGCCTGTGTAAAAGATTTTCCCTTTTTCTCTTTTCTTCCTTATTCACAAAGAGTTAATGAGTCCAAGCCTCTTACCTGCCCAGCAAGTGGTCCTTGAGTCAGAGAGAAGAGTCCTAACAATTTAGCTTTTTTTCTTTTTAATTCCCTGTTGCTAACAAAAAGAGTTTATTACCAGAAGCCAATGCTTTTGGCCTTAGAATAATAAAGAGTTATAGACAGAAGAATTACCAAAGATAAATAAACTTTGGCCTCACTGCTGACTCCAAACCCCATTGCTGCCTTCCTCAAAGAACTGGTGCCAGGCTGGACTCTTCCTGCACAATGTTGTTTTAATCTTTATTTTAATGTTTTAAGCTTTATTTTGTATGTGAGATTAAGTTAGTTATCACCAGAAATTTTTTTTTGTTCAAATTATACTGCGTTTAAATATGCCTAAAACAAACTGCTCGGGGCCAGAACATCAAAGTTTGAACTAACATCTGCTACTGAGTTGTGTTGAACCAGCCATCCTTCTTGCTTCATGTGAATTGTTACTCTGCTGGTCTTGGTGGCCCCAGTTATGTGTGTGTATTACCTCTGCTTTCAATTGAAAATGCTTTATTCCTAATTGTTTTATTATAGGCATGGCAGAACCCTTGGTTTGGGCTAGAGTCACAGCCACTCCAGCCTTTCCTGCCCATGACTGCAGATGGCTGAGAGGAGAGGACAGAACTGAGTCGGCTCCTCATCCACCCACTGCCAGGTGAAAGCACTCTGGCCCAGTAAACCCATTTGGTAGGTAGTAAGCTCAAATCTTGTTGACAGTGAGTGGAAAAGCATTCCTCCTCCCAGGGAGGGCCAGGTTAGAGAGGGAGAATGAGAAGGGAGTTATGCACAGCTGATGTACAGCAAGTGCTAAGTCATCAGGAAAGAGCCCACCGAATCAGTCAGGAGAAGCCATCAAGAGCTAGGAGTAGAAGCCAGGTATAGTGAAGCATCCCTCTATCCTTACACTCGGGAAGCTGAGACAGAAAGATCATAAGTTCAAGGCTACCCTAGGCTACATAATGAGACCCTTGTCTTAAAGGCTTGCAGTAGTTTTACAGCCATGGAGGCACAATATAACATGCTAGAGTTTCTGCTGTTGTTTATTTATTTACTGTCTGGTTCATGTTTGCTTGACTGAGACACAGTCTTGCTGTGTCATAGCCCAGCCTGGCCTCAAGCTCATGATCCTTCTATTTTCATTACCAAGTGCCAGGATTTCAAGTGTATACCACCACGATGGTTAGTTATTTTGGCTGAACTATATTTCATCAGCCCACTTCAAATTTCTTGGGAAGAAAATAATGAGGACTGTAAGGGACATGGATTGTAAGAACTACAAGGTTAATTCTTTCATTTCCACATCCTTAAATGGGTATTCTACTACTTGGAGAGCTTTAAAAAAACAAACAGCCAACCTAAACAACAACAATAATAATGCTAGCCAATCACATAAACATCTTAAAGGCCCTGGGCAGGGTAATTTTAAAGCTCTTTATGCAATTCTAGCACATAGAGAAGGTTGATATGAGTTGTCCTTCCATGAATTCTACCAGAAAGGAATGTTATGAGGGAAGAGGCAGGACCGAACTTCAGAAGTCAGGATTCTCTGTCACAGAAGAAAGATTCTTAGTATGCTCCTGATGTGAGCAACCTTTTAGAAGGTGTGTAGACTGATATGGCTCTTCCAGATTATTTATTTGGAGACTCATTTCCTCTCACCAGCTGGGGGAAGCTTCCCAGTGGCTAGAGGGACCCAGAGTTTCCTCAGGAAGGAGAAACAGCCCCAGGGTCACTACCTTGAAGCTGGTAGTGATGGAGACGTATTTGTTGTCTGCTGTCTCTGAATTCCCGATGAGGTAGTCCCAGCTGGTGAACATCTTGAAGCTGAATGTGAAGTTGTCACTGTCCCCCTCGCTGGTGCTACCCTGGGTATTGCTGGCCATCCTAGAGAACATAAATTACCGTTGTTACACCTATCTCTTTTCTGCTACATCAGCCAATGGGATCCTAGGCCTAAGTCAGTCTTGGGTACAAGTTGACCTCTAATGAAGGGGGAAGGCAGGGAGGGATATTAGCTAGGACAATTTTGATTACATCCAGGGAACTGTTCTCCCAAAATTTAAAGTTACTTACAAGTACCCATGATGTCAGTTAGATAACAAGTCTGAAAGATACAGGAAACTCCACTATGTTTTTTGTCCTTGCATTGGATTTCTTGAGGTTTGACTCAGTTGGGTCAAACTAGTTTGGGTTCCAGTCTGAGAACCTGAGAACTTTATTCTCAAACACAAACATGTTTGTCTAAGCCATCTAATTTCCTTGGCTAGAGGTATATATTTTTCTGATATAAAACTTAGCAACTTGGGCTGAGATGTCTCAGTGGTTAAAGCACTTGCTGCTCTTGCAGAGGACTCAGGTTCTATTCCTAGCAACCACATGGTGGCTACAGTTGCCTATAGTTACAGGTACAGTTGTCTATAAATACAAGTCCAGGGGATCTGCTACCCTCCTCTGACTTTCCTGGGCACTAGACACACATGTACACATATGTACATGCAGGCAAAAATGCCTAAATATGTAAAATAAAATAAATAAGTATTTAATAAAAACTCAGCAACCCTTGAGGATGTTGGTTAGGTGATCTGGTTAATATATCCTTCAGCAAGCTTGGATGAAAGTACCTGGGTCCTTGTTGGCTGCCTCCTTCATCCTACCTGACCCAGCCTCTCAGTACTCCTTGCTGCTCAGCCTGTGGGAACTACAGAATTCCAATCATGGATTTCACCAGATCGTGTGGGAATTTTGTGCTCCCCCTTGAGTCTATCTTGACTGATGACTGTTTGAATTTGCTGCTCCACAGGACCTAGGTGGTTTTGGTTCATCACGGAAACATCCCATATTCATAGTCTGAACTAATTTTTTTCCTTCAGAGAATATGAATTAAGAGGAACAGATGAAACTGTGGGAGATGGACTCACTGTTAAAGTGCTTGCTAGGGGGCTGGAGAGATGGCTCAGTGGTTAAGAGCACTGACTGCTTTTCCAGAGGTTCTGAATTCAATTCCCAGCAACCACATGGTGGCTCACCACCATCTATCTATACTGGGATCTGATGCCCTCTTTTGGTGTGTCCGAAGAGAGCTACAGTGTGCTCATATACATAAAATAAATAAGTAAATCATTAAAAAAAAAGTGCTTGCTACTGGCAAGAGGACCCAAGTTGGGGCTCCTAGCACTTAGGTAAAGAACCAGGTGTGTATGCAATTCCAGGGCTGGGGAAGTGGAGACAGATGGATTCCCAGAGCTCACTGGCTAGACAGCCTGGCTGAACTGGTAGACTACAGGTTCAGTGAGAGCTCCTATCTCAAAAAATAAGGCAGAGAGTGATTAAGAAATACATACATACATATGTGTATGTATGCATGCATGTATGTGTATATACATATACTATATATATATATATAATGAATAAAGAGACACTGACATATAAAGGCCAATCTTGACCACCAAGGAAGATAGAGAATTGGGGCCAGAGAGGCTGCCATGATTAACCACAGCCATACAAATTCTTTTGGTATAGGTCTATTGTTTATATATGTGTAAATGACAGGATTGGAACATTCATTCATTCATTCATTCGTTCATTCATTCATTCTAAGGAGGCTGAGCCCTGGAAAAAAGCAGAAACAGGCCTGCCAACTTCCAGCCACCTTATCAGATACCACACTCTGTCTCAAGCTACAGTGGCCTTTTGCTAGTTTGGGAAACTGGATGGGCCACCTTGGTAGGAATTCTGGAATTGTTTGCTGCCATTGAGTCTTTGTTTATGTGCTTCTTGTGCTTACATCACACACTTTAAACTCTCACATCACTGTCTGTGCTCTGCCTCATTTAGAGGGGTTTCATTTCACAAAGTTCATCTCCCAGAGCTTCACACATCATCTGGCTTATTATATATACTTTATAATCTGCATTGGCTTGGTGTGATCACTAATACTGAATGTCAACTTGATGAGATCTAGGATCACCTAGAAGACACACCTCTGGACATGCTGGTGAGGGGTTATCTAGACTAGGTTACTAGAGTTGGGAAGACCAAACTGTTAGTGGCACTGTTCAGTGGGCTAGGCTCCTGGACTGAAGAAAAAGGAGACATGCTAGCTCAAGTGACTAGCCATCATGTCTCTGCTTCCTGGCTATGGAGGCAATATGACCAGCTGCCTCAAGATCCTGCCACCAGATCATTCCTGCCATGATGTATTGTACCCTAGAACTGTGAACCCAAGTAAGACCTTTCTCCCTTAAGTTGCCTTTGTCAGTTATCTCGTCACAGCAGTGACAAGGAGCTAGAAGACTTGTATGTTGCTTGTTTGCTTCCTCCTGAAGTATATCACAGGGAAGTCCACACAGAGTAGTCAGAGGAGAGTTGTTAGAATGAAGAAAGATCAAACCCCACTTATTTACTTATATACAACTTACATATACACAACCCCAGTTGTATATTTACTTATACAAGACCCTTATACTTACGACCTAATGACGATCATCAGGCTGTAGCCAAACACGCTGACTCCCACCATAAAGTAAGCCATGGGCAGCCTGTACCTCAGCCATCCGATGGTCCGCTGGTTGTTGTAGTAGCCATAGAAGAGAGCAGAATATTTGATGTAGCCCTGTAGGAAAGACATCCAAAGTGCTTGTAATCTCAGAGGAGAGATTAATTGTACACTTCCATTCTATCAGGGATTTCTGTCTCAGAGTTTTAAAGCAGGTGTACAAAAGAAGAGTCCTAAATATTCAATTCATAGTGTTTCCAGAGGCCATCTGCAGTCATCATCTGTCCCTTCGTCATTCTCTCACTGCGCATAGTGCATGGAGATTCAGGAAGGAGAGGTGAGTGTGTGTATGCATGTGAGCATATGTGCCCAGCATGTGCGTCCAAGAATGTATGCTCCAAGCTATTGTGTTTGATAGTTAGGTTCTTAAATAACTAGTAATCATTTCTCTGCTTCCTGGCTGTGGAGGCAATATATGTGGAGGCCAGAAATAAACAAGGGTTTGTGGGCTTTTGTAACATTTCAAAATGACCACAGACAACTGTGTATGTGTATGTATGTTCCTGTGCTCATGTGTATGTGTGTGTGTGTGTGTGTGTGTGTGTGTGTGAGTCTCACTGACAGGCATGCCTACCCTCTGAGCCATTTCATCTGTCCCTGTTTTAGTTTTTACTTTTAAGTGTACTTGGCTTTAGTAGTGAGTAAACTTTATATTAGATTAATAATTAATTTAGATTTTAGTTCTTTTTTATATTTCTTTGCTGAATATAACATAAAGAATTGTTGAATGAATTCCATTTGCTTTTGGTAGGTAAGAGATTTCAACAGGGATTTCTGGGTAAGAAGTAAAGACAACCCCTGGTAGCAATGTGGCTGGGTACCCTGGGAAATCACTGCAACTCACTGTTACTCATTTCTGAGGAGACACAAGTTTGACTCTAAAGCTTGAGGATGCCAGCCCATGACACTGCAGGCAACACTATTGCCAGGCATCATGACCTCAGAAACCCTTTGAAACTACAAATGAAAGTCATGGAGGGTAAGGAAGAAGATTCCAGGGACAGGTTCATCAGCAGGGGGTGAGGCACTGCAGTGCTGTGTGTGCAGAGACGTCCTTGACTTGGTAATATGGGACACTGATTTCTGAGGCCTTAGACAAACAGCTGGAGGTACACGGGTCCTTTTGTAAGCCCAATGAAGAACACTGGCTTTAACTCTACTGAGAACGGGAAGTCAGGGTTAGCTGAACTAGGAGACGGGCATGATCCACCTGCATTTTACAAAGTTCACTCTGACAGCAGAGGAAATGGAGATGTAACCATCTACACACAAGACATGGCATCCCGACAGCAGCCCTGATCAAATGAGCACAGCATAGAAAAAACGGGTGGGAAAGCATTTTGTTTAACCAGGGTCCTATCTGAAGAAACTATCACTTTTCAACAACTCAATGTAAAATTCACATCACTTACTCACCTATAGGACATCTTCCTAGGGAACCCTGAGTGGAGTAGAGGATAAAGAGATCCCTTGGAGCAGTGTGGCTGGGCACTCGGGAACTTACTCCAGTTTGCTGTCACTCTTTTCTGAGGGGGCTGACATTTGACTTTCAGAGTGAAGGACACCTGCTTTGTAATGGCAAAATGGAGGTGCATTGACACCATGGTTCATACCTCAAAATCCCAAAGGACCGAGAAGTCCATGGCTCTTTCTTCCTCAGCTCGAGGCACGGTCTTTCTGGGTATACTTCCATAGGGCATGCCCATCAGCACCTCCCGTGGGGACAGATGACAGAGTGTAAGTGGAGAAAATGTAAACGGTAACAGTAAATGATATATTTAACAAATCCCATGTCCTTCTGTGAGATGAGCCTCACTCATATCCTTATGAGAAAGATCAGAATTGGATCAAAGTTACATACTGATTTAGGATGGATTGGCTTTTCAAGAAATATTTTTCATTTGTGTGTCCATGCATGTATATGCATGCATGCATTCATCCGTGTGTGTGTGTGTGTGTGTGTGTGTGTGTGTGTGTGTGTGTGTGTGTGTCTGTCTGTCTGTCTGTCTGTCTATCTGTTTGTCTGGGTCTGTGTGTCTGTGTGAGTATATGGGGCACCCAAGGAGGCCAGAAAATTACGTCAGATCCCCAGGAACTAGAGTGACAGGTGACTGAGCCACGTGATCTGATAGAGCATCTGTCTTCTTGGAGAGCAGTAGATGCTGTATCAATGGAGCCATCTCTCCAGGCCCAACATTGGCTTTTTAAAAATATGAGATTTTTTTTTTGACCATTAAACATTACATTGCTTCTAATGGAAATCTTCTAGACTATTAATTTTTACTAGTTATTTTATAGATTTATTATTCTCATGTCAACATTTTTGAATGTATTATAAATCAGATAGCAAAGTGTAGGTTTTGTTGGCAATGTTTGTCTATTTAAAGTCTGTAACCATCTTCACATAGTCTTTTATGTAAAGTAGAACATTTTTTTTTGGTAGAATACATGGATTTGGGGACTTCTGCAGTGATATTATTTGTAGACAAATTGTGCTTTTAGCACAAAATATACAAACTATTTAATTTTTTTGACCTATTGGCTAAAGTAGGAATTTAAAAAAAACTGACAAATGCTGAAGACAAGGACACATGACACTGTTCTCAGCTTTTGTAGCATCCGTTTTGGTATTTCACTACACTACTTTTGCTGGTTACTTTACATACAGGTTCATATTTTCAGGTTTGTTTCTCTCTCCCCACACCCTCCACCTGCCCTCTGTGGATCTGGTCCTGGCTGGCCTAGAACTTGCAGTGCTCCTCCTGCCTTTGCCACAGTGCTGATGTGATAGGTATGTGTCACCCAGGCTTTGTGTTTCCTTTTTTAGATTTTAATTTTTATGGTTATTGGGAAATAGCTTACACCTAAAGTAGCATGCACAATACGTAAGTATAGTCAGTCATAATAATGAAACTTAACTACTTTTTGCCCAACTATCATCTAGCTTTTAAAAACTCCACAATATTTGGTCTGGGGAGTTGGCTTCGTAGGTAGGAGTGCTTGCTGTGTAATCATGAGGACTTGAGTCAGAGGTCCCAGCACCCATGCAAGAAGTTGAGTACAGTGCAAGTCATCTCAGTGGTTGTGTGTGTGTGTGTGTGTGTGTGTGTGTGTGTGTGTGTGTGAAGGGTGAGGAGCAGGTAGGAAGATCACTAGGCTTGCTGGCTATTGACCTAACTCCAGATTCATCAAGAGAACCTGTTTGTGCTTGCTCGTTTGCTTGTCTAGTCAGATTCTCTCTATGTAGCCATGACTGGTCTGGAGCTTGAAACATAGACCAGTCTGGCTTTGAACACATAGAGATCTGCCTGCCTCTGGCTTCCAAGTGCTAGGATCAAAGGAGTGCACCACTGTGTCTAGTTGGCAGAGTCTGTCTTAAGGGGATACATTGCAAAGTTATATAGATATATGACATATCTTCTGGCCCCTGCACATGTGCACAGGCACACATATATGTGTGCACACGTATGCTCATAAAACACACCATCCACCTGACACACTAAAAACAAAAGCAACATGACTCAACAAGTCCCAGAATTGTATCCTCTTCCACCTCGAGAGAGAGCTCGCCTCCTAACTAGCTCCCTGCCTTTTCTTATAATTTATTTATCCTTTACTTAGTTTTGCCTGCTTTTCTTTTTCCCCAGGACAAAAGAAAAAATTAACTGAAATCTAATTTTTCTCTCATTTTAAGTATGAATGAAAGGCAGAAAATCTGTTATCAGTTTCTTAATCCAGGGTGTTGGTTCTGGTTCCATGTTTTATACTGAACTACCAAGGCAATTGACATGAATACTGAATTTAAACAGAGCTGTGCATGTGGGACATGCTTATAATAAAGGCATTGGAGGAATGAGGCAGGGGGATTATGAGTTTGAGGCAGTCTGGACTATATAGCAATATCTTTTCTAAAAAAGGTTTTTGTTTTTAAAGAATGACAGATTATAGCAAAAAAGGGAGAGAGAGAGAGAGAGAGAGCATTTGGAAAACATAAATGAAGATGCTGGCTGGAGTCAAGCCTCATCAACTCTATCTGAAGACATAGGAAGTTCTGTTCTTACCTCTGGGATGATGACTAGACCAAATATTAAACCAAAAAGGACGAGGTTAACTCCATACATCCATCGGAGAAAGATGAAGTAAGATGCCACGGAAGACCCAAAGTGACCTGGGAGGGAAGGGTGAAACATGTCCATGAAGAAACCAGCGCTTCCTGAAGGACTGGTGCTTTCACATCAGCCTGTCCACATCAACACCCAGAGCTCAGTTTCACACTGCAGAGAGATAACCTGAACCTCTGTGGGGGGACTGAGCCACCTGAGCTCTCACAACAGAAAGCGAGGAATCTGGATTTTGAATCTGGTTCCTGTACTCATCCAATGCCCACCTTTCCTGATGCAACAGAATCTATGAAGTGATCTAACCAGAAGGCCGTGGAAACCAGTTAAAAACAGCGATGCCAACATATACTGACTTTCAATGTCCTTGATCTTCATTTCCCAGGGAATACATTGAGTCTTGAAATTATCAAAGTCCCTCTTAAACTTGACCCATTTCTGAAATGAAACAAATAAAACCAAGTCACCAACATGTTAACTTTAAATACCAAGGGGCACAGTCAGGGTGTGGGTGATGCTGAGGGAAGTAGGGCAGTGCTTGTGTGTGTGTGTGTGTGTGTGTGTGTGTGTGTGTGTGTAAATGTTGAGATAAGGAGTGGAGAAAGGAATGGGGTATGGATAGGAAAGAAGGAAGGCAGGAAGCATGGCGACAGTATATTCATGGGGAATACTGAGGGAAGCAGGCAGTCTCTCTCTCTGCATGTATGTGTGTATGGTGTGTATATGTGTGTGTATGTATGTATGGTATGTGTATGTGAGTGTGATGTGTGTATGTGTGTGTATGGTATGTGTATATGAGTGTGTATGTGTATGTATGGTATGTGTATGTGTGTGTGTTTGTGTATGGTATGTGTATGTGAGTGTGATGTGTGTATGTGTGTGTGGTGTATGTGTGTGGTATGTGTATATTTGTATGGTATGTATGTGTGTGTTGTGTAT
>JANHMN010000002.1:193298596-193319299 GCA_030674055.1 Rhabdomys pumilio | reverse complement strand
ATGGGGTGTGTATGTATGTGTGTGGTGTGTATGTATGGGGTGTGTATGTGTGTGAGGGTGGTGTGTATGTGTGGGGGTGTGGTGTGTATGAGGTGTGTATGTGTGTGGTATGTGTATGTCTATGTGTGGGGGTATGATGTACATGTGTGTATATGGGGTGTGGATGTGTGTGGTGTATGTATGTGTATGTGTGGTGTATCTATGTGTATATGTGTGTTTGTGGTGTATATGTATGTGTATGGGTATTTGTGTGTGTGTGTTGTATATATGTGTGGGGTGTGTGTGTGTGTGTGTGTGTGTGTGTGTGGTGTAAATGTTGAAGTATGGGGCAAAGAAGGGAATGGGGCATGGACACTGAGGGCAGGAAGCCTGGCTCCAATGGGGAGGATGCTGAGAGAGGCAGGGCAGTGGCAGGTGGGGTGAGTGGGGACAGAGACATTTGCAGAAGCCAGAACTATGGTATGTTGTATGTCTATAGTGCAGAAGACAATTCAAATTTGGACATTTTGATATGAATTTTAAAGTTCTGTGTACATTTTCTGGATCCTCTGATACAATTTCCTTCATGTTAAAACAAAAATCAAGGAAAAAGAAACCTCACAAGGCACTCATATTTGGCAGTAAGCCAAGAGCCTCAGCTTGCAGGAAGTGTTGCTAAGCTGCACCAAGAGATCTTGCTCCAGGTCTGCTGCTCTCCTTTTCCTGGGTGAATCACTCACCTTGCTGGGTTGAAGGGAGTAAAGAAATAATTCCTCTCACAGAGACTGAACTACCAACCAAAAAGCATGCAGAGGCTGGACCTAGGCCCCCTACACATCAGTAGCAGATATACAGTTTAGTCTTCATATGAGTCCCTAACAACTGGAGTGGGGACTGCCTCTGACACTGTTGCCTGCCATTGGATCTCCTTCCCCTAGCTGGCCTACCTGGTAGGGCCTTAGTGGGAGGGGAGGCACTTAGTCCTGCTGCAACTTTGACAGGGTGGTACTCAAGGTGGGGGGGGGCCCTTCTCCTTCTCCTCAGAGAAGGGGAGGGGAAAATAGGGGGAGGAACTTGTGATGGTGGGACTGGGAGAAGAGAAGGGAGGTAGGGAGCTGTGACTGGTATGTAAAGTATTATTATTCAAATAAAAAGTAATTAAAAAAAAGAAAAAATTCCTCCTTCCCTGATAGTTTGGAGCTTGAATGTCCCCCGAAGGTATGTATGTTCAAGGTTTGCTCACAGAGGGGTGCTATCAAGGGATAGTGGAAATTTGAGGTCATGGAGCCTAATAAGAGGTCCCTAGGTCATTGGGTATCTGCCCAAACTGTACAGTGAAACCCTACTCCCCTTCCCCTGTTCCAGTGTTCACCTTCTCTCTCTTCCTCACCCTCTTTCTGGGACAGGGTCTTGTGGTGATGCCAGGCTGCCTGGAATTCCAGGTTCTTCTGCTTCAGCCTCCTGAGTGCTGGGATTTCAGACATGCATCACCAGATCTGCCCTTCCCCCACCCCCTGTATCCTAGATGTGAGGTGTACAGTATTGCTCTTTGCTGTATGATCCACAGGCCCAAAACAACGAGGTTATTCATGGGTTAGGAAGCTGTGACTGTGAGCCTGAGCCTGAATATCCTTCCCTTTTCCTGAGCTGACTCTCTAAGGACTATATTCCTCTCTAAGGACTACACACACACACACACACGCACACGCACACGCACACGCACACGCACATATACACACACACATACACACACACACCCCTATCTATAGATAGATAATTCAGTGAACCAGAACATCTCCTAACAGATTTATAGGAAATAGCAAACACCTTCTATAATAACCTTAAATGCAAACCTCATCTCACCAATAAAAAGATACAGGATAATGGCTCGATCACAATGATATGTTGTCTCCAAGAAACATACTTATCTGACAAAGATACCAAAACAACTACCGTAGGATGCAAAAACAAAGAAACAGCTCAGCCACGTGTACATCAGACACTCTAAACTTCAGGCCAAAACTGATGAGAAGAAATTAAAATGGACACTGCACATTAATAAAAGAAACAGTTCACATAGATGTTTAACAGTTGTAAATGCTTACGCACCAAATCCTGAAGGCTTGAATTTCATAAGACATGAGAAGATATAAAAGATGGCACAGGACCCGACACAATGCTAGTGGAGGACTTCAGCTCTCCACTCTGATATTTGGATAGGGCTTCCAAACACAAAACAAAGAAACTTCAGAGCTAAGATACACTTTAGGTGAATGGGACTTAACAGACATATACAGGATACTCCACTTAATGGATAGGGAATATACATTTTTTCTCAGCACATGGAAACTTCTTCAAAACTGGTCATATTCTAGGACATGAATCAAGTCTAAAAAAAATAAACAAGTGAGATAATTCTTTGTTTCAGACCACGGTGGAGTAAAACTAGAAATTAATTTTTATTTTATGTATTCTGTCCACAGAGGCCAGAAGAAGGCATCAGATCCCCATGGAATTGTGAGTCACCTGGGAACTGAGAACTGATGCTGGGTCCTCCCTAACATCAGTTAGTGACTGAACCATCTCTCTAGCTCACACTGGGATTCTTCTGTAAAATGCTATTTGTGAAGGAAATGGTATTTTCCCTTGTAGAGCTAGCAGAGGATGGACAGGAAGGAATCAGACGGCCTTCCAGACCCCATTTCCCAGATAGGACTTGACAGTTTGCTGCTTGACTGGCTACTACATGAACAAGGATACTACCTGTTAGAAGACAGAGATGGTTGCAAAGTTGGATCTGTAAACAATGCTCTGCTTGGTAAGATTGCAGTATCTGGAGGGATGCAGGGAGACTTGTTGACAGACACAGGCTGCTGTAGCCCTCCTGTTTCATCCACCTCCCCAAGCTCTGATTCTGTACTCAATCTTAAACTTATCTGCCGTCCTTCTAGGTCTGCCCACACAGGGCCCTTCATGCTCATCTGGGCTGAGTGTATTTTGGCTTTAATTTCCCATATAACTAAACCAATCAAACAACAAAAACCAGACCAACAGCAACAAGCAAAACAGTGCTGACATGGACTTCAAGTTTTCTGGTTCTTGTATCAGTAATTGTTTCTCATGTAAATTAGCAATACAGCATCTGGTCTTCTATAACAATCTTATAAACTTAGCTTCTAGAGTTATGGCCTACTACTGAGTCCTTTGGCAACCACTGGATAGTGCCTCAAGGCTTTGAGTATCTTGTATTGAAAATGCCCTGGAGTCAAGCAGAGGCAGAGAAAGAAGCTGGGCATTGAAGCATGTGTACAAATACATACATAAAAAAATTCAGAGCAGAGGTCGGCATCATGGCTCAGGGGCAAAGGTGCCTGTCACCAAACCTGATGACCTCAGTTCCTTTCCCAGGGACACACAGAGAAGGAAAGAATCAGCTCTTTCAAACTGTCCTCTGACCTTCATAGGTACACTGTAGTGCACTCCCGCTCTCCCCACAATAAACCTCCACAGACAGATAAGTAAATGAATGCTGTCAGGGGCAGCTTTGCTTATACACTGAAGGTCTAAAATCAGCCATAGGCCTAAGTCAGCCTGCTAACACAAAGTCTCGGGTCTCTGTGGAAAAACACTGAAACAGATAGCTATAAGATATTGTAAACAAGCAGCTTTGGTGGAAATTTGCCAGCCTGGGTAGTCATAGACCTTGTAGATAAGTAACCTTGATGGATAGTACAAACTTAGATAAGGACAAGTGAATCATAGGCAGAGTCATAGTGACCTGAAGCTTCACTCAGCTGACACTCTGTTCTGGAAGATAACTGTACTCCCCCTGAACACTTACGTTCCTGTGTCATCCCCTTCCCCCACATCCTGCTTTTTTGTGTATATAACCCCTGTGTGAAAAAGTAAAAATTGCGATTTGATCAGCCTATAGATGGATCGTCATTCTTTGCATTCGCCTGTCCCCCATCTTCTCTTTCAGGTGACCTCCCCAGGCCCCTGTTTAATGCCCTGTTGGACAGGACAGAATGCAAAGAATATCTAAAATTCAGATCTAAAGAAAACTCCTGGAAAAAAACATACACACAAAAAATGCCATAAGAGCAAATGTGTTTATGAAGTGATAATCTACAGTGAATGACAGTTGTCTCAATAATAAAAAGAAACTTTCCATACCAAAAGGGGAAGGCATTTAATACAATTTTACTATTTATTTTTAATAAAACAAAAATCTTATTCAACTATAAATAAAGGAGAGGTTTTGATTTATTAAAATTTGATTGTGAGAAAGTTTACTTCAGGCTGACTATGTTTATAAACTTTGTGCAAGACAATGAAATTATTCTCATTAAAGTGATAAACAGACATAGAGACCTATTTTAAACATTGCCAACTGAAACTTCTGGAGAACCATGAAACTGCATTTCCAGGTAGGAATGACATACCACACGTAGAGGAATTGAACAGAAATGCCTTCCCCTGCAGTGCTGGCTAGTTTTATGTCACCTTGACACAAACTAAAGTCATCTGAGAGGAGGGAATATTAGAACTGGGAAAAGTCCTCAATAAGATCAGGCTATAGGCACGCCACTAAGCCTGATAACTCAAAGCCTGTCTATGTTTTCACCAAATCAAAATGCCTTGATTTTAGTGCTGGAAAACAAAAGTAAATACCAGTGATGTTTACTGTCACTCATTCTTTTACTGGAGAGAAAACAAATCTCATACATGTTGAAGCCCCACAGGAAAGTGTGGAATAATTGGCAAGAGGTAGCTGGTTTCCATTCCTGGAGGACTCCGAGTAGCCTACTGGACCTCACGTTCAGACTCCTGAGGGTAACCTGGCACTAACTGTCAAGCTGGCAGGTGTTTATGGTGGGTCCCATGTCCTCGTGCTGAGCAGGCTCTCCCACAGTTTGCTGTCTGAAGACCACCATACCTTAGCCATCACCATCCTGTAGGCATAGAGGTGTTTGCCCTTGCCTTTCCCCAAGGCTCCCTCGTACTTCTCCACAAAGGCTTGGGCTTCCCTGGTCAGGAGGGAAAAAAAAAAAAAAAGCAGAGGGTAAGGAGACCCAAGAGTTAAACCAGAAATCTAAACGGTGACGTTGAAAGCCTTCTGTGTTTATACCCTAAGTTGGAATACCAGTTTTATGAATCAGGGCATTTTGTCAACTGAACTTTCCCTACCGCCACCACTGGCAGGCATACATTAGATATGGATTTTGTCATTTCTCTCCAAGACTTTGACCCTTGGTGTTACATATGTAAACAAACTATTACATGACAGGTATAGTGAAGATTAACAACGTTAAAACAGGGAGGTTCAGCTTGGGTAGTGGTGGTGTACATCTTTAATTCCAGCACTCAGGAAGCAGAGGCAGGCAGATCTCTGTGAGTTCAAGGCCAACCTGGTCCACAGAGTGAGTTCTAGGATAGCCAGGATTATACAGAGAAACCTTGTCTCAAAAAAAGGAGGTTCACAATGCATGGTGGGACGCAGTCAGGAGACATACTTGTCTCTGTGAGTTCCAGGCCAGGGCTACATAGAAAGAGACCCTATCTCAACAAACCAAAAATGATAAATAGATGATAGATAGATAGATAGATAGATAGATAGATAGATAGATAGATAGATAGATGGTAAAAGTCAGAGAGACTAAAAGCAGAAAAACTCTTTGTATTTTTTAAAATTATGGATATGTGTGTGTATATGGACATATGTGTGCATGTGTGCATATGTGGAGGTCAGAGGACAACTTTTGGGGAGTCAGTTCTCTCCATCTGCCATAGGTCCTGGGGCTCTAATCCAGGGTGTCAGGCTGGTAAGGCAAGTACTAGCTGAGACATCAAACTGCTCCATAGAATTTTTATTGTGGTGGGAATGCTGTGATTTGAATCTGAAAGGACCCCTGCAAGTTCACATTTTGAGTGCTTGTTCCCTGGCTGAGGGAACTGTTACAGGAAATTGTAGAGTTACTAAGAGGAGGCACTGGTTGAAGCAGGTATGCAGGGACAGCCTTGTGTGTTCTGGCTAGTCCCTGGTTCCAGGTTGCTTTCTCTGTTTCTCTCTGCTGCTCGGATTAACTCTGGCTACTGCACTTGGCAACTTTGCTTTTCTGGTCTGATACACTGATGCCTCTGGAATTGTGAGCCAGGATCACCCTTTCTTCCCCTGAGTAGTTGCTTCTATAAGGAACCCCATACTGGCTGAGGAGTAATCCTAGGGCCTTCTTTATAGCAGGCATGAACTCTCATGCTACACTCAGTTTGGGTCACTTTCTGAGACATCAGTCTTCTGATGAAGCAAGAACCATCTGACTAGGATTGAAATAACATCCTCAACTCTCAGGGGACCAGACATTCCTATGCCAATAACACTTCCTACCTTCATCATTATTAATGATGACCATATGCCTCTCTGACTGATCTTTATTCCCAACCTCATCTTTCAGGACACACAGTATCTCGAGCTTGAACACAAAAGATGTTCAAGCTTTAATAATAACAACAACTCCTGTTTATGGATTCTGTCTAGGGCACTTGATATTATTTTGATTTGTGGGACAATCCCAGGAGGCACGCATTTTCCTCATTTTACAAGTGAGGAATGTGAAGCTGAAAGGCCAGGAGAAGGGGGCCTGTTTGAGTGACTGAGAAGCCTGTTAAAAACACTTAGATGGGGCAGGAGCCAAAGCTCAGGTTTGTTCTGCTTTGCTGTCACTGTTCTTTGCACCCTGCCGTCCTTCTAAGACAGTCTCTAGTCGCTATGCTTGGGCCGGCTAGCCTCATGAGTGTGTCAGAGGCTGAGGCCCATAGCAGTGCTTCTAAAAAGGAGGATGCAGCCTCTAGGAATGCTAACTGCGGTTGGAGACTGTGGTATTTGAATGAGAGTGGCCCCATGAGCTCATATGTTTAAATACCTGGGTTCCAGCTAATGGAACTGTTTGGGAGGGGTTAGAAGGTGTGACCTTGTTGGAGGAGGTCACTGGGTGGAGTAGGGGCAGGCTTTGAGGTTTCAAAAGAATCACCCGATTCCCACTGTGGTCTCTGTCAAGATGTGAGCTCTTAGCTGCTGTGCTGGACCCCAGCTGCTGGCTTCCTTAGTTCTGCTAGCATGAACGCTAACACCCTGAAACCAACCATGTTAGAAGTTGCCTTGGCTGTGCATGCTGTCTTATCATAGCAGTAGAGAAGTAAGTAGGACAGAGACTTCACTGCCAGAAGAGTCATGCAGCAGGCAAGGGGGTGCAGTTTACAGTGTCTGGCAATTCCAGAGAAGTAATTAGCAGTATAGGCTCTAGAGCCAGAGTGTCCGAGTTCAAATCCAGACTGGACCACTTAACTTAGTATGAAGCATTGGGCAAATTACTTGGTGATTTTGTGACTCAGTTTCCTTGTCAATTCAATTGTAAATATAGTAGTACCTGTGTCACAGGGCTGTTTTGAGGAAATGGGATTGCTACGCTTGCTGTACCTAAAGAGTTGGGTCTAAGGAATATTCAGCAAAAAGTAATTAGGCACAGTTCCACAAACAAGAGCATACAGCCCGAGTGCAGAAAGGGGTGATGGGGACTTCCCTGCAGAGGGGACACACGGCTGAGGCTCACTGTGTGTATAAGAGTCAGTCAGGTAGGATTTATCACACTTCAGTGTTCCCTCAGAGGATGTTAGAAAACCAACCAAAGCCTCGGATCAGGACTGCCTGGGCCTGCCCGTCGGCCTTGGCAACTGTGTGTGATTGTCAATATGCTTAGTAGAGCCCCCAGAGGCATCTCCTGATGACTGAAGAGGTGGCTGTTCAGAATAAATACCCAGTGTCTCCGTGTGCTAGCTGAAGAGACAGATGGAACTCAATATGGGATGGGCCTCGAAGCTGCTGACAGAAAATAAAGCCACACTTCAGATTTCTGTAGACTTGGACTGAAGACAACAGGGAGCAGGAGTTAATGACTGGAGGAGACCGTGGTAACTGTTAAGTCCCTCTTCAGGGGTTCCAGCAGTTTCCTCATCAGAACTGAATAAGCTCAGTCAGAACTCACCCTATGGCTGGGACAGAGTCAGTCAGAAATGAGTGCTAAGGGCATCATGGACAGCAGCTCCCGATCATCCTGCCCACCAGGGCCAGCTCCTGAGTAAAGTTGTACCATTGAAGGAAGCCCAAGGAGGGGCCTCCCTGTGGGAGGATGAATCAGAATGTTTGAAGGAGGTGAGACCTGACTGATGGACAGGAAGCAGGAACAAGTTTCCTCTAGTGTGGAAAGAAAGGTAGCCACTTGGATAGTTTTTCAGTATCCTTTGTGGGAACATTGAAATGCATCCCACCTGACTAAATCTTATACACCCAGTGAGACTTCCCACCAGAAGGGACATTTGGCTGAGTCTCACTTGGGGTTTAAGATTTGGTCAGGCGGGGTACACTTCGCTGTTCCCACAGAGGAAGCTGGAAACCTAGGGGCTGGGAAACCTGAGGCCTGAGCCTAGAATAAGGCCTGCTGGAGAAGGGAAGAGAAGGAAAAGAAAGGAGGTTCAGACATGAAAAAACCTGCTTTGGCACAGAGATGTGAAAATGAGGGAGACAGTCACTGCCAACCCTGCCAGCAACAGGAACTCTGAAACCTGAGCCTCCTGGAGAACTTATTTTCTCAAGTGTCCTGATGATTTTCTTCCCATTGTTAACAGAAGTTGTGTCAAAACTGTACATGAGTACAAGGTTCTGTGAGAAGGACATTGGTGCAGGAGGGAAAACCCAGCCTCTAGGACAGAGAGAGGGAACTTCTGGTAGAAGCCAGCCCATCGTCCAAACAGTTTTAAATTGGCAAATGTATATATTTATGGTATACATTAAAGGCTACAACAAGCTAACCAACATATTAAATCCTCAGCTTTTTTTTTATAGTGAGAGCCTACACAACTATTGTTATCACTATGCCGAACATAAATTCAAATAAGTTAAAAAAAAAAAAAAACAGTAAGAGTCCAGTTAGTCACACTAGTGTGTTTTAGTGATTAAGAGCCACAAGTGGCTAGTGACTGCTGTATCTGATAGTACAGATTTAAGAGACTTCTATTATGGCAGGGAGTTCTACTAGTCAGTGCAGCAGGAACCAGGGGACAACACAGGGAGCCTGGGCCACATGGGAGAGTGTGACAATTTGCCCTGCAACAGAGTTAACTTTGCTTGTTAGAACTATTGTCAGGACCCATATCTTGTTGATGTGGCTAGAATCTTTGCCTTGTTTCTGGAAATAAATAATGCCAATACATGACTCCCATACCACTTTCCATAATAATAGGAGTTTAATCCAAGCATTGAGGGGAGTCAGGGAAAATGAGATTTACACAAAGGAAGAGGGAAAGTAAGTCGCTGTCATTGAAAATGAAGGCCAGGTGTGGGGCAGCAAAGTTAATGATGGGGAAGACTTTTCTAGGAGATAACCAGAAATTATGCAACGTGAGTCCTGCTTTAGCTCAAAAACCGAATCAGACATTCAGGCATAATATTTGGTATACCAGCTTTTCATATGCAATTCAAGGGAAAAGCTGAGTTGGAACCAAGAGACAAACGGCACAGGCAGGGAGCAGTATCACAATTCAGACCCAAAGCAATGGAGCACCATCCCAGTGTGGCCTTGCCTTAGGACACAAGACGTGCTAACAGACCTTCCCACTTGCTGTACAAGCCATGAGAGCAAGAGATGGCTGAAAGGGGAGGTTGTGGGTGCTGAAAGCAGACAAGACAGAAAGGATATCATAGCCTCCTGGGGATGGCATTTCTGCGTTGGGTCATGAGAGAGGGCCAGAACCAGCGCATGCGGCAGGGCGTGGGAGAGATGGTTATAAGTGATTGAAGGCCTGGACACAGACTGCTGCTGGCAAATCTTAAAGGTTGGCAGGTTCTGGTGCATCTCTCTGTGCCATGTTTGTGGTGGGGAGGCTGGAAAAGCAAATCTCCTTTCCTGACCCATCTCACTGAGGCAAAGAAGAGGAAGGCATGCCCTCTTTCTGCAGGAGATGAGCCTCCTGTGCTGGGAGAAGCTCATTCCAAAGCTCACTCACCTGAGTTCCCTCAGCTTCTTTGCCATGGGCCAGGGTTTGTTCCTCATGGTGGCAATGAGCTTCTTTTTCTCTTCCACCTGTTCCAGGATCTGAGCCAGCTCCTCCTCAGACAGGGACTCTCCAGTCGAGACACTGGAGCCCAAGGAAGTGGACCTAGGGGCAGAGCCATGGCTGATGCAGATGAGTTAGAAGGTTGTGGACAGGAGAGGAATTCACAGGAAAGATGGGCAGGATCCTTGACACTCACAGGGTAGATGGAGCCTGTCCCCACCAGAAACAGGCAGTGACTCCTTCTCCCAACTAGAGGAGACCAAGGCTGTGTCCTGCAGCCTAAGGTATGACTAGGTTGCCTTCCCAAACCTGATTTTTCTGAGTTTTCCATCCATAAACTCTTTAGCACAGTGGCGTCAAATAAAATAAAAATTGAGACACTTTTGATTTAAAATTGTTTTCTTTGTTCATTCATTCATTCATTCATTCATTCATTCATTCCTTGTAAGATTTCAGGACTGATAAAATGGCTTACTTGGCAAAGCACTTGCCATGTAAGCCTGGTGACTTGAATTTGATCTCTGGAACCCATATAAAGGCAAAAGGAGAGAATCAACAACTTGAAGTTGTCCTATAACCTTCAGATGTGCATAGGGTATTCACTCCCCTACACATTCACTGTGCTGGTTAGTTTTATGTCAACTTGGCACAAGCTAGTGTCATCTGAGAGGAAGAAACCTCAATTGAGAAAACGCCTCCTGAAGATGGGGTTGTGGGCAAGCCTGAAAGACATTTTCTTAATTAGTGATTGATGGGGGAGGGCCTAGCCCATTGTGGGTGGTGCTGTCCCTGTTGTGGTGGTTTTAGTAAAAATTTCCCCCATAGGCCCATAAGGAATGGCACTATTAGGAAGTGTGCCCTTGTTGGAGTAGGTGTGGCTTTGGTGGAGGAAGTGTGTCACTGTCCCACCAGGCTTTGAAGTCTCAGAAGCTCAACATAGTTCTCTCCCGGTTGCTGGTGGATCAGGATACAGAACTCTCAGCTCCTTGTCCAGCACCGTGTCTACTTGCACGCTGCCATGTTTGTCCAGCACTGTGTCTACCTGCACGCTGCCGTGTTTCTCATCGTGATGATAATGGACTAAAGCTCTGAAACTGTACGCCAGCCCCAAATCATACTTTCTTTATAAGAGTTGTTATGGTCATGTTGTCTCTTCACAGCAATAGAAATCCTAACTAAAGACACCTGAGCTGATGGCCCTGGGCTCTATAAGAAAGCAAGCTGAGCAAAGCATGAGGAGGAAGCCAGTAAGCAGCACCCACCATGGCTCCTGTGTCCTGACTTCCATTACTGATAAGGAAGTGTAAGCTAAGAAACACTTTTCTCCCCAACTTGCTTTTTGGCCATGGTGTTTAATGGCAGTAATGGAAACCGTAAGACACACACTAGTAAAGTCCTCAAGTAGTGAGAGTGCTGAGATTATGACACTATTGCACCATTCAGAATTTAGAGCTTAATCCCACATTGAACAGGAGGAAATAAGATTTTTATGGTCGAATGAGGGTAAATTGTCCCCTAGTAATGTTTCTCCCTGTATTCCCAAGAATTCAAATTCATATAATAAGCATTTCTGCCTCAGTGATTCCTAAAAATGCACCCATTTTTTGTAGCAGGAATGGCAGGGGGCCACCTCTATGTAAACTCAGCTACAAAAGCATCTCCTACAGGAGGACCTAATTGAGGACTACCTTAGAGACCAAGTATTGCTGGTGCAGACAATGCCAGCCAATCAGGAACTGCTGTTTAGAAGAGCCGCTTGGGACCAATGGAGGTGTGGATGGAGGGTATTAAGGGAGCTTGCAGCAGTGTTCACAGAGCTTGTGGTGTTTCTCACCTGCTCCTGAAGTCTGTTGTTGACTCTGCACCACCTCACCTCCAACCCTCAAGGGCAGGTAGGGTCAGGCGGTGAGTAGTACAGGGCACAGGCAATACATTCTCCTCTGTCCTTTTTATCATAGTGTTAAAATATCAATAAAAGCCCATTCGACAACAACAACAACAATTTCTAGTTAAGAGAATAGACCTCTGACCTAGGTGGAGACCTAACATTTCCGTTGGGCAGGGTCAATCTCTGTCCTAAGGACCACCCTTAGGAAGGTGGGCTCACCTTAAGCCATGCTAAAGAGATGGGCAGAATAATTAGTCCTTCAATAAGACACAGCCCTCCCCTTTCCTCCCAGGTCCAAGTTCTCAGTATATAGCTTACCAGGCTACAGTCACATAGCTTATAATCTGTTTGCTTCTTTGAGTTATCCAGAAAAGTGTAACTTCTTTTCTTCTTCCTCTTTCTCAAGCATGCTTTCCTAAGCATTTTGGGTTTACCCATTCTGGGTCTTCTTATGCTTTCTCTAAAGCCCTCCCCCTACCATGTGACTGCTTGCCCACCATGTATCTGGATTCCATTTTCTCTAAGATGGCATAGATTTCCCCTTCCTGCCTTCAGTCTCTGGGTACCAGCTGTAGTTTATAGCTGGCCTGTCCTGGGGTTATTTTAAACCTGCATAAAATTGTCCTTGAGTTTCCATTTGGGTCTATCCTTAAGTTCTTTTATTAATGAGGCTAAGAACCCCAAGAGAAGACCTTGATTTTTCCCTGTACTAATTAAAATTTGGTAAAATAGTTTTGACTATAACATCATACGAAGACTGACCAGTGAAACTAAAATGCACCAGATTATATGAGATTGAACTTTGAATCAGAATAGCTTGTGCCTGTTCATGACCCTGGATGCCAGTCAGGGTCAGTCAAAGGAACTCAGAGAAGCCCTCATGGTCAGTGAAGGGTCCAGAGCAGGTTTCCTAGGCTGAGAATGCTTGTCTCACTCTGATTCAGAGCCGGGCTGCAGTTCAGGTTACAGATAAATCAGCAAGGCCATGAATCTACACAAAAAGTATGAGGTGCCCTCTGACACACCGGAGACATCCTATGCAAAGATCAGCTTAAAGGCTCACAAAAGTGGGAAATTTTTCATTTAAAGTTTTTTAAGAGCCATATTTAAATGGTGACATTAAATGGAAAAATAAGTAATGTACTTAACTAATTCAATCAGATTATGTTTTTAGCATAACCAATGTAAAAATCATTGCACTGTTCTATTGATAGTCTTTTGGCTCTGCCCTTACAGCCTGGTATTCACTCTTCATCTACAGTGCACATCAATTCAGAACTCAAATTTTTATCAGATATACTTGCTCTGTATTTATAGTCTGTAAAATTATAGTTGGAAAAGTAGATTCACATACACAAATTGCTTTAGACATGCTTTAAAAAGTTTCTTCCAAATCAAGTGGTATATGGTTATTTTTCTTCAATGTTTACATCATTAACAGAATACTTTGCTTCCAAAGCCAGTTTGGGTCCGTTTCAAAACTATATCTATCTGTCCAAGTTAAATAAATTCACTATGTCAACTCTGTTGCATTAATGTCACGCTTAAATTATGCTGCATTAAATTAAGTTTGAAACTCATTCCCCCTCCCCATCCCCTACCCTTACCCCTTCTTAAACCCCCCCCCCATCACATTTCCAGTGCCTAATGGTTACTGTATTGGCTAGCACAACAACAGAGAACTTCCGTGGAGAACCCCATGCTATGCCCCTCCCCACGCCCTGGTAATACTACCTGCTCAGCTGCTATAGGATCCAAATGATTGTGTGTGCTGAGTGTAGCCTCAGTGATAAAGAGACACAGTCGCTGACAGGGTAGGTGAAAAGAAAGGTTATGTGTGGTGGTTTGAATGAGCATGACCTCCATGGGCTCATATGTTTGAATCCTTAGTCCCCAATTAGTGGAACTGTTTTAGAAGGATTCGGTGGTGTGGCCTTGTTAGAGGAGGTGTCACTGTGAGTGGTCTTTGGGGTTTCAAAAGTCCAAGCCAGGTCCATTGCCTCTCTCTCTCTGTCTGCTGTCTGTGGATCAGCGTGTAAAGCTGCCATCTACTACCCTAGAGCAATGCCTGTCTGTTTCCTGCCATGGTGATCGTGGGCTAACCGTCTGAGGCTGTAAGCACCTTCCAATTAAATGTGTTCTTTTTAAGAGTTTCCTTGGTCACGGTGTCTCTTCACAGCAGTAGAATGCTAAGACATCCTGTCTGGATAGCCTTAACGATGCTCATGAAGAGGGTAACCGGGACGACTGCTAATTCAGGTTTTAGAGACCAGGTTACAGAAAGCTCTGTGAGTGTTAGCTTCTTAACTTTTGGAAATAAAGAAATCTTAGCATACCAATGGATCAGGCAAGCATAGCCACAGGCACGTTTGGTCATACCTCACACATTCCCAGTGATAACTGTCTTTGAGTCTGTATGATGCGTTCCCTCATTGGAGGGAGTTGTCTTTGTTTATTTAAACTCCACTTTTCCCCCCAGATACTTACTGAAGTACTCGCCTTCTCTGTAGAGGAAACCTGATGCCTCAGGGCCCCAGCAGTACAACACTATCAAATCTTGTCTCGTGTGCACATTGCTTTCTGCCTTGTCTTAATTGAGTCTCATCTTTCCTGCTAGATAATCAGCATCTGGGGAACCAGGGCTGAGTCTTTTTATCCTTCTAACCCTGTCTTGTCAGTCAACTAAAATTGGCACTGCTGAGTCCTTGTCTGTAGTTCCTTGTATTGCATGTGTCATTTAGAGTACCAGTTCCTTCTAAAATATAAGCTACACAAGGGTAATCAATGCATTCAAACTATATAGAGGTGTAGTTTAATGGCAAGGCATGTGCTAAGAATACAAAAGGACCTGAATTCAGTCTTGGGCACAACAAACAACCAACCAAAAGAAAAAGTCAGGCATGGTAGAATTTGACTATAATCCCAGTGCGTGAGAGCTGAGGCCTGTTAATATTGTATAGTAGTACAATTATGAACACAAATAAATGTGTGTCAATATGTGGTATGTACATCTGAGTGTAATGCCTGAGGAGACCAGAAAAGAGCCTCGGATCCCTTGGAGCTAAAGTTAGAAGCATTTGTAAACTGCTCAACGTAGGTGATAGGGACTGAACTGAGCTCTCTAGAAGAACAAGCAGTATGTGCTCTTAACCTCTAAGCCAGCTCTTTAGTCTGGAATGAAACACTGTGTCTCTCTGAATATAAGATTATTGGAATGCTGTACCCCAGGAATTAGAATTTCCAAGGAATCTCATGCTGAAAGAAGGAGAAGGCTGAACCCTGGGGCCAGCCAGAGGAGAAACAGGAAGAGATTTCATACAGGTCTAAAAGCTTGTCAGTACACCTTGCGGGAGAGATTGGACCTGAACTCATGATGGGCAGGACCTTACCTTGATCAGGACCGTCTTCTTATACTTATCTCCTGCCCCTTATTTAAACCTGAACTTCATGCTGGGGCCTCAAGATAGACTCGGATTATGGTACTGGATGTCTTTGTTCCTCCCCCAGTGTGGTCACACTTAATAAATCTCCTTTCTCTTTCTCTTATTGAATATGGCAGGGTCCAGGCTCTGGCCCTAACTAAATCTGTTAATTTCTATGAACAAAGAAAGCTTTCAGGAACCCAGAAAACCCAAGTGTTTGCCACAATCCTCATTCTCACACCTGCTTCAAAAGCCTCCCTCATCTGTAATCATGAAGGATCCTTCAAATGTCCCTAGAAGAGAGTAAATCATAGATGATCTCTAAGGAGTGCCAGAGAAGCCATCAAAATCGATAGCCACCAAATGGAAGAAAACTTGATCCATTAATTTCATAAATTGCCTGTCTCTACTATTATATACACAACTGCCACCCATATACTAGTGGAGCAAAGGACTCTAAATCAATTATCCACAGCCTCAGAGCAAACAGACCTCTTGAAGTTCTAGACTGTCATATTTCTAGAAAAGAGTGTTCATGGTTCCTATATGACTTCCAAACGGCTTCATTATTTTTATTCATTATTCATTATTTTTAGCCAATCTCTTCTGGAGTGATAGTGAGTTATTAGCTGAAAGTCAGGAACCTTGAGATCTTATCTCTACTCTGTGCCTGTGCCTGGGTCACCTCTCACACCCAGAGCTTGACTTGCAATAGGAACTGCTATTAAAAAAAAAAACCTGTATTGGGGCCGTTCTGCCTGTGATGATATGGAAAAGTAGGAGCGAGAGCAGTAACTACTTCTCTCCCAACTCAAAAACCAACCGTACAGAGACAGGAAGTGGGTAGCTGAGCAGAGGAAGAATCTCAATCAGAGCTACAGCACACCTGGGTTTTCTCAGCTCCTTGCCTGTCTCCTTCCTCAGAGTCTCCCTTTCCTTCTTTGGAGGTGTTCTCCGATCCTTGAGGGAAGTTCTCCGGTCCTTCTTCCTCCCCTGGGAAGGCCTCTCCACCTTGCAAGGTTTCTGTCCCCGCAATCCCTTTTGATAGCTTCCATGTTCCATCTGTTTCTTCTGGGAAGACCCTGTTCTGGGGCTACCCTTAGCAAGATCCTTCCGGCTACACTGGGCTCGGTGCTTGTCTGGAGGACATGCAGCTACTGAGGTTTGTTTCCTTGTGGATCTCCTTGTTGACTTATCACCTGCAAGAGCAGAATATAGACAGTGGTGGCTCCAAAGACCTAGCCCAGGAAAGCATCCCTAGTGGGCAACAAAAAGCAAACGTGCTTCCCAGAGCCTGCTAGCTCTGTCGAGCTCAGAACACTATGCTCTCAAATACAGCGCCTTGGCATATTGAGTGTTTTATGTTGAAGAAAATTGAGAAACCACAAGTGCTTATTGTAGGAGGAGCTAAGGTGGGAGGAGTAAGGAGAGGAAGAGGAGGAGTAAGGAGAGGAAGAGAAGGAAGAGGAGGAGCTGGGGAGAGAGACCAGAGAGAGAGGAACATGGAAGTGGATGTGCGAGTGTCTCTAGCAGTCAAAGGTAGTTGGTATATCTAGGCTGGGTATTGGGTTACACCTCTGATTGTGTGGGTATCTTGTTATTGAACATTGCCAAATATATAAAGCCTTTGATTAACATTTAAGCATTAAAGTTTCATTCATACCATGTACCTCATGGATGGCAGGATGGTCTGGACACTGCCCAGCCTTGTAGAGACAGTGTGGAAGATTGGCAGAGGCATCTCCCATGCTGGCATCTCATGGGTGGCAGAGATGGTGTCTCTGACCGCCTGAGCAGGCGGCCCGAGCTGAGCAGGGGAGGTTTGGCCACTGCTGCTCCTGGCTGTAGGCCTAGGCTAGTCGGGAACATGGTGGCTGATTAAGAACAAGCAAGGTTGGGAGCCACCATTTTTAAATTATTACCACAACAGCTTACTCTCTGACCTTCCCTCATATCCTGGGAGACCCACCCTGATATAGAGGTGTCCAGTTCTACAATATTAGGAAGAGAGAAGCCAAGAAGAAGCTGGACAGACAGACTTTCCCATGTCTGATCAACATTAGCTCTTGCTCTTCTGTTCTCCAACATAACTGTTCATAAAAGCACAACTCTCCCTAGAGTCATTTCTGAAGCTCTTATGTTCCTGTATGACAGTCTTTTTCATTTTGTGTACCTTGCCACATGGATTAAATAAGTCTCAGATGCTGTTTAAAGTTTAAGAGAATTGCTTCTATGCAGGCCTTTGTCCTTTGATTTCAAGAAACTTTGGAAGCTAGACAAAAAACAGGCTTGAAATACCCAGCATGAGGCATGCAGGGGATGGGAAAGGACCCAATCTTTAGTTCCCATAATGGGCTGGGCCTTTCCCCATCAATCACTAATGAAGAAAATGCTGTGCAGCCAGGTCGTGTGGAGGCAGTTTCTCAACTGAAGTTCCCTCTTTTCAGACGACTTTAGCTTGTGTCAAGGTGACATAAAGCCAGCCAGGACAGACAGCATGATGTTCTGGGCATGTTTCAAAATGTTCTTGTTCCTCCCTGATGGAATCACCAGCCTTCATTGTGTGATGAAATGCTCTTGGTGGGAAAGCACATGAAGGCATTGAGGTAAAAGGGGATGAGGCATGTGGTGAGGACATGGGAAGGGACAGAGTCCCCTCCTCCTCCTGGGTCAAGTTTTCCATTACGTGCTGGTTGAAATCAAGAAACTGCAACACAATTGATAAATCTAAAATTATCTACAGAGATAATGATCAGTTTTCAAAAGACTTCTCAAACAAAGATTTTGAAATATAAAATAAGTAGAATGTGTTATTTAGGGTCAGAATGTCTGCAACTTTAAACTTAAACATCCTAGCACCTCTCTCTTTCATCTTCAGACCCAAACAATACACACCATAAAGCTACCTCACAATTTCATTTACAGAAGGGGATTTATATGAAGAAATGAGCAAGCTAGCTTATGTTTTGTTCTTGCTGGCTTTCTTGCTGCTGTGATAAATACTGTGATCAAAAACAACTTGTAGAAGAAAAGATTCATTTGGTTTCCACTTCCAGGTCAAAGTCTGTCACTGAGGGAACTCAGGGAAGACGCTTAAGGCAGGAAACTGAAGCAGAAGTCATAGAGGAATGATTACTGACTTGCTCTCTGCTAGTCCCCTAACTGACTTTTTAAAAATACAGTCCAAGACCATCCATCTACCTGAGGGACAGTTCCCCATAGGGGACTGGATCTTTCTATGACAGTCAATAATCAAGACAGTTCAGTTCCCCACAGACATGGCCACAGGTCAATTTGATTGGAGAAATCCCTCAGTTTAGGTTCCCACCTCTTAGGTGACTTCAGATTCTGTAGATTCTCAGTGGTTCTCAGTCTTCCTAATGCTGCGACCCAACCACTATACTCAGCAAACTCTCAATCACAGTATATGGAGAAAGAAAAATGTGCCACGATAAAACCAAATTTAAGCAATTTCTTCCAGTCCAGCTCTACAGAAGGCACTAGATGAAAAGCTTCAATCTGAAGAGATTGACTACATCCAAGGATACAAGGACTGATTAATTTAAGAATAGTAAATTTAAGGGAGGGAAAATACCCACGCCTCATGAACAGAATAGCAGGATTCAATAGATATGGCTCATTAATAACTTTCAGCATTAATGGTTTCCATTCCCCAACAAAATGACACAGACTAACAGACTGGATTAGAAGGCAGAATTCACCTTTCTGCTGCACCCAAATGATGCATCTCACCATCAAGGAAGAAAAATAAAATTATGACACTTGCAGGTAAATGGATGAAGCTAGAAAAAAATCATCCTGAAGTAACCCAGACCCCAAAAGACAAATATTGCATTTTTCTCTTATGTGTGGATGTTAGCATTTAAGCGTTCAGTACATGTGTTACAGTCTGAATAACCACAGAGGTTAGGACCAGCAGGGAGGAGAGGCTCTCCCAAGGAAAGGGAAATAGAGTATAGTGTTATAGAGAGATAAAGAGGAAACTAGAATAGGAGGGTTAAATAGGGAGAGAAAGGGAAAAAAGGGAATATGGGGAGGAACAATTAAAACTAAAGGCCTTTTTAAAAGCCACATGGAAACCTACTACGGTAGAAGCTTCCTAATGTATATGGACTATGAAAGGAGTACAAGTGGAATCACCAAATAATAAGGAGACGATACCACAACTAGATCTCTTATGCCACCAAGTAAAACCTCTAGTGGCAGGGCTGCATCTTGTTGGGTCATTGGCCACAGGGGTCCCATGGAACTTCCCAAACACTCCAGGCTGCTGGTTGCTCTCTACAACCTGATGGTAAGGCCCTACTGCTGAAGACGCTTACTCATGTCCAACACAGAGAAGTAGAGCTGACACCTAACTGGAAACTTTAGTCCTACTAAATAGAGTTCATAGTACTGTAAGGTGCTCTGCACTGCCAGAGGTGAAAGACAGTCACCTCTGTATCTGGAGATAGCATCAGTATTTCCTAGCTATAAACCCTGAGACCCGCAGCAGCAGCCTTCCTGCAAGATATATTGGTGCAATAGTGGCACAAATGTCATAGGAGTAACCAACCACTTTTAAACAATGAATTTAAGGCCCACTCCATGTGACAGCACACATACCCAACATGGCTAAAGTGGCCGTTAACCTGAGGCTAGGTAGGTCATAGACCTAGGGGGAAACCATATGCTATTATTGTGCTAAAGGAATGTAACAATAAATGATTTCTAGTGACACATTGCTACATCTGTAGATTAGTGCCTCACTTAACCCACATCAGAGAAGCTTCTTGTAATAGATGAGAGTCAACACAGAGACCAACAACTGGACACTGTGCAGAGAGTGAGAGATTTTGGAGCACTCAGTTCTAAATGAGATGTCTTCATCAAACCCTTCTCAAGGTTCAAGGATCTGTGAGGAAGAGGAGGAAGAAAGATTGTAAGAGCCAGAGTGAATGGATGACTCTAAGGAAACACTGTCTTCTAGACAACAGAACTGATGCACATTTGAACTTACAGAGATGGTTGCAACATACACAAGATCTGCAAGGGTTCAAGCCAGACAGGATCCCAGCACTCAGAGGAAATGCATACATATATCTCACCCCTAACTAAGACACTATTTGCTATTGATACCTGCTAGCAAAGGGAAAACCAGTTTTCTCCAATGGAGTCTCACTAAATAGATCTACTACACTCCAGGGCAGACCCCTATGTCCAAGAGTAGTTGGCAAACACAAAATGATGAGCTTCTTGTGTGTGTGTGTGTGTGTGTGTGTGTGTGTGTGTGTGTGTGTGTGT
>JANHMN010000002.1:193283753-193298586 GCA_030674055.1 Rhabdomys pumilio | reverse complement strand
TGTGTGTGTGTGTGTGTGTGTGTGTGTGTGTGTGTGTGTGTGTGTGTTTATTGGTCTCAATTTGTTTGTGTTTTGGCATATTCAGTCTTATTGGGCTTTTGCTTGTTAGTTTTGATATTATTATTTTTTATTTTTATTTTTTGAGAGAGAGCTAGAAAGAAAGAAAGAACATCAAGTTGAGTGAGTAGAGAGGTGGGAGGAATCTGAGAGGAGTTTGGGGGATGGGAAAACATGGTCAAAATACAGTGTATAAAAAATTCAAATTAAAAAAGATTAAAGGAGATTATGCAATTGGTGTATAACACATAAATAAATGATCATACACATTAAGTATTTCAAAATATTTCTAAGGAGCTGGGCATGGTGGCACATGGCTGGAATCCCATCACTTGGGATGCAGTTGCAATTACAGTGAGATCAGGAAGTGGAGGCAGCAGGCAGGCCCTTAGCATTTGTTAGCACAATCTTCAGTTTCAAGGCGCTCTCAGTCCAACCTTTCCCTGATCCCTTGGAAAAGTCCTAAGTTCAGAACTCTCCCACCTCCTGTCCCCCACCATGCAACAGAAAGACAGAGAGCCACAAGGTGAGAATTGTTAAGGAGAGACAGCTGCAAACGGTGGCTTTTAGTATCGTGCAGATAGTGGCCAGCTCTAGCAAGTTCATTAATGTGGCTCTGCAGGACTCTCTGCTCTGGTGACTTTCAGTTCTTCTAGGAGCCCTGCAAGGAAGTGACAACCACCCTCATCCCATCAGTGGCTCGGAAGAGGCTAGCTACCCTGAAGTTGCTCAGTTCGAGTTGCAGGATCTGAATTCAAACGCAGGCCCTTCCCGTGCCTCTTGAGACTGCTTCCCCTTTACACACTGTGCTAAGAGGCCTGGTAAGCAGCACCCATGAGGATGAAGATGAAGACTCACCTTCCTTGTCTAGGCTCTTTAACTGGGGGCTCATGGTTTCCAGAATTTCAAGCTCCTCACACTGGCTCACGTCTTCATATACTGGCTGCCTGGGGTGATTTCATGCTGTCATGGTCACTGGCCTCTTCCTGGGACCTGACAGCATCTGGGTCCTCTGAGGCTGAAGGTAGAGGTAGACTTTGTTGGGGAGAAAGATGTGGAGGAAGCAATGAGTGTGCAGCATGCCAATCTATCCAGACACTCCTCCGCTCTGGTTTCTCTGCCACGGACAGTGTGGCCTCATGTTTCAGACATCACTTATACATGAGGGCCCTAGAGGGGTAGGAACTGCAGGCTCATCTCTTGACAACGATACCACTTGCATGCCAGCCAGGGGAAAGGTGTGAGCTATGTTGCAGGGCTCTTTCCCAGTGTTTTGAGTCCCTGATTGGACTCAAAGGTATAAGCTATCTGGGCTTCTGTTTTAAATAAAGATTGTAAGAGATGGACAAGGGAATCTTCTTGCTTTCCTCTCTCTTCCCCTCCCGCACTCAGCATCAAACCAATGGCCTTGTGCATGCTAGGCAAGCGCTCCTGAGTCTTGGAATCTACACTTTGGACCTGAGCCAACAATGATGGCTGTCTCTACTGTAGTCACCTGCTTCTTCATTCAGTAGCTTTCTCTAATGCTGCTTGCCTTTAGGGAAAGTTCATTTGGATGCTTTGAGAACTGCTGGTATTGTGTAATAGCAAGGCTGCAGAACAAGAATGGTACCAAAGTTCTCCTTGGTATCAGTTTAGCGTGTTCCCCTAGAGGGATTCCAGGTCCTTCTACCCCTTAAAAAGGAATTGATCAGAGACACAGAGTTGCAGCAAAAGATACACCTGCAAGGAGGAATCTGGCTGGGGCAGGGAGGTTAGTAGCTCAACAATCCTGCAGAGACTTGGTTTTCCTTTATCCTGTATTCTAGGAACATTAATCCAGCAGCAGGGAGGGACATGAACCTATAAAAACTCCACTTAATTAATTTCAATTTGATGGATACATGCTGTCTATTTACCAAAACAACAGCAGTAGCTGCCTCACTAGGGCCTATGGCCTTCCCAACCATGGGATCTTGACCAGATTTACAGTATTAGCGATGAATTTCCTCCATAGAATTGTCTTCAACTCCAATTGGAAAGTAGTTGCTTACCTCTGGAACAAACTTGGTCACTATTGCACCAGTCAGCATATCTTGCCTGGGTAGTCAGTTGTATTGATGAACCATGAGGGCTAGCTAATGGGAAGGAAGCTTCCAGGTCAGTTTCAGCTTTATTTCTTTATATTCTGTGACCAAGCTGTGTGCTGTCTTCAGCAATATAGTTTTATTATCACATTCTGGTAGGCAACCAATAGCAAACACAATTACTTTAAATCATTTTGGGGGCTCCCTGACCAGCACCTTGTAGGAAGGTAGCGTACTGCAGGCACTGCATTAGTTCTTCTTGGGATTGAGTTGTCTGTTTTCTTCTTGTTTGTTTGTCTGCTCTGCAAATTAATTCTGTGGGATGTACAGCTGGCAAAGATTCTCTCCCATTCTCTAGGGTGACTTTTATGTGATTGACAGTTTCTTTTAATGTAAAAAAAAAGTGTTTTGATTTTATAAGATCTCACTTATAGGTGGTTATTCTTATTTCTCAAGGACTAAAGTTTTTTTTGGAAGTCCTCACCTGTGCTTATATCTTCCCACTTGTTCTTTCAGGGCTTGTGTTAAAGTCCTTGGCATTCTTGCTAAGATCAAGAAGAAGAGAAGCGTGCCAACTCTACATTTCTATTCACTATAGTGCTTGGCCAGGAAGAAGACAAGAGATGAAAATAAAAGGGATAAAACAGGAAAAGAAGTCAAAGTATTTCTATTTTTATATATGATTATATATATGATTTCATATATATATGATCCCATACATATGATTCCATATATATATGTATATGTATGTGTGTGTGTGTGTGTGTGTGTGTGTGTGTGTGTGTGTGTATTCCACAATCCCCACAGAAAACTTGTAGATCAGCAAAATGGCAAGATGCCAAAAACTGGCAGTCATCCCATCTGCCAGAAGACATAATAAAGGAGAAGATCAGAAAACACAAATTGTCTCAAAACAAAATAAAATGCTTTGGGTTAAACCGAATAAGCAAGAGAGTGAGAGACCTTTGCAATAAAAACTTTAAAACACTGAAGAAAGAACTGCAAGAAGACACTGGGGGATGGAAAGATCTCCCATGCTCATCAATGAGTCTTTTTTATGCCACCCAGGGCCATCTACCTAGGGGTGGCACCCCCACCCCCCTGAGCTGCACCCACACATAGTAATTGTGAATCAAGGAAATGCCCTGCAGACTTGCCTACAGGCAATCTGAAGGGGGAGGTTGTTTTTGTTCTTCTCTTCAATTGAGGTTCCTGTTCTCAGAGAACACTCACTATCTTGTGTCAAGTTGTCATGAAACTAATCAGGACAGTACCTTACTTGCTGAACCATCTCTATAGCTCTCAGTTGCTGCTTTCAAAAACTAATCTGCTAGTCCATGTGTTTTGATCGGGAAACTAAGACCATTAGTATTTGAGTTACTAGTGAAAAGCATGCAGAAAAAGCATCCTGCATTTTAAAAAGATTTATTTTTAGGCCAGAAATGATAGTGCATGCCTTTACTTCCAGCACTGGGAAGCAGAGGCAGGGAGACCTCTGAATTCAAGGCCAGCCTGCTCTACAAAGTAAGTCCAGAATGTCCAGGGCTAAGAAACCTTGTCTTGAAAATCAAAAAGAAAAAAGGTTTTATTTTTGTTATTAAGTGGTGTGTGTGTGTGTGCATGTACACACATACACACAAGTACAAGTGACTATGGAGTTTAAAGGCATCAGGCCCCAACCTGGGTACTGGTAATTAAACTCAGGTCCTCTGCAAAATCAGTACATGCTCTTAAGCACAGAGCCATTTCTCCAGCCCCCTACATTAAATAAAATTTCCTTGTGTTGATATTATCCTAATTCTTATTTGTTTAATTACTATTCTAGCATAATTTTACCCCCTGGAGTCTCTTCAATATATTTATTATTCTCTTCAGTCTGAAGAATTCCTTATGGTAGCCTCTACAGATAATAGAGCTGGCTCAGTGGTCATAAAGACTTTTAGTTCTCATAGAATGTTTTTCTCTCTCCATGAGCAGTAGGCAACTGTGTGATAGCTCTCTCTCTCTCTCTCTCTCTCTCTCTCTCTCTCTCTCTCTCTCTCTCTCTCTCTCTCTCTCTCTCTGTGTGTGTGTGTGTGTATGTAGAATGCAGTGTTCACAGAGGCCATATCTGGAGCTAAACTTAGTTAGAGGTGGCTGGGAGTCACCCCATGCGGGTACCGGGAACTGAACTCTGATCTTCTGCAAGAGCAGCATGCACTCTTAACCACTGACCAGCTCCTGTATCACTTTTCTGAGGACCATTCTCCATCACAGACTCTGGATCTGACGGGCTTTGGTTCTGGCTCTAGCTCCTAATCTGGATCTGGCTTTGGTTTGACATCTGGAAGTGTCTCTGGAACCTGAGTCTGGGGAGTTCATAGGCCCTGGCAGTGAACCTGTGACTATTGTTTTGCTACAAGGACAAAGCATGACACTATATACAATAGTGCAGCTCTCAGTTCTCCTCAGAGATGCTTCTTTGTGTAGCAGATGGCAGTAATACAGAGACACAAACTAGTCAAAGTGCAGAAGACAGGTGTTTATGGAGTGCTCAGCCATAAATAGCACATCTATATCACATTCCCTCTCCCTAAGACGTGTGGAACATAGTGAAGGAGAGAGGGGGGAGAAAGACTAAAAGAGCCAGGTGCCAGGGAAGGCAAAATAGTATCTCCTGGACGTGCCAGGACCCCTGCACTCACGAACCCACAGTATCTGCGGTTGCCTTCACACAACCTGCATAAGATCAAGCCAACCAGCATTCCAGCAGGGATGAGGGATGAGGGATGAGGGATGAGGGATGAGGGATGAGGGATGAGGGATGAAGGATGAGGGATGAGGGATGAGGGATGAGGGAGTGAGTCATTGGCCCCATCCCTAGCTAAGGAGATAGTGGCAGTTGGCAGCTGCTAGCAGAAGGAAAGTCGGTTCTTTTTAAGGGTGTAGCCCTTGGTAAGTTGGCAATGCATCAGCGGGTGATTCCATTCTCCAGTACATATGGGCAGCCAAATTTGACTCAGTAGGTTTTTTTTAAAAAAAAAATCAAATTAAATTGATCCTGGAGAAATTGAAGGTGAGGAGAATGAAGGGTAAATGCCATCAAAATGCATTATTTTATACACATATGAAATTCTCAAAGGATAAGTAAAAATAGTTAAAAAAAAAAGACTAATCAGTTATAACTCTTCCTAAGTGCACCAAGTCAGCACAGACATAACATTTTCATGGCTGCACAAGTGCAATGTCTTTAACACCTTGTTTCTCAGTGTCCCTCACAGATACTTCCCAACACAGTTCTGGCAGACGTCCAAGTAGTTCAACAGAACCCCCAGCTTCTCTCAAAAGAGCTTTCAAAGCAGTGAGGCCTGTCACACAAATAGTGGTCACACAGATGGTTCAAAAGAACCCTGAACTCAAAAACGTCCCAAAAGACAAGGCTAGACACAAAATGGCAGTTTGCCAAATGGCTCAATTGAATCCAACCAATTCAAAAGACATCAAAACTGATTTAAAAAAAAATGGAGCATCCCGAGGTGCCCTGACTTAGTAAGGGTCAAACTTTAAGGTCTATAGAGCCCAGCCACTCATTGTTCTGCATTACTGAGTAGAGAGGAAAGCAACTGATGTTGGTTGAAATGGAGAGAAAAAAGCTATGTGGGTCAGTTCTATCTTCTCTCTCCATCTGGTCCATTCAGGACTGACTTGCTGTAAGCAATTCAGAATGCAAATGTCTTTCTTTGTGGCTTGACAACCCAAAACTGTTGTGTGTGTTTAGGAAGGGATGTGTGAGCTGTGGTTAAATGTATGTACTGTATAAACAATCATGTGTGTACCTGTGTATGGTACCATTTTCTCTTTCTCCCTGTTTCCTTTCTTTTGAGATAGGGTCTCTCACTGAGTCTGGACTAAGGCTAGCAGCCAGTGAGTGATCTTCCTACCTCTTTGCCCACATTGTCATGATTGACTTTTATGTGGGTGGGGAGGTTTTGAACTCCGATCCTCTGCTCCCACAGCCAATGCTCTTATCT
Source organism: Rhabdomys pumilio (assembly GCA_030674055.1). Taxonomy (NCBI): domain Eukaryota; kingdom Metazoa; phylum Chordata; class Mammalia; order Rodentia; family Muridae; genus Rhabdomys; species Rhabdomys pumilio. The sequence continues at coordinate 193,292,453 of JANHMN010000002.1, read as the reverse complement.
AGAAAGAAATCTATCTATCCCAATATTCCAAAATTATTGTTGGGAATTTTAGAGTCAAAGTTCAGGCTCTGTAACCCAGGCAGTGCTGGAGAGCTTGCCCTGGTGGTGTGGACACAGAAGAGCTGGCAGGCTGACCAACTCAGCTACCACCCAGGCTCAGATCCAGGGCTTTAAGCTGACCCAACATCTACCCCATCTATTTTTTTTTCTTTTGTTGAGGATGGGAGATTGCAAGGACAGAGGATAGGTACAAAGAGATTGAGGTACATGATATGAAATTCACAAAGAATCAATACTTTTTTTTTTTTTTAAAGCTTAGGTTCTGGCAGTCCCAATAAGCTAAGTGTAAATGTACCTTTTATTTACCAGATGTAATTGTTGTCTGAGAGGCTTACTGCTGAATAAGCTCATCCTTTTTAGTTTTTTTCTGAACTCTGGCTGTTTCAACTCAGCTGTCTGGCTCTTCTCCAAGCTGACTGATTCAAACTGGCCTCTCTCAGCTTCTCACTGAATTGTTCTTCTTGGAAAAACTGCCTCTGACTGCATGAACCACAAACTACTTTGAACTGAGATGCCCTTCTTTCCTGATTCACTCCTGTTCTTTAAAGTCACATTCTCTTTCTGATGCTATTCTAGTGAGAGTTGGGAATATCCTATTTCTGACTCATTCTGTCAAATCTGATGTCACTTTTTCTGCCCCTCAATTAGATGTCATTTTCAAACACGGCTGCTTTCCTCTACAAATTAACCTTACCTTTGTTGTTAGAGATTTAAAGTGTGTGCTAAGGGTGTGTCTGCATTCCAACCAGATCACACTGTAATCCAGAGCATGTGTGCATTCCAGCTAGATCACAGAGACCTGGATTAAACTTTCTCTACAGCTAAGCATGGTTCTTTATGCCCAACATGCCAGTTAAAGTGATAAGTAATACTGGAAGGCAGAGAAAGATTTATTCAGTGTGGTCACCTGGAAAGAGGAACAAAGAAAGGTTGTCTAGTGAACTCCCAAGTCTATCTTTCGGGTACTGACATAATGTTTAGGCATAAATAGAGGCCCAGAGCTGTGTCCTGTAAGGTGGTCTGAGGAGTGGTCAGAACTATGTGGATCCCTTGAAGTAGGGGAGGTAAGATCCTCCTCTGGCTGGTACTGAGTCTCAGCTTTTCCCTTCTTTTTTTTTTATTTTTAAAATTTATTTATTTAATTTATTTATTTTAGCTTTTCCCATCTTTTTTCTTTTCCTCTTCTCTCTCTCTCTCTCTCTCTCTCTCTCTCTCTCTCTCTCTCTCTCTCTCTTTTGTTTTCTTTTTTTCTTTTTTTTGGTTTTTCGAGACAGGGTTTCTCTGTGTAGCCCTGGCTGTCCTGGAACTCACTCTGTAGACCAGGCTGGCCTTGAACTCAGAAATCCACCTGCCTCTGCCTCCCAAGTGCTGGGATTAAAGGTGTACGCCACAACTGTCCATCTTAGCTTTTCCCTTCTTAAAGCATGAGATTCCCAGGGAGATTTTAATCCTCTGGTGTCCATTGATTCAATAGTCTGGTAATACAAGTGTCTCCCTTTAAAATATCTCTTTCTGTGGCCAGAATAGGTACATTTCATCAAGATCTGCCATTGATTTTAGACGATTTCAGCATGGATAGGTGTGAATCTTCTTGAGTTCACACATTTGCAACTTTGCAACTCAGGAGGAAAATCGTCCACTGAGCAGAGCAGAGCACAGGCGAATGCCACAGACCTTTAACTTCCATCCTTTCAGAAAACATCCTTTCTTGTTTCTTAACACAAAGCCTTTGCTAATTAATATTTGGTTTACACTGGCTGCTAATTCAACTTAATAGAAATAGGCACCGCCTCGGTAAGTAATCATACTGGAGGGGAGTCTCATATAGTGTATCATCAGAACAGGGAGCACCATCACTGCTAGCGCTAAAGGTGCTGAATGCTATACTAATTCTCATTCATTATGTGATCAGGGGAAGCCAAATGCAGGCGAAGAGCAACCGATATAACAGTACAACACCGACTGACCGTTTCAGGTGTCACTAAACTCTATCAACGGACACTTCTTGCAGTAATTTGTTAATTTATCTCCCCAATTAAAAGTTTATATATATAATTAGCTATGGGTGTCTGCTTACTAAACATCCAGTGCCACTCACAGAACCTTGTAAACCAGTACAGTGGAGGGATCCAGTTGCATGCCGGTGACACTTTCACTGGACAACACGATCTGGTGCTTTCATAAGGTTGTTGCTCTGCATCTGCCAACCACAGCAAAGAGCTGGTTGCTAGGTATTTTGTGGTGCATTGGAGGAAGAGGCTGGGGAGATCTGGATGAAAGCAGCATGTTCTCACATATTTTGAGGTGTGAAGTACGAGCAGGCTCTGAGGCTTGTTCAGTCGTGCTGGTCTCTTACTTAGCCTTTCTTGATTAGCACTGAAGGTGGGGCACAAGAATCCTGGCAGAGACTCCTGGTGTGGTCGCTGCTGTTTCAGACTCTTAGGATGTTAAACCCACTCCAGAATCTAACTCTGGGAAGAATACAGACTTTCCAAACCAGGAGACAGATGTTATCTGATAAAAGCCAAGCAACTAAGAGGTACATCTTACAAAATTCACAATGAAACTGTGGGCAGGTGCGAGCCATGGAGTTTGTTTGTCTGTTATTTATTTTTACTTTTTGTGTGTAGGTGTTTGTCTGCATGCAATGCTGTACACTTTAGAGATTACCAAGTATCAGATACCCTGGGACTAGAGTTACAGACAGTTGTTAGCTGCCATATGGGTGCTGGGAATTGAACCTGAGTCCTTGGGATGAGCAGCTAGTGCACCAAACTGTTGGGAAATATCTCCAGCTCCAGGATCATGGTTTTGTTGTTGTTTGTTTTGGTTTTTTGTTTTTGTCTACTCATTCCCTCCTTCACTCTTCTAGAAGACACAGAGAGAAAAAAGCCCACGATTCAGAGGCTGTGTATGCTATTTCTGCCCACATGGGGGATAGAGACAATCCATAGCTGGGATTCCCTCAGAACGAATGTGTTCTGTAATATTGCACCCTTCTTAAGAGTCTTTTTCCTATTAGTCTCCACTATGAGTGGACTATAAACAAGATACTGAAGATTCTTTGGTCTCGTCTTCAGCTGTCATATGGATGACATTGTGTTACAACTTTTAGGGTCTTTGCTGTGGCCATAACTGGGATATCCCCGTTATGGGTTTGTATTATCTTTTCCCAAAGGTTCATGTGTTGTAAGTTTGGTCTCTGACATAACAGTACTGTCATGAAGTGGTTAAGAGGTAGGGCTATATGGGAGAGATTGTAAGGTCATGGGTGTTTATGAAGGGATGATATTAGCTGCTATAAAGAGAGCAGGTTATTATAACGTAAGACAATGCCTCATGTTTGACCTCTTCTTCATATGCTGCTTCTCTGCATGTGATGTTCCATTATTATGCACCAACCATGGCTGCCCAAACTAATTGTTCACCAAAGTAAAGTGCCTACCCAACATAAAATGGGCTAAGAACATTCCAAATCAGAAATTAGAAGATAGGTGCTTTAAGGAATTCCTGGTCACGGTCTCTGTTCACAATGCCGGCTCCTACCATGGGTCTGGCTCCCCTTCTGTGGGTGCACAGGCAAACTCTTTGTCCTCCATTTCTCTCTATCCCGTCTGGCTTTAGGAGAGGAACAGCTGCTATAACTTCATCCCATGGAGTAGCACTAGACCAAGCTGTGTATACCATCGCTGATAACCAATAACATGGCAATAACCTGGTGCAGCTGTAGCAGAGACCATAGCAGAAGTCCCACATAGGGAGAATTTAACAGCTTTAGGTCTCTTAGTCACTTCTATCACAGGGCAGACCCTCTGGAGGAGGGTTGTCAAATGACAGTTGGAGGACTGTCATTTGGCATTCTGGAATCTACATACACTCTGTTCCTATAGCTCTCTCTTCATTAGGAGCCATGCTCACTTGGCTGGCATGCTGGGATGGCAGGGCATCCATGTACAGTGCTGAACCAGGTAAAGGAAGTTGCCTTTCTGGGAAACGTGTCAGCTTCAAAAGACAGATGTATCTGAGTAAAAAGACACTAAGTAGGCCCCAGTACAATCACATCTGGAGTTTTGTCCAGATATAGAGACTGGGGTTCTGTCTTGAGATATGTGAAGACCTCTGCCTAGGAATGGTCTTAGAGGTCTCTGAAAATATGGGACATGTTGGAATTCCAGGGAGCAAGAGGAAGGGGCTTGTAGAATTATATCATAGAATTCAGAAGTGTAAAAGACTCTTAATCACTCACAAAGATGTAGGAATGTCTGTAGGTGGCTTCCACCTGAGTGTCACCCCACGATTTTCAAAAGACTCAAAGAAAATAGGTGCTTTAAGCTTCTGGTCATGGACAGTCTTAACTCTGAACAGATGAATGTACAGTGACAAGCATTGTACTGTTATAGAAATAATGTCTTCCCAGAGAGAAATCACTCTGCACACTTAGAGATTAATGATTAATGAAGAAAAGCTCTTTAATGGTGTTTGTCCTGCTAGGGCTATAATGCTCAAAAAAGAGTCAGCCTTAGAAGGAAGATTTACTGACTAATACACACCCCAGGCTTGTGCATTCCACTTACACTGTCATCCTTCAATCTCTTGTTCAGTCCCAGGCCCCAGGTTACACTTTGAACAATTTAAGTAGAGACAGGGAATTGCTAGTCTGATCACTTGGGCAGATGGAAGATTCTATACAACACAGATATTGCCAGCATTATTTCTTAAGTACACTGGTATTGTTCTTTTCAAATAATTGTTACCTGGGTTTATCCATCTTGTCCATCTGACAGGATTATACTTTTTTAAAGAGACCTGGGGCCTTTATGGCAGTCCAGGACTTAACACTGACTGTGACCCTGCACTGCCCCCTTGAGCTGGAGGCATGTTCTTTGGGGATGTACCTAATGGCTAGTGAATCATCGTGAACAAACATTTACATCCTAGTGGTTAGGATTCGGCGCTCTCACTGCCGTGGCCCGGGTTCGATTCCCGGTCAGGGAACCATATGAAAAAACTCAAAGGGGGATTCTCATTCAAGTCTCAGGACGGTGCCCACGCAAAAAAAAACTCACGAGAGACCAGCTTGCTGTAAAGACATGAGGCAGTGTAATATCAGAGCTCTGGGCCAGTCCATATCCCCATATCTCACATAGGGGATAGAGGGACTGACCAGGAGGATCTAAGGATTAGGACTTTTATAGCCAAGGGGTGGGGGAATTGGGAGATTTTTACATGGGTACACATGATTGGTTGTTTTACATCAGCAGACTGTACCGGTCTAAGTTAGCATAGTATCTAGTTAAACTTAAATTGCAGTTTCTTGGACCTTGAGAAGACCTCAGAAGGGCGGGGGGAAGGGTTTGGAGGAACACCAGATGGCCCATTACTCATTTGGACATATCTCTGTTTTTCTAAGGATGTCCTTGTATACCTTTTTATCTTTCATGGTCAGTCAGTTTCTTTGGATGATTTAATAGGCCTTTGTCTTGTAACTCCACATCTTCTGTAACTAATTAAGTGGGCCCAAACCTGCTGACAGGCATTTTAAACTATTTAGGTTAGAGAAAAGGAATCACAGGCCCTGCTACTTTATTAGTTTGGGCCTATTTCAAAATTTTCTTTCACTAGCATTGTAAACTTATCTCTAACGGCCTTAGCATACTACTTACCTCTGGGTTATTTGAGAGCTAGTGCTCCCTTAGCTAAATTCCACTGTGTGACTTACTGTCTCCTAAGGAAATCTATTAGCACATTCTCTAATGTTAATTCTATGCTTGAGTTTCTTTTACATCAGTAACTTGAATATAGTTGCAAACAGACTACAAGGACTAAACAATTCCTCAATGGTAAACAACAGTTCATGTGGAGGGAACAGGGGCTTGTTTTCTGGACTCCATAATCATTTCCCTGGGATGGCAGTGAAGTCTTAATGTAAAGCCTGTTGAGCCTCCTGAGGGATATTTTGAGAATGAACGAGGGTAAAATTGAGAACTATGGGAATCTAGAGTAGAAGCCAAGCTGCCTGCTGGGCATGCTCAGCCAGGTGTAATGGATAGTAAGGAGAACCGGTTCTCTAGATGGCTGACTGGGTATGGGTTACATTGGAAGAATAGGCAGAATCTGTGTTGTAATAAGCCTCACTCTTGTCTCCAGCTGGGAAGCCCTAGTGAGGGCACTTTATTCAGTGTTTTGGATTAATGTGAAATACCTCAAGTGGTCCAGATCCATGATCTCTGTGTCTGACCACCTATTCCCATCTGTGAACCAGGTAGCTTCATGTAAGAAAAGTCGTGGCTCTTGTAGACACGGTGTAGCACCATGTAGACACGGTGTAGGCACCATGTAGACACGGTGTAGGCACTATGATCACCTCTACATGAGAATTCTACAGAGACCTCCAGGCTATGATCTGGCAGTAAGGTGACAGAAAGAGACCTCAACATAGATCTATCTGGCAGTAAGATTACAGAGAGAGAGAGAGAGAGAGAGAGAGAGAGAGAGAGAGAGAACACTTAGAGCAGTGATCTGCCCATAAGGTGTTGAGACTTCAAGTCTGGAGACTTCCTTCAAGTCTAGCTCTGGAGTTCCTAGAAGAGACTGCCATTTCTGATTCAGCTGAGACTCCAGTAAGAAGCCCTTGAGTTTAAAGGACCTGGTGAAGCATTTCAGCTGTCACACCAACCAAGTCAGTCACTGTCTGAGGCAAGGCATAGGAGAATCCCATGCCGCCATATCTGAAGAGCTGGAGAGATAAACAGCTAGGCCCTGAAATTTGAGCTAAAGCTCCCAGTGTCAGCCTCTGCTTTTATGCAGCAGAGTTCTCCATTTCTCTGTTGTCTGGATTTCTGCAGCAGTCTGCTACTGTGCTCTTGAAAGAGAATTCTGAAGGGACACAGCAGTAGAGCAGACAGTCAAGAGTTTAGTTAGAGAAACAAGGAAGTATGAGAAACTGTTGTATCTATCAGAGGTAGACAGCCAATATTCCAGAAAACTTGGAGCCCTGTGATCTGTCCATTTTCTAACCCCTAAGCATTCTGGCGATTTTCTATTATGCCTTTTCCCTTTGTGCTCATTACCAACCGGGCCAGATTGTAAGACTGTGGTCTCACCAATGGTGTCTCATCACAGCAACAGAGAAGTAACTAAGATGGTCCTGAGAGTAATGGTGACAGGAGTGGCTATTAGCAATCAGCCAGGAATGGAGATAGCCCATGCTTTCAGGTGACATTTACTGAGTGCTGTAGAGTCTGCAAGGGCTCTGGACCATCTGACTGGGCAGGGCACTTGGGGTTAAGAGTGCAGTAAGAGCCTCTGGAGTCTCAGAGACATGACAGTTCTCGATAGGAGGGGCATGGGACAACTAGGTAGGATCAGAAAGGAGTGAGAAGGTATCCATCATGTGGGCTAAAGGGGATGTAAGCCCAGCTGGTTGAGGCATACCATAAATACCAGTGAAAAGAACTGGGGATTGGAAGGTCAAACTGGAGGTGGCTAAAGCTGAAAATGTATCATCAGTTTAAAAGGAAAATAATTTTGCTGTTTGCCACATGGACGGTTGCCTAGGGCTCATCCACAGAGACAGAAGACATAAGAGCTTGTTCAAGTTCAGGGCCTCACCAGTTCCCAAGAACACAGGGGCCTCTTTTCTCATTGGGTTCCTCATAGTTCAGAACCAGTCAGGGTGTTTGTCTTATTTTAAACTTGACCTGAGCCTGAGTCCCTTGGATGGAGGCTGGCCTTCCCTCACAGAGGACAGAGGGACACCTATATTCAGTCCTCACCTGCTTTGCAGATAAGACAGGATCCCAGGGGAGGACTATATTCCTGTGACTGTGGGAACTCCCAGGGGCAACGTGTAAGTGAGCCACAGATAGAGAGCAGGAAAGGGGCCTGTTATCTGAGGCTAGGTTATTTTCTTTAAACTGAAATTATTTTGACATTTCTAACATTTTTTCATCAGTACCTGTTGGGAGCCAACTTTAAGCAAAAAGCGGCTAGAAAGCAGCTATCAGCTTTGCAGCCATCTTGAGCCATATACCCTGACATGAGACTTGGTTTTCAACAGCCTACAACAGCTGAAGCACACTCTGATATCCCACATAGCTGTTAAGTGCCCACAGCTGCAAGGAGCACGTGGTATCCACGCCTACAAGGCATGCGGTGCACGTGTTGTCCACGTGCTATCTACGCCATATATGCCTGTAAGGCGCACATGCTGTCCACGCCTGTAAGGCTTACGTCATATCCACACCTGCAAGGCACGTGGTATCCACGCACCTACAAGGCACGTGGCAAAAGCCTATAAATACCCATGATTTCCTTGTTGTAGGGGGAATGGGGGTGTAGAGAAGTAGGTATAGTGGTGTGTGTATGGTGGAGACAGTAAAGAAGACTTTACTACAGATCCTCTGGCTTGTCTCTATTCTTCGGGGCTCTTCCCCTTCTTCCCCCCACTCTCTCTCTCTTGCTAAACCCGGACCTGCGGAACAGAGCGGGCCGCTATAGTTTGGCCCCCCAAACGTGGGCCAGAGTGGTCCTTTACAGTTTGGCCCCTAAGGTGGGGCAGTACGGGGCTTTTACAAGTACCAGCCAGGTAAAACAAAACAAAACAAAACAAAACAAAACAAAACAAAACAAAACAAAACA
>JANHMN010000002.1:193257913-193283743 GCA_030674055.1 Rhabdomys pumilio | reverse complement strand
CAAAACAAAACAAAACAAAACAAAACAAAACAAAACAAAACAAAACATAAAACCAGCCCTACCATCTTCACAGTTTCCTTTCTTTAAAATCACACATACACACACACACACACACACACACACACACACACACACTTCTATATGTATAATTTGTCTTAACAAAACAGTATTTTTTTTAACCTCATATATGATGCACTTTGCATCAGAGAATGAGTTCATGGTCATTACTACTACCTCCAATTTTTTAAAATCTCAATTAATTTAGCATTTGTGGGGGTTTGGCCTGTGTGTCTGTGCACCATGTGTATACTTGGTGCCAGAGGCCAGGATAGAGTCAGCTACCTTGGCACTGGAGCTCTCTTCTCTCACTGTGTGGGTCCTGGCAATGGGGACTTAGTTAGGGTTTCATCGAAGTAAAGAGACACCATGACCAAGGCAATTCTTATTAAAGGCATGTGTTACCAACCCCTGTCTTCAGTGTATGAATGTTAGTACTACTTAAAGGACTTTTGTCATTCTAATAACCTAGGGTAAAAGTAGAAGGGCTAGAACTTAAGTCTGGTAAATGACCACTAGCAGAGGCATACTTGATTTTCTGAGGTGTATGTGTGTCAACCTGTGAAAAGAGTCTGAGAATAAATATATTTTGCAACATTGGAGATGTACCCAGATAAACTAGTAAAATGATAAAAACTCTGAGACTGGATTTTACTACCGAGTATACTGTCAAAGAAACTAGAGAGGGTGGAAAACGTGGGAGAGACGCTGCAGAGCCCTGGAGAGGCACCTCGCAAATGAAAGTTGTAGTGGGATGAGGTGCAGTTGCCTAGGATATGCTTGGGAAGTTAGAGCATTGTGGTTGTCTAGACAAAGTTTTATAGCAGGACTCCGTGGTATCTGTGGTGTTATCTAAGCACTGGCCCATGGGCCTCTCCTTAATGACCTGGCCAAGGTGTATACCAGCACTCCCCTATCCCTAGCTGGTTTTCCTGTTCTCATCACTGGACCCTTGCATTATACACTTATTCCTTTTTGTTTGTTTGTTTTCTTCTCAGTAGAACACAGGCTTCTTGAGATAAGAAACTCCTCCCACCCAATAACAATGCATGCTATTAGTAGTTACTAAAGTTTTTGTTTTGCATTTTCTGAGACAGGGTTTTGTGCAGCCCAGGCTGGCCATGACTTTGCTATGTAGCTGAAGCTGGCTTTGACTCCTGATCCTTCTGTCTTCATCACTCAAGTGTTGGGGTAGATATGTGTACGCACATGCCATGTGCCTGGCTCTAAATAAGTATTTTTAAATGCTTCAATGAATTATGCATCTGCTGGTGACTGGGTAACCTGGGAACAAACAAACAGCTTAGTCAGATGTACCTATCTATATTTTCATTCTGATTCTGACACCTTGGGCATGCTAATTTATCTTGCTGGGCCTTTGTGTCTCTATCTGTAGGTTCACAGAAATGGGACAGTGGCGATATCTCGTAGAAGGGGAGTGTGAAGGGGGCAGAGTTCTAGAGTTCTAAGGAGGTACCACGCCCTTGCCACGGTTGAGAAGCAACAAAGAGACCAATGCAACTGGAGACTGGTGAGTGAGCAGGACGTTGAAGGAGATGAGGTTAAGGAGAGGACAGGCTGGATTTTCCCCATGAGTCCTGGGAAGCCAGTGAGAGGTAGAGAATAGGATAAGCAGTCACCTGAGAGAATCCCAGTATAGTTTAGAAGGACCCCTCTGGCAGCACTGAGAACAAGAGTAAGGCAGAGAGAGCAGTATGGACTCATTTGGAAATCCAAGTCTGCGATGCTCGTGGCTAAAACTAGCAGATGACTGTGGGGGCTGGACAATTTCCTGACAGGTAGATTATAAACCAGAGGAAGGAATTGACTATGCTTCATGGTCTCATTACTTTGTTCTGTTTTTGTTTGTTTGGAGACAGGAGCCTGAGGAGCCCAGGTTAGTTTCCAACTCCTTGTCTACCCATCTCACCGCCTGCTAGGATGGTAGGCATAGCTTACTAAGCCCAGTTTAGACGGTGCTGGGGACTGAACCCAGGGCTTTGTGTGTTCTGCACAAACAGTCTACCCAATGTGCCACGGTCCTAGCACCATTCCTTGTTTTTGCAACTTGACAAAACTTCTGAGATAGGGAAGTTGTTTGGAAGAAGAGTAATAAGGCCAAGAATTCAGTTTTTAACATGCTAACTTTAGTATATCTGCTGGGCAGCTATTTAGCAAGTGATTTTATATAAAAGACCGAAAGTAAGAAAAAACAAAAACCAAGGTCAAAGGAATAAACCAGAAAGTTCTAGGCAAGAATTAAAAAGTAATGGCGCCAAATAAGATTAACTCATTAAACTAACATTTACTAAGCTCTTCTGCTAAGCAGCAGTCTAAATAATAAACAGAATACAAAGAAAACTCCACACTGTAGCGGAGCTTACATTCTACTGGGGCAATAACTTAAACATATATACAATACTCTCTTATCCAGGTTTTGGTTACCTTTGGTCTATCAGTTTGAAAATACTAAATGGAAATTCCAGAAATAAGCAACTAATGTTCTGTGTCCTGCACTGATCTGAGTAGCACAAAGAAATATTATGCTTTGGGTCTTAGCCACAAATCAACTCTTTGTGCAGGTTTGTGTCCACACTGTATATGCTACCCACTCAGTAGTCAGTAGGGCTCACCAAATTGGCTGGCCTACATTGCAGTGCTGGTGTTCAGGTAGTTCCTGGTATTGGTTTTTTTGTTTTGTTTTGTTTTGTTTTTTCCGAGATAGGTTTTCTCTGTGTAGTTCTGGCTGTCCTGGAACTTGCTTTGTAGAGCGGGCTCGCCTCAAACTCACAGTGATCAGCCTGCATCTGCCTCCTGAGTGCTGGGATTAAAGGTGTGTGACATTATCACCTGGCTAAATCCCCGTTTTTGTTTTTGTTTAGTTTTTTTTTCTGACTTTTATTCACTTTACATCCAGATCATAGCCCCCGATCCCTCCTCTCTTCCCAGTCCCACCTTTACAAATCTCTCACACCCTCACTCCCCACATTGCCTCCTTCCCACTCCCTTGGGACCACTGATGGTCCCAGGGGAGGATTCAAGTCTCACTCAGATGGGAAACTAAATAGTCATTGGAGGTGGATGGAGAGATGGAACTGGGTAGGGGAGGAAGAGATGAGGAAGGGAACAGGTGGGGATGGGGTTGGAGGTGGGGGGAGTGGGTGGCCATCTGGTGTTGGGAGAGGGCTGGGAGTGAGAATAAAAATAGCTGTGTGTGTGTGTGTGGGGTGGGAGTTGAGGATTTTCTCTGGTGACTAGCTGGAGCCTGGGGTGGCAGAGGATACAGGTATGGAGGTGACTGTAGCAGAGATTCCTACCAGAGGGGGATATAGAGACTTAAGTAGCCACCTTGTGTAGGCAGGCAGGACTTCCAGAGGCTGGAAGGGGACATCAATCCATACACAAAACCATCGCCCCCCAAATTGTCTTGCCTAAGTTCCGGGTTTTAAAGCACTTGATTAGTGATGCTGCCAATTCAAGGGTACCAAATTATACTTGCTTTAAGTGAAAAAGATATGCATAAGTATGCATATGTAGAAAAAATAGCATACTGTGACTTGGGGAGTTACTCGGAGTCCTGGAAGGTATGCCTCTCCAATAACGAGGGGGACTACGGTTTAGCAAGTCAGATAGCAATCAATATTAAAAAGAAAAAGCAAGCAAAAAGTAAGCGTGAGGAGCCTGAGAAAGTTGCATTTTTTTTTTTTTCTAGAAAGGATAGTCAGGAAAGTCCTCAGTCATTTGTTTAAATCCTGGAGGTAAGGGCGTGAGGGTGCAGGTCTATACCTGCAAGCCTAGCGCGCTCCTGAAGGGACAAACGCAAATACAAAGAGGAAAGAACATTCCAAGTCGCAAGAGAGCAGCTAGAGCAGTGGCTTCCTAGAGTGAGTTCCACAAGAGTGCTGGGTGAGACTGGGGTGGGAGTGGGGTTCCGGGACACCGACGTGTAAAACAAGCCACTCCAGCGGAGACTTAAGCGGGGAAGGTGTATGTCCTATTGAGGCTTTCAGTTTGATGTTTGACATCAACTATAAAGGTGTACGCCAGCAACCGGTACTAAGGATGCTGTGGGTAGGAGGATCCGAAGCTCAAGACACAGTGAGACCCAGTCTGAAGCAAAACAAAAACGAGGAGGAAAAGCTCATAAAATCAAATAAAAGGGGGGGGGGGCGGGGAGAACTCCACCAAAAGCAAAAGCAAAACAAAACAAAACAAAACAAAAACACCAAACAAACTGTCAGCTGATACTAATGCTCCGCCCCCTAATTGGCTTCCGGAGACCGGAACTCCAGGGCTGAGGCCGGACCGGAAGTAGCTTCACAAGCGGCGGCATTTTGCAGGCTGCATTTCCGTTAGCGGCGGCGGGAATCCAGCGGTGGCTGCCTGGCGACTAGGCCTCTGTGGAAGCGAATCCGGCGGGAATCTGAACCATCCGAACCGCCACCATGGTGAGAAGGCACGGGCTGGCCGCAGGGCGCTCGGGGGTGCGGAGTGGGGCGGTAGCTGGCGGCGCCCGTGGGTTGGAACCGAGCCGCTGTGGCGGAGAAGGTCGGGGTGGAAGCCGCTTAATCCCAGCGCAAGGGCCTAGACTTGCCAAGAGGCTGCGCCCGGGTAGAGGGGAAGGCCGACCGGGGAACAGTGGTCGATGTGCGACCGTCAAATGTAGACTCCTGGAGCCACGGCGGTTTTGGTTCCGCGGCCTCGGTAGCCTTAAACTTGTGTGTCAATGTGTGCCCGAATTGTGGAGCAGGCGCGAGCCTCGGGCCGGCCGGGCAGCGCCGGGCGAGACGGAGGAGTAGTGGAGGTCACGGCCGGAAACCAGAGCCTAGCAGCGGAGGGAGCGGGAGGGTGAAGGAGAGTGTTTGCTAGCAGAGCGCGACCTTGCTACTCGTATTTTTATGTTGCTGTGTCAGGCGCCGGGACTGCACCCTGAAGTGAGAAGTTTTTCACTTGGGTCAGTTTCTAGCCAGGCAGTCCTAACATAACTCACTATGGCAGCTCAGCATTAGGCAAAAGTAACGGCGGAGGGAGGGGCGAGAACGCTTTCTCCAGTAGGTGGGTTCCGGTCCCGAGCTGACTCTGAAGTAATTGTTTAGGGGCCCCCTGACTCCCCCATGTGAGGGAGGGTTAGCAATCTAGAGAACTGCGAGAGCACAGCAGTCGATGGCAAGAGGTTTCCAGGAATCTGGTTGCTGAAGGCCCGACCTTGCTTTAACTGTTGGTAGTAAAATATCGCTGCAAGATTTTTCATAGGCTTAGTGAACTTAAGTTTTTAAAGGTCAGTCTGGGAAAGTGGCCGCTGCTTGAAATCTCAGTTTGTTATTTGTAATTTCTGTACTCAGAAGGCGGAGGATCCTGATTTTGAGATTAGTTTTGGCTGCAAAGCAAATGCAATAAATACCTCGATTATCTCCAGAACATTACTCTAGTTGTGTAGCTGAAGAAACCCGAGGTGGTGAAACGATATCACTTTTTTTTTTTTTTTTTGAGAGTTGACTGAGGCAAGTCCTTACTTAATTTTCAGCGGGAGTAACCTATTTTACCAGTAAAAATGAATGACACTGGGCCCAATTTTGAGGATCAAATGAAATACACAATCCCTTTCAAGGGCCTGGATATACAGGGAGTATCCAATAAAGTTTTAGCTGTTACTAGGCAAATGGACGGATGTATGCTGATCCCCGAGAACAGTTATTTAACGTGATTAAGCAGAAAACACAATCTGGGTCTTAAGGTTAGGACAGGGTCATGCTCACAGGGGTGAACAATTGCAGTTTCTGGTAGAGAAGATACTTGGGTAGTTAGGGCTGACATAATACCAGTTAGACTGGTGGAAAGCCCATATGTTTCTCAGAGAGACAGGTACTTCTGCTCACTTTGGGATGTGTATAGGCTGCCCCTTTATTTTTTCGAAGCTACATTGGCAGCCAGGATAGAAACTGTTGTTGCCTTAATTAAAATTAAGGGTAACAAGTTATATATCAGCGTATTACGTATCCAAACTAATTAACACTGGCCCAGAAAAGTTAACCTGATTACACAAAGCCCTGGAGGCACACTAACCAATTCTTGATTTGAGGACTTCATTCTTGCTTCAGAGCTGATTCACTTACTAGTAATCTCTTCTTTAAATGGATTTTTAGTGCCAGTCAAATTCCAGTTCTTAGTTGTCTTGATGGATTTAAATGTTCATAGCACTGAGTCTGCCATTTACTATGGATGGATTTGATTAGTTTCTGGACACTTTACAGTCTCCTGAGACAGATACACATAGGTAAAATCATTATAGTGTGAGGAAGATCACTTAAAGGGAAGGGAGACTAGCTGAAGCTGGGTGAGATGAAGATTCTCAGGTTAAGACTGTGGAAGACAGCTGAAAATTGTTGACAAATTAGTTTGTGGTGGAAGGCTTGGGAGAGAGCTGGAAGTGTGTGAGTGCAGAAGAGCTGAGCCTGGATGCCTGTTCTCACAGACGGTGGGCAAGAGCAGCAAGATGCTGCAGCACATTGACTACAGGATGAGGTGCATCCTGCAAGACGGCCGGATCTTCATCGGCACCTTCAAAGCTTTTGACAAGCACATGAATTTGATCCTCTGTGACTGCGATGAGTTCAGGAAGATCAAGTAAGGAGAGGGCTATTGGGCGGGAGAAGGAACTGAGGATGAAATGGATGGGATGGGTGGGCCAAGTTTGGGATGGTGACGCAACTAGTGTTCTTGCTTGCTCACCTGCTTTTGACGTAACTTAAATGGGGCTGTTGGCCGCTAAGACTTCTTCCTTAGTCCAGCAAACCTTGCTCTCTGAGTCTAGCAAAGTGGAAGTTGGTGAGGAGGGCTGCTAGGCTTTTAATTACTCTGACTTTGCATGCCCCTGGGTACTGGGGTAAAGGGCTCTCATGTTCTCCCCACAGGTGTGTGAGGGGGGAGAACTTGATTTTCTGGCCTCATTACCTATTTGTAAAGCTGTAGCCTAAAGGGCTCTCCTAATGCGGCCTGGTCTGAAACTGCTTTAAGAAGCCTCTGACCCTCTTCAGGGTAAGTGCTCTGCTCCCCATGTGGGTTTGGGGCCAGTCATTTTTGTTGGCATTTTCTTAAAAAAAAAAAAAAAAGGAGATATTTTCTGGTTTGCTGCAATTCTGTAAGTTACTAGCTAACTAAGGCCTGTTAAACAAAGTGGCCTATTTCAGTTCTGTCTTATATAGTAAGGACATCTGAGGCTCAGCAAGATGGTGAGCCTTGTCCTATGCAGCATTCATATTATGTACTGACCGAATTCCCTTAAGTTCTTTTTGAGATTCTTTTCTTTTGTGGCCCAAGATCAAGTATAGAATAAAAATGCAGAGATACCTGAGTGCCTGGTAGGTGTTAGAGTGGGGCCAGCAGATCAGTGTGCAACTTGCATTCTAAGATTTTCTGGTTTTAAAAAATATTGAAAAAATGTTTTTTAAATAAAGTTAATGAGAAAAAAACTTGACTACCTATTTTTTCCATTATGAAAAGCCAATGTAGGTTTATTTAACAAGCCAGTATGAGCTAAACAAAAAAAAGAAGAAAAGAAAATCAAGTTGTCTTTTTAAAAATCAGGATATTTTGCCTTTATGACTTTCTGCTTCCATCTTGAAGTTAGTTTTCCTAGTTCATACTTGTCACATTCATCATTTGGGTGGGCTCTGGTCTGAGGTCATCCTTGAGACGTCACCATCTGTGTGTGTGGATTCTGTTCCCTTCCTCTCTTTCTTCTGTTTCTCATATAAGGTGAAGGGTGGAATGTAGGCCTTGGGTATGGGGCCAGTGTCATTCACTTTTGATAAAGAATTGTTAAGCCTACCTCTTTTTGAGAACTCTTAAGCTGAAGGGAGGGAACAAGGTAATGGCAAAGACAACCAGGAAAGGATTTGCCATTGGCTGTAGAAGCATCTTTGTCAGGGCTGGCCTTTCTTGCTGCTTATCCTGTTTCCTGGTCTTTGTATCTTCTTGGCTTGGTAGAAAACAGCCAGCTATCTCCATGAGATCACTTAGCCTGTCCAGAGGACCTGTTTGAGAAAGCTTATGTACCATTTGTGAGATTATGTAATACATATCCAACCTTGGTGGTTCCTAGACACATAAACCTAAATATTCCCTACCTTTTAATATTTGCTTTTTTTTCTTCTAAAAAATTCAATTTTAGGCCAAAGAACTCCAAACAAGCAGAAAGGGAAGAGAAGCGAGTCCTTGGTCTGGTTTTGCTTCGAGGGGAGAACCTGGTCTCTATGACAGTAGAAGGACCTCCTCCCAAAGATGTAAGTCCTTCCCGAATACCTGTCAAAGAGAGGCCCTCATGGGAGCCAGGCTCTGTCAGGTACTTTGGCTGTGTACCCCTTTACAGATAATAAATGAAGTCATAAAACTACCTTGACAGTGAGTGGAGAGGCAGCTAGAATTTGTGGCTTTAACCCCCACCCCCAGAGGAATCCTAATCATCAGGGGAACTGCCTAAGGCTCCATATATGTATGTAACAACAATTAGTGAAAAAAAGAAGGAAAGGGAAAGGGACAGCTGTAATTACAATCTCAAAAAAATTAATATAATTAACAGTTCTGTTGGGTACTGTGGTGCAAGCCTTCAGTCCCTGTAGAGACAAGTAGATCTATGATTTCAGGCCTACATAGTAAGACCCTGTCTCAAACAAAAATAACAATAAAACAGCTTCAAATAATAGAATTTATGAATGCTTTGTTTGGTAGTTACAGAATATTACTATTTATATTATTTATTGCCTGTGCACCAAGGATGTCAGTGTTTTATTTAATCATTATAAGAGATTTTTAGTTTGTTTTTTGAAAATTATCCTCATCTTATAGATGAAATAAACTTGTTTTAGCTCACTCAAGATGTCATAGCTAGTAAATGGTAAACCTGACATTTGATCCCAGATGTTCTTGGTTCTATAAACACCAACTATGTTTATAAATAGAGCTCTCTAAAAAGAACGTAGCCAAATTTGTTTGCTCTTTAAGACATTGGCAACCAGGAGAATATTCTTAGCCTGTATTTATGTGTGTACGCATGTGTTTTAATTTTTGCCATGCTTGGGTTGAACCATGTGTGCTGGGCAAGCATTCTGCCACAGAGTTGTAGCTTCAGCTCCTGTGTTTATTTTTATTCACACACATGGTTTGTATGTAACACGTGAAAAGTATTGTCCTGCCTTTTAATTTTTATATTTTCAGTTGCCTCTTGCTTTGCTTTAAGTCCTGCTAATGACTCTCAGACAGCCTCTCAAGTGAGCACAGAGTAGTTTATCTCTCTCACTCCATTGTTTTAGATCTACACTGCAGCCTTTCTCATTGGAGAGTGTGTAGAAGGGGTATTATTTGGCCATGGCCACTTGCTGCCCGGTCAGTGGGGTGCTTACTAAGAGTCTTGAGCTTTGACTCGGCTTGTATTCTCACGGGAATGAGTGTAGGTATGAAGTGGCAGGCTTCTCTAGATTTAAGATCTAGTTTTTTAAGGGGTGATAAGTTCTTGGTCTTGCATGGAAGGAGGAATGTTGATTGTGATTCTAGTTAGTGCTGTTTAGATGCTTTATAGATCTGAGAAGTTTAGGTAGTGCTGTTCCAAAGATGGACTTAGAATTATTGAAAGCAGTGAGCATTTCGGCATCTTTCTTTCTTTTCTTCAGACTGGCATTGCCCGAGTGCCACTTGCTGGAGCTGCTGGGGGCCCAGGCATTGGCAGAGCTGCTGGCAGAGGAATCCCGGCTGGTGTTCCCATGCCCCAGGCTCCTGCAGGACTTGCGGGGCCAGTCCGAGGTGTTGGAGGGCCATCCCAACAGGTGAGCTACTGGAGGAAGATTGCCAGTGTGGTAGCCAAAAGGACAAGGGAGAATCACAGCTCGGGGAAGAGTCCAGAATGACCAGTCTTATGAGAGTCATGATTGTCAGGCTGTTAGTGTTTGTGTGAAGAGAGGTACAAAAAGTATTCTAGTCAACTGAATTCAGCAGAATGTTCCTGTGACAGTTCTCTTTCCATGTCACCAGTTGTAACTGAAAGTACAAGTGCTTTTTCCAAGTTGGATTGGGAACCCTTAATATTAATGTCAGCCAAGAGGCCGGAAATTGAACAGTCAGGCTTCCTGATGATACATGACATTTACATGGAAAGTCTAATGGTGTGAGCTTTGGGAGACTTGATGCTCAGTGCAGTTTGGGAGAAGAATAGGAAGATGTACTGAGTAGTGCTTTAATTCCTCTCTGTTTTCTTAGGTGATGACCCCACAAGGAAGAGGCACTGTTGCAGCTGCTGCAGCTGCAGCCACAGCCAGTATTGCAGGAGCCCCAACTCAGTACCCACCTGGTCGTGGGGGTCCTCCTCCACCTATGGGCCGAGGAGCACCTCCTCCAGGTGAATATCACCATCAAAGGACACTAGGACTAATTAGTCACAAAATGCCATAGCTGGATTCATGATGAAATAGATCCTTGACTGATACTGATGATGGGTTTGTGTAATTAAGCAGGATTACTCTGAGATCCAGCCTGGCTGACTGAACTGGGAACTAGCTGGACAAAAGCCATTAGGAACTCCATTCTGGCTCAAGGGCCACTTTGCTTGTAGAGGCTGAGAGGGTAGATACCCCCTGACTTGGTAGACAGCCTTGTATGTTTCCTTCCATCTTTTAGGAAGTCACATGAGCTTCTCTTTTTAGGTATGATGGGCCCACCTCCTGGCATGAGGCCTCCCATGGGTCCCCCAATGGGGATCCCTCCTGGCCGAGGAACTCCAATGGGCATGCCCCCTCCTGGGATGCGACCTCCTCCTCCAGGGATGCGAGGTAAGTGCTGCTTTCCTAGAATTTACTAGGGCAGGGACTGGAGGTTTGCCATTCTGGGGCCTTAAATTTAGAAGAATGAGCTCTTGGAGGACAGCTGTGTGCAGAAAGTATCCAGGAGACGTAAGCATTTAACTGGCTGGCCTGCCTCCCTAGTGGAACAGAGGTGTGTTCATTGTCAACCCAGAAGTCCTCGACATAAGAGGAAAGTCTAGGATCACAGTAGAGACTGTCTGATGCCCTTGACTAATCTAAGAGTATCTTTTGCTGGGCATGGTGGCTCATGCTTTTAATTCCAGTACTCGAGAGGCAGGATGGATCTCTCTGATTTTGAGGCCAGCCAGGTTGCGAGACTCTTTCTCCCTCCAACCCCCCTAATCCCCCCCAAAGCTTAGAGGGCATCTTGACTACCAGCCCTGTGTTCTTTCCATGAAGTAGTCATAGTAGGTCTTAAGATAAATAATGGTCAGATTTTATGACCATTTTATTTTATGTCTCTGATTTTGCATTTGTAGTTTTTTCAGACTTAGCCCAGTCAACTTCAGGACTATCTCTAACTAGCACTGTATGTCCCTGTAGAGTCACTTGATAGCAACTTGCAGAGTTGGGAAGTTGGGGGCTTGGGTTATAGATCAGGTACTGACTAAAAACTTGTTTCTCTTGCTTTAGGTCTGCTTTGATCTTCGCACAGCATTATGTCAGTAGCTCTGAGGAGACGTGGACCCTATCCCCCAGGGTCAGGTTACCACAGACCTGTTTGTTTGTTATGCTGTTCATGGAGTCTCACTGGATTGTCTGGCGTCCCTTTCAGGGCTCCCTCCTTGGGAAATGTGCCCTCCAAGGCCCTAGACTCATCTTGGTCCTCCTCAGCTCCTTGCCTGTTTCCCAAAAGGCTGTACATAGTCCTTTTTTTCCCCCCTGTGGTCTATGAAGCTGGTTTGTAATAAACTAAGAGACTGTTATATATACACTTGATACATCCATTGTCTTTAGAGTGCCTAATAGTTAGAAACGCTTACCTTGGAAATTTTAACCCTACTTCTAGCTGTTTCCCACTAATATTTTACTGTTTGGACTAAGAAAATTACAAAGGTGACTCAGAATGAAGCTTTTTGCCTATCAAATGTAAAGATTAGTTTGAGGAAATAAATACGCTGTTAAGTGTTATATCCCTTATAGGCAGATCTTTATGAAACACTAAAAGTGAGAATGTGTTTAACTTTGTCTCAGGGCTGCACAGCACATACTGTAACCGGACTTGTAATGGGATTGTCAGTTTGTTTAGATGGAGAGAGTGAGCAGCACTGTAGTACTTAGTGCATCAAGACTCGTGGTGAACCATGATGGGGTTGGATTTCTTGGCATGCAGTGGTAGTTCCAAAGTCACCTTAGCAGAGGTGAAGAGTCAGTGATCAGTCCCATCATCCTTTGATGATCAAACTGGGGACAGAAGGAAATTGTAACATACAAGTCCTCAGCTGGGACCGGGGGATGTGGCTTAGTGATGGAATGTTTGCCCAATATTTGCCAAGGTGGATTTGATTCCCAGCACTGTCAGGGTGGGGGAGTGACTGCACAGCCAACAACAGAAAGCTCCTCTTTGGCTGTTCCTTCCACCTGGTGCTGGAAACTGAGTTAGGGCAGTTGGGAAGAAAATGTGTAGCTAGGAGATACACATTTGTGTAACTGCAAATGATAGGATTGTGTGTCCAGGAAGTTGCAAATCCATAAGGCAGCCAGTGAGTGAGCAAATAGAGCAAAGTTGTAGGGTAGAAATGGATACAAGTTTATGCCAGTGTCAGTCTGAAAGGGAAATTAATATTTCAGTTGGGATAGTGAATTCTCTAGAACAGAAAATGAATTATAAAAGGGGTTTATTATACTGGCTTATAGACTGCAGTTCAATTAGTCCAATGATGACTGTCTACCCATAGAAAGTCCAAGACTCCAGTAGTTCAGTCCTCAAGGCTGTTTTCTGTTTTCAGTATTCACAATCCCAAGGAAGTGGCTCTTGCCAGCAAGAGTAAGAAGGCAAAGAGCACGTTTCTGTCTTCTGTGTGCTTTACATAGGTTGTTAGGCCCAGATTAAAGGTGGATTTTCCCACCTCAAAAGATCTTAATTAAAAGTTTTCCCAGTTCAAATGATTTTATTAAGAAAGAAAAATGCCTTAGGTGTACCCAGATGCTGGGGTTTTTAGTTAATTGTAAATTTAGTCAAGTTGACAGCTTGAGATAGTGATCACAGATAGCAACCAGAAGAATAGGCATCAGAGAGGTCTAAAGTCTCTGAAAGTGAGAAATTGTGAAAGGAAACGGGTAAAGATGTTTAGTGTTCATGGGTTGGAACATGATTGTTAAGCTAGTTGTACCACCTAAAGGAGTTTGATTCTCTTAAGTCTAGCGGAATAGTTAAAAGAAGCATGCTAATTTTGTGTGCCACATGGAGCCTTGAATAGCCAAAGTCTTCCAAGTAAGATGTTTAAGGTCTAGGTAGTTGTCAAAGCTGTGACAGCACAGTGGCATCTAGGCATGGACTGTGAGTAGAGATGGAAACTGAGAGAACCTCTTAACTAGGGAGGTAAGCTTGGTGGTCATTAAAGAAAACCTCAAACACATAATGTTGAGATAGGAATGACTACAGACCTCTGCTTCACTCCATTCTCCTCAACCAACAATCCAGAAAAGGTAAAATGATGTACTGATTATAAAGAATACAAACTGTTCAGTACTTTATTTATAATGGGTTCTTAGGTTTGACACTGAAAGCATAAGCAAAAACAAAAAGGTGTGGGGGACTTGAGAGTTGTGGAGTATAGTGTACCAAAGGATGCTAGCAATGTGAAGCAGCTTAGAAGGGAAAAATATTTGCAAATCGAGTGACTTGAAGGAAAATGGAGTCCCAGCATCCAATGCTTGCCACTTGTCTGGTGTTGGTTCCTTTTTTGTTTGTTTTTTACATATTCAAAAATATTTTTTTTAATATTAAAGATAATTTATGTGTGAGTATCTTGGCTTTTGTATGTTCCTAAGTGTACTCTCCCTGCCCAGTGTCTTCAGAGGCCAGAAGAAGGTGCCAAATCCTCTTGTGAGTCACTGTTGATGTTAGGAGCTGATCCTGACTCCTTTGCAAGAGCCGCCAGTACTGTTAACACTGTGCCATCTCTTTAGCCTAGCCTTTAATTATTTAAAATTAAATTTAGTGTGTATATGTGAAACTGTGGACTATGGTATGCACATGGAGGTCACAGGACAGCTTGTGGGGGTTGTTTCATTCCTTGGTCTCAGAGATCAAAGCGTCGTCAGGCAAGCACTTTACCTCTTGAACCACACTAACAGCCAGAAAGAGATGCTTCTCTTTATAGTCTTGGGGATTAATGCTAAGGACCTTGACCATGCTTGGTAATTGCTCTACTGCTGAAGCCATGTCATCAGCCTTCTTTATTTTGAGACAGTGTCTAAGTTACCCACTTTAGCTTTGAATTTACAGACCTTAAATTTAGTCCCCCTTGCTACTTCCTGAGTAGCTGGGGTTATAGTATAGGCTTGTGCTATCCTAAACATCCTCAGATCTTTATAAACATAATTTGTGAACAGACCACTATTAATCAGTTCTCAGTGATTGGATAGTTAACTTATTTTTTTCACTAATAATGAGATGGCTGAATCTTTCATAAATATTACTCTATATTTAGTTAATTAAATGGAAATTTGAGTCAAAGGATATAAACATTTTAATTATTAAGAAAGTTAATTAAAGTTAATTACCTTGAAAGTTTGAGTCTATTTGCCCTGTTACATATTAGACACAGCTGACAGTTTACTAGGTCTTCCTTAGAATTGGTAATTATCAAGAAAAAAGTCTGGCAGTTGAAAGATGGTATACAAATTATATATGTATTTTTATTTTCTTATGTATTCTTGCAGTATGAAATTAGTTTCATCTGTTGTTGAGGAAAGGATTGCGGAGACAGTCATCACAATGACTTGCATCTTTAGTGATTGACACTGGGTAGACTCAGGAATGGGAGCACTTTGGGAATTTATATTCTTGATTTCTTTTTAATAACCACAAATCAGGCAGTACTGACTTAGATTATATGGAAATACTTTTCTTTGGATTTTCTGAATTATTAGGAGCAATATTTATGATTTAAAGCCAAAAGAAAGGAAATTGCAGAGACCAGGTGCACATACCAGTAATCTCTGTCTCAGGAACTTGTTGCTTATGGGAAGAGCCTGCTTTGGGAGGAAAAAAAATGAAAGGGAAAACGTACACCGAATCCCACTCGAACCTTCAAATATGTACATCACCTAGTTTTGAAAATCAGATGCATTTAAAACGATGAACTTGGAAAGGTCCAGATCCACCAGGAGGCAGCATCGCTCTGTGAAGACCTGGACAGCATATGTGGATCTGGATGCTGCACTTGGGGTTTGTGTCTCTGTCTCCATTTCTCTTTGCATCTTGTTTCCCTCCCTCCTTTCTTAACAACATTTTTTTTTTCGGAGCAGATCTGTACTTTAGACTTAGCTACAGAATTGGTTACTCTTGTGTATGTTACTTTTTTTTTTTCTATTTAGTAAACCAGTGTTTAGCTGGGTGTCAAAGGAAAAACACCGATTGCCAGAATTCCTTATTAAGTAAGGGCTGTGAACAATCGAGTGCTTCACTTACAGAGTGGGTCAGACTAACAGACTAAGAATCAGTCGTAGGTGGGGATTGTTTTTTATTAAAGTTGAGCATACACATATTCTATGATTTAGCATTTTCATACTAAAATATATGCCCAATAGAAATGTTGACACAGTCACAAAAAGACATGTATGAGAATATATACAAAGCTGAATTCACAAATTGGACACTACCTATATACGTATCAACATTAAATTAGACAACTTGTATATTTGTACAGTACATCTTACATGAAAGGGGATGCATAGTGGGTCTGCAGCACCACATGGCAGTTTGAATCTTCTCTACAGACTATCAGGTAATAGATGTTAAAGTCTAAACTCAAAACATGCAAACAATGTAATTCTGTTCAAGAAAGCATAAGAACTTCCATAATTGAGGAGCCTTGACTGGATATTTTGACACAGCACATGCAGGGGGCTGGTGATGCTTTATTCTTGATCTGAGTTCTGTGCCGCTTAGGGGCAGGGGAGGAAATAGAGAAATTGTGTGTGTGTGTGTGTGTGTGTGTTAGTCTGTGATGGAATTCAGTTAGCTGTACCTGTTTTGATTGGTTGGTTTGCTGTGTGACTCAGGCTGCCCTCAAACTCATCTTCCTGTTTCAGCCTGAGTGCTGCACATTTTGACATGAATACATTTGTACATAAGCACTATAGGGATTGAAGAGCAAGACAGCCAAGAGCTCTTGGGGGCAATCTAAAGAAGAGTGCCACCATGGGAAGTGTGTTGCTGTCCAGGTGACACTGGCTGGTATTTGTGCTTGCTACATGTAAAACAATGCATGTACCCATGCGTATTTATTGAGCACCTACTGTGTGTGCTAGACACCATTCTTTTCTAGTCAACTGATGTGTACAAAAGAGTGAACAAATAGAACAGAACAGACTCCTGTACCTGAGGAGCTTGCATTTTCGTGGAAAATGAACGAATACGTAAACCAGCAGTGCTGAGTCATGGTAGTCACTGGAGGAGGTGGACTGTCTGGATACCACTGGAGTGACTGGAAAGGGCCCTCATCACAACAAGATGAACACATGCCTGTAGGAAGCAAGGGACAGGCCATGTGTGTATGAGGGGAGCTGAGAGCTTTCCAGGCAGTCAGTCCAGAGGCACTAGTCTTGTTTGAGCGTGCACTTGGTGTCTGTAGAGAGCAGCTGGAAGGTTTCCTGTCAACTCCAAATCCACTCATCCTTTTTTCTTTTCTTTTCGGGGCAGTTTTTCAGGTTTGTCAGTAGAGGGTGCTGGAGAGACATCAAAAGATTTTTGTCTCTTTGTAGCCTGAGTTATTTCTCCGGCACCAAAATTTGGCAGGAAAAGGGGCTTTTGTAATGCATAGTGGGTACTGGCACCAGGCAGCTTCCTTTGGTACGCTTGGGTGGTGGTGTCACGGGTCTGTGGGAGGTTCCTCAGCAGTGCTTTCCTCTGGCAGATTTGTAGCAAGTTCTGATAAGGAGATGCCGCAGTGGCTTCTATATTGAAACACAGCCTCCCTATCCAGCTAGACCTGGCTGTCAGCTAGCGGTGGACAGGGGAATATGTCCTTCCTTGGACACTCTGTCTCAGCCATAGTCATGATAGCTGCTCTAGAAATCTGCACTTTGGCTCTTCCTTGGTCCTATTCCTTACTAACAAATCACTACATAGCTTCTGTTTCCCGAGGAGACCTGGCTGATGCAGCCACCCAGCTTCACAGGAGTAAAATGATAATCACAGCTGAAGTCAGGAGGAGCCAGGGAACCATGAGGTACACTTGCTTTCACTGAGTGGGGAGGGTGCCTATAGAGTGTCCTGAGAAGGGATGGGGGAGGCTGAGGGACACAATAACGTTCATTGTTGAGGTCACTGCAGAATTCCCAGCACGATGATGGCGTGGGTTCCAGTGGAGGTGGTGGTGATGGGGAGCAGGTTCTTGTGTCTGTCGAAGGTAAATGGATATCATTCACAGCTGGAATTACTGAGGTGAAGAAAAATAGGGAGAGTGTAAGCTCAAGGTTTTTCACCTTAGCAGATGGGAGAACAGAGCTTCCCTTTGTATTTAAATGGGACAGGAATCTGAGATTCAGTTTTCAATGTATATAGGGTCTTCATCTTAAACTTGCTTGACTTAGGAGTTTTGGATTTTTTTAAACTGTTGTATAAAAGAAATGATGTTTCGGATTTCAAATTTTGACTGTTTCTAGTCTAGTGGTAAGCTGTGTGATCCTGTCTGGAGTGTTGACAGCAGCTGTCAGCCTCCATCAGCTGCACAACCACCAGGGCAAATAGCCATGGGGCAGTGCATTGTGCTGCATGTCGGTGCTTTATAGGTTAGGGCATTAAATGTCTTTTTAACTTCTGAAACAAATTGAAGCAAAGATAATGAAGAGTTCTAACAGATTTAAAACTGAGTGCACAGGTCAAGAGCATCATCATCTGGTGATATTTTTGCAGCGAGTTGCTTGGGTTGTAACTGCAAAACAACTTGAGGGGCATTGACTTACATTCCTCAGACTACACTGCGGAGCGTTCATTTAAGGAAACCTATTTGACTTTGGTAAAACCAATGAAAACGAAGGGTGGTTTAGGCTAGAGCTGAGGTCTCCTGTGCAGACTGAGCATTGGCTGTGAGAACAGGACATAGCACATAGCATGTTCAGAGCTGGTAAGATATAACTAGAGAGGCCAGTGTCATAGCTAGCCTAAGGTTTCCATACTAGCTGGAACAACTAGATAGACCAGTCAGCAGTCTCAAAGAGCTGGAAGAAGAAAGCTGAAGAAATGCTTGTTTATACTAGGGATAAAGGGAACTTCATCCAGCTCTCCTGTTGGGATGCATTCTTAGCCCAGAGATTCTGATAAGGCTGTGAGGCTGTGAGCAGCCTTGAGTCTCTTGGTATACCAGTTGAGTTGGCTAGTCTTCCTTCAGTAACATGAGGTCCTGAAAGTAACAGAAAGTAAGAAGGAAGAAAAATGTCAGCTTGGAAACAGCCTGAACTTCCCCCCCCACCCCCCCACCCCCCCACCCCCCGAGACAGGGTTTCTCTGTGTAGCCCTGGCTGTCTTGGAACTCACTCTGTAGACCAGGCTGGCCTTGCCTGCCTCTGCCTCCCAAGTGCTGGGATTAAAGGTGTGTGTTCTTGAGACCTAGAAAAGGATGTAAGATTTACTGGCTCTCCTGAATTATATGCTTGCCTATATGTTATCATCTCGGGCATTTTTGTCAAAGCAACAGAAAACTGGTTGGCAGCAATCAATACACAAGTCTTTCAGCGGCCCAGGATTTTAGATTTAGCAGACAAAGACTTCAGTTATTATGAATGTGTTGACTTGTCAAAACTATAGGGCCCACCCACAGTACTGTACACATTCTTCTAAGACACACATGAGACATTCTTGAGAATAGCTCATGCTAGGCAGTAAAATAAATCTCTATTACTTTTTAAAATTAAGATTGTTGTTTTGAAATGACTGTATAGTCACATGCAACTGAAAAAACAGTACAGGGCGGTTCCCTGCATCCTTTACACAGGTTGGCCCAGTGGTAACATCTTAAAGCTGTAGGACAACATTACAGCTAAGATGCTATGTTTGATGTGCTCATGGCAGGGTAGTCCCAGGAGGCTCCTTTATATCCACACTCACTCTTCCCACTGTGTCATAGACCCTGGGCAACTGGAGTCTGTTTCCATTCCTGTAACTTTCTCATTTTAAGACTGTTTTAAATGGTAACATAAAGGATACAGTCTTTCAGAATTTTTTAAGGCAGGATCTCAAATACTCCAGGTGGCCTTGGACTTGCTATGTAGCCAAGCATGACCATACAGTTGTCATTTTCCAAATGCTAGGATTATAAGCATGTATCACCACACCCAGTGTATGCAGGACTAGAGAGTAAACCCAGGGATTTGTGCATGCTACGTAAGTACTCTGTTAACTGAATGATAGCCCCAGCTTTAAGATGGGCCTTTAACACAAAAATTGACATAATTCTATGGCATTCTTTCAGGTGTTATTGATGTCAACAGTTCCTTTTCAAGGCTGAGTAGTATTCCACAGCATGGGTATACTACAAGTAGTTTATATACTTACCACATACTTAAATACTTGAAGGACAGACATGTAGATTGGTATTCCAGTTTGGGGTTTTTATGAATAAAGATGCTGCAAGCATCCACATACAGATTTTTGTGTGAACACCATTTCACATTAAATAAACAGAATTACAATAGTTGGGAATTGGTTGTAATGCTGTCTTTTCTTTCTTTCTTTCTTTCTTTCTTTCTTTCTTTTTTTCTTTTGTTCTTTCTTTCTGTTTTGAAAGAAAGGCGATTTTATTAAAAAGAAAAACAAAAGGGAGATGGGACCAGAGCACATGTTAGTCCACCCAGAGCACATGTTAGTCCACCCAGAGCACAGGTTAGTCCATCCAGTGCATAGCTTAGTCTATCCAGACCTTCAGCATCCCAGTGGTGATCTTATCTTTCTCAATGATGTGGACAGTGATGCCCATGCCTGAGATGGCATCCTGGTCCACAGCATTCAGCATGGCTTGAGAAATGGTTTCAAACAGGTGTTCTGGATCCATGTTGGGCTCCCAGAGAGACTCACACATTTCATACATTTGTTCGGAGCAGGTACCACTGACTACAAAGTCGTCAGTCACCATGGGACAGCCAATAAGGTCCAGAGAGCAAATGAAGGGCTTAAAGGTCTTAGGGTCCAGGCCAGCAATGACAGCTCTGTGTAGTAGGGACCAAGCCGTTTCTCATACAAGAGGCTGGCCACCATGCTCATGAGGGTGTAAGGCTTAATCTGCTCACCTTCCTTTGGCTCGCACAGGTTCAGTTGGAACTTGAGACACTAGGCAACTGTCTGAACATCAGTGGCCAGGCTGATCAGGCCTATGTAGAGCCTGTTACCCATGGGAAAGATCTTCTGGAAGTTCGTGGTCACCATCTGGGCCTGGATCCCGAAATGTCTGTCTGCAGCGATGGCCACACAGTTATTTCCCTTCATGGTCATGATGGCCCCTCCATTATAGGACATAATAGATATGATTGTGTTGCAGTGGGAGCCTGACCGCCACTGAGCTGTCTGCACACTGGCTCTGCCACACTCTAGTCCTGAAGGTCCCTGCCCCCAGCTGGCTTTGGTAATAATGAATTGCCGTACAGCCAATGGCTGGGCAGGGAGACAGAGGCAGGACTTTTAGATTGTGTGGGCAAGGGACCAGGGAAGAGAGAGGAGAGACAGAATTGCCATGATAGGGTAGCAGAAAGATGAAAATTAAAGTACCACTGGCATGTTAGAATCTGGAAAAGTAGCCCCTAGGGTCTAGGGTAGCAGAGATATTATCTCAGGAATACCAGAGGGGAGTGTTTGCTAGCTTTGGGGAGGTTTAGAAGTGCCCAACCATTGAACTGGTCAAGGCATATCATAATTAGCTGGCGAGTGTGTGTGTGTGTGTGTGTGTGTGTGTGTGTGTGTGTGTGTGTGTGTTCATTCATGAATCCAGAGAGCTCTTGAGTGGATGCAACATGGAGCCAAAGCAGTTGAACTAATTCACCACTACATACAGTGGATAGGCTGTATATGTGAAGTTGGGACTTTTTCTAGGGTTCTGGCTAGTCTTGAGAATTCATTCCCTCCCCTCTGGCTCCCCATGCCATCCCCAAAGACTCAGCTTTATAAGAATGCTCCCAGAAAACAAAGACCCAGAGAATCTGGCTCTTTTCTCTGCAGCTCAGATCTACTGCTGAGCGCCTGGAGCAAAGCATTCTTTATGTTCAATACATTTCAACTGCAGAATCCCTGTAGACTTCTAGTATAGAATGTCTATCCCTTAGTGGTAGACTTTATCCTAAGATACTGTTTTCATCATCTTCTAGCTTTTTATTTGTGTGTACATGGTACGTGTGTGTGTGTGTGTGTGTGTGTGTGTGTGTGTGTGTGTGTATGGAAGCCCTAGCAACCATTACTTCATCTTATTTTTCAGTCGGTGTCTCTCACTGAACCTGGAACTCACCGATTTGTCCAGTCTGGCCACAACCCCCAGAGAGCTGCTGCCCTAGAATTGGTGTTACAGGCTCATGCTTCTTGGTCTTCATGCTTGCACAAGTGCTCCACTGACTGAGCTTTCTGTCATCTTTTAGTTGTTTGAAGATATTCAAGATTTTGTGTGGGTGTGATGTCTGGACTTCCTCAAGTGGAATTTGTTTCGGACATGCATCATATTCTGTTACTTCTGTGTCATCCCTTCTCACCCCCGGCCCAGACTTTTAGCTAATATACCATGCTGAATTTGGAGCAAGCTCCCATGTCCCCATTGTATACTGCTGTGGGTCTTTGTTGTTAGTGACTTTCTTGACCTAGTTCTGTAGAGTTGTGTCTAGACACTGGAACCTTGGTGTATTAGCTGGTAAGCACCTTGAGTGGGAAGCTCTCAGGCTTTGCCGTGGTCCTGTGTGCTAAGGCACATCTTCATCCTTTGGCAGCAAGTTTGCTACTCTTCATTACCCCCTACTTCCTGTTTGTGCACACCTGCAAGGTCAGCTAGAGGTAGGGTGATTGCTCAGGACTTCCTAGTCTTTCCTGGGCAGTGCCCAGTCCCGAGCTTCTGTGCCGTACTGGGCAGGCTGGCTCCCCATATCCCAGGCCTATGTTGGAAGCGCTTGAGAGTTCCCTGTGGACAGTTGGTTTCCATCTTTTTGCTTTTAAAAATTTTGATCCACTTTTCATTGACTCCATCTCTGGATAGCTGCTGTGCTTTCCTGTTTTGCTGCCCTGGGACCCCAGTATGAGGCAGAGAAGCAGGAATAACGAGAATGCACAGCTTTCCTTGCTTTCAGCCATCCTGGGCACGAATGTAGATGGAAGTGAATCACTGAGCCACAGCCATTGGACTAGCTCAGGCCCGTGGCAATGGAAAGACACAAAAGGCTCAAGTCCCAAGTATAACATCTCTCGGCTTACACGGCTCTCAAACTGTAGCCATTCCCACAGGCTCCTTGCCTGACTTTTCCTGGGGGAGAGTGAAGAGGGGACACTGTAGACTGGGCTGTACCCCTTAACTTTGTCCTAGTAAAGTAGGAGTTTGAAACCTAACCTCATCCAGAAGCACCTTAAAGTCTGAGGGAGTCTTGGGCTCCATTGTTGATAACTTAAATTTGAGAAGCACTCCATAGACCTAAATTAAGCACTTCCACCTGTCCCTGAAAATGTGAATCTCGTAGGAGGAAGGAAAACAAAGTCACGGCTATTGCAATCTGCAAGTGTCACATGTGATATCAGTAATCTACCCCTCACATGTGCCCATAGACTGGCATGTCTACCCAGCCTCCGTGACCAGGAGAGCTCACTCCATAGACACCCATGAAGGGCTATACATGTACCCTTTGGTGACGTGCATGGGTTCTGGGCCTAGGCAACCTGAATTCATTGGCTGCTCCTCCGCTGGGAACCTCTTACCCTGTGGGAATCTGGCTAACTACACCCACGGGATGTAAAACAGAAATAAGAGTGCGGCTTGTCTACTTGGCATGTGGGAAGCATGGAGTGCTGTTGTTACACTGTTCAATGCCTTCGATGTCTCTGCTGGTGCAAATCAGCTTTCCAAAGCCTAGGAGTCTGTCTACCTAACACGGCTTCTACAGGTCCACACAGCAGCCAGCCAACTGCAGCACTGTGGTGTCTCAGGGTCAACTCGACTGGGTCTTGGAGTGCCTAGAACTTTGAACAAACATTCTGGATGCCTCTGGTGAGGTTTGAGTCAGTGGACTAAGTAAAATAGATAGCCCTCCTCAGTGTGGGTGGGCTTTATCTTATCAGTCAAAGGTATTAGGTGGGGCAAAAGTTCAGACTGAGTAAAGAGAGTATCCTCTTGAAAGACAGCCTTTAGACAACCAGTTGCCATTCGGCGAGAAAGCCCAGGACACGTGGAGGGATCATGGGTGTGTTTAGCTCCGGATGGGGTGGGGTGGGGGTTGGTTGTCTGCCCTGCCCCAGTGGTGGCTGAGCTGAGTTGAGCAGAGAGCAGCTCTCCCCTCCAAACTCCATCCAGAGTGCAGATGCATGAGCGTTTTGTCATTAATTTAAGCCTTAAATTATGGGTTGCTTTGAAGACAGCAAATGTGTCATGGCAGATGTCACCTAGCTGGGACATTAGTGAGGGTTCTGCAATCACCAGCAACACCTCTAACACCCTTTGCACATTTCCTTCACTTTAATCTCTAAGGGCAAAGTTCCATCGCACGGCTATCTGGGTCAGGATACTCTGCCCGGGCTGTGCTGGGGCACACTATAGAAGGCTTAGAGGTTCTCAGCCTGGGGAAGAGGGAGGGGCTGTTGAGATCAGAGTTTTCCCAAGAGTCACTCTGGGGAAAATGTCCTTGCTATCCAGAGAGCCCTGTGTGAGCCTGCCACAGCACCATCGAAGCTACTAGAGCTTTTAAGGTGTGGCACTTTGTGGAAAATCTGGCAGACCTCCAAAGTAGTTGAGACCTGGTCTCTCTCCTTACCACCTTTTCACTTTCTGCTCACCATGGATAAGGAATGTTGATCCACCCTGGGTTCCTTCCCATGATGCATTGGCTCAGCCTGGGCCCAAGAACAGTGAAGTCAAAAGAGCATGAAGAGAAATCACCAAACCACCAGCCAGGATGAGCGTTTCCTGTTTTTAAATTTTTAAATTTTATTTTGTCTGAATGTGTATGGGTGTTTTGATTCACGTATGCCTGTGTACCATGTGCATGCTTATTTCTTGTGGAGGTCAGAAGAGGATGTGGATCCTCCGGACCTGTAGTCACAGATGTTTGTAAGCCACGTGTGTGTGTGTGTGTGTGTGTGTGTGTGTGTGTGTGTGTGTGTGTGTGTTGGTTATCTCTGGTATTTTTGTTGTAGTAACAGAAAACTAAGGCAAACCCTAAACTTTCCTCTGCCTGGAACTTTCCTAGATCTTTGTATAGCTGGTTCTTCACATGAAGCAAACTTCTGATACCACAGACTGCCTCTTAGGTGTGTTATAGGTCTGGGGTTGCTCAGAGATTTACCAATCTGGCAATACATTTTTAACAAATAAGAGGCTTTATAAAATACGACCAGGACCGTGGATACTGGCTAGGTTCATACCTGAAACATGCTCAGAATATGATGCCGAACTACATTAGTCAGAGGGGTGGAGTGGGGTGGGGCAAAACTCACTAGGCTCCATACTTCCTGCCTTTGCGTAATCAGAGACAAGCACACATCCTGACGTATTGCCCACATGTGACCAAGCACACATCCTGTGCCTTTGGGGCAACCAAGCTTGTTTACAGAAGCAAAAACACATAACTTGTTATCTTACATGAACAACAGCCCCCAGCATTCTGTCCTTGGGCAAGTGGGATTTACAGGGTAGAGGCATTTTTGTTTTATAGATCTCTTAAATATAGTAATTTAAATGTAAAACACAGGATTAGGCATCATAGGTTCTGTGTGACTGTGTGGAAGTGACAGCCGTTTTCTACTTGACTTTTTTCCTCCTCATTTGCAAAGAGAGCAATAGAGCCTTCTCTATAGAGCTGCTTTACAGGAAAGATGAACATTTGTAAGGATCCTGAAGTAGCTCCCAGCATGCATACTAGTTCAATCACTGCTTTTATCGTAATTGAGACCCCAGCCTTCTCAGAGAGTCTTTCTCTGGCTCTTCTCTCTAAAAATAGGGCTGCTACATTAAGGGAGGGGCTGTCACTGTTGTTCTCTTTTTGGCATTCAGCACTAAATTCAATAAGTTGATTTATTCAATGATTTCTTTATTTGTTTACTTTTATTTCTCACACTGTGTGGCATGCTGTGGAAAATTTCCTGATTGGACACCTGTCTCCACTGGCTAGGGAGTGTGTGAGGGACATGTGGCACTGTCTTGTCCTTGGATTTACATAACATGTGGTGTGGGGACCGGACACAGCCTAGACCCCTTTCAGTGGGACTAATTGCTCACTGGTAAGTATCGCTGACAGTAGATGCAGTTGTCTGTTTAGGGACATCCCGTTTGTAGAGCCCCTTTCTGCTCAGCGTCATGTCCCTAGGCAAATCAGTGATGGCTTCCATCCGAGGAACACAGTCCTGCCAGTCAACCTGGTCACTCCTACAGCCATTCCAGTTAGAGCTACCTGAGGTGAGGTGATAGGGATGTATTGCCCAGTGCTGTCACAGGGCTGAACATCATGGTTCAACTCCTCCATCTGCTCAATCTAGCTCTCCCAACCCTGGCCATGTGTGTTGGATTCCAGGTTACTCCTTAGTCAA
>JANHMN010000002.1:193238319-193256833 GCA_030674055.1 Rhabdomys pumilio | reverse complement strand
TCCCCCAAGTTCCTTATAGCCTATCATTGGCTGTAGCCACATGGATGATCACAAAGCCCTTGATGTCTGGGAACTGTGAGCTGACAAGGTCCACCTGCAGCTGCCTTGGGCCACTCTTGGAGGGGGTTATGTTGAATTGGATCAAGGCCTTCTCCTGAGGTTGCAAGCTAGGCACCCTTGAGACAAGAGCAGGGGAAAAGGCTGTCAGTCAGTCCTCATTCCTTGAGTCTAGCTTGCCAGGCTGTGCACCCCTGATCCCCAGGATCAACACATCTGGCTTTACCGTCTGTTTATCATGCGCATTCCTCCCCTGCAGCCATGTTCATCCCGTCCCTCACTGGTCCTGAGTACATCTTGTACTTCCCTCCTTGGCTTTTGGCTCTAACATTCCTTCCATCTTGCCACCGTTCTTTTCCAACATACCAGGGCCTCAGAATCAGAATTCTCTTATTAAGGAGACCTTCCCTTTGCATAAGAGACCTCTGCCTGAGAATCCTGTCTTCTTCCTTCCCCAAAGCTCCTCACATTATCATTTAGGGACCAGCCCAAATGTCAGTGGCACAAGAACTTCTCTCTCACCCATTCCAACTTCACCCAAGCTGTCTCTGGTACCCTAGACCATGAGACTCATCCCTTATACTCTTCTCATAGGGACAGCCATCTTAGTGTCCCTAACAAGTCCACGTCACTCAGAGCACAGATCAGTGTGACCAAGGGCCGTATAGATGGAGTAGATGAATGCATAAATGAATGTGTGGGTCAGCGAGGGAGCAAATTTAACAATGGCTGGCTAGATGGATGAACCGGTCAAAACCGAGCTGAGGGAATATATATATAACTGAGGAGTGAAACTATGAATCAAAGCGTGGATAATGAATGACTAAAGGACAGCACATGGGGATGCAGAGTCGGCTCAGAGGCTAAGAGCACTGGCTGCTTTCTAGAGAATGTGGGTTTGATTCCCAGCACCAACATGGCTGCTCACAACCAAATGGAACTCCAGATCACTGGGATCCTGATTCCTTCTTCTGGACTTTTCTGGAGACCAGGCACAAACATGGCACATAGTCATACATGCAGGCACAATGCCCTTATATATAAATAAAGAAAATAGACAAAGGCAGCAGGCAAACATGAAATAGGTGGGTAAAGACTGGAAATAGTGGTCGTCTGCATGAAGGGCAGATTTGCTACGTAAGTGAAGTAATGGTGACATGGACAAAAGCTGATGTCTATAGTAGGTGTGTCCCTGAAGCCCAGAGTCCCTCCTGTTAC
The DNA here is from genome assembly GCA_030674055.1 of Rhabdomys pumilio. Taxonomy (NCBI): domain Eukaryota; kingdom Metazoa; phylum Chordata; class Mammalia; order Rodentia; family Muridae; genus Rhabdomys; species Rhabdomys pumilio. The sequence goes on along the minus strand of JANHMN010000002.1, from coordinate 193,255,558 downwards.
CTTCTCAGTACCTGTTTTCTTGGTCTAGCCTGGCCCTGTCAATCAACAGCCCATCACTTACTCAATACTGAGCTGTCCTTGGAGAAGGCCACTGCCCTCTACCATCAGCACACAGTCCTTCACGCTCTCCGAGAGGGGGTTGATCACCAAGACTTCCACAGCGACTGTCACTCCTACCACCGCTGGCCCCAGCACCTGGAGAGGCAGCACCCACAGGTTACCCAGCATTCTCTTCATCCTCACATCCCTAGAGCCCATGGTTCTGGCTAGACCAGAAAATGTGGGTTTAGCTGTATCCACCTGTGCCTCCACAGACCCTGTTAGACTGCCACAATCGTCCTGACCCTTGAGAGACAAAGCTGGTGCCCTAGACTCAGACCCCAGGTTTGGATGCTCTCCACCAGGTCTGCCAGCAACATGGTGGCAGATGTGGACAGGAATTACCTTGATGGTGATGAAGTCCTCCAGGGTAATGTCCTTCTCCACCAGGAGCTTCTCTCCCTTACTGACAAGGCACATGGCAGCCAACAGGATCTTCTTATCCTCTGTCAGGTCTTCTTTGTACTGAGAGTAAGATATTGTGACTGGGATCTTCTTCTCTGAAAGGTAGAAGCATTGGAGGTACTAAATTGAAGGCTTGGAGAAGGTATTTTTATACCTAAAGGCACACAGCAAGAAAGACCTCATATACAACTGGGTTCAAACCCAGGCCAGTCAGTACCATGGGTGTCTCCAAGAGTGCCCAGACATTTGCACAAACTCTTCATACTTATTCAAGATGGAAATGTTTGACATACCATCTGCCCATCCTATTTGGAATTTAGTCACTCTTTATTGTGTGCTTACTAGGGTAGAGAGAGAGAGAGAGAGAGAGAGAGAGAGAGAGAGAGAGAGATCAAACAATGGCTTTCAACTTCCAAGCTCATGGGGGAAACTCCCTTGTAATGTCTCCAAATATTGCTTGACCATGAATGGTTATCTTTAGTCAGCCCCACCAGCCATGGGTAGACATTACTGATTTCCCTTGCCAGTACTCTCAAACTTGAATTTCCATGGTTTGGATCTTCCGTGTCTTTCCCTCACCAACCACACACACCTTGCTTAGGCATTCTATTCTTGTGTAGCTTACTGCAAATCATAGCTAGTTCTTGGTTCTATTTGGATTATTCGGACCACTATGTCTCATGTGTGTGTGTACATGCTAACATATGTGACCCAGACTATAATAAACTATTGTTTTGCTGCTTTATGTTTTTCTTTATTTCTGACCCCAGAAACATTTGAGATTTTATTTAGGGAAGATTCTTAAACGTTCCCGTTAGCTGAAAGCTTTGCATATAGCATGCTGTTCCTATATGCCAGGAGGTTGGTCTGTGTATGAAGATACTATAAGGTACATTATTTTGGTAAATTGTCATGGGTTGCTTAGTGCACTGAGAAGCTGGCTCTAGAAATTTGGTTGTCCCCTTCCTCATTTCAGATACAAACATGTTTGTCTCAGTGTCCTTCAATGTCTAGGGCTGCCCAATCCCTACTCTGTGACAGGGAACAGGGAGAACAGCAACATATCCCAAGAGAAAAACACGGTGCCTTTGAGAAGAGTTGGGAAGCAGATAACTTCCAACAGACAATACCACTGTTTGTCACACAATCTGAGAGAGCTTGAAGTGGGAAAGAGAAGCTACATGTTCAGGCATGGGACACTCAGCCACAGAGAGAAAGCTCAGTTGGGCACTCCTCTTGTCAGCCTCAACTTCCCCAGTTGGTTTCTGCTGGATGTTGTGAACATCATATTTGGTGTTCTATCTGCTGCTATTTGTTCTTTCACTTGGATAACTTGTCAGAGGGGGAACTACTCTGTCCTGGACTCTTGACTGCATATTCTAGTCAGCTGCCTTAGGGGCTTGCCCAGTTGATTTCTATTGGATGTTTAAAACATTAAACATTTTTATTTAATGTATATGAGTAACAAGTTTTATTTAATGTATATGGGTATTTGCACCACTTGCATGCCTGGTGCTGGCTGAGGACAAATGGTATCAGGTCCCCTGGGACCCGAGCTACAGAGCAGTAGGAGCTACCATGTGGATCCTGGAAATCGAACTTGCATCCTCTGGAAGAGCAGCCACTGGTCTTAACTGCTGAGCCATCTCTCCAGACCCTTTGCTGAAATTTGTTGAGAATCCAATTTGATCTCTCTGTTCTCTCTATTGCTTACTTAGTAAATTCACTCATTAAAATAGAAAATACACTATTGTAGATCACTCATTGAGTCACACAAAACATGTTTTCTGGGTTCCCCTACTTTACTGGGTTACTATGAGAAGAATCTTTGTTACAACAACAATAATAATTTTGAAACCAAATTTTTATTAAAGGACTAAGGTGTGCTGGGAATCTAGAAGCATTTTCAGGGATAAACTAATACGATCCTTGGACTCATCTCTGCATAGATGTTATAACTACTATGTCCAACTTACAGTAATATCTAATGAACATATTCGTTAGATAGTAGGCATTGTGCTAAATAAAATACATTTATCATTACTTCTTTCACAGTCGTAGGTCTTGGCTCTCCAAGAGTGGTCCTGGGACCAGCATTATCAGAATCCACTGGAAACTCATTGGAATGCAAATCCCTGAGAACAAACTTATGCCACCAATGATGTTTGGGTAGAGCATTGGTGCCAGTGCAGACCCCTGAGAAAGGTGGCCCCTCACAATGTGCAGCCCCCCTAAGTCATGGACTCCATTCACAGTTAAGAAATGCTGAGGCTTTCCCCCAAGCACTGGCTCTCCGCAGTGCCTCAGTCAGCTGGATGTCATAGACAATTATTGAATTTTCATCTAACACAGCAGATACACTTCTCAAGCGCATATAGAGCATTCACCAAGACAAATCACAGTCTGTGCCATCAATAACATACTAATAACTGTATAAAATAGAGATGATGCCATGTGTGCCCTCAGACCATGAGAAATCTAACAGAAAACAATAACAAAGAGAACTAACTGGGAAAATCTAAAATGTTAGGAGATTAAAGGATTTATTATTTAAAAAAAAATTCTTGCTACTTAACTCAGGCTGGCCTTGAACTCATGCCCTTCCTGTTTGAGCCTCTTGACCATAAGAATTATATGTTTGTTCCACCACGCCTAGCTCATTACCTTTCTAAAGGAACACTGGCCAAAGAAGAAATGTCAAGATATATGTTTAAATATTTCAAACAAAATGAAAATAAAAATGCTTTATGAGGAGTGTCAAAAGCAGTGCTGAGAAGCACATTTTTATTATGCAGTAGTGAAAAGAGGCAGATTTAAAATTGTTAAGCTAAGTGTTCACAGGAAACTAGAAAAATTAAAATACATACTAGGAAACAAAAAAGGGATAAAAAGAGATGGGCCTGGTAGCATGGGTCTGTAATCTGAGCTGCTTGGTGGGCTGAAGTAGGAGAACCACAAGTTCAAAATCCTGTTGGACTTATAGGATCACTGAAGGCTAGCCTTGGCAAACCAGTGAGAGCCTGGAAGAAAAAAAAAGAAAAAGAAAGAGAAAAAGTGGAGGGTAGGGATGGTGCTCAGTGTGAAGTTCCTGCAAAGCAAAGAGCACCACATTCAATCTGTAGCATCACAACAAACAAACAAACAAACAAACAGGCAACCAGCCAGCCAGCCAGCCAACCAACCAGGCAGCAAGTCAACCAACTAGGCAGCCAACCAGCCAGTCAGCCAGCCAGCCAGCCAGCCAGCCAGCCAGCCAGCCAGCCAGCAAGCCAACCAACTAGCCAGCCAGCCAGCCAGCCAGCCAGCCAGCCAGCCAGCCAACCAGGTAGCAAGCCAACCAACTAGGCAGTCAACCAGCCAGTCAGTCAGCCAGCCAGCCAGCCAGCCAGGCAGGCAGCAAGCCAACCAACTAGGCAGCCAGCCAGCCAACCAACCAACCACCCACCCACCCACCCAAACACCCAACCAAACAACCAACCAACCATCCAGTCAAGCAAGCAAGCAAGCAAGCAAGCAAGCAAGCAAGCAAGCAAGCATCCATCCATCCATCCATCCATCCATCCATCCATCCATCCATCCATCCAGGCAGCAAGCCAACCAACTAGGCAGCCAACCAACCAACCAACCAACCAACCAACCAACCAACCAACCAACCAACCAACTAACCAACCATCCAGCCAAACAAGCAAGCAAGCAAGCAAGCAAGCCAGCCAGCCAGCCAGCCAGCCAGCCAGCCAACCAACTAGGCAACCAATCAACCAACCAGCCAGCCAGCCAGCCAGCCAGCCAACAAAAGAAAGAGCAAAGGAATCATACAGAAAGAGAACAGTACAAAAGAAAGATAAAGGGAATAATAAGAATTAAAGTAGAAACCAATGAAAGTTAAAGCTATAAAGAAAAAAAATGTCAGTATTGAAAATCAACCAAACCTAATGCTGGTTCTTTGGGAGAAAAAAAACCACCTTGAATTTATCTAAAAATCTAAACCGAGTAAAGTGATATCTATGAAGAGCTTATAAAATGAGCTGTAATTTAATATGAAGAGTGCACAGCATGGCAATATTTAATTAGGACTATGCTTTTCAAAAGGCAAACAGCAGTGCACATTTAGAAGGACCTGCCAGCAGTCCCTAGGTAGGGGTGAGATAAGAGGCCATTTTTCTCTTTTGCTTTTTAAGTTCTTTAATGAATATGTATTATTTTGAACATGAAAAATGTTAAAAACCAGGAGATGCTAATTTATTCTATTACAAAGTGTTATTTTGTGATTTAGATTTTGTGAAAAGAAATGGCAGTCAGAGCTAAAGCTGTATGGCACTCCCTTCGTGCCCGTCAAACCCACAAGGTATGTGTGCCAGGAGCTGGTCCAAAGGGGTGACAGAAGTTAAGTTTGTATAGCTGTATCCTTAGAATTTAGACAGCTTGTAAAAGGAAAGACAGAGACAGACACATGGTACTCACACACACAACACACACAGATAGGAAAGGTGTGGGGACAGAGTCAGAAATGGGAGGCATACAGAGATGGAGAGAGTAGTGACACATAGCTAGGGAGACAGAGAGGAACCATATGTGTGAAGAGTCAGGTAGAGACAGATGACATGAGGAGACAGGCAATTAGGAAAGGAATGGAAGAATGAGCAAATGAGGTCTAAACCACACAGCAAGAATGAGGTGCCCAAGGCTTACAAAGAACATCCCTGCCCAATTAATAACAACAACAACAACAACAACAAAAAACAGAAATAAAACAAAAAAAAAAACAAACAAAAAACCAAAACACAAACACACAAAACCTAAACAAAAATAATAATATTAAAAAAAAGCAAAGCAAAGCAAAGCCAGGGGCCATGATGGCGTTTCGCAGTGAAATGTCAAGTGTGGCTCTTAGGCAAATGTCCCATCAAGGGAGCATCATTGGCATGGAATGAGCCATCCCCTGTACAGCCTGTAGACAAAGAGCTGAGTGCTGAGGTGCTGGGTTCTGGCAGTGTTCTGGACCTGGAACCCTAATCCCCAAGCTCCCCGAGTTCCTCCAAGCCAGGCTGCCTGGGTTTGGGTCATGCCTGCCACCACATGTACCAGGTGTGAATTTGAACTCTGGGTGTGGGTTGACTTCTCCAAAGGATGGGGCCATTGCTGGTATTTAGGATGCCTGAGGACGTTAGAAAAGTGACATAGGGCATGTCCGGGGCACTGTGACATGCTTCTATCATGTGCTTATTTGGTCGGTAAATAATCCCATTAGTTGTGATGACTAGGGTGTAAGTCACCTCACCCTCAAGGCGAGTTTGCCATCTGTCATTTGTATTGCCATCATAATACAGTGAGTCACATGACCATGATTTCCTCCTCTGACCTTCAGTTTTCTTATCTGTAAAGTGGGGACAAGAGGCAAGTACCGACTACAAAGTTTAGGGCTGTCCTTCCTGGATATGGATGCAAATCTGGGAATCTCCCCAACTGCTGCTTCCCCTCCAGGCAACCTGGAAAAGGAGGCACTGGCCAGAACCCACTAGAACTCCCCGATCTTACCTTCTAGTGGCCCCAGCTTCACGGCGTGGGATTCTCGCAGGATCTCTGCCACCGGCTTGCGGGTATAGAGGATGGTGGCACCGCTCACATTGGCTCGGACCCGTTGGGCTCTGGCGGTGAGGTTGGTCAAGCACAGAGCCAGCTTTAGGTCCTGGCCGAGCACCGGCGGCTCCAGAACTTTGAACTTGCCAGTGATACTGGGTTTGGTGACAGGTTCCAGGAGGTCATCGCGCCAGACACCACGCACATTGGCCCTGCGAATCCGCCGCCTCCTATCCCAGGCTTCCACGCTGAGCAGTTTCCCCACGGCTTTGCTGTACACCTGCCTCTCCTTCCGTGACCCTGCCGGGCACCCTCACATTAGGAGCAGGCAGTACACTCTTTCAACCCAGGGAAAACCCACAAATTGTCACCACCTTAAGTTCCCACGGCTCTCGGAGGGCTCAGACTGGAAGCCCAAGTGTCATAGCCCAAGCAACAGCTCTTTGCCAAACGTCCGTGTTCGGTTTCTCTATTTAAATATACATCACCATAGTTGTTAGCACATCAGATCAGGAAAATTCACACACAAAAATCAGATTTTTCAGCATCTCTGACAGCTGGATGTCAAGAGACTCGTATATCAGGATGCTGATTTCAGGCCAAGGCCAACTCAGTACAAAAAATAACAAACAAACAAACAAATCCCAGGATTCCACATTTTGAATTTCAGAAAGTTTCTGTAGATGGCAGATGAACTCTCTTTGCCAACCAGCCTACCCTGGTGGAGTAAGAGAACAAAGGGGGGGTGTGTGGTCCCAGCAGAGATGGCAACCAAGGTGGTACTGGTGTCTGGGCTATGGATGCTGGAGAGAATGGAGCTGAGGTTTGGTGTGTTTTCAACCGCAGAGTGGCTGGTAAACATGAACTCCCTACCACAGAGGGCCGTGGCCCCAATGGCAGTCTCACCGGACATATGGAGCCTCAGATTATCTGGGCAGGGGCAATACCCAGAGGACTCCACAGAGACTGACAGAGACTCTGGAACAGACCCATCCTCCTTCCTGTAACCCGCTAGTGTCTCTTCTCTGGTTTGTGTTCAGGGAGCAGCAGAGACAAACTGATTCCAGTTTGTAGCAGATCTTAATCACTTGGTAGCGTGTCTTAACAAGCAGAAATAGCTGGGCATATGGCCAACTTTCCACCCTGTCCAGGGTCTGCTTTCCTATGGGAAAAGGAGACCTTCAGGGTACAGCGATGGAGGTGGCAATGAAAAAAACTTCCATCTGTCTTGTTTTTGTTCTCCAACAAACACAGTTTCTTCCATAAACTAGGGGCTAGGCTGTGGCAGAGGCCTGGGAGGTAACAGGTTCCAGTGGCTCCAACTCTTGTTTTGCACTGTGCCTAGTCCCTGTCTCCTGTTTGTGCCATCTCTGGTACCTGCTACTGTCCCTGTGACCACTCTCTGTACACAGCTTGAGGAAACACCACTCTTACTACTATACATGGGAACCTAACCCAGAAGAGAGGTGCAGTAGGGCAGGGAAGGCAGACACTGGCAGCACACATGATGCTGAACCGAAGCGACTGTCACCAGCCTCTCACATCTGGAGAGGATCTGGCCCCAGATCTTCTGTGGGCTATCTACAGCCCACAGATCCTCGTGGGGAGGCTGATAAAGACCCTCACCTTCTGGATACTTGTAGAGGCCTGTGATGTCCACACGAGAGTCACTGCCCACAGCCTTGGTACTGATGCACCTGCCAATCTTCTTGGTGTCCGAGTACACACGCTCCCGCCTCTTGTCCTCATGCCATAGCCAGGTGATGTAGTCTGCATTGACCTCGGCAAAGACGAAGGGTCCATCGTGGGCTAGATGCACATCTCCCTCACGGATGGCAGTGACCGAGGCAGGGCCACACTGGAACATACCTGGGCAGGAGGGATATCATGAGCAGTGTTCTGCCAAGTGGGGCTGGGTCCACCCAATGGTCCCTACCTTCACTCTCCTCTTGGGGTGTGGCATCCAGAACCTGCCAGCCATCATAGGATGGGCCCAGGTCCTGTCGTGCAAACCAGCTCTCATTCCAGACGTGGAAATTCCTGTCAGAGACACATGGGTAAGGAGGCAGCTATGTACATATGGAGGCCCTGAGAAGGGAAGTCCCTACTGCAGACTAATCTCATCTCATGAATCACTTATTCACCAGGTCTGATGGACACTTTTACATTTGTGTGAGCATACATGTATGCCACATATGAACAACATGTTTACAAAATAAAAGAAATACAACTGCAAGTAAGGCCTCATGCCGCTCACACTCTCAGGCTGGTCTGTAGATCCTCATGTAGGCCAGGCTGAGCTCGGATCTTCCTTTCTGAGCCCCTGGAGTGCTAGAATCACAATCATGTGCTGCCATGCCAGGCAAAAAGGCAGGATAAAATAGTAGCAATTGTGATGTGTGTCTTTATGCATGTGTACGTGAGGGTGAGTGCATGTTTGTATGTACATGTGTGCATGGAAGTATATGTGCATGTGCATATGTGCATAAGTGTGTGTTTATGTGTCTGCATCTTTGCATATTTGTGTCTTTTTGTGTTTATGCATCTTCCTACTTGTATGTTGCAGTATGTTTTGTTTTTGTGTCCATATATATATATATATATATATATATATATATATATGTATGTGTGCATATGTATGTCTCTGTGTATTTATGTGCATGTGTTTCTGTTTGTGGATATGTGTATAGCCTTGTGTATATGTGTGTGTGTGTGTTCATTTTAATGAAGGAGACAGATAGGGAGCCTCAAACACGATAATAAATTCTGTGCAGAAAATTGGGGGCTTGTACCAGAGAATGGCTGCTGGAGACCTACTCTAGGTCAATAACTAATATGAGGCCTATATGCAGATGAATTAGCCAGAGAAAGACCAAAGGGAACAGCCTTCTGGGTAGGGAGAACAGTATATACAAAGGTCAGGAAACAGGAAATTCTTAGTGTGCTGGGAACTGGGAAGTGTGTTTATCTTGGGTCTGATAGACGGGAGGGTGGATAGGCTGCAGGCTGTGTGGGCCCTGGTGAGGCCGTCTTGACTATTTTCATTTTGCGATGTTCATAATGAGGACCTGAGATTAGGAGCAGTGGTGTCACTTGCACAGGGTCATGCAGGGTCACCAGAGGGAAACCAGACTCCTGCTTTACTAAGCTGGGGCTAAGGGGCAGTGAAACTCCCCTGGGGAGGCCATTTTTATGAAAAAATACATCAATAACTGTCTGGGAGCTAAGAGGAGGTGACAACATCAGGAGGAAATACCTACATGAGGAGAGAGACAGGGATCCAAGCCCTTGGCACTGAGCTGGGTGGCTCCTGACCCCGATTCTCAGTGGCCTGGGACCTACCACATGCTGTCTTCGGTCAGGTCCTCCAGGGTTCGGCCGTAAGAGTCCACATATTTGTCCACACTCAGATTGCCATCGGTGTCGTGGGCTGAGTTGAAGTTGGAGACCACCCTGGTCGGGATCCCCAAGCACCTGAGAACTGTGGAACAGAGAGCCTGCTGCAGGCTGCTCTGCCTCTCTGGCCTCAGCCCCCAGTCTCTCCACTGTGGAGCTCCTCCCTCAGAACCACCAAGTCCTCTGCACTCTCTCAGAGGGTTCTGTGGATGCTACCGTCACCCTTGTCTTGGTAGGCAGGCTCTGGGTTTACAGGACAGTGCTATGTACCTTTCTGAGGGAATCTGCAGACCAAGAGATTGACCTGTGACACCCAACAAGACAGAGGCAGAGGGAGGCTTTATACCAAACCAGAGCCTGAAGTACCAAATAAGTAAACTGTTTGGTTCCTCCCTTCCTTAACCAGCTTTCTATTTCCTCTTCATTAACAAAAACTGATTATAACATATGCAAATCTATGTAAACCCATGCAAATTTAAGGTGTTTATATGTATTAATGGGAAGTCTTTCTTTCCATACCTGTGCACATGACTCCAGCGAAGACCCAACACTGACCATATTTGACTGGCTTGTACTTGCCCTTGAACCACTTCTGCAGGATGGCCACACTGCCTCGCCAGTTCAGTGGGCTGGTGCCACCGCCATATTTGCCCTGCCACTGGCCTTGTACCACACCTCGGTCATTGTTGCTGTTCACCTGAGTAGAGAAGGTGTGAGTCAGTCCCTGGGCGGGTATCTCCTTTCATTGTAAACTCATCCTCGAGCTTTGGAATCTCAAGTCAATGGGGTCACTCTTTGCCTTTAAGTTGTCTGAAGATTAGGGCATGCTGATTTCTTAAAATACTGTGTGTGTGTGTGTGTGTGTGTGTGTGTGTATGTGTGTAGAATGTAGATCACATGATTAGCATGCAAGAGGCCTGGGACTTGATCTAAACACCTCCCCATACACAAAACTTAAAAAGCCTACTTTTTGCATTATTTATAATTTTCAATTATCTTCAATTTGGATAGTCTGTTGTCAAAAGTCATCTATGATTTGGGAGTATTTCCTGCTTTAAATATGTGTATGTTGGTTAAATTTGGGGCCATTAGTAGGACTGTAACCATAGCTGCAGTCAGGTGCCTGTTGAACACTACTGTGCATCAAGCATTGTGACTTTTATGTCTAGAGGATTAACTTGCTTTCAGTCTGTAATATAAAAGCCCTTTATCCTCCTGTATTTTTTTTGGAGGAGAAAAGTGAAATTCAGAGATTAAGGGACCTGCTCCAGTGTGATCCATACAAAGCATATGATCCATGAGTTTGCGACTTAGACTTGCAGCCTGTGTGGCTGTCATTGGGCTGCAGTATGCCAGGCCTGGGATCCTTCACTGGTGTTGACTCTCTGATCTCCACCATCATTCTAAAGTCCTGGTCCTCAACCATGACCTCAACACTTGTATGGCCATAGGCTCTCTCGGAGGACCAGGAAATCTGCTGTGAGACTGTATCTCCTAGAAATGACCTGGAAGCTTCACCTCTGATACCTCAACAGAATGGCTCCTAAACTACTGCAATAGCCATAGACATGCTAGTATGCAAGGGGGGAGATCTCATGGAGTCCACCTAAGACAAAGAGCTCCAGAAAACTAAGAGAGAGAGAGAGAGAGAGAGAGAGAGAGAGAGAGAGAGAGTGTGTGTGTGTGTGTGTGTGTGTGGTGGTGGTGGGGGGAAACGGTCTTCCTTAGGGATGAGGTCCCTAATTTGTTATCCAGTACTACCTGGTCAGCCCTGAAATCATATACATACAAGCAACACTAAACAGGCTAAGAAGGTTGTATTTATATATTATATATTTAAGCATTGTATACACACACACACAAACACACACCAATAACAATGGGGAAAAAGAGGCAGTGATTTTGAGAGAGAGCAAGGAGAGGTACAAGAGAGGTATCGTAGTGCCGAAAGAGAAAGGGTACAGTGATGTAATTATATTTTAATTAAAAAATAATAAAACCCGATTCAAATAGTAGGCTGTCATCCCCCCTTTTGTGGCATATGACCTCCAGCTTATGATCAGTTGAAGGGGGCACTCCTTCCCTGGAGAAGTGGGATCTGGGTCCTTACCCTTTCGACAGAAACGCCCTTGCTTTGTTGCTTTGTTGCTTTGATCACAGAAGTGAGATTACTGACCAGTCGCAGTTTCTAGTCCCCTCCAGCCTGGAGGCCTGAGTGAGGGCTGAGAAATCCAGCAGGCAGGGGATGAGCAGGAAACAAAGAGCTACCAAGTGCCAGAGTCAAAGGCTTAAGATATGGGATAGTACCTAACCACCTTGGGCATCTGCAGCCATTCAGGAACCCCAAGCCAAAGCATCCAGGAGCTGGGGCAAGCCGTTTTCACGGTGTCCTGCCAAGTTCTTGGCCTACAGAATTGACTGTAACCCAGGGTGTTTGATAACATGGAGTTTGGGTGTGGTTAGTTACACAACAATGAAGAAAGCAAGAGGTGAGACTTAGTGGGAATCTTAGGGTGTGGTGCTGAGACTGGTTTGGAGGATCCTTGAAGGCAGGCTGTAAAGATGGTGAAGGCCTTCTTACCATGGCACTGATGATCCTGGTGACATAGACTGGGTCATGGCGGTGAGATACATCGGTGGCTGGGTCATCCTGGTGACTAGGACTTCGGTCCAGAATGGAGAGGCAGATGTTCAGGATATCCTCTTCAAACTGCTCCCAGAGAAGCCGTACTCAGAGGCAGAGTCTTATCCAGTCCCTCCCAAAACCCCACCTGATCTGTTGCATGTGTCTGTATCAGTTTGTACCAACTCCCCTTGGGGACATTAAAATCCTTCTTCAAAGGTCATCTTGGAACCTCAACCTTCCCATGTCCTTCCCATGACTCCCCCTGATGGTTCTTGAGCCACATATCCATCTTTCTAACACTCTATATGTTTCTACATGTTTCATGTCCATTTGGATCAGCTGATGACGTTAACAACTAGGATTTTCCATGCAAACTTCCTCTGAGAATCTGGAAGGTTTAACAGCCCTGGGCTCCTGTGGTATAGAAAAAACTGTAGCTAAGGGTGATGACTCTTTAGATGGACCCTAAACTTCCAGGGTATCATTGCTGATGAGTCCTGAAGCTATTAATGTTTTTGAGTCTCAGTCTGTCCTTAGGTAGACAGTCAAGTTTCAGGTGGCACCTGGAGCCTAGGCAGGCAAAGTCCATTAGGAGAGTCTACACTCCCTTGATTTCAACTCCTAGTTGCTAGGGCTGCTCCCCCTCACCCATTTAGGTCTTGCCTAACTCTGATGGGGACCTGAACTTATCTATCATCCCAGATGTGCATCCTTTCACCTTCTCTTGAGCTGCCTCTGCTTTGTTCCGTGCATCTCTATTCTTCACTCATTGTGACTGGTATTGTAGTCAGCCCTATGTGTGTATGTTTTGTATCCTTGTGTCTGAATTGAATATATGTATATATAACTTTAGTTTGTCATTCCTTGACAACACAGTACAGCTGTCCAGCATTTCCACTGCTTTATGTGTTAGGATTGACTTAGAGAGACCTGAACACACACAGGTGTTCAGGCCCCAAACGAATCTTTATCTCTTAGAGAAGGACTTGAGTATCTATGAGTTTTGATGCCTGCAGTGTGTATAGAACCAGTTCTCTACAGATAATGGAGGGGTTCTCAAAGCAGAGTCCCAGACCAACAGTGTCAGCATGCTTTAAGTACTTGTTTAAAGCCCAGATTTCTAGGCCTGTTTCTATGCCACCTGTAATTTTAGACCTCCAGTGACTCTGATGCATGATCATGCTTGACAATCACTGATTGAAACTGCTTATATTTCCACACAGAACTGAATTCTCCTTTCAAACTGTATCTAACATAGCTCCTTCTTTCCGAGGATCCAGGGCAGACCTTGGCACAGGGGATGGTAGATGAGTGGATGAAAGAATGAATGGATTTGCCTGCCTTAAGAGTTGACCCAGCTTGCCTCTCTTAGGAAGAGGTGGGTAAACAGAAGCATCCTAGGCTGCCTTTACCACATCCCAGCCCCGGTCCACCCCATGGTTGTGCCCCTGAAGACCTGCCCGTAGTTCCAGCCCTGGGCTCGGATGTGCTTCTCCACGCCTCGGAAGATGATGCCACTGTCGTTAAGCACGTACTCCTGCCTCTCCTCCTCGGAGTCCAGAAACACATCATCCTCTGAAAAGCAGTCAGCAGACCCCATGTGGGCTGGGGCTTTGCTCTTACTGTCCTAGGAAGAACTTAGCAATGTGACAGAGCCCAGGGGCTGACCTGGTCTGGACAGGGCAAGGGGCTTACGGGCTCCATGCTTCTCTCTCTGATAAGAATCACATTTTTTTTGGATAGTTTTTTTCCCCCAAGCAGGGCCTAACCCCCTTGAATCCTGATATGTCTGATGTTCCACCTTGATGCCAGTGGCAGCTGCATCTTTTTCTGAACATCAATAAGGTCCTGATCCTAGCTACCCTTTGCTGAGGCCTTGTGATGCGACTTGTATGTTTCAGTGCCCGCCCAATGAGTTTCTGGCACTTCTACAATAGTTAGGTCCTGTTACTCCCACCTCACAAGGGTGGAAATAGCTTCACTGAGGGATCACAGCTTAGTAGGCCTGATTGACACCCCACCACTGCTGTTACCACCATAACCCACCCTTCAGCCTTGCCACTTTCCCAGCCCCTGACTGGCCTCTTAACGTGAGAAATCTCCAACTTTATTCCTTTCTCCAATAGCTCTATTGTCATGTCTGATTTTGGGGAGCTCTGCCTGATTCCAGCCCTTGGTTTTTGTTTTCCTATCCCTTGACTTGCTTCCAAGCCTTCCCCCTCCCCACCTGCCCTACCACTGGTGCACCTGCCTTTGAAGATGGCTTCCAGGGCACCCTTGGTCTCAGATGTGGCAGTTCCTACCTGGGCACCAGGGATTGAACAGGAGGATAAATTGGCCCAGCTTTCGGTCACTGTGTTTTCTGCGGGAAGAGGGCCTGGCACTCAGCAGGTATCGGCCAATGACTGCATTGGAAGGGCTTGAGAGGCTTACAGTGATTGTATTCTCTGTCTGTTCCTCTTTTGCAGCTGTCCAGGTGTCACCTATTTCTAGCTCTGCTGTCTGGAATATGACTTTGGTGTGAAGAGCCTCAGATGCGTGGGGTCCTGGCAGGGAGGAGAAGGGATCATGAGACTACATCTCTTAAAAATATTCATTTAGAGAAGAGGAAAAGCTATAGGTCTAGAAGTCCAGATTTCATTCCCCAAATGCTGGGAAGCTGTAAAAGGAGGGACTAGTCAATCTCAGGAAGCCCTGGGACAGAGTGGGCATCTCTCAGCTGTCCTGGCTCCCAACCATCCCTTAGGCAGAGGAGAAAGTGGTGCTGGTCTTTTATCTGGCTGGAAAAGCAAGGAATAATTTGAATTCCATAAGTGCCTGATTATTTTTCATGCTCGTAACGAGTCCTGGATTCCTTCCTATACATAGGGCTCCAGAGAGGTCACCTCACCCAGCTGGCTGCTCTAGGCCGGTAGCATTTTCTATCTTTCTCCTAGAGACTATTATCAGAGGCCCCCAGGATTCAGCCCACTTCCCAGAGACTCACTTTTTCCTAAAGCCCAGGCTACTGACTAAAGGATCTCAAGTTACTGGTCATAAAATCAGTAGTTTATGGACCACCAGGGCTTTTGGCAAGGCTAATTACCTGTCTCCACGGTAAAGATGAGGGTCTCCTCGCTGTCCAGGACTCTACTCAGATCCAGGGTGAGACTGAATAACTGGCCCCTTCGAACCACCAGTTCAGGGCAAGGGTAATCTTGGGTGTGGTGGGCAGAACCATTTTTTGAATGCTGCCAGTCCACCTTGGTGATTCTGACCCCTGAGCAGGAAGAGGAGAGAGGTGAGGCCAAGCTCCTGAGGCAGCTTTATCTGTTCCTGACTCTGTCTTCCATCTGCTTCATCCTGACAGTACATATCCATCCGTTCACAACATGCTATTGGGTATTATTATCAACAGTGCTTAAAGTTCTTGTGATACTAGGTCTAGAATCTCAGTAGAGGCAGGCAGATCTCTGTGGGTGTGAGCCAGCCTGGTCTACATAGTGTGTTCAACTACATAGTGTGTTCTACATAGTGGGTCCTGGGCTGTGCAGCAAGATCCTGTTGTAAAAAACAAAAACAAGCCCAAACAAACTAGAAAACCAAACCAAAACAGTAAAACAAAACAAACCAAAAGAAACCTATACAAACAGGATGGGAATAATGATGTCACAGGAGAGGTCATGAGGACAACTTCTCATTTAGAGCACTCAAAACATGAGAAATAAACAATGATTCATCATTATGATCCAAATGAGCAGGGACATCACCTGAGTTGAGTCCACACTTGGCTAATTACTGTTTAGCCATACATGCTGTTGGGAGCACAGGAACTGAAAGGACAATGACAGAGGGATAGTCTAAAGAATAACAAACAAGACTTCCTTGGGAAGGTAGCATTGAGGATAAATCTTCATTTGGTAGAGCCACTCTAGGTGACAGAATGATGAATCCGACCTCCATCCCAGAATCCTCATCATTTATCTATTTGAGGTCTATTTGTTTAGGTATTGAGTGTCCTACTGAGTACTGGGGACCCAAAAGTCTACGATAACTTTTGACATTTGAGGAAAACCTGCTGTGAGGGTGGATTGTTACAAGTAACAAACCACCAATACTTGAAGGGAGACAAGGAATAGGCTATGGTACTTGTATATCCATGTACACTGTGGTACTAGTAATTCCTTCTACTCCCCAGCCCTTGCTTCCTGTCCACCTTAAGGGGAACAACTCTTTTCTGTCACATGTTCCTTCCACCAAGATGTTGTCCTCAGGCACATATAGAGCCAAATTTAATCACACTGTGAACCTCGAGATTCTGCTGTTTACTGGGAGAACCTATTTTTAGTTCTGGTGTGGCTCAGCCTTAGGACACACCTTTAATCCCAAATCATAAAAGTAAAGTTAGTTTGTAAAAGGAAGCACTTGTATTTGGAGGCGATGTCTAAATGAGTGACAGCCAAAGTGATGAATCAGAGAAAGATTTGACAGAATAGGACATGCCCAATTCTAACCCAAACAGAGAGAAAAGAGAGGTGATTTTACCAGGACAATTATATAGAGACAAGTTAGCCACAGGTGAAGACAGAATGACCCAGAGAACAAGAAGGAGCCAGAAGATTAGAACACATTCCCAAAGTTAGTTTGAGGCCAAGCAGAACAATTTAGTCAGAGGCTGAGAGAAAAGCCAGATTGAATAACAGCTTGGAGAGGAGTTTGAACAAGAATAGCCAAGTTGAACCAGCCAGCCAGAGTTCAGAAAGAAAACGAAAGGGCTAGCTCATTTAGCGCCAGGTCTCAGAGGCTGAAAACATTCTAGGCCTAGATAAGATTATACAGAGGCTAGAAGCTTCTAGGACTAGTCCTAGGTTAGCAGACAGAGGCAGTAAGCCTCCAAAATAACAATTACATTAGGCAAATAAAAATTACTTTTTACATCTGACCCTCAACGTGATTGGAGAAGGAGAAAGCCCACCAACATTGCTGAAAACATTTGACAGAAATATCGAAGAGGGCAGGAGACATCTGACAGAAAGTTGCAGAGAAGAAATTTGCCTGGGATTGTCTCCAGAGGAACCATCAGTTCTTTGAGTTTGACTTGGGAGACTACAAAGAAGTGGCAGGTGAAGACAGAATGACCCAGGGACATTCTCCTGT
>JANHMN010000002.1:193222630-193238309 GCA_030674055.1 Rhabdomys pumilio | reverse complement strand
TTGTATGTTTATTTTTATGTGTTGTCTTTTATGCTTGGTAAAGTTATAACTGTTGGGGCAGACCCTAAACCCTGTTTAAAAAAAAAACAAAATATTTTATACCCTGAGCATGTTCTGCAAATAAAATTGATAAACAGAAAGAGAGAAAGTAAAAGACACACAGAGAGAGAGAGAGGGAGAGAGAGAGAGAGAGACAGGGAGAGAGAGAGAGAGAGAGAGAGAGAGAGAGAGAGAGAGAGAGAGAAAAGAAAAAAGAAAAGAAAGACAAAGCCATTGTTGTGCTCACTGCAACTTTAACCACTGGAGTAAACCCTCCCTTTCAATTTCAATCTTTATATTTTTTCCCTCCAAAAAAAGGTTGAAAAATAGCTGTACAACAAAAAATAGCTATGGAAGTACAAAGGCTTGGGAGACAAAAGCTAGAGGAAACAAGAGAACAGGAAGTGTTTAATTGTGAACCCATGGTACTCGAGGTTCAAGATAGACAGCCCATTGACAATGTTAAGAAGCCCAGCTTGATGGTGTGGAGCCTGGAGTGTCTAGTTTGTGTGTGGGTTCATAAAGATTTGATTGTACCTTGATAAACAGAAAGGGTGAATAAGATTAGCTGAAAGACACTGCTGAGTTAGATCAACCTGTATATTTTAAAGATGTTTTAACATCAGAATGGAAGTCAAGTTGCTAGCATTTTGTCTAAGCTCTGCCCCACAGTTACCTAGCAACAACCAGGTATGCCTGACTCACTATAAAAGGGGTTGCTTGTGGACTCAGTTCTCTCTCGCTATTGCTCTTGCCTTCCTGCTCTCCCTCTGCCAGGGTCTTTCTCCCCATTCCCTTCCCCCTTCTCTCTCCATGTGCTCATGGCCTGCCTCTACTTCTCTACTCCTCTGCTCTCTCTCTCTCTCTCTCTGCTTCTACTACCCTCTCAACTCCCCTCCCCATGCCCTGAATAAACTCTATGTTATACTGTACTGTCATGTGGCTGGCCTCTCAGGGGGAAGGGATGCCTCAGTATGGGCCTGCTGAGGCACCCCCTTCCCCTACACCTCACCACACATCCACCAAAACATATTCCTCCTCTTTTTATCTTTTTATAAACACATCACAGGTAATGTGTTACATTGGGGACAAGGTTTTTGTTTTTGTTTTTTGTTTTTGTTTTTTCTATATTTCCACAGGTGGTGAAAGACTATGGCTTCTATAAAAATTGATAAAGATCCAATGTAAGTCTGAGAAACCTCCACATTAAAGGCACAAGGACGGGAGAGACAAAGAAAGACAGCAACTCAGACAATAAGGAAAGCTGATCCTCCTTGCATAGGGACAGCTCAACAAACTGAAAAAAGACAGATTGCTCGTCAGACTGGCAGGCTGAAAACCTTGATGCTGAAAGGAACTGTTGCTGAAGACAGATGGTCCAGGACTGCAGTTATGAAGGGTCATCGCATCGACAGATCTTCATAAGGGCATTCAGACTGTTAAATTCATGGGACCGATAATTGTTTCTGTTGTAAAAGTTAAACTCTGTACAATTTTAGCTCAAACAAACAAAAAAATAAATAAAGAAAGAAGAGGGAAATGTTGCAGAATATTTGATCACACTGTGAACCCTGAGATTGTGTTGTTTACTGGAAAAATCTGTTTCTAGTTGTGGTGTGGCTCAACCTTAGCTCACACCTTTAATCTTTCTGGCTGGAATACTGACATGCCTTTAGTCCACACCTTTAATCCCAGACAATGAAGCTAAAGTTAATTTGTAGAAAGAAGCAGCCATGTTTGATTATTGAGACAGAGTTTCTCTGTATAGCCCTGGCTGTCCTGGAACTCACTCTGTAGACCAGACTGGCCTCGAACTCAGAAATCTGCCTGCCTCTGCCTCCCAAGTGCTGGGATTAAAGGCGTACACCAACACTGCCGGCAGCAGCTATGTTTGAAAGTGATGTGTAGTTGAGTAGCAGACAAAGTGATAAATCAGATAAAGATTTGACAGAATGAAA
This sequence comes from Rhabdomys pumilio, assembly GCA_030674055.1. Classification (NCBI taxonomy): domain Eukaryota; kingdom Metazoa; phylum Chordata; class Mammalia; order Rodentia; family Muridae; genus Rhabdomys; species Rhabdomys pumilio. The sequence continues at coordinate 193,236,312 of JANHMN010000002.1, read as the reverse complement.
TATGGCCAACCCTCATGAGAAGAGAGAGGAAAGGGAAGTTATAAGAGGGAGCAGTACAGAGAGAGAGAGAGAGAGAGAGAGAGAGAGAGAGAGAGAGAGAGAGAGAGAGAGAGATTCACCTGGAGAGCTTTACAGAGACAGGTTGAAGAGAGAACAAGCTAGACACAGGTGAAGACAGAAAGTACCAGAACTTGAGAAGAAGTCAGATTAGAACGTGTTGCCAAAGTTAGCATGGGGCCAAGCAGAGCAATTCAGTGAGAAGCTGGGAGAAGCCAGATTGAATCATTCAATCTAGAGAGGAGTTTGAGCCAGAACAACTGAGTTGAAGCAGCCTATTCGAGTTCCGAAAGAACCAGAAAGGGTGATCTTATTCAGCAGTAAGTCTCAGGTGGAAATCATTCTAGGCCTAGCTAAGGTTGTATGAAGGCTAGACGCTTCCAGGACTGGGTCTAGGGTCGCAGACAGAGGCAATAAACCTCTAAAATGACAATTACATCAGGAAAGTAAAAGATACTTTTTCAGTCACCTGAAATATGAACCAACATAAACCTTCCCTCCTTTATGTCAGGTGTTTAGTTCTTGATGGGGCTTTCCAGAATGTTCTGTCATGAATAGTGATTTGAGTTGACTTTGGTCCCCACTGCATTCCACAGGAGTAAGTCTGCATTTGTAGCTGGTGACTCCATGGTACTTAACATGTCGCCTGACCAGAACGCCATGCATCCTGACAAAGTTGCAATAAGCATTCAGTTACTTAACTATATTGAACTAAAATAGATTTTCCTATTTATCCGTTATAGTATAATTAAAATATAACAATTTTAAAAATTTAAAATGATAACTGGACTCAGTAATATGCATCAAATTAGTTTCAAGAAATTAGTGACAAGAGGGTATTAGTAATCAATTACTGTTTAACTATTTTGCTTACCTCAGATTTAGCTGAGGGAAGCCAGAATTGCTATCTTATACTGTGTGACAGTTTTTTCATGTCATCTTGATACAAACTACAGGTACTTGGGAAATTGAAGAACTGCCTCCATCAGACTGGTCTATGGTCATATTATATCGTATCAGAGGGGAATTATCTTCATTGTTAATTGACATAGGAGGGCCCATTCCACTATGGGTAGTCTCATCTTTAGGCAGGTGGATCTGAGCAGTATGAGAAAGGTAGCTAAGCAAGCCAGGGCAAAGAAGCCAGTAGCAGAGGTTGCGTTCCCATCTCTGGGATCTTGACTTGAGCTCCCACTGTGGTTTCCCTTGACGATGGGCTGTGACCTGGTAAGTTAATAATGTAACCACTTCCTTCCCAAGTTGGTTTTGGTCAGTGTTTTAGTACATCGACAGAAAGTAAATTAGGACACGTGGTTTCTGTGAGTCAGGAGTTTGCTCAGTGTTCATCTGGCCAGCGCATACCTGGAGTTCCTTATGGGATCACTCACACATCAGCTGCACTGGACTTATCTGAAGGCCTGTTTGGGGCTAGAGGACCCACTTCCAATGTGTTTAGCTTATATGGTTGGAGAAGCGGATCTAAGTTGAGAATTTCAGTTCTTCTCATGGGACTCTCCCTGAGACTGACTGTCTAAATGTCCCATACTCAGGACACATGGTTTCTCTTTAGGTGAGTGATTTAAGAGACCAAGGAGGAGGCTACAAAACCTCTTGCATTGTGAACTGTGAAGTCTTAATGCTCTATCACTTAAAGGCAGTGCCAATGGCCTGCACAGATTCAAGGAGAAGGAATATGCTATCTCTTGATATATTCTGTTTTAAAAAGAACATAGAATGTGAGAAATGTAACGATACAATGTGTAATTGAAATAATATTATTATGGGTTAGGTATAAAATGTGTTCCCCCGCTCCAACAATGTGTTGGCAGTTCTGTCTCCATCTGGTGGTGCTTTTTGCTCCTGGTGCTGAAGGTCCTGGAAGCTTTAGGAGGTGGGATTTAGGTAGAGGACATAGGTAACTCACTGAATGGTGTATGAGTTCTTGGGAGTGTTTTGTCCTTCTTGCATCTGTTTCCTGTCTTCATTGAGGTAAAAACATACTCTACCAAATGCTCAGGCACCATGGCTTTCTGCCCAAATGTGGTAAAAATGTTGTTTAAAATGAATCTCTCTTCCTTTAAGTTACTCTCTCAAGTATTTTGTCATAACAACAAGAAATACACTAATAAAAATATCTTTAAATAGTTATTTCCTGTCTAATGGTACCCTGCTCCTGCCTCTATTTTCTTTGGTGTATACAGCAGGAAAATATTAATTGTGAGCAGAGATACTGAATAGGCTTTATTTAGTTAGACTTCCTGTGAAACAGTAGTTTTCTAAGTATTCTAGAAACGTCTTCTTTAATTTTCACTAACCATTTGAGGGATCTCTTGTCTCGACTTCACACATGGAAACAGGAAGAGTCACAGAACTTTGCAATTATTGGTGTGTGGACTCAGGTACTTGAGTCTGTACTTTTATAGAACCCCTGGGCTCTGCTATCTTTATTTTTGATGCCACAAGCACCACCCAGAAATCCAAGACTCTAGAATATAAAAGGAGCCTGCACATCATAGGTATTAGAACAGTGGTTTGGCAAGTGTCACGGTCAGAAGATAGGTGTGGTGGTTTCAGTGAGAAATGTCCCCCATAGTCTCAGGCATTTGAACACTCAGTTGTCAGTTGGTGGCACTGTTTAGGAAGCATTAGGCACAGTCTTGCTGGAGGAAGTATGTCATCAGAGATAGGCTTTGAGATGAAAAAGCCTTGATCCACTTTGAGATCACTTCCCTGCTTCATCCTTGTGTTTGAAGATGTAAGCTCTCAGTTTCCTACTCTGACTGTCATGCTTGCTGCTTGCTGCCATGCTTCCCTGATGTGACAGACTCTAATATTTCTGGAATCATATGTCAATTAAACCCTTTCTTTTTATAAATTGCTTTGAGTGATGGTGTGTTTTAAATTACAGCTATAGAAAAGTAACTAATTCAGAGTAGCTGATATAGAAATTAGTACCAGAGAATGGGCTGTTGCTGTGAAGAACTTGATCATGCTGTTCTCTAGGAAGAATAGGTTATGGATTATTCCTATGTAGTTTCAGAGAGCTGCTGACATCAGATAACATGGCAGGGGAGTCTGTGAATGAAGGTCCTGAGGGAGAAGAGGCCCTCATAGGCCACTGCATTAAGCTGTGAAAGTGAAGCCTGGATTGCATTGGAAATCAAAAATGTTGGAGATGTCAGAGCCATGGGATATTTGTCTAGGAGAGCTGCATATAGGGAATGGAACCAGCCTGAGAGAGAGATATGTGTTGTGAGGAGAAAAACTGAGAGGGTAGAGCCATCTAAAACCTTTGACAACAGACATGGAACTACAGGGCATGATGTTTCCCTGAGTTCTGCTCTTGCTTTGGTCCAGTATTTCCTTCTGTGTCCCTATTTTCCCTATTGGAATGGTAATGTATATTCTATGCTATTATATGTTGGGAGTATGTAATTTGCTTTTTTATTTTACAGGGGGTTACAATTAAAAGATTACTTTCAGTTTCAGAAGTTTCGGATCTTTAAACAGTGTTGAGACTATGAAAGACTATTGGGACTTCTAAAGCTCCATCAGACACACTTTGCATTATGGTATGGAAACAAGCCTAGGAGACCAAGAAGTGGAGTTTGGTAGTTTGAATGAGAAATGTCCTCCATAGATTCAAGCACTTGAATACTTGGTCTCTAGTTGGTGTCACTGTTAAGGAAGTTTAGGAGGTGTGGCTTTGTTTGCAGAAGTATGTCACTGGGGGTGAGCTTTAATATTAAGATCCTCACACCACTTCTAGTTTTCTCTCTCTTCTTTGTGCTTTGTTTGAGCATCGGAGCTCCCTCGGCTTCCTGCTCTGCTGCTATGCCTGCTGCTTGCTCCCATGCTGACTCACTGTGATGGGCTCTTAGGCATCTGGGATAGTAAGTCAAATAAACTCTTCCTTGTATAAGTTGCTTTTAGTTATGGTATTTTAGAACAGCACCAGAGAAGTAACTAATACTGCAGGTAAAAATGCCTATTAAAGATTCTAGTACTTTTGCATTCTCTCTCTCTCTCTCTCTCTCTCTCTCTCTCTCTCTCTTGCTCTCTCTCTCCTCCTTCCTTCCTTCTTTCCTTCCTTCCTTTTCCTTTCTTCCTTTTTTCTTTCTTCCTTTCTTTTTTCTTTGCTTCTTTTTATCTCAATGACCATTTTTGAAAGGAAAAAAAAAAAAACAGGACAGATAATCTGTAGATCTCAGCAATGCTGGGAGGATAGAGAAGCAGAAAGGGAAGAGGAAAGCCATACCTCCTCCATTAAGGTCCTAGGAAACAGGCACACTCAGCAATAAACATAGAAAGCCACTGTTAAAGGGGCTATCTCCAGGGAAACAGTGAGAAGGCCCAGAGAGTTAGGGAAAACATGTTTAGGCTTTTAGCCACTGTCTAAAAAAAGATAAAAGGAAAAGTTAGATTCTCTGCATTAGAGCAGAAAAAGTAGACAGGGCTAACATGTTGCCGGGAGAATGTTAGGTCCAAAGGATACTCTTAATTCCCTGATTCCGAAAAGCAGTCCCAATGTCTAGAAATAGGCCCTACCTGAATTACAGGAGGATTTCTGGCTGTTAGATAAAAGCCTGCATTCCTCAGAAACTTGTGAAGCTGGTTCCCTATTACCAAAAGGAGTCATCTCCCTCAACACTACCAAAAGGAGTCATCTCCCTCAAAGCTGGCAGAAGAGACAAATGGCTACCTATGGTGCCTATTAGTATAACAAAGTGCATGCTGGCCTCCAGGCTCCCTCTGAATCACACTACCTGTACCTGCTACACATTTCAGAGTTCACATTAGCATCCCAGATCTTCTCTCCTTCTCCTCGAACTCCCTCCAGCTTAAGTCTTCCCTCCCCAGCTACTCATTCTCTTTATAACCCTGCTATTTCTCAATATTTGGCCACATCCCCCTCTCCTCCTCTCTCACCCTCCCAACCCTCACATCTCTCCTTCATTTCACTCTCTCCTGCCTGTCTCTGAGAAGGATACAGATATTTCAGAAGATTATAGATTCTGGTTTGATCTGTGACAAGGAAATAGGAAACCAACACATATTCCCATGAGCCAAGGATTATGCACCTTCATCAAATCCCACCCCCTTTATACCCACCCTGAGGCACGACCAGGATGAGATAATTACCTTCCAAATAACTTTATTCCCTATTCCTGGGGGATGAGTCAGAACCACCATTATCATTAGCCCTGGGCTCCAGAGACCCTCTCTTTCATAGCTTCCCTGACCAGGGTCAAGATTCCTCAGATCACCCTCTCTCTCTCTCTCCTCTCTCTCTCTCTCTCTCTCTCTCTCTCTCTCTCTCTCTCTCTCTCTCTCTGGCAGTATTTTATGCAATCCAGTATATTCTCAAATTCACTATATAGCCAAGGATGATCTTGAATTATTTTTTAAATTATAATTTTATTTTTTTTGATATTATAATTTCACTATATAGCCAAGGATGATCTTGAATTATTTTTTAAATTATAATTTTATTTTTTTTGATATTATAATATAATTACATCAATATCCCCCAATTTCCTCCCACCAGGTCCTCTCATATACCCGCCTCTCTCCTAAATACATAAATGCAACCTGCTCAGTCTGTAAAACATTACTTGTAGATAAACCGTGAACTCTTTGCTTCTATATCTTAAGTACCAGCACCTGCCACTAAGCCTGGCTCCCTGAGCTGAATTTCTTTAAAAGATATATTATTACGTGTGTGTGTGTGTGTGTGTGTGTGTGTGTGTGTGTGTGTGTGTGATTTGTGTATGGGCATGCGTGTGCATGCATAATGTGTCTGAGGGCATGGGTGCATAGCACACGTGGAGGTCAGAGGACTACTTTATGGGATTGGTTCTCTCCCTGCACCCTTACATGGGTTCTGGGCATTGAACTTTGGTCTCTAGGCTTGCACACTAAGCGCCTTTACTGCCTGTCCCCACTGACCCACCTCACTGGTCAGCCACTGAATTCTTGTAGCCCTTGAAGAAGTAGCTTCCCCACCCCATGTTAGTAAGCTCTTCATCTTGCTGATAATTTTTGCATTCCTTCAGCTTCTCTCCACTTCTCCTCCAATTCTCTTCCTTTTGTGCCTTGGTGGCTCTGAAACCTAGAAATTGTAAGCTGCCTGCTGTCTCATGGCAGCTGTAAACCTCTCTATAGTCCAGGAGGTCAGCATTTCTGTATCTGTATGATCTGGCCCTGGAGATGCTCCTGAGGTGACCCAAGTCATCCAGATACATCACCACCATACCCTCCTGGCTTGTCCTATCACAGTGAGATGATAGTCAGGACATGGTGAACAGGGAGGCAGGGAAAAAGCTACCATTCTGGTGATTACAATCCTATCCTAACTGGGGTCCTCCCATAGCTAGGGGAACAGGGAGACACAAATCATGGAGGAAAGCATCGATGGAGCAGTGTAGTGGAGGAAGCAGATAAATATGCAGGGTACAGTTTGTCAAAATCACTCAGTGTCACTTGCCATTCATCTCACCCCAAATCTGAAACCAAAGCTTCTGTCTGTAACTCTTGTTCAAGGATGCTTTAGGTTTGTTTGCCTATATATTCTTCTCTGTACTAAGAGCTCCATGAAGCTCATCCCCGGCTTCCAGCCTCCGTGGGCCTTAGGAGCCTAGGTTAGGGCTTAGGAATTAACAGATGTTTCATGAATATTAGATAAATGGATGGAAGTGGATGAATCTCCGTCTGTCTGTCTCTCTGTCTCTCTCTGTCTCTCTCCTTCTCCCTCTTTCCCTCTCTCCCTCCCTCTCTCTCCTTGGATGGACTATGACAAGGAATTTGATGCTTACCACCCTTAGAGGACCATAATGCCCCCACCCTTTATCAGCTGCCTATTCTGTGCTCACCCCATAGTCCCTCACGCAAGCAGTCCTATGCTAAGCTCCATCTTTCCCCTAACTTCTTACTTTTGAAAAGTCATGGGACAAGCAGCAGGCTATCTGTGTATCCTCTGGTAAGAGTGGCGGAACTGTTGTGAAGTCCTGGTCGGACCTGGGCAAGCTCCTTCCTCTCTTCTGGGCCTCAGTGGTTCAATCTGTGAAATGACCCAGCAGGACCTTACAGTTTGGGGAGTCTGGCTAGCTGCTGAAACAAGTACCTCTGGTCCTCAAGTGTTCCTCTGGATCTTCTAATCAGTGTGCAGCAGATGTGAAGGGGGTTATACAGCAGTGAGGTTACTGCTGCCAGGTGCCAGGGAGGGGCTGAGACGGGCAATACCTGATCTGGAAACTTCTCTGGTTGACTGAACCTAAGGCCTGAGGACAACGTGGAGAGCATATTACCAGCCCCTAGGCCTTGTCCCTCAGGGATATGCAGGGTGAGCATCCAACACCAGGCCCAGAATCTGGGTCAGAGGCTGTGCCCATCAGGCAGAGAGATATGAGCATAGTATGAGCACCGCAAGCCCCACAGACACTCCCTTTCCCCCACAGCTTTCCTATGTTTCCCCCCACTTTTGCTCTCTCTTGGTCTTTCTGTGCGTTTTGGTCAGGCATTATGAACACAGGCTCAGAGGTATACAATTGAGTTCTAGTATAGGTTTTATTCCTTGTGGGATGTGTGAGCTGAAGGAAGCTAGTTGATCCCTCTGAATCTCAGGCTCCTGGTGGAAGAAGCAGTTTGTTGATAATCCTGTCACTGAGCACAGAGGATTAAATGAAATAATCCACAGTATTCAGGACGTCACCTGACACATACGAGGAACTCAGCAAATACGTTGTTAATCGCCTTACTGTCATCAGTGTTTATGCAATACCTCCTGGCTGCCACTCCAGTGTTTGGCTAATTAATGCCATTGTGAGTCATGTGGCCCAGTGAAAATGGTTGGGTCTCTCTGCAGTTCAGATTTCCTTTCCTGGGAAGTAGTGACTGTAAGACCTTCCCTCTATGGTTTGAGTAAGGTAGGCAACGACCAACTGTACCAGTTAAGCAAGGAGATTTTTAGAGCGGAAAGAGAAGCCATTAGTAAACACTGTAGCCCAGCAGGTTCCAACCAGAGAGGGTGTAATTCCTGTGCATGAGACACTTAGCACAGCTCTGGCCCCACAGTTATGAACATGGGGGTTTACAGATTTCGATTCATTCTCTCTTATTCGGTCGGCCCTGGCTGAGGTTACTGCTGGCAGATGCTTGGCTCATCCTAGTCACTTGATTCTGTTGCTATGGAAACACTGGGGCTCAAAGTGGTCAAGAGATCTTTTCTACTGTTTGAATGTTAACATATCATTTCTCCAGCTCCAGGGACAAGAATTCTAGAAACAGGTCTTCGAACCTCAGGTTACTCTCAATTTGGTCCTCAGTCCTTCATATTTGTTTCTGCCAACCTCATTCCTTCCTCTTCTAGTTTACGTATTTGCCAGTTGTCCCTAAGGATGAGCATAACAAGAAGGCCCATATATAGAAGGTTGTTGCCTCTTACCTGCTCTCTGCCATGACCTCCCCACTTACCCTAGATTCCCACACCACAATGACACCACAGAGCTAAGTGACAATTCTCTGTCCCAGTCTGGCATGACACCTAGTGAGACTGAACACAGAAACCCTCCTGAAGCTGGTGACATCTTCCAGTCTTAGGCCTCAGTATAATTGCTTTTTAATGGGCCCCATTATGACTCTACCCTCAGTATCCATCACGAGCACCTGAGCTCTGTAGCTAAATGATTAATTGGAGAGTTGCCTAAGGCCTTCCTGGGGCTACTGCTTAATCTCCCTTTCCTTCCTGGTCCTGTTAGAAACCAGTGTCTCTCATATAACTAGACAGTGGCCCATCAACTTCAACCCATGGTTATTAAGAGCCAATCCTACATGGAGTATTTCACCAACACAAATTTCTGATCTGAAAGCTTATTAAAATTCATCAATGGCTAAAGGGTCTCATTGCATTTGATGATACTGATAGTGTTATATACTGGTAGTAATACGAAGACCCATGCTGAAGAGAATTCTGGGACCATATACAAGCTCTGTAGGAAAGGGCCCTGGGACCAACTAGTGATGTCTGCCTGCATGGAGCAGGAGGCAGGGCCTTTTTTGTAATTGACATACTTGCTATCAGACTCTAGTATCTAATGGATCCATGCTCTATTGAGGAAACACCCTGAAGAAGGTGAGAAGTCCAGACAGCCTGAGGAATTGAATTCAATAAAACATTCAGTTTATATGCTGGGTATATTAGTTCTCACTCACACATTTCACTTTATTTGTGTGTATGTGTGTGTATGATGTGTGCATGTGTGTTTGCATTTGTGTGAGCGAGTTCAGGCACACATGTTAGAGGCCAAAAAACATCTTTGGCTGTCAGTCCTCACCTTCTGCATTGTTGGGGACAAGGTATCTGCTGTCTGCTGCTGTGCATGCCAGGCTGGCTGGCCCATGAGCTTCTGGGGATTCTCCTGTTCTCATCTCTGTGTTATTGTAGAACACTGGGAATATGAATGTGTGGCACTGTGCCTGGCTTCATATGCCTTCTGGAAATTTGAACGTAGGCTCTTCTGCTTGCACAGCAAACCTTTACTTACTGGGGTGTCTCTCTAGCCCCTTACATCCATATTTTATAGATGGAGACAAGGGGTCACCTATCAAAAAAGTTACAGATCTGATGGTGGAGCCCCAGCATTGACTTCGTTGAACAGCAGAAAATAGAAGGTGTAAAACTGGGACCATCCCATAGAGATCTCTGACTGGGTTCCTGGTTCTGCCGCATTCCATACCGGGTCCCAGAACCTAACAGGTTTGCTGTTCCTGTTCTCCATGTTGGAGCTGTGCTGTGGGGACACATTTTCTGAGTCTCCTGTGTTTTAGACCCACATGGGCTATTGTGCAGCAGAGTGAAGGAGGAACCCCCACTAGCAGGCCTGTGAAATCATCTGTATTGTATCTCCCATAGTTCAGATGAGGCACCAAGGGCAAATCTCCTTGCTAAAGGTCATCTGATTATTTTTGCCTCAGAGAAAATTGTTCTTGCCCTCAAATGCATGGGTTCAAATTAGGAGAGGACATGGCTCATGAGGTTCCTTATGAAGCTTTTTTCTATGTCTCATCTGGCCCGTGGTCTCCAAATATAGTGTGTGCAGACGTGTGTGTGTGTGTGTGTGTGTGTGTGTGTGTGTGTGTGTGTACACGCCCGTGTGCATGGGTAGATGTGAATGCTTCCCTCTTGTTTCAGTTCCTGCCTCCTTCAGTTCATCAACTATTGTGGGGAAGGTCTGACCCTCCCTGGGCCTTGGGCCATGATTGACAGGGTGGTTCTTCCATTTCTTGATGACTATGAGAGACTATCTTGTGGACTAACCAAATCTAAAATTCTAATAAGCAATGATCAAAGCTTCATCCCAAACAGCACTCCTCCTGTCCCGCAAGTGTGAAGGCTCCTCGCAGGGACACCCATCGCCTGACGTTTCCAGCCCCTGCCCACTCACCTGCCATGCAACAGCCAGATGAACGCCTGGTCCCTGTGCAGCAGTGTGTAGATCGTCAGGATCTCCAGTCAGATCCACAGTAATGAAGAACATCACAGGGCACTCCTAGGCAGTGAAGCTGGGGTTCCGGAGAAGAGGCGTGGCCTCTTCACCCCAGCAATGACATCCATGAGACACATAATCATTACCCAGTAATTGCTTTGGTTTGCACCTAGAAGGTGTCCAGCGTGGGAGTGGATCCAGCCAAGATGCCTTTGAAACATGAAGTTGAGGGCTGCGCTACAGGAGGAACAGGCCCAGGAAGGTCACAAGACTAATGAGAAGTGGACTAGGAAGAATGGGAGGAGCTGATGGTTAATATGGTCAGCCATTCCTCCCACTCACAGCACTCAAGTACATGGAACTCAGAGCCTCTTGAAGGTACAGGGGTATCAGAAGGCACATGATAGCAAAGCTGCAGTGTCCGGACCAGAGTCTAGGAGTCATGATACCCAGGCCAGGTTGTCTCTTCCCCTTCAGACAAGATGAGAAGAGTCCTGGGACCACAGCTTCCCCCTAGGTCCATAGTTGCTGGCCTGTGATCTTACAGGAAGGGCAACTATCACTCAACACCCTCTGCAATCCCCGCACATACTTGGCACAGGCCTTGCTTCTGCTTAGAATGCTCTGAGCTCTAGAAAGACAGCTTTGAACCCACACAGCCTCGTCTGAAGCGTGGGTCCTCTCCGTCTTCGAGGAATTCCTTAGCAAAAGGAATACACTCTCTCCTTATTACTGGGGCTCCTAAGGGGGTGATTAAGGTAACCAGTGGGCAGAGATAGATGCTTTGCAAGCTGGACTCACTGTTCCTCCCCAAGCAGACACTGAGTGCCCTCTTACCACTGGGAATCTGGGAGTTAGGGCATTCCTCTAGTGCATCTATTTCCTTCAATGTGTGCAAACATTCCTAACTATACAGGAGGCCTGAGCTTTGAAATAGAAGACAAGTGTTGTGACCATCTGGTATACCTCCCTGGGAAAAGTCTTGCTTAGCTTTGGGCATCTTGCAAGTCTTCCCTAATATAGCTCACCTGCTGAGAGGAGGGTGCAGTGACCTGGATCCTTGGGTAGATATAAATAAGAAGAGGAAAGCTTATTCTTTGATTAAAAGCCAAGATCTGTTAATTCTCTGAGTTGTCTCCAAGTTGCATGTCTGTGGCTTGGGCAAGCACTCTCCCTTCCTAGAACCTTAGGGGATTGATAGCTATAAACCAAATGGGTAGTACTAGTTTTTAGGGCCATTCTAGCTCAAAGATTCTGAGCCCCAGAACTCTGCCATCCTAGCTCTCTAGAATTTTATGTGCAATTAAATAGAGGGATTTTAGTTTTATAGAAGCTGGTTGGGAAGTTTCTCTTTGTAGGGAATTGCTTTGATGGATGACTTGAGCTCTGAGAGCCCTGGTGTGGGCTGAGCCAAGGCAGGAGGGGCAGTAGCTGTGAGATGCTCAGGGAGCATAAGTGGACAATGGTGTGCCCATGACCATACCCTGTGATGTGACTATGCCAGGGATCACCCAAACATCCAGGAAAGTATATAAAAGGTCAAAAGCGTTATTATTATTAATCTTTTTTTGTTTTAGAAAGTGGCAAAGAGGTTGAGCTCTGCTTGGTGCAATGCAAACACATTTAATGGGCCATTTTAGGTCCACGTTGCCTTATAATTAACTGACTTCTGGCACTATCCCAGGGAAGTTCTTCTGCTAATGCCTGCAGCCTGCCACCTAGGCAGAGTTGGAGCTCTAATAAAGCTGTTTCAGCCTGGCAGGGTCAGGCTCCTCCCCTCTAATGACAGTCTTACTCAGGGCCCTTTTATGTTCCGTCCCAGGTTTGCCTGGACAAGGTCTCCCAGGGGATGAGGCATTTACGATGACTAACCTACTTGGAAGGGATCTGCACTCAGGCTGGGGGACAGTAGCACAGTTTGGTTGAGTGCTTGCCTGTTATTTTGGGGGATAAATGACTGTGTAACCCTCAATAAATCACTTACCTTTTTGGTAAGTAATTTTTACAGCCCTTGGTGACCTCACCTGTCAAATAAGGACCCAAGCTACATTTTACAATCCCAACATTCTTTGGTTCTAAACAGTAAGGCTAGAGGTGAGAAGCAGTAGCCAAAGACTAGGACCAGCTCAGAGGAACCCAGAGCAGAACCAGCACACAGCAGGTGCATGTCCTACAGAAACCTGTGCCTATGGAGCAATCAGACGTTTTAAAAGCAGTTAAATCATTCTTGTTACTACGAAGGAATACATACTCATACAGAAAACACAAGCAATATGGAGACAGAGGAAACATGCATATATATCACCACAAGCATATAAATCAGTTTATAGAAACCTGATTGCACAAAGAAGCCATTTGAAAGATGGACTTTTTAGTTAATCACACACTGGGCTCTTCATTGTGAAAGCACAGACTGAAGACAAACATTGCCAGTGTCAGCAGCGTCTGCCTGTGTGTATTTACGTGATTTTAGCTGGCCCTTCCCTAGCTATGGAAATCTAGGCTGTTTCCACTTTTCTGTGAAAAATGTAATCTTTTCACCTGTGCTTTTTGTGTATTTTTAAAGACAAGGATTTATTTTTATTTATGTGTATCTCTCTCTCCCTCTCAGTATGTCCCTTTGTGTCCCTTTGTCCTCATCAGATGAATTCATGCAAGAAACTACAATCCAGCCATTCAGTAAAGGGAGGCTGGTGGATACATGCTGACATGAAATAGTGCCCCAGATACACTGTGAAATTAAAAGCAGAAAGTAAGGTGCTAAGGAGGAAAACGAAGGCCAGAAGTAGGTAGAAATGATATTCGAACTCTTAGAAATACTTTACTGTGTGTATCCACTATATTTTCAAAAAGATTACCTAAAAGAATAACACCACCACAGTGTACTCATCTTTCTCTGTCTTTCTTTGCACATTTATTTCTCAGCACCATTTCTCACTCAGCGCTCTGTTCTGAGCACTCCACGGCACTTCATTGCCTACGGAGTCTACTGCAAGCCCTTGACTTTGGCTTTCAATGCCTTTTACAACACATTTCTAACGTTCACCAAGTCTTTGGGTTCTCTGTATGAATAGTCTGTCTTACACAGGGTCAGCAACATCTGCCACCATCACCTCCAACAGCACCATGGCCTGAAGATGC
>JANHMN010000002.1:193192239-193219834 GCA_030674055.1 Rhabdomys pumilio | reverse complement strand
GTGTGTGTGTGTGTGTGTGTGTGAGTGTGTGTGTGTGTGTGTGTGTGTGTGTGTGTGTTGGTAGTTATGAAGAAGCTAGGAGAAAAGCGATGTCTTTGTTCCAGTCCATGGCAAGGCATTGCCAGATTGCCCATCTCTCTATCGATCAGACATCGTTATGAACCTCAAGCTGCTGTAGTAGCTACAACCCCCTCACCCCCCATGCTTTTGCTTTGGATGCTTAAGAGACTCCTAATGATCTTCTCATCGTTTGTCCATTTTCCATTTATTTTCCCCCAAGTCCATTTAACAAAGACTTTTCTGTGCCCATAAAAATGTCAATCATTGGACTATATAAGATGCCCGTATTTTCTATTAATGTCTAAATGTCATCTGATTCTAAAACTTTTCCTTAGTTCATGTTGGTTCATGTATCCCATGATGAAAACAGTGTTTTTGAAATATTTCTAGCTGAATCTCCTGTTACAGCGTTACCCATGAAAGTCAAAATTTTCAATAACTCAGAGATAGGGAAGAGGAGACCAATTATAATGGACTGTCATCCAGAATGGACTGATGGGTTAGGTGTTTTGGTTTCATGTTTTTGTTTGGTGTAGTCTTTCCCAAACCAGTGTGGTCTTTAAAAGTAGGGGCTGCCAAGAGAAGGTCTAATAAATTCTAATCAACAAGCCTAGTAGACTTAACAGTGAGTATAACTATAAGCCACAAGGTCACTGGACATACCATTGAACAAATGTTCTTTCCACCATTTCTAGAGGAGAAGCCCATCTCTGATTATGGTAGGAAGGAAAAAGGAGACCAAGAGGAGAAACAGTTAAGTTCTTTGCCTGAGTCAAATTCTAAGAACTGGGAAAATAGCAGTAGCGGCATAGTTTCAGTAAAAAGCCAAATGGAAGAGGGCTCTTGTTGAGTGGCTACAGTAGGAAAAATGAGCAGTGAGTGCCTTCTTTGGGGTTGGTGTGGGGACAGAGGTTGTCAGGGGAGTGCTGGAGAAAATGCTATGATAATTTTTTAAGCAAATGTACATTTAGGATTTGTATGTTTTGGGCTGGTGGATGACTCAGTAGGTAAAGGTGCAGGGGAAAGATCCACATGGTGGAAGGAGACAACCAGCTCCTGAAAACTGTTCTCTGACCTCTACAAAGGCACTACGGCATGCACACAGTACAGCCCTTTCTCCACATACAAAAATAAAGCAGTATCAAAAAAGATTGCATATTTCATTTAATGCGAATTTAACAGCCAAGAGTAATGCCTGCTATTTATCTTGAAATGAAAAAAAATGTGTTTGGATGACTGGATGCACAGATGATAAAACAAATACAGGAAGATGTTAATGGGACCTTAGTGGGCATGTGACAGTAACTATTAAATCCTTCCAGCTTTGCTTTCTGAGATGTTTTGTAATAAAATGAAAGAGGGGGTTTGGCTTCACGAAGTGTCATGTTGTTAGCTGCCTAGTCTTTTTGCAAAATTTAAAACATGTGTGTGTGTTGTACAGTATGTGGATGTGGTGTTTGTGTGTGTGTGTGTGTGTGTGTGTGTGAGTGTGTGTGAGTGTGTGTTGTATAGTATGTGGATGTGGTGTGTGTGTTGTATAGTGTGTGGATATGGTGTTTGTGTGTGTGTGTGAGTGTGTGTTGTATAGTATGTGGATGTGGTGTGTGTGTGTTGTATAGTATGTGGATATGGTGTTTGTGTGTGTGTTGTATAGTATGTGGATGTGGTGTTTGTGTGTGTGTGTGAGTGTGTGTTGTATAGTATGTGGATGTGGTGTTTGTGTGTGTGTGTTGTATAGTGTGTGGATGTGGTATGTGTGTTGTATAGTATGTGGATATGGTGTTTTTGTGTGTGCTGTATAGTGTGTGGATGTGGTGTTTGTGTGTGAGTATGAGTATGTGTTGTATAGTATGTGGATATGGTGTTTGTGTGTGTGTTGTATAGTATGTGGATGTGGTGTTTGTGTGTGTGTGTGTGTGTGTGAGTGTGTGTTGTATGCGGATGTGATGTTTGTGTGTGTGTGTGTGTCCTTGCCTAGGTCAGAGGAGGATGTTTGGAACTTGAGTTATCACTATTTCTCTTATTGTCTTGAGATAGGATCTTTCTTGCTGAACTTGATGCTCACTATTTAGGTCAGGCTAGTTAGCCAGTGAGTTCCTAGGATCTACCTGTCTCTGTCCCTTTCCCTTGGCGGGGTTACAAGCATTCATGGCCATGTCCTCCTATTTTTATGTGGCTGCTGGGAATTCATACTCAAAGAACAAGCACTCTTACCCAGTGAGCCATCTCCCCAGCCTCTGCCCAGCTACATTTGAATATTTTTGCTGGATGCTATAAATTTCTAGTTTCAGAGTCACTATTCAATCCCAGTTTCTCTTGCCTGTAAAACCACTGGGATTTGGCTTGTGCTTGTTAAATCAAGCTCAGGCAAGCAGGAGTCTGTGTAGAAGTCTGCAATTAAAGGATATTGACACCAGTTTTGCTGGCACTGATAGAGCAGGGACAGGAAGACTAGGTGTTACTATTAGTTTCCTCTCTTTTTCCAGGTCAATTGTGAGGTTCAGAACATCACCCTGGGGGCTGTAAGCTGCTGCTGATCCCGTGGATCTGTGGCTCCTCCTCATCTTCTTCAGACAAGTCTTGTTATGCATCTAGGCTGGTCTCAACTCAAGCTCTTCCTTGCTGAGCCTCCCAAGGGATGAGAGTCCACATATTAACCTGCACAACTGGGTCTTCTCATTTTCTTAATAGACAACTTATTCATGTGGGCCTGGGACAAAACTCATGTCCACAGCAGGTAGGTGTCCCACATACCAAGAGAGAAGGAGTAAAGATGCTATATAAATGTCTGCTGACTAGGGATGGTCTGGGTTTGCAACAGAAACCACGCAGACTAAGAACTTCTCCACTCGAGGCCCATGGGAGGGGCGATAGCCTCCAGGTCTACGAGCAAACATTATGGCCTGAAGGCAAGGTGGAACAAGGCATTCATCAAACATCAACAGTCAAGGATCAGAAAAGGTAAATATCTCTGTAAAAAGATCACACGAGTCTTAATCATATGAACTCTCCAGATCCACTCCTGGAGAAGAGCAAGCCTGGCAGCCTGAGCACCCATGTTGTTAGGATTGCATTGTCTCCGAGACCTTGTAGAAGCATCAAAGGTGCAATTAATACAGGTTGAATTTTTTTTCTCAGGGGCTCAATAGGACCAGGGCTCATAAAGATTAGATCAGTGGTTTAAAAGTATGTTTTTCATCCCTTTCAGAAGTTACTACCACTTACTGTGTGCTGTGTGCCAGAGGCTGCTGGGATCTGCTTTTCCTGGGTTTCTGGACATCTGAATTGTTTCTGCTTGTGAGCTGCTAGTGGAACGTAGGTAGCTTGAGTTTAGAACATATTCTTTTCACCAGTGCTTAATAGTTGTTCTTTATTCTTAATTATGCTGTCACAGTTAGCTTTCTAGTCCAGTAATTCTTTTAAAGTGCCTTTGTTTCTTTAATCTATAGATAGCATTGTTGTAGCTAAAGATAATCTCAGCAGAAACATGAGGAGGCAGTCATGCTCTGTCTTTATCTTCTAAAAAAGCTGTTCTAGCTATTGTTTTGTTGAAGATTCTGCAGTTTATCTTTTCACCTAAGACGCACAGACACACATAGACATACAGACATACACAGAGACATACAGACACACACACAGACACACACACACACACATACATAGACATACACACACAGAGAGACATACACACACAGACACACACAGACACACACAGACACACATAGACACACACGGACACACATAGACATACAGACACACACACAAACACACATAGATATACAGACACACACACAGACACACACACAGACACAGACACACACACAGACACACACAGAGACACAGACACACACACAGACACACATAGACATACAGACACACAGAGAGACACACAGACATACAGACACACACACAGACACACACAGACAGACAGACACAGACACATATAGACATACTAACACACACACAGACACACATAGACACACACACAGACACACACACACACAGTCATAGTCACACAGTGCTGAGCAAGGCGCTACAGAGTAGTGGGAAATTTAAATGTAGTCCTGCAGTTTCCTTGTTAGGAATCCTACAATTTCTCACATATTCTTTTCTGAAAGGTGTTTTTTTTTCATTGTTCATATTTTTTTATTTTTTATTAGATATTTTATTTACATTTCAGATGCTATCCCCTTTCCCCATTTCGCCTCCCTAGAAAACCCTTATCCCATGCCCCCTTCTCTTTTTTGCTTTTATACAATTGTTTTAATGTTAACCAAAGGCTTTATAAGTTTGGTAATACTCAATATCAATCAGAAGTGTAACCCAATACCCAACCTAGATATATCAACTATCTTTGACAGGCAGAGACATGTGAACATCTGCCTCCATGTCTGCCCTCTCTCTTTCTCTCTTTCATCACCTAGCTCATCCTCTCCTTCTCCTCCTCCTCTCCTTACTCTTCCTCTTCCTCTCCCTACTCCTCCCACATTAGATCCTCCTACATATCATCCTTCCTGTTAAAGTAAAACTTTTCTCTCAAAATACAATTAGAGACTAACGATACCAATTTGTGTCAGTAAGGTGCAAGATAGACCTAATACCCAGTCCATCACTTTGTTGACTAAGCAGAACCTCTGTCATCGCTCCTAACTAAAAGACTTAGTTCTGAACCTGGCTTTTTTCTTGGCTTTAGAATGAATGTCAGCTGAAAACCATCCTCTCAAATCTTTTCTCTCAAAGTAAATAACCAGGATTGGCTATGAGACTATAAGTCTTTAACCCCATCAGAAACCCAGAATGACTGAGTTAACTCAGATTATGGGAAGCACGAAGCATAGCTTCTAAAACTTAGCCAATTTATAGAGACCGCTGAACACATGGACAGTCCCTATACTACAAAACGTTGGAGCATCCGATCTTCAGCCTTCTGGCCCAGGATCATCTGACAGACGTAGTGATGCAGAATTATTAAGGGCTGATTACTCTGTCTTGGCAGATATAATCAGTCGACTATTCTGCAAGTGTGTCCTTTTCTGGACAGTAATTTGTCTGTAGATGGAAAGAGGCAATTCTTGCCTAGTGGCTGTCTCACCACAATTGGAATAACTCCAAAGATGCTCAATTTCTTCTTATAATCCAAGACAGGAAGCTGTCAGGAGCAGACAGGTCTCTAATCAAAATGAACATTAATACAGAGATCTTTGTAACGTCAATTCTGTGGACTTCTGACATTTTGAAAACCAACTATCCATGTAAGGCAATCTGGACTGTTGTCTGTTAACTCCTCTCAGCTATTTCTAAATAAAATATAGAAAACACCCTAACAATAAACTCAAAGCCGTGATTTTGCTATAGGCTCTTAACTCACAGTCTAACCATCTCAAATCAGTTAAAAAAGTTAAAGAAGGACTGGGTCTAAGTCTTGTATTCCTAAATGTGTTATATAGGCACAATGCCTATGAGAGTAACAATATTAATTTCACTTTTATATTAATAAGAAGCTCATACCAATAAAAACCTTAAATTTAAAATCAAAGTAAATTTTGTACCATTTAAGAAATTATAACTTCATTTTAATAACAATTATACATATTTCTACTACTAGGTTATGGCTATGCAATAAATCCTAGCTAATCCTCCCTGTTCCAACAAAACCACTACTTTTCCCTAAAAAGACAGCCCAATATTAACCACCTCAGTCCCCAAGCCCAGGGAATAGGGGCGCTGACTTTTCATTAACTTCTTCAAGCTGATTATGGGCATTGAGATATTAGAAGAGGGGCAAGGGGAAAAGTAAATTGATAAGCCTCTGACGCTGTGTCTTCACTGCATCCAGCTGGAATTCCAGGACATCAGAGGTTCAAGCAGGTTTGCTCAGCTTGCTTGATGAGTAGATATACCAAGGCTGTGTATTCTGCAATATACAATTCTCAAAACAAATTTTAGTATCAAGGTAATTTTTTGTTTGAATTCTGGAATCTAGTCTTGTGGCGGCCTGCCTCTGTCATGTCTAATCCATATAATTCTGGGAGTTTCTATGAGGGTGTGCTCCCACCCTCCTCCTATTCCCGCCTCCCTGCTCTCAAATTCCCCAACACTAGGGAATCCAAACTTTCAGGTACCAAGACTGTTCACTTCCACTGATGCCTGGCAAAACTACCCTCAACTACCTATACAGGTGGAGCCATGAGTCCCTCCCTTTGTGTTCTCGGGCTGGAGATTTTAGAATGGCTACTCCAGCTTGTTTCTTAGGACCATTTGCTTGAAAAATTGTTTTCTAGCCTTTAACTGTAGTGTAGTGTCTGTCTTTGTCACTGAGGTGGGTTTCCTGTATGCAGCAAAATGCTGGGTCCTGTTTATGTATCCAGTCCATTAACCTATGTCTTTTAATTGGGGAATTGAGTCCATTGATGTTAAGAGATACTAAGGAACAGTGATTGTTGATTCCTCTTATTTTTGTTATTAGAGGTGAAGTTATCTTTGTGTTGCTGTCTTCTCTTGGATTTGTTGGAGGAGGATTACTTTCTTGCTCTTTCTAGGGTATAATTTCCCTCCTTGTATTGGAGCTTTCCTGTTATTATCCTTTGAAATGCTGGATTTGTGGAAAGATATTGTGTAAATTTGGTTTTGTCTTGGGGTATCTTGGTTTCTCTATGTATGGTAATTGAGAGTTTTGTTGGTTATAGTAGCCTGGGCTGGCATTTGTGTTCTCTTAGGGTCTGTATGACATCTGTCCAGCATCTTCTAGCTTTTATAGTATCTGGTGAGAAGTCTGGTGTAATTCTGATAGGTCTGCCTTTATGTGTTACTTGGCCTTTTCCCCTTACTGCACTTAATATTCTTTATTTTGTGCATTTGGTGTTTTGATTATTATGTGACAGGAGGTATTTCTTTTCTGGTCTAGTCTATTTGGCGTTCTATAGGCTTCTTGTATGTTTATGGGCATCTTGTTTTTTAGATTATGGAAGTTTTCTTCTATAATTTTGTTGAAGATATTTATTAGTCCTTTAAGTTGGGAATTTTCACTCTCATCTATACCTATTATCCTTAGGTTTGGTCTCCTCATTGTGTCCTGGAATTTCTGGATGTTTTGTGTTAAGAACCTTTTGCATTTTGCGTTTTTTTGACAGTCGTGTCAATATTTTTTATGGTATCTTCTGCACCAGAGACTCTCTCTTCTATTTCTTGTATTCTGTTGGTGATGCTTGTGTCTATGACTCCTGATTTCCTTCCTAGGTTTTTCTATCTCCAGGGTAGTCTCCTTTTGTGATTTCTTGATTGTTTCTACTTCCATTTTTTTATGTCCTGGATGGTTTTGTTCAATCCCTTCACCTGTTTGGTTGTGTTCTCTTGTAATTCTTTAAGGGATTTTTGTGTTTCCATTTTAAGGGCTTCTACCGTTTACCTGTGTTCTTCTCAAATTCTTTGAGAGTGTTATTTATGTCCCTCTTAAAGTTCTCTATTATCATCATTAGAAGTGATTTTAAATATGAATCTTGCTTTCCTAGTAATGGGGAATTCAGGACTTTCTTGTGTGGGAGAAGTAGGTTCTGATGATGCCAAGTACCCTGTGTTGCTAATGCTTGTGTTCTTGAGCTTGCCTTTTGCCATCTGAATCTCCTTAGTGCTACCTGCCCTGTCTCTGACTGGAGCCTGTATTTCCTATTATCTTGGTTGTATCAGAACTGTGAGGGGTGGGTGTTGCTACTGGGGTAAGAGCTGGGGCCCAAAATCTGCTCAGTGCTCAGGCACAGACAGGAAAGTACCAGTACTCTGGGCCAGGAATGACTTCCTGGGTCCTAGTGGGTCCCAGTTACTCCCTGTTTGGGCCGGGTCTGAAAGGTGTTTTAAGACCAGCTTTTGTCAAGATGATAATGGGAAGAGGAAAATAAAAATGAGTAACATACGATCCCTAGCCTTAAAGGAACTCGCCACTATAAGAAAGGAAAGCAGACAAACACATAATAATTATGATCACACAGTAGAAAATGGCTATTTCTAAGAGTCTCATAAACAGTACAGCATTGGGAAGGAAAATTTTTTATCAAAGGTTTCCTAGGAAACAGAATACAAGTAATTCTGTTGGGCAAATGATGCTCTTCCTCTGAGTCCTCAAGTCATAAATGCCTCATTATCATCATCATTATTATTATTTATCAGATTGAATTGGTTGGGAAAATACTCTTACAATCTAACTCCCATTACTTTTTGTCCTTAGAGAAAATTCCAGGCTCTTAAGAGAGATGGAAATAAAGAACAGACAAAATGTAAGAGTCTTTCGGCTTGGGGTGTGTCCAGAAAAACACAAAGTCGAACATAGCCTCATGCTCTAGACAGCCAGACAAGAGTGGTGCTTGACTGGACACAAAATACATTTCTGAGAGCTTTGTTGGATGGAGAAACAAAGAGGCATGGGCATCAGAAACTGGAATGTCCATTAGTGGCCATTTCTTGAAATCTTACCAAATGATGGGAGAGTTCTAGTATTCTATAAATAGCACAGTGTGTGTGTGTGTGTGTGTGTGTGTGTGTGTGTGTGTGTGTGTGCATATCTGTGTGGTTAAAGATAACTTGCAGCCTGCTTTAGTGTATCCAGAAGAGGAACTTTGTATGTTACCAATACAAAGAAATGGTAAATATTTGAAATAATCAATTCACTTTTTAACCTGATACATTGCATGTATGTATCAAAACACTACATTATACCCTGGAGATACTTCATGAACAATTCTTATGTATTGGTTAAAAATAAAAAAGAATTTCTTCCATAAAGAGCATGAATGCAGAAATATAGAAGAGCCTGGAAGAAGGGGCAAACAGCGAACGTTTATAGCTGGAAAGCAGAGGAACGTTCAGGAAATGATTGAGACAATAGGAAAAATGATTCTTAACCTGATAATGGGGAGGTCCAGGCAATGATGCAATCCTACCCAGTATGCACTGAAGAATCCTCTTAAAACCTCTGGAATTTAATAGACTATTCTGTAAATGGAGGATAGAGTGGGGCTGGGGCTTATGGTAATAAAATAAAAAGAAAATGGCCAAAAGTCTGTTAAGAAACAGTCAGTTCTGGGGCTTCTCACTCTGTGGGACAAATGACTTTCTTTTCCAGCTCAACAAAAGTCCATGGCTTAGAAATTTTAGAGAGAGTAAATCAGAGCTGAAGATCTGTTCCTAAAGCATAGTAAGAGCTGTTGCAAGCTGGAGTGTCACACTGAAAATGCAAGGGCATTTTCACAGTGGCCACTGAGATACTAGCTATCCATGTTTTGCTTACAGGTTACAGCCATGATGCTGCAGACAGGAACAAACCCCTTTCAGAAGTCTGATGAAGTAAAAAGGAAAGACTGACAAACATTGCCAGTTAAAATGTCCCCAGCTAAATAAATTTGATTAACAATCAGCCCACAAGGATGTTCTGATTCAACAAGTATGCCTTGAGAATGTCTAATCACCTTTGTGGTCCCCACTCTTAAATATGAGCAGGCAGCACTTACTACATATCAGAAGAAGTCTAACATAGAAGATGAAGGAAGAAACAGGCATAACAAAATGAAAAACTGAGAGGAAACCTTATTTGATAAAAAGAATCTTCATAAAAATTCTTATTCTTGGTATCTAGTTTAAAGTGTGAAAAAATGCTGCTAACATGAAGCAAGAGCAAGGTTGCTAAGTAAGCATCCAAACAAACACCTCTAGGAGATTACAGGCATGACACCAGGACACTGGTGATGAACAGGAAGTGGACATATTACTTGCCAAATGTGCACATGTGCGTGAGCACACACACACACACACACACACACACACAGAGAGAGAGAGAGAGAGAGAGAGAGAGAGAGAGAGAGAGAGAGAGAGGATTAACAGTGCTTTTCAACCTTCCTCATTCTGAGACCCTTTAATACAGTTCCTCATGTTGTGGTGATTCCCAAACATAAAATTATTTTTGCTGCTACTTCATAACTGTAATTTTGCTACTGTTATGAATCGTGATGTAAATATTTTTGTAGATAGAGGTTTGTCAAAGACATTGTGAACCACAGGTTGTGAACCACAGGCTGAGAACCATTGGAATAGAAGAACAGTCCAGTCATGGAAGAAGGCTCTGTTGATAAATGTGCTGGCCATGCAAGAATGATTACAAGTTCAATCTCCAGAATCCATGTAAAAAAAAACTAAATATGGTGGTATACAGCTAACCCTAGCATTCATATGAAGGGATGACAAGTGGAAAGAGAATAACTGGCCAGCACTTCATGGGCTGGTCAGCCTGGTATAGTAGTGTAGAAGCCAAAGAGATGCTACCTTGGAAACAAGGAGAAAAGAAGAACTGACTTCAGAAATTGTCCCCTGACCTCCACACATGCAACATACAGTTATAAAGTAGCAATGAAAATGGCACATGAACCTGTCCCTATCTTCCTCCCTAACTTCTCTCTAACACACACACACACACACACACACACACACACTCACACACGTGCACATGCATACACATGACAATCTATACTTTTCAAGATTCAATCATGTGTGTATGTGTGCATGTGGTGTGTGTGTGTGCATGTGGTGTGTGAGTGTGTGTGGGGGGGTATATGGGAAAAAAGAAAGAGAGAGACAAATTATCAATAAAATCTCTCTTCTTTTTTCAGTTCTGGAGGTTGACCTCCAGCCTCTCACATGGCAGGCAACTATTCTTCCACTGGGCTATGTCACTAGCCCCCATTTAACCTTTAATTTTGAGACATGGTCTCTTTAGGTTGTTGCTTTGGCTGGCTTGGAATTTGTAACCCTCCTTCTTTAGCCTACATAGTAGTTGAGAGTTCAGGCTTATACCCTGAGGTCTGGTTTCAATGAAGTATCATAAGACAAAATATAGCCAAAATATGATGTTTGTTTTTGGTGGTGAGATGTGTTTCTTGGAGGCAGCAAAATGATGGATTCTGCTTTAATGATTTTTTTCAGTGCGCTAGTCTGTGTCTTTTGAGGGAATTGGGACCAGTAATATTCAGAGTTATTATTGAAGGATGTGTATAGATTGCTGTACCTAGAAAAGAGCAACATGAGGGATTCTGACTTTTAGTGATAGAATTTCCTTACATATTAACCAAGGCGGTGGATACATGAGCCCAAATATGATAAAATTCTCATATAATTAAGCACCCCATTACTATGGGTAAAATTAGAATTTTACTATTCAGTTTGGTGAATTGTATCAGTGTTAATATTCTGGCTTACCTGGTGAGCTCTGGATTAGAAAGAAACCCTGTCTCAGTAAATAAAGTGGAGAGTGATTGAGATAGTATCTGAGATCAACTTCTGGCTTCTACATGCATGTATACACATACTTGTGTACCTGCACACATGTGCCCATATGTGTACAAAGATGTATACCATATACACATGTACAAACACACAACATAAAATAAAAATAATAAATAACTGGTTAAAATGACAAACTTCATGCTTTATAACAAGAACAGGAAAATTGGAGAGGATAGAGATGTTCTCCATCTGGATTTGGTTGGTCATCAGATTTCATCAAAGTGAACATTTAATATGCTTTTGGATCTTCTTTCTCCTTCTTTTACTTAACCTGACTAAGAAGTTTGTCAGTTTTATTTATGTTTTTGAATAAGTCATTCATCTAGTGGTTGAGCAGATGTATCAGGGGATCTGCGAGCATGAAGGCCCGAGTATGGATCCCTAGAACCCACATACTAACATCATTTCAGGGTGAAAGGGTGAAAAACGTGTTGTAAGCAAATGAAGCTTTCTGACCGTAATGGAACTGGCTCAGATATAAACAGCTCAAAAATGACAGAAAGTGTACAAATGCATGTAGATTAAACAATGCACTATCTAATCATACATGGACACTGACAAAGTCAAGGATGGAATGAGATATTTCCTAAAATTGAATGAAAATGAAAATGTAAAGTATCAAAATCTGTGAGACACAATGAGAGCAGTCCCGTGACCATGAGGAGTGTTTCTGGCATGAAAGGCCCATGTAAAAATATTGGGAGAGATCTCAACTAACACATAAGCAGTAAGGTAATGATATGCCATAAAGCCTAGGAGAAGTAGGACAAGCCAGACCTCTAAACAGTAGACAGGAAGAAACCATCTAAATTGGGGCTGAACTTAACAAAATAGGAATTAAAAAAATACAAAGAATTAATGACATGAAGATCGGCTTGTTCAAGAAGATAAATAAAACCAACAAACTTCTTAGTCAAGCTGAGTAAAAGAAGGAAGAAGATCCAGTAAATGAAACTAGAGTTGAAAAGGGAGGTATTGCGACAGATACTAAAGGAAATAGAAAAGCAAAGAAGATGTCTCAAATTCTTTACAAAGCTAGTGTTGCTCTGATGTCGAAGTCAGGTAGAGACGTCACACACACAAAGAAGTAAATTACAGAATGATCTTGATGAACATAAATACAAAAATCACTAATAAAATATCCTGAAGCTGAATTCAACATGGCATCAAGATAATTCATCATGACCAAATTGGATTCCAATTATTCCATCAATGTAGGGATGGTTTGACATACATAATAAATAAATAAATAAACATAATTAATCACACTAATGAAATAAATCATCTCAGTAGATGTGGAAAAAGCTTTTGAAAAAAAATCCCAGTGACAGATGGACTAGGATACCTCCATGTAATGAAGGGTATATGTGACAAACCTGTGGCCATCATTATACTAAATAGAGAAAGACTTCAAAGGTATGCCAACGTATAACCTGGAACAATACACAGATGTAGTCTCTGCAAGTTTATTCAATACAGGGCTTGAAATCTTAGCCTAAACAACAAGAGAAGCAAACGGGAAAAGAAGAATCTGAAGTGGCCCCTTTTGCAGATGGCCTGGTTCTGTTCAGGAGCTCCACAGCTCCCTACAGGCTCCACAAACAAACAACCTCTTAGAGCTAATGAACACAGTCAGTAGAGTGGCAGGATAAGAAATTATCATACGAGAAATTACCATACGCTTCCTTTATACCAATGACACATCCACTAATAAAGACATCAGAGGAATAATCCCATTCACCACAGCCACATACAAACAGTTAAATATCTGGAAATAAACCTAATTAAGAAAATAAAAGTCTGCTACAATGAAAATTTAAAGACAATAAAGAAAGAAATTGAGAGAGACATTAGAAGAAATACTATACTCACTCATTGGAAGAATTAATATTATAAAATTGAGCGTCTTACCAAAAGCAATCTATAGATTTAAGACAATTATTATAGATTATTGTATTAAATATCTTCTGTGAAGAATCACAAAGCCATTCTTCACATATGGAGGCATGGAAGGCCAAAGACAGTCTGAACAATCCTGAGGAAGTACACTGCAGAGGCGTTATTATTTCTGGGCAAACTTATACTACTGATTTTTGTATATTAATTTTTTTCTTTTTTTAATTTAAAAATTTTTTATTCTTTACAAAGGTTACATTCTGACTGCCATTCCCCCACCTTCACTCCTCAAAGTCCGCTTTCATCCCCCACCCCCAATCCTGCCACTTTGGTGGAGTCTTTACAGTCTCCTGTGTGTGTAATTGTGATTGTGATTTGATATGATTGTGGTTACATATATGATTTACAAAGGGGGTTACCCTGATTTCTCCCTTTCCTCTCTGTGCCCCTTTAATTTGCCTCTCTCCTAATCTTAGAAATGTTTTGAAATTCCATCCCCCATTTAGTATTATATTGGCTGTAGGTTTTTCACATAGAGTCCTTATTATGTTGAGATATGTTCTTTCTATTCTGAGCTTCTTCAGGACTTTATTATGAAGGAACATTGGATTTTGTCAAAAGCCTCTTTTGTGCCTATGAAGATGACCACGTGGTTTCTGTCCTTGAATCCATTGATGTAATTTATAATATTTACATAGATTGAACCATCCCTGTGTTTCTGGAAATGGAGTCAACTTGGATATGAGGAATGATCTCTAGGGAAAATTTTTGAATTCTTTTTTTTTTTTTAACTAATTATTATTTGTTATTCTCTAATCCATTTTTTACAGTTCAGACTTCATTCCCCTCCTGGTCTGCCCTCTGACTGCTCCCCATCCCATCCCATACCTCCTCCTCCAACTCCCCCAAATCTCCAAGGAATGCCCCCCCACAACCCCACCAGGCCTCCTCACTCCCTGGAACCACAAGTCTCTCTAGGGTTAGGAGTGTCTTCTCTCACTGAGGCCAGACCAGGCAGTCCTCTGCTGTATATGTGTCAGGGGCCTCATATCAGCTAATGTATGCTGCCTGGTTGGTGGGTCTCTGTCTGAGAGATCTCAGGGTTCCAGATTAGTTGAGATTGCTGGTCTTCCCATGTGACTGCTCTCCTCCTCAGCTTCTTCCAGCTTTTTCCCAATTCAACCACAGGGGTCCCTGGCTTCTGTCCACTGTTGGTGTTCTAGTATCTGCCTCTGACTCTTTCAGCTGCTTGTTGGGCCTCTCAGAGGGCAGCCGTGATAGGCTCCTGTCTGTAAGCACACCACAGCATCAGTAACAGTGTCAGGGCCCCGGGCCTCCCCTTGAGGTGGATCCCAGTTTGGGCCTGTCACTGGATCTCCTTTCTCTCATGCTCTTCTCCATTTTTGTCCCTGCAGTTCCCTCAGACAGAAACAATTCTGGGTCAGAGCTTTTGACTGTGGAACCAATTCTATCCCTCCACTTGATGCCCTGTTCTTCCACTGGAGGTGGGCTCTACAAGTTTACCCTCCCCACTGTAGAGCACTTCATCCAAGGTCTCTCCCTTTGAGTCCTGAGAGTCTTTCACCTCCCAGGTCTCTAGTACATTCTAGAGGGTCCCCCCACCTCCCACAATGAAAGAATGGATACAGAAAATGTGGTTCATTTACACAATGGAATACTACTCAGCTATTAAGAATGAGGACATCATAAGTTTTGCAGGCAAATGGTGGAACTAGAAAATATTATCTGGAGTGAGGTAACTCAGACCTAAAAGGACACACATGGTATGTACTCACTAATAAGTAGATGTTAGCCAAAAAAGTACAGAATACCTAGGACACAAGCTACAGAACTCAAGGTTAACAAGCCGAAAGACCCAAGTGAGGATGCCTCAATCCCATTTGGGAGGGAGAAGAAAGCAGCCAAGGGGTGGTGGAGGGCAGAAGGAGGGAGGGAGGGACCTGGATGGGAGAAGGATGGAACATCAGGTATTGGGGAGGTGGAGGAACAGGCCTGAAGCCCCAAAGGCCAGCAGAAAGAACGGAAATAGGCGACCTTGGGAGGTAGGAAAGTTTTGAATTCTATTTGTAACTATTTTGTTGAGAATTTTTGTGTTTATGTTAATTAGAAAAATTGGTATGCAATTTTCCTTTTTGTTGTGTCTTTATTTGGTCTTGGAATCAGGGTAATACTGGAATTTCAAAATGAGTTTAGATGGTTCCTTCATTTTCTATTTTATAAAATATTTTGAGAAACATTGGTATTAGTTCCTCGTTAAAGGTCTGGTAAAACTCTTCAGTGAACCAAGTGTCCCTAGACTGTTTCTCAGCTGGGAGATATTTAAATACTTGTTAGAGATCCATTTAGACTATTTTGGTAGTCTCTATGCCATTTTAAATATACTCTCTTTGTTCTGTGTGTCTTGTGTTATGATTATAATATGACAAGGGCAGCTGTTTGATCCCAAATGCCTCCTGTGTCTGGATTAGCAACTTTTCCCCTTACTCTGGGAAATATTCCTTTTAAAAGGAAAATTCTATGTATAACCCATCTGTAGATTTTGTCTGTTCCAAGTATCATACATAGTTTGGAATTCCCACTGACAACTTTCTATGCTTTTATTTTTGCCCTTGTTTGCTTGCCCCACTTCCCCCATCCAGTCTTTAATCTCAGCTGTTTTGTCCTTCCTTGATCCATTCTGTTGCTAGGAGTTTCTACAGTGTCTTTTTCTTTAACGTACTGTGTTTTTTTTCTTTTGTCAAATTCCTCTTTTATACTTCTTGTCCCTTATTTCACTTAGCTATTCGTGTCCTCAGTAATGAGCTTAATTTTTCTTTGATTTCTTTGAAACATCTTAATAATCATTCTTTTTGAGTTTTCTCTCTAGAATTTTATATGACTCACTCTCATTAGATCCTATTATTACAAGATTAGTAATTTTTCGAGGAGTTATGTCTTGGATCTTTTTTGTTTCTTATGTTAATGTCTTGGGACTTTTGCATCTGGTGTTATTTCTTTGCCTTGAAAGATCAGTTATCTTCTTTCAGCTGAGGTATTTGCAATGTTCATATCATATTCAAATCACATCACATTTTGGCTTTTCTCATTTTTATTGGTTCTTTGGGAATTTCACAGAATGCCTTTCCTCACAGTTTCCACAACTCAGATTCATCCCAACTTAACGTCAGTTTTCTTTTGTTAACCTGTCAAGAACAGCTCATGCTGCCCATACACTCTTGGATGTATGGATCTCTCTGGAGGGTGGTCTACCTACCAGGGGTTGCACTCTTAAAGAAAACTGACTCTTCTTCCCCCAGCAGCTGTTAACTGTCTATATAGTTCCTTAGCTAGGCATGGGACTTTGAGCTCACTTCCCCTCTTCATGCAAAAACTTTGTCTGGCTTGATCCTGCACAGGCCTTGTGTATGCTTCAATGTTGTGAACCCAATATGTTCAACTACCTTTCCATGTCCAGAAAACTGTGTTTCCTTGTAATCATCTACCACCTATGGCTTTTGCAATCTTTCTGTGCCCTCCCTCCCTCCCCCTGCCAGTTCTGCCCTAATTCCCAAGCCTTGAATAAAGAGGGTATAATACAGATGTTCTGTTTAGGCCTGAGAATTCAACAGTCTCTTCCTCTGTGTACCCTGCTCAGTTGTGGGTCTCTTTGTTAATGAACACTTACAGCATCAAGAAGCTTCTCTGATGAAGAATGACTAACGCAGTAATTTGTGGGTATAATAATAAGTCGTTAGGAGTTGGTTTAATACTATGTCCATTTAGCAGAGTAATTGTATTACCTTCTCCCTTAGGGCCTATGACCTGTCTAGCCACAGGTTATGGGTCATAAGAACACTGCCAGATAATGGTTTCAACTTGTGTAGCAGGTTTTAGGTGCAATAAAAATATAGTTGGTAACTCCCATAACATCCGTGCCATTAATGTACCAGTGGTCATGTCAGGCTGGTCTCTGTTGTAGCTTATAGGGATCAAACCTGGGCAGTATTTGTGATTGCCTTTCTCTTCTGGTGGTGTGGAACATTACACCACTATGAAGCTAGTAAGTAGAATGTAAATTCCAGATGAACATCAACTTGATTTCTCCTTGTTATACAAATTTAGTGTATGGTGTCCTTAGTAATAGGGTCTTGTAGGCATAAATCTTATGCAACCTACTTTTAATAAGGGTTCAACTTCTCCTCTAGCCACCACCCAGCAGAGGTCGTGGAAGAGAAAAGTTATTAGGATATGGGAGGAAGTGGACCTGTTCAGCAATAGTTCTTTGGGGTGAGTTCGATCTTCCTTCTCAGCAGTTCAGACCCGTAGCAAACACCAAATATGACTCAGCAGCTACAGTCCAGTGCTTTCAGCAAGCAGACACCAGGCACAAACCAGCAGCTGTAGTTCAACCCTGAAGAAGCCACCAGTCTCACCAACCAGCCTGAGGCAAGGCTACAGAAGCGGGCAAGTTGCCTGCAGGAACCTGTAGAGCACTTCTTGGGTGAGTTTCTCTCAGTGGCAGCATTATTACAAGTTGAGCTCAACAATGCTGTGTAAAGCAAACGGATACATGTGTGTCTTTAGCAAAGAATAATGAGGCGGAGCAAAGCAAACCGAAGCCCAGTGCTCCTCTTCCACTGTCTGTGGGGTCATAGTTATACTTCTTTATTCTGGGTCCCTTCATGTCTTTGCTATATCAAAACATTCTTTCACCGTGTCTGCTTCAGGAAAATGTGCTTTCACGTGTTTGCTTTGGCAAGACATCCTTTCACCTGTGTGCCCCAGGAAACCATCATTTGCCATAACTTTCCAAAGAAACTAGAAGTTTCCACTTCAGGGTCTTACTGTCAAGTTATGATGGGTTAACCAAAAGTATTGGAAATAGCGTGGAAAGTTTGGGGGTCCATTGGATTTCTCTTGCTAGTGAATCCAAAGGAGACAACCCATTCCTGGAACTTATCTTTTTTGTTTGTTATCCTGTGAAGTCCTGTAGAGTCACTATTGTCCCATTATGGGTGTCTTAGTTAGGGTTTTACTCTGTGAACAGACACCATGACCAAGGCAAGTCTTATAAGGAGAAGATTTAATTGGGGTTGCTTTACAGATTCAGAGGTTCAGTCTATTATCATCAAGGCAGGAACATGGCAGCATCCAGGCAGGCATGGTGCAGGCAGAGCTGAGAGTTCTACACCTTGTTCAAAAGGCAAACAGAAGACTGGTTCCCATGTGGTTAGGAGAAGGGTCTTAATACCCACCCCACAGTGACAGACTTCCTCCAACAAGGCCACACCTCCTAATTGTGCCACTCCCTGGGCCAAGCATATTCAAACTACAGTGGGGTAGTGTTTAACCTCTTTACATATGTGCCCGAGTTTTTAAATGCCTTCAGTGTTAGTTGTAGCTCAATCCCAGATGCTCTCATCCTCCCTGAATCTCCCTCTGCATTAACCTCCTGTACTATTATATCCCTTTAAGCCTTTGTAGCAGTTCTGTCTCCCTCCCGAGATGACCCACATGCACCCTAATAACTTTCTTGACCTTTGTGGCTATTTCAAATGAAGCACAAGTATCCGAAGATTTAAAGTTGACTTCCACAAAGGAGGGAAAACATGTAAGATTTGTGGGTCTTGGTTATCTTATTCAGAATGATTGCTTCCATCTGCACCTATTTGTTTGTAAATTTTATAATTTCTCCTAACAGCTGAATGGTATCCCACTGTGTAAATGTAACACATTTTCATTATGCATTCACCAGCTGATGGACTTTAGACTGTTTCCATTTCCTGGTTATTGTGAACAGAGCAGAACTGAGCATGGATGAGCAAATGTCTCAATAGGAGGGTAACTTGGGGCATATGCTCAAGAGAGGTACAGCTGAATTATGTGGCAGCTCTATTTCTTCTGCCTTCTTCAGGGCTCTTCACACTGATTTCCACGGTGGGTGTACCAGTTTGCATTTCCAGCCACAGTGACCAGCAGTGAGTAGGTTTCGTTTCCCTGTATTCACACTAGCATTTGTCAGCATGTGAGTTTTGTTGTTGTGTTGTTGATTTTTGTTTTTAGTTTGGTTTAGTTTGGCTCTTAGCCATTTTTATTTGGGTAAGACAAAATCTGAAAATAGTTTTAATTAGCATGTCCTGATGGCTAAGGATGCTGAATACTGTTAAACATGTTTCTCAGTCATTTGTATAATGTCCTTTTGAAAAGTCTGTTTTATTCCACTACCACTATCCCCTTTTGTGAGACAGGGTCCCTCTCTATAATCGTTGCTGTTCTGAAACTCACTGTGTAGAACAGGCTAGTCTAAAACTCACAGAGATCTTCTTGCCTCTAATTTTACCCCTGCTTCCTGAGTGGTGGGATTAAAAATATGTTACATTACATATTTTTAATATTACAACCCCTCCCCCGCATCTTCCATGTTTCAGTTAGGTTTGCTTACTTGATTTTTTTAAATTAATTTTTTATTGGATATTTTATTTACATTTCAGATGTTATCCCCTTTCTCCCTTTCCCCCCCACCTAGAAACCCTCTATCCCATCCTCCTTCCTCCTGTTTTTATGAGGATGTGACCCCACCCACTCACCCACTCCCACCTCCCCACTCTCGAATTCCCCTACACTGGGGCATCTCGCCTTCACAGGACCAAGGACATCTTCTTCCATCTATGCCCAACAAGGCCATCCTCCCCTGCATATACAGCTGGAGTCATGGGTCCCTTCCTATGTGCTCCAAGGCTGGTGGTTTAGACTCTGGGAGCTCTGGTTGGTTGGTATTGTTGCTCTCCCCATGGGGCTGCAAATCCCTTCAGCTCCTTCAGTCTTCTCTTTAACTTCTCCATTGGGAACCTCACGATCAGTTCAATGGTTAGCTCTGAGCATCTGCCTCTGTATACGTCAGACTCTGGCAGACCTCTAAGGAGACAGCTATAGCAGGCACCTGCCAGCATGCACTTCCTGGCATCCATATCAGTGTCTGCCTTTGGTGACTGCACATGGGATGGATACCCAGGTAGAGCAGTTTCTGGATGGCCCCTCCTTCAGTTTCTGTCCCACACTTTGTCTCCATATTTGCTTCCATGAGTATTTTGTTACTCCTAAGAAGGAACGAAGCACCCACACTTTGGTCTTCCTTCTTCATGAGCTTCATGTGGTCTGTGAGTTATATCTTGGGTATTGCAAGCTTTTGGGCTAATATTCACTTATCAGTGAGTGCATACCATGTGTGTTCTTTTGTGACTGGGTTACCTCAGGATGATATTTTCTAGTCCCATTCATTTGCCTAAGAATTTCATGAATTCATTGGTTTTAATAGCTGAGTACCATTGTGTAAATGTATCACATTTTCTGTATCCATTCCTCTGTTAAAAGACATCTGAGTTCTTTCTAGCTTCTGGCTATTATAAATAAGGCTCCTATGAAAATAGTGGAGCATGTGTCTTTGTTATATGTTGGAGTATCTTCTGGGTATATGCCCAGAGTGGTATAGCTGGGTCCTCAGGTAATGCTTTGTTCAATTTTCTGAGGAACTGCCAGACTGATATACAGAGTGGTTGTATCAGGTTGCAATCCCAGCAACAATGGAGGAGTGTTCCTCTTTCTCCACATCCTCACCAGCATCTGGTATCACCTGAGTTTTTGATCTTAGCCATTCTGACTAGTGTGAGGTGGAATCTCAGAGTTGTTTTGATTTGCATTTTCCTGATGACTAAGGATGTTGAACATTTCTTTGGGTGCTTGTCAGCCATTTAAGTTTCTTCAGTTGAGAATTCTTTGTTTAGCTCTGTACCCCATTTTTTAATAGGGTTATTTGGTAGTCTGGAGTCTAATTTCTTGAGTTCTTTGTATATATCAGATATTAGCCCTCTATCAGATGTAGGATTGGTAAAGATCTTTTCCCAATTTGTTAGTTGCCATTTTGTCCTATTGACAGTGTCCTTTGATTGACAGAAGCTTTGCAATTTTATGAGATCACATTTGTCAATTCTTGATCTTAGAGCATTAGCCATTGGTGTTCTTTCAGGAACTTTTCCCCTGTGCCCAAGTATTCGAGGCTCTTCCCCACCTTCTCTTCTATTAGTTTCAGTGTATCTGGTTTTATGTGAAGGTCATTTATCCACTTGGACTTTAGCTTTGTACAAAGAGATAAGAATGGATCGATTTGCATTCTTCTACATGCTGACCTCCAGTTGAACCAGCACCATTTGTTGAAAATGCTGTCCTTTATCCACTGGATGGTTTTAGCTCCTTTGTCAAAGACCATAGGTGTGTGGGTTCATTTCTGGATCTTCAATTCTATTCCATTGATCTTCCTGCCTGTCTCTGTACCAATACCATGCAGTTTTTATCACTATTGCTCTGAGTCAGTTTGAGGTCAGGGATGGTGATTTCCCCAGAAGTTCTTTTGTTGTTGAGAATAGTTCTCACTATTCTGGGTTTTTTGTTATTCCAAATGAATTTGCAAATTACTCTTTCTATCTCTATGAATAATTGATTTGGAATTTTGGTGGAGATTGCATTGAATCTGTAGATTGCTTTTGGCAAAATGGCCATTTTTACTATACTAATACTGCCAATCCCCGAGCATGAAAGATCTTTCCATCTTCTGAAATCTTAGATTTCTTTCTTCAGAGACTTGAAGTTCTTGTCATACAGATCTTTCACTTGCTTGGTTAGATTCACATCAAGGTATTTTATATTTTTTGTGACTATTGTGAAGGGTGTCATTTCCCTAATTTCTTTTTCTGTTTATCCTTTGAGTAGAGGAAGGCTACTGATTTGTTTGAATTAATTTTATATCCAGCCACTTTGCTGAAGTTTATCAGGTTTAGGAGTTATCTGGTAGATGCTTTGGGGTCACTTAAATATACAATCATATCATCTGCAAATAATGATATTTTGACTTCTTCCTTTCCAGTTTGTATCCCTTTGATCTCCTTTTGTTGTCTAATTGCTCTGGCTAGAACTTTGAGTACTATATTGAGTAGGTAGGGTGAGAGTGAGCTGCCTTGTCTAGTCCCTGATTTTAGTGGGATTGCTTCAAGTTTCTCTCCATTTAGTTTGATGTTGGCTACTGGCTTGCTGTATATTGCTTTTACTATGTTTAGGTACGGGCCTTGAATTTCTGATCTTTCCAGGACTTTTACCATGAAGGGATGTTGAATTTTGTCAAATGCTTTCTCAGCATCTAGTGAGATGATCATGTGGTTTTTTTCCTTTGAGTTTGTTTATATAGTGGATTACGTTGATGGATTTCCGAATATTGAATCATCCCTGCATTCCTGGGATAAAACCTACTTGATCATGATGGATGATTGTTTTGATGTGTTCTTGAATTCAGTTTGCAAGAATTTTATTGAGTATTTTTGCATTGATATTCATAAGGGAGATTGGTCTGAAGTTCTTTTTCTTTGTTGTGTCTTTGTGTGGTTTAGGTATGAGCATAATTGTGGCTTCATAGAACTAATTGGGTAGTGTTCCTTCTGTTTCTATTTTGTAGAATAGTTTGGAGAGAATTGGTATTAGGTCTTCCTTGAAGGTCTGATAGAATTCTGCACTAAAACCATCTGGTCCTGGGCTTTTTTTTGGTGGGGAGACTTTTAATGACTGATTCTATTTCTTTAGGGTTTATGGGACTGTTTAGATGGTTTATCTGCTCCTGATTTTAACTTTGGCATCTGATATCTGTCTAGAAAATTGTCCATTTCATCCAGATTTTCCAGTTTTGTTGAGTATAGGCTTTTGTATATAGGATCTGATGATTTTTTGAATTTCCTCAGTTTCTGTTGTTATGTCTCTGTTTTCAGTTCTGATTTTATTAATTTGGATACTGTCCCTGTGCCGTCTGGTTAGTCTGGCTAAGGGCTCATCTAGCTTGTTGAGTTTTCTCAAAGAACTAGCTCCTGGTTTTGTTGATACTTTGTATAGTTCTTTCTGTTTCTACTTGGTTGATTCCAGCCCTGAGTTTGATTATTTCCTGCCATCTACTCCTCTTGGGTGTATTTGCTTCTTTTTGTTCTAGAGCTTTCAGGTGTGCTGTCAAGTTGTTAGTGTATGTACTCTCCAGTTTTTTTCTTTTTTCTTTTTTCCTGTAGGCACTTGGGGCTATGAATTTTCCTCTTAGCACTGCTTTCATTGTGTCCCATAAGTTTTGGTATGAAGAGCCTTCATTTTCATTAAATTCTAAAAAGTCTTTAATTTCTCCATTTTTTCCTTGAGAAGAGCATTGTTCAGTTTCAATGTGCATGTGGGCTTTCCATTGTTTTTGTTATTATTGAAGACCAGCCTTAGTCTGTGGTGATTTGATAGGATGCAAGGGATTATTTCAATCTTTTTGTATCTGTTGAGGCCTGTTTTGTGACCAATTGTATTGTCTATTTTGGAGAGGGTACCATAAGGTGCTGAGAAAAAGGTATACTCTTTTGTTTTAGGATGAAATGTTCTATGGATATCTATTAAATCCATTTGGTTCTTAACTTCTGTTAGTTTCACTGTGTCTCTGTTTAGTTTCTGTTTCCATGATCTGTCCATTGCTGAAAGTGGGTTGTTGAAGTTCTCCACTATTATTGTGTGAGGTGCAAT
The DNA here is from genome assembly GCA_030674055.1 of Rhabdomys pumilio. Taxonomy (NCBI): domain Eukaryota; kingdom Metazoa; phylum Chordata; class Mammalia; order Rodentia; family Muridae; genus Rhabdomys; species Rhabdomys pumilio. The sequence goes on along the minus strand of JANHMN010000002.1, from coordinate 193,195,975 downwards.
GTGTGCTTTGAGCTTTAGTAAAGTTTCTTTCATGGATATGGGTCCCCTTGCATTTGGAGCATAGATGTTCAGAACTGAGAGTTTATCTTGGTAGATTTTTTCTTTGGTGAGTATAAAGTGTCCTTCCTTATCTTTTTTGATAACTTTTGGTTGAAAGTTGATTTTATTTGACATTAGAATGGTTACTCCAGCTTGTTTCTTGGGACCATTTGCTTGGAAAATTGTTTTCCAGCCTTTTACTCTGAGGCAGTGTCTGTCTTTGTCACTGAGATGTGTTTGCTATATGCATTAAAATGTTGGGTCCTGTTTATGTATCCAGTCTATTAGTCTATTTCTTTTTATTGGGAAATTGAGTTTATTGACGTTAAGAGATATTAAGAAAAAATGATTGTTGCTTCCTGTTAATTTTGTTCTTAGAAAAAAAATTATATTTGTGTAGCTATCTTCTTTTGGGTTTGTTAGAAGACTACTTTCTTGCTTTTTCTAGGTTGTAGTTTCCCTCCTTGTGTTGGAGTTTTCCATCAATTATCCTTTGAAGTGCTGGATTTGTGGAAAGATATTGTGTAAACTTGCTTTTGTCATGCAATATCTTGGTTTCCACATCTATAGTGATTGAGAGTTTTTCTGGGTATAGTAGTCTGGGCTGGCATTTGTGTTCTCGTAGGGTCTGTATGATATCAGTCCAGGATCTTCTGGCTGTTATAGTCTCTGGTGAGAAATCTGGTGTAATTCTTATAGGTCTGCCTTTATGTGTTACTTGACCTTTTTCCCTTACTGCTTTTAATATTTTTTCTTTGTTTTGTGCATTTGATGTTTTGATTTTTATGTGACAGGAGAAATTTCTTTTCTGCTCTAGTCTATTTGGAGTTCTGTAGGCTTCTTGTATGTTCATGGGCATCTCGTTCTTTAGGTTAGGAAAGTTTTCTTCTATAATTTTGTTGAAGATATTTATTGGCCCTTTAAGTTGAGAATCTTCACTCTCATCTATACCTATTATCTTGATGTTTGGTCTTGTCATTGTGTCCTGGATTTCCTGGATGTTTTGGGTTAGGAGCTTTTTACACTTTGCATATTCTTTGACAGTTGTGTCAATGTTTTTCATGGTATCTTCTGCACATGAAATTCTCTCTTTTATCTCTTGTATTCTGTTGATTATGCTTGTATCTATGACTCCTGATCTCTTCCCTAGGTTTTCTATCTCCAGGGTAGTCTCCATTTGTGATTTCTTTATTGTTTCTACTTCCATTTTTAGATCCTGGGTGGTTTTGTTTAATTCCTTCACCTGTTGGTTGAGTTTTTTTTCAATTCTTTAAGGGATTTTTGTGTTTCCTCTTTAAGGGCTTCTACCTGTTTACCCATGTTCTCCTGTATTTCTTTAAGGAGTTATTTATGTCCTTCTTAAAGTTTTCTATTATTATCATGAGAAGTGATTTTAAATTTGAATCCTGCTTTTCTAGTGTGATGGAGTGTCCAGGACTTGCTGTGGTGGGAGAACTGGGCTCTGATGATGCCAGGTGACTTTGGTTTCTGTTGCTTATGTTCTTGTGCTTGCCTTTTGCCATCTGGTTATTTCTAGTGCTACCTGCACACACTGTCTCTGTTTGGAGCCTGTCTCTCCTGTTATCTTGCTTGTGCCAGAACTCCTCAGAGTCCAGCTCTCATCCTGTGATCCTGAGCTCCTGGGTGTGTGGGTTCCTGGGACTCAGGCTGCCTCTGGGATCCTGAAATTCTATAATCCTGGGAGTGTTAGAGCTCTTGAGAATCCAATTTCCTCAGTGTCTCTGAGTACAGGAGATTCTCCACTGCTCTGAGTGCAGTGGTTCTTCTGCTGCTTTGAGTACAGTGGTTCCTCTTAGATGGGTCAGGATATGGTGTCTTCATGGGAACAGACCAGCTAGGAGTCTGCCCCAACAGAAAAGACCAAGTGAGCTTGGTTTTTAATTTTTATACTAACACTCTGTCCAGTGTATAGCTGGTAAGGATTTATTTTCCTAAGTAGGCTGCCTCTTCATTCAGATGATGGTATCCTTTGTTATACAGGTGATTTTTAGTTTGATGAGATCCCAATTTATTGCTTGTTGCTTTTAATGCTTGTGCTATTGGAGTCCTGTTCAGAAAGTTTCTTCCTCTGTCAGTGAGCTCAAGTACATTCCCTAATTTCTCATCCATCAGATTCAGGGTACCAGGTTCTATCTTGAGTTCTTTTATCCATTTCATGTTGAGTTTTGTGAAAGACTTACATCTCACCTTGACAGATAAGGATCACGTTTCATTCTTCTACATGTAGCTATCCAGTTTGACCAGAATATTTTGTTGAAGATTCTGTCTTATCTCCAATGTATATTATTGGCCTCTTTGTAAAAAAAAAAATCAGTTGTCTGTTGGACTTTGGGTTCATGTGTGAATCCTCAATTCTATTTCATTGGTCAAACAATCTACTTTTATGCCAGTATCATGCTGTTTTTATTATGATTGCTCTAATATAACTTGAAATATGGGGCAGTGATATATCCCTGTGTGTGTGTGTGTGTGTGTGTGTGTGTGTGTGTGTGTGTGTTGGCTATCCTAAAACTACCTAATTTCTTTAAAGTTGTGGTAGGGAGTGCATTGAATATGTGAATTGCTTTTGGTAGAATGACCACTTCATAGTACTAGTCTTACTAATCCATGAGCATGGGAGGTCCTTCTGCCTTCTGGTGTTGTCTTCAAATTTATTTTTAATACCTTAAAGTTTTCATTTTACAAGACTTTCACCTCCTAATTAGATTGACTCCAAGACATTTTTGAGTCTACTGTGAATGCAATTGCTTCCATGATTTCTTTCTTGATATGTTTCTCACTCATGTATAAGAAGGCTACTGCTTTTGGTGTGTAATTTTATATCTTGCTACTTTGTTGACTGCATTTGATTAGCTGCAAGAGTCTTTAAGGTCTTTTATTTACAGAGTTATATTGTCTGCAAGAAAGAATACATTGACTGTGGCTCCTGTTTGTACCTTCCTTATCTTCTTCATTTATTTTTATTGCTTTATCTTAGCCTTCCAGTACAATATTGGTTATAAAGGAGAGAGTAGACATTCTTATTCCTCTCTTAGTTCTTATTTTAGAGGGAAGTGCTTTGATTTTTCTCTACTTAGCAAGATGTTGACTGTGGGCATGCTGTATATTGCCTGTATTTGAGATATGTTCCCTGTATTTCTAGATTTCCTAGAACTTTAATCGTGATTGAATGTTGAATTTTGTCAAACAAATTTTGCCTAATGAAATGATCATGTGGTTTCTGTCTTTTATGGTCCATTTATGTCATGGGTTACATTTATTAATTCCCTATTTTTGAATCATCTGTGCTTCTGAGATAAAGCCAACATGATCAATGTGAATTATCTTTTTGATGCATTCTTGAATCTAGTTTACAAGTATTTTATTGAGGATATTTGAATGTTCATCAGAGATATTGGTCTAAAATTTCCTTTTTTGTTTGGTCTTTGTATGGTCTTGGTTTAGGAGTAATACTAGCTTCTTTGAAAAAAATGGAAATGTTCTTTTATTTTCTGTTTTGTGCAATAATTTTAAGAGTATTGGCATTAATTTTTTTTGAAATTCTGATAGAATTCTGTGCTGAATTTATCTTTTATAGGCTTTTTTAACTAACACTTCTATATCACTGAAAGTTAAGACTAGTTAAAATCTTGTTTTTGTTATATTGATTTAGCTTTTGTAGGGCATATATATATAT
>JANHMN010000002.1:193143483-193192229 GCA_030674055.1 Rhabdomys pumilio | reverse complement strand
ATTTTGTTAATGTTTTCAAATAATCAACTGTTTTAATTGATTCTTTGTATTTTTGTTATTGTTTCTATTTCTTGATTTCAGCACTTACTTTGACTATTCCTGTCTACTTTGGGCTAGGTATTTGGTGTTGCTTTTCTGAGACATTGAGGTACTGATTTTTTCTTTATGCAGTTATCACCCAGTAGTGTATTTTTTAATTTCCGTGAGTTTTTTTTCTTTCTGTCCTTTTTTCTTTTTTACTTTTTATTGATTCTTTGTGAATTTCACATCATGCTTTACAGTCCCATTCATCTCCCCTTCCCCTTATACCTGCCTTCCACCCTTGCAACCTCCTCCCTCAACCAAGAAAATAATATCTCGTTGTGGAAGCTGTAGTGTGTCACAGTATGTCCTACAGTATACCCTTTTGTCCACACTTCTTTTCTCTCAAGTGCTCATTTCAGTGACTCATTGGTTTGATGCCTCTGGCTTCTGCTATTCTATCACTACTAGAATATCCTCTCAGATATTCTGTTGTTGGCCTGTGTCATGGAGAGCCGTAATTTTGGATTTGTAGGACTCGCCCCTTCATGCAGGCTAGAGGTTCATTGATGTGGCAGATGTTGGTGTAGGCCTGAGAGGTATCTGAGTTTTCCTGCTCTCCGGCTTTCTGGGCCAACTCACCAGCAACCCCTCAACCAGCACCATCTCTACCCTGCTGCCCAGATAAGGTGGAGGGCCCACTCTCCCAAGTGTTGTAGTTGGTGAGGGGCATGGCCAGTTCTCCCATTCTCATGATCCTGGGGTAAGCTCTCCCACCTGCCATAGATGGTAAAGGACTAGGAAGGGGAGGAGGGCATCTCTCCCTCATCTGCACCACTACCCAGCAGGTAATGAGAGGCAAGGGGAAAGAGGGTATCTCTATCTTCTGTGCCACTGCAGGGGAGAATAGCGGTAGGGCCAGCTGTCCCACACTCCTATCCTAGGGCTGGCTCAATTGCAATGTAATGTGTGTCTGAGTGTGTGTAATGTGTGTCTGAGTGTGTGTGTGTGTTCTCTTAAGTACTGCAGCTGGCTGCTAGAGGTGGGGTCAGCTCTCCTGCTCTCATGCCCCCCAGGGATTGCTCTCCCACAATGCCCAGGCAAGGGGTGGAGACATTTCTGCACAGCCCTCAGACCTCAACATGTTCCTGGATGGCATTCTAGACTAGGAATGCACTCCTGGTCTTTGGTGGTAACAGATTCCTGCTGCTGCAGAGCCATAGACCCAGCTTTGGCCCTTAGTGACACCACAGGCCAGGACCCCACCATGGTTTCAGGTAGCAACACTGCTCACATCAGGCTGTTCCTCACTACCTTTGAGTCTCCAGTTCTGCCTTTCTTCATTTTGCCCACACCCTTCTGCTTCTCTTTCTCTTCAATTTCTCCACAGCTTACTTGGTCCTCTTAGTGGTGCCCTGGGTCTCTGAGTGTCTAAGATCATCTCAGGAGTGCTCTCAGGTGTGTTATAACCTGATTTTACATTATGGCCCTAGGCAGGGGTTATCTAGGACACGGTCTGCCCCCCACCCAGGGGGCCTAGTCATCTCAGGTTAGTTCCCTGTCTAGACCCCATGGAGCTGGTCTGGTGGTCATCTCAGGCTCACCTGGCCTCCCCAAGTGGTCTCTTGCGAGGATAGTCTGCCTCGGGCATCTTCCTTCCTCGGGCTGCCACCAACAGCACTGTGCAGTTTATTAACCATTCAAGTACAGTAGCATCTTGTGAGATTGGGACAGAATTGGGATTGCAAAGTGAACAGATATTCAGCATCTAATGGGTTGGAAGAAGCCACTACATTCTCTTCACGTCTTCCACAGTCAATACAGTACTAGCCATTAACCCAGCACATCGAGTGTGCCCGAGTGGAAAAGATGCAATGAGGAAAATAGCTACACTAGAAAGACCAACATTTTAAAAAAGAGTAAAACACTTCCAGTTTCTCCCACTGAGCCCCTAAAACATCTCATGGTCTGGATCTACCTATATGGTCCTACATCAGCTTCTAGACTATCTGTCAGGAGGGGAAAAGTAAATGACACTGGCCAGTACGGTCTTTGGATATCTAGGAAGGGGTCGGGGAGAAAGTCAGTTCTTGGAACAACTTAGTCAGCCTTGGTCTTGTCCACGGGGGTCTTTGGATTCTTGGTTCTTCCACACCTTTTCAACATGCTTGTCCTTCTCTTGCAAACGCTCCAGCTAGGCAGCTGTTTGCACTTCCCGGTTCTCTTTGTTAGTCTCCATTTTGTGGGTCTGTTTCTCCTTTGTCACTTGGCTGAAGTTGTTCTCCTCTATGGCTTTCTGGAGCAATTCTTTTTCATGCTCCCGCTTCTCAGCAAACTGCTTCAAGACTTCTGTTTCATGAGACTTGTTGTGTCTTTCTTCTGCAGCTTCTAATTTCTTCTGAATTTCCTCCAGGGAAAAATCTTTCTCCTTTGGGAGGGGGGAGAGGGAAATTGGGGACAAATTCTTTTGACTGAAGGCTGAGAATCAGCTCAAAATCCTGGCCTGAAGCACCCTTCTCCAGCTCTTTCACCTGAATATCAGAAGATGACATGTCTAACAGAAGACAAGAGAGTAGCTGTACACTACACAATCCACTGGCAAGGAAAGCACTGCTTGGTCCTAGCCGCCTGGCCACACTTCGTTTATCCACTCTCTTAGTTAGGGTTTTACTGCTGTGAACAGACACTGTGACCAAGGCAACTCTTATAGGGACAACATCTGATTGGTGCTGGCATACAGGTTCAGAGATTCAGTCCATTATCATTAAGGTGGGAGGGCATGGCAGCATTCAAGCAGGCATGATACAGGAGGAGCTGAGAGTTCTACATTTTGTTCCCAAGGCAAACAGGAGAAAACTGGCTCCCATGTGGTTAGAAGGAGGGTCTCATTGCCCACCCCCATAGTTACACATTTCCTCCAACAAGTCCACACCTACTCTAACAAGGCCACACCTCCTAATAGTGCTGCTCCCGGGGCCAAGCATATTCAAACCACCATATCCACGTATATAAGGTACCTTCATGTAGATGCTTCAAAATTATACTTAAATAGGTCACCAAATATCAGGAACCTTTATGATATTTTCATACATATTTGCTTGTTGGACCCTCCCCATCTCTTTTCTCCCCATCTCCCTGCTCCCCACTTAAATCATTCCATCCCAGTAGCACCCCATGCCACTTTCCTATCATATCTGTTCTACTGCCCTCGACTATTGTCCTTAAACTACTTGCCCCCCGCCCCCAAATCATGAGCCTTTTTTTAGTTTTCTGGTTTTATACACACTGACTCCCTCAAAAATGAATATATGTAAAAATAAGCTAGATCCATAACGAGAGAGAACAGGTGGTGTTTGTCTTTCTGGACCTGGCTTCAAGTTTTATTTTCTGTTGTCATCCCTGAATACAATATCTTCCAGTTTTATCCATTCTCATGCAAATTTTCATCTTCCTGTATGGCTGAATAAAATTCCATTGTATAGCTGCACTGCATTTTCATTATCTGTTTATTAGGTGGCAGACACCTAGGCTGGTTACATTTCTTGCTCCTGTGAGTAGAGAAGGGGCAATCATGGTTGTCCAAGTTTTCTGTGGCAGGATATAGAGTCCTTGGAGTCTATGCCCAGGAGTGGGAAATCTGGGTCATATGGAAGTTCTTATAGTCTTTTGAGAAGTGTCCACACGGATTCCCACAGTTGCGGTACTGGTTTATACTCCTGATAGCAGTTCATAAAGTTTCCTGTTCTCACATTCTTGCCAGAGTTTGTTGTCGTTTGCTTTCTTTATGATAGCCAATCTAACTGGGGTGATGAAGTCTCAAAAACCATTTTTAAAATGTATTTATGTATTCACTGTACATCCTGATTGCAGCCCCCTGTTTCTCTTCTCCTCTCAGTCTCATCCTTACAAATCTCTCCCCTCACTACCCTCTTCCCTTTTCCTCAGAGAGGGGAACTCCCTCTTGGGTACCACCCTACCCTGGGACATCCAGTTGCAGTAGGCCTAAGTGTATCCTCTCCCACCAAGACCCATGCAGTCCAGTTAAGGGAAGGGGATCCAATAGCAGGCAAAGTTATAAACAGCCTCCACTTCAGTTGTTAGGGGACCCACATGAAGACCAAGCTGCACATCTGTTATGACTGTAGCCTAGGTCCAGTCCGTGCATGCTCTTTAGTTGGTGATTCAGTCTCTCTGAGCCCCTATGGGCCCAGGTTAGTTGACTCTGTAGGTCTTCTTCTTGTGACATCCTTGACTCTTCCAGCTCCCTCAATTCTATCCCCCACTTTTCCACAAGACTTCCCAAGCTCAGTCTTATGTTTGGCTGTGGGTCTCTGTATCTGTTTCCATCCACTGCTGGATGAAACCTCTCAGGAGACAGTTATGCTAGGTTCCTGTTTGCAAGCATAGCATAGCATAGCATAGCATAGCATAGCATAGCATAGCATAGCATAGCATAGCATAGCATAGCAACATTAATCACCTGCCCCTGTATTTCCCTGCCTGCCAAGTCCCCCAGGGTATACCCACTTCCCCTCCAAGCAATTTTAACTTGTGTTTCCCTGAATGATAAAGTGGATTAACACTTTTGAAGATGTTTATTGGCCACCTGTTTTTCTTCTTTTGAGAATTCTCTGTTCATTTCCTTAGCTCATTATTTTTCTTTTTTCTTTTTCTTTATTCTTCTCTCCTACAATAAATATATCCTGACTGCAGTTTCCTCTCCCTCCACTCCTCCCATTCCCCTAACTCCTCCCTACTTCCACTCTACCCCAGATCCACTGCACTTCTGCCTCTTTTCAGGAAAGAGCAGGCCTCCCAGGAATATCAACTGAACACAGCACAAAAGATGCAAGGAGATTAGGCACAAACCCTCTTGTCAACGCTGGATGAGGCATCCCAGTAGGAGGGAAGGAGTCCCAGGAAGAGATGAACAAGTTAGAGATACCTCCCTCACCTCTCAAAAACCCCACACTAAACAACTATACTATATATGCAGAGGACCCTCCACAACTAGGTTGCTTAGATTTATTAATTCTTTGTATGTGCTGGATATTAAACCTCTTTCTTTCTTTCTTTCGTTTTTTTTTTTTTGGTTTTTTGAGACAGGGTTTTTCTGTGTAGTCCTGGCTGTCCTGGAACTCACTCTGTAGACCAGGCTGGCCTCGAACTCAGAAATCTGCCTGCCTCTGCCTCCCAAGTGCTGGGATTAAAGGCATGTGCCACCACCACCTGGCCCATTCCTGTATCTTTGAAGTGAAACAACATGACCATGGTGAATGGTCTTTTTGATCATTCTTTGTGATCTTAAATTCAGTTTCAAAAATTTTATTGAAAATATATGAGCCTAATTAATCAGGAAAATTGGTCCATACTTTTCTCTTTTTGTTGTTTCTGGTTTTGGTGCTAGGGTAATGCTGGCATTGTAAAGTAAGTTTAGAATTCTTTCCTCCTTTTCTGTTTTGTGGAACAGTTTGAGAAGAGCTGACTCTCATTCAAAGTCTACCAGAACTCTGCAGTGACTACATTTGGGCGCAGACACTTCTAAACTCACTGCTCTAATATCGTTGGCAATTACAGATTTGTTTAAACATTTGGTATCATCTTGGATTAATTCTGGTAGGTTATCCACATTTGGAAATTTACCTATTTCATTTATAGTTTTCAACTTTTAATGGGATATGAGCTTTAAAATATATGGTTATGGCTTTATAAATCTCATAGAAATGTACTGTGATGTCTCCCTGTTCATTTGTGATTTTACTAATTTAGGTCTTTTATCTCTTTCTTTTCCTTAGTTTGGCTAACGGTTGTCAATTTTTTCAAAGAATCAAGTTCATTTCACAGATTCCCTGTATTGCTTTTTGTCTTAGTTAGGGTTTTACTGCTATGAAAAGACAACATGACCGTGGAAACTCTTATAAAGGACAACATTTAATTGGGGCTAGCTTACAGTTCAGAGGTTCAGTTCATTATCATACAGGCAGGAAGTATGGTGACATGAAGGCAGACATGGTGCCAGAGAAGGAGCTGCGAGTTCTCTATGAGGATCTGCTGGCAGCAGATTGAGCCACTGGGCCTGTTTTGAGCTTCTGAGACACCAAAGCCCACTCCCTAATGACACACCTCCTCCAACAAGGCCACGTCTACTCTCACGAGGCCACGCCTCCTAATAGTGGTACTCCCTACGGGCCTGTTAGGGCCATTTTCATTCTAACCATGCTTTTTAAATTTACATTTCATTAATTTCTTCCCTAGTCGTAATTGCTTTTTTCTAATGCTTTTGAATTTAGCTTGTTCTTTTTTTCCAAGACTGTAATTTAGTTATTTACTTAATTGTCTCTGATTTGTAAATTTGTTGTTAAATTTATCTATTTAGCTTGTTTTTGTATGTGTACTCGTGTGTATGATCGGTCTGCTCTTTCTCCTTTGTGAGACCTGGGGATCAAAGTCAGGTCATTTGGCTTGGTGGCATGCATTTTTATCTCTGAACCCTCTTACTATTTTTGTCTGAGTTTTAAATGCATGTGATTGGTAAAGGACAAAAATAAAAGGGTCAAAGATTAAATTCTCCACTCTCTGATGGTCAAATTATAGCTGTTTGGAGCTTGACCCAGTGACTTGAAATACTTTGTACAAATAACTAAAACCTAATCCCTAATGACCCTTGACACATCAACCCAAATAGTCTCAGGAAGGGCAAGTGGTGTCATAAAATTATTTGCCTAACAAGATAGTGAGCTGCCCTGTTGAACTCTATGTACAATGCTATAGAATGGCCATATGCCAAACCAAGAAACTTCTTTTTAATTGCTACAAAAGGACCCCATTCCTTTTTGAGGTGATTTACTGAGAATATTTTTGTCCAAATGTTCTATTTAAAAAAAATTAAACAAAACATTATCTGTGATGTGATCTCTCTCTCTCTCTCTCTCTCTCTCTCTCTCTGTTGCACATGTGGAGTCTGAGGACAATCTTTTGAAGCATCTTCTCTCCTTTTTTATGTGGTTTCTGGGGACTGAACTCAAGTTGTGAGGTTTGTGCTACAAGAGCCTTTAGCCACTGGGCCATCTTGCTGGCCCAAGTATTTACTAAAACTTATATCAATTCTTGTCTGATAAATAACTTATCTCCACACTTGGGCTCCCTTTTCCTGGCACAACAGTTTGGTTACCTGGCTGGAACATTCTCCCCTTGCCTCCTTGATTGTTGTGGACTGGACTGGTCCCAGGATTTCCCTAAGGTCTCAAGGAGAAGAAATACAGTTCCTTATGTAAAAGCCTGAACATGCTTGGCAGAGCCAGTAATGTCCTGAGTCCAAAGCCTTGACTGAGCTTCAGCTTCAGATCCTGAGAACCTAACTCTTCCTATCTTACAGGACTACGGTTACCAGTGCCCAGGCTGTGGTGTGCTCCAACTGAGATGCTCTTGAGAGAATCTCTGTTCCCCTTGTTCAATGGTATTTAATTAGCTTCCCGCTGACTTTGTCCCATTATACGATAGGTTCTGCTAGCGCTGTCCCATTTCTCCCAGGAAATATGCTATAAGATGCTGTATTCCTTATTATGCTAGGTTGGCACAGGACATAGCTTGTGCAAGACCTGATCCCAAACTTATCTATCTCTTTATCGTCTGATCTCCTGGTCCTCTCTCTAAGGACACTGTCACTTAAGAATGACTTGTTGCTCTAGGTCACTTGACCTTTCTCTTCACTCTGGTGCTTGTCATGACTGGTCAAGAAGCCCTGTGAGCTTCTTTTGGGCTCCTTTTAAATGATAAGAGATAGCTTCATTTTTTTATAGATGCCCCCTTTACTGTTAACATTGTGGCACAGACACGGCAACATCCAGGGCAAATCCACACACACTGAGGATTCAGCTGCTGCCCGTCTCTTCGTTTACCTCCTTCCCCAGCCTGGTCCTTGGTGAACACATAACAAAGGAACATTTTGCCTGCAGTTTTTTTTCCTAGTCAGACCTCTGGATCCAAGAGGCCTATAGGCAATCATGATTTTGTTTTCCTTAGGATGGCAAGCTCCACAGCTTCCCTTTCCTGAACAGCAAGCTATGTGGCTACTCTTTCCTATACAGCTGATTCAGTTTTTATCACTTGAAGGTTGGTCTAGCCTGAGTAACCAGACAGGTTCAAACAGGTTTGGCTATAGAGTGAAACTGTGTTTTACCCCTGTGAGTCACAAGGTCTTTATTCTCGGACAATGAGTGCCTCGGTCCAGTAAGCATGATGAGACTGAGTCTCACCCGTGACTTGGATATCTGATACCTCAAAGGATGCCTCAAAAATAATTGATTTACTTCTGCTAGAACTCATAATCTAACTCACCACTTGGACATACTATTAAAAAACTGATCTAAGTTTTATCCTCAGACTTGCAAAAGGTGAAACAACACACACACACACACACACACACACACACACACACACACACACACACCTGTTTCTTTGTAACAAATTCCCACTCCTGGACCAAGAAACTCTGGCTACTTAACGGCACATTAAGCTATAAGTGTATCCTCTATGTAGATCTTTTTTGTCACGATTCAAGAAGGAAGTCTGAGATAATTTACACCCAAGCCTTCACGGCCCATCTTTGAACCCTTGGCTGTGGAAGGAATGTTATCATGTGTCACAGGATTCTCTTACACAAGCCTCTCACTCCTAAGCTTGATTCCAGGGGATCTATTTGTGATCTATTTGTGTTCATTCCAGCTTTTCCATCACTGCCAGCCACACAGCTGTTTAACAACTATGCCTTCATTTTCCCTCTGACCTCTTCTTTTTCTCTTCTTCCCTCCTTTCCACACATGAGATTTATTCAACTGGTCTACCTCTCTACCCAGGTGCACATTCTCCATTTCACACTTGAGAGGGACCACAAGCAAAGAGCTCAAAGAACACTTAAAAGCTCCTTCCTCCCCATGGGAAACATCCTTTCCCTCCGGGAGGCTGTCATTGAGGACCTTGACTCTCTCTAAGACCTGTCCCTTTCCCCATGTTTGACTTGTCCCCAGCGCAATCTAAACTAGAGTCTTTTAGCCAGCGTCCTTCCACCTCTATTAAAGAATACTGAAATCTCACCAAGGCTTTGGCCTAACTAGTCAGGATGCCTATGTCACCCTGACCACTAGACACACTCATGAGAAAAGTTTCATATCTGGTCTTTGGTGCGTACCTGGGCAAAAGTGCTTCCTGTTTATAACTCAACGACAACCTTACCAGGCTCCGTTGCCTGTCCTGACACACAGCAATGCTGGTAACTTCAGGTCACCGATGTAGGGAATGGAGTGGGAAGACTCACCGAGACTACATGGTTGCTTATCTATTAGAGGGAGCTTCTGGTTATCAAACCAATTAACCATAGTAAGATATAGCAAATAATGTAGAGTTCCTAAAAATCCTTTACCCTCTCAATCTGGGCTAGGTGAAAACCATGTGTAGTACACAGATCTAAACCTTGAGTGTCCATAGGAGAGGACCAAGGCATCCTGGCTCCGTACTGCTGTGGAAGCTGCAGTGTGTTGCAGTGTGTCCCACAGTGTACACCTTTGTCCACTTGTCTTTGCTTGCAAATGTTCACTTCAATGAGACGTTGGTCGGTTACGAGTCCTCTGGCTTCTGCTACTCCATCAATACTGGAACTTCACTGGGACTCCCCTCAGATATCCTGTTGTCTGCCTGCGTCATGGAGATCCTGCAGCTTTGGATCTGTGGGACAGGCCCCTTCATGCACTCCAGCTGTTCATCAATGGGGTAGATGTTGGAGTGGGCCAATCCAAAGACCTGGAACTGGGCCTGAGAGGCATCTGAGCTGGTTAGCTTGCCAGCTCTCTTGTTCCCATACCACCAGAACAAGTTCTCCTGCTTTTTCCTGGCTGGCCCACCCAATGCTGGAGCCAGCAAAGGGCAGACCAAGCTCTCCCACTCTCATTTCCTCCAGGCTGGTTCATCCATGCCCATGCTATCAGAGCCAGCTGTATGTGGTGCCTAGGTGAGGTGCAGGGCCTACTGTCCCAAATGCTGCAGCAGACAAGATGCAGGGTCAGCCCTCCCACACTCATACCTTCAGGGCCAGCTCACTCACACTCTTCACAACCAGGGCCACATCTTCTGTGCTTCTCAGGTGAAGTTCAGGGCCTGATCTCCCTAGTGCTGCAGCAGGTGAAGGATAGGGATAGCTCTCCTGCTCTCATGACCTTAGTAGGGCCAGCTTTCCCTCCTGGTACACATGGTGAGGGCAAAAGGAGGGCTGGATTGCCCATGCTCATGCCCTAGAGGTCAGCATGCTTGCAGCTTCTACATCCAGGGCCAGTTCCACTATGCTGCCCAGGCTAGGTGCAAGGCTCGATGTTCTGAGAGCTCCAGTAGGTGGGGGACAAGGCCAGCTCTCCTGCTCCAATGACCTCAGGGTCAGCTCTTCTGTTTGCTGTATGTGGCAAGGGCCTGGGAGTGTGTGTGTGGGGGAATCAAATCTTCCTTACACATGTCACTACATACCAGACAAGTGGTAGGGCCATCTCTCCCACACTCATGTTCTTGGGGCTGGCTATCCAAACCCCTGCCATCAGGGTCAGCTCTACTGTGCTGCTCAGGGGAGGTTCAGAGCCTGCTTTCCCAAGTGCTGGTGAGGGGCAGGGCCAGCTCTCCTGCTCTCATGACCCCAGGGCCAGGTCTCCCACCTGCTGCAGGTGGTGAGGAGCTGTGGGGAGGAGGGTATCTTCCTCATTCATGCCACTTCTCAAGAGATGAGTGGCAGGGTGGACTTTCCCACACTCATACCATCAGGACTGCTCATCTGTAACTCCTGTAACCAGGGCTAGGTCCCCTGTGCTTCCTGGGCAATGTGTAGGACCTTCTTTTCTGAGTACTTCAGCTGGCTAGGGGCAGGGGCAACTCTCATACCCTCACTTCCCCAGGACCAGCTCTCCCATAATTCCCAGGCAAGGGGTGGAGCCAGTTCTGCACAGCCCTCAGACATAAACATGTCCCAGAGAGGCTGCCCAGACCAGGGACATTACCAGTCTGTTACCTGGCCTTTGGTGGCAACAGACTCCTGCTGCTGCAGGGCCACAGACCCAGACATGGCCCTCAGTGGCAGCACAGGCTAGGACCCCACCATGGTCCCAGATGACATCTACTCGCATCAGACTGTTCCTTACTACCCTCAAGTCTCCAGCTCTGCCTCTCTCCATTGCGCCCACATCCTTCTGTTCCTCTTTTCTTTTCCATTTCTCCGCCGTGTGCTTCTTTTATTCAGATGTTCATAGGTCAGAACACTGAGCACAGACATCGCCTCTTTCCTCTCTGCCACCTATTGACGCACATGTGACACAACAGTCACACGTGCAAAGCCTCTAGGGGCAGAGAGTTTTATAATTTTTATCAAAAGATGGACATTTCATATAATCAGATTTATTCTTTTTTTTTGCGTGTACAATTTTTATTTTTGCTCCAATGGCTTAGTGGTCATCTATTGATTATAGATTTTCTTATACTCTTTAAACAGTATTCCAGTTACTATTCTATTATTGTAAAGAAAAACCATGACCAAGGCATCTTATGAAAGAAAGCATTTAATTGGGAACTTGGTTACAGTTTCAGAGAGTTAGTCCCTGACTATCATGGCTGGAGCATGGCAGCAGGCAGGCATGACACTGGAGCAGCAGCTGAAAGTTTCTGTCTAATCTATAACCATGAGGTAGGTGTGTGTGTGTGTGTGTGTGTGTGTGTGTGTGTGTGTGTGTATGTGTGTGTGTGTGTAGATGGAGAGAGAGAGAGAGAGAGAGAGAGAGAGAGAGAGAGAGAGAGAGAGACTGGGCCTGACGTGAGCTTTTGAAACTTCAAAGCCCACCTCCAGTGGCATGTTTCCTCCATGTTAGCCACACCTCCTAATCCTCCTCAAATAGTTCTGCCAACTGGGAACCAGACATATACAAGCCTGTGGGGGCCATTCCCATTCAAACGACCATAAACAGTAAGTCTTCTCATCTTTTGTTGAGAGGCTCACAGTTTACAACTCTGCTTTAGCTTTTATGTCCTGCTTAGATTTCAGATGGTGGAAGAAATGATTAGTGGCCTTGAAGAGAGTCCACTGAGATAATCCCATCAGAAAACAAAAGGAAAAGAATGAAGAAAAATGTGTCTGACACCATTGAGCAGGGCATCAAGACTGGACAGATGAGAAATACTGAGGATTGCTCTAATTTTCTGTGAGCATCCCCCCCCTGTGTACACAGACATGGATTGATGATATAGATAGAAGAATAGAGATCTATAGATGATAAAGAGGTAGAGATAGATGATATTGATACTGATTATATAGATAGATATAAGTAGATGATATAGATACAGACATAGCATAGGTACAGATATATCTCCATCCTCAGGATTAAGTTAGATCTTTTCATTTCAGACATTTTACTTCCAAAATCTTACAGTTGTATCAGGCTCTTGCTTAACCCAAGTGACATCAGTGTCCGAGGCAGCACTTGATGTGGAACAGTTGCTAATGACTGCGTTGGCAAACAGAATTTTCCTGCAGAAAAAGCTTCAACTCAGATCAGATGAGGATAACTTCAGGAAACGGATCTTTCTAGATCAAACAATAAGAATATTCTGCAGGAAACTGTCTTTCTCCCCTCCTGCTCTGCTCTCTTTCTTCTTTGGCTGTGTTAGCAATGAAGCCCAGAGCTTCGTTTGTGGCAAGCAAGCACTCTGCCATCTGGGAAGCTTTCTGAAGTTTTAAAACCTGACTCCTCTGATGGCCACAGGGTGTTGACCACCGGTGAACCTACTGTGACCTCTGGGTTCTAAGGCTCCATAGAGAATGGGGAAGAGAAATAGATCAGGAAATAACGCCACAAGTCTAGTCCTTTTATTGAGATTCAGCAAGGATTTTTGTTCTTGTTTTTAGTTTGTTTTTGAATGAGTATCTATCAGCTTACTATAATTTGGTTAATTTCAAGAGTCTTGTAGATCTGACTCTAGCAAAGCTTGCCAGTGCCTTCTCATTGCTTTGTAGAGGACTTCTTGAATTTCATCTCCTGAGTGTGAGTTTTCATGGATGTGCTATATTTCATTATGGAAAATTTTAAACACGTATATAGTAGGGACTAGGACAATAGACCCTAGGACAATGCACCCATCTGGTTTAGTCAGGGTTTTATTGCTGTAAAGAGACACCACAATCATGGCAACTCTTGTAAAAGAAAGCATTAGCTGGCCCTTGCTCTAGTTTCATTATCATCAGGGTGGGATGCATGATGACACACAGGCACACATGGTAGCTGAGAGCTCTACATGCAGATCCAAGGCAGCAGGAGGAAAGAGGCATTAGGCTTGGCTTGGGTCCCTGAAACCCCGAAGCCCATCCCCAGGGACACACCTCCTCTAATAAGGCCACACCTACTCCAATAAGGTCACACCTCCTAACTCCCCCCGCCCCCCATCAAGTAGCACCACTCCCTAATGACCAAGCATTCAATACATGAGCTCATGGGGACATTTCTATTCAAACCACTATCTGTGGTAAGATACCCAGGCAAAGATATTAAGAGCAAGGCATGGTGGTACATGCCTTTACTCCCAGGACTTGGGAGACAGATGAATCTTTATGAGTTCCAACACAGCCTGATCTATATAATGAGTTCCAGACAAGCCAGGGCTACATAACAAGGCCTTGTCAAAAAACAAAAACCAAACCAAAACCAAAAAAACCCCAAATCCCCTAGGAAAGAGGGTTTATTTTGGCTCACAGTTACATGTTACAGTCCCCTTTCTGTTGCTAGGAAGTTTTAGTGATAGGAAGCTTGAGACGACTGGTCACATTGCATTTACAGTCAAGAAGCAGAAGGCAGTGAACAGACATGTACCATTGCTCACCTCCCTTTCCCCACCTGTCTGGAGCCCAGCCAGGGAATGGCACCACCATCAGTTAATACAAGGTAGCCCCCCGTCCCCACAAACATGCTGGGAGGCCCATCTCCAGGCGATTCTAGCTTCTGTCAAGCTAACAAGGAAAAAGCATTCTGAGATGCCTCGAAGGACCCGACAAGGCTCTGCTCCCAGTTGCACACACATGGATGCTGTGCTGGGTCCTTGGTGTTCTAACTAAAGTCACAGACAGAAAATGAAAGTCCAAAGCATCGTATAAGGCTGTTGGGTACACAAGCCTGTTCTGCAGCAGTGACTGGGGCTAGTGACAGGTGGACACCAAGAGAATTGGAGTGCTCGATACACATGTAACCTCCTCACCAACACCCTACCCTTCCCGTGTCGGAATAGAGTGTAGTGCATTTTTAAGAAGTTTCCAATGTACCTTTAATTCTTTAGGGCCTTAGTTCTCACTCTCGAATGCCCATTATAGTCACTGGTTTCAGGGTAATTCTAGCCTAGCTCTCCCTCTGCTGGCTATCGTTAATATTACAGTGAGCTGTCGGTTCCATCTCATCCTTTTTCACGGATACAAAGTTACAATTGTTATAGATTCTTGACAAATTGTTCCTTTTATTGATAATGCAGTGAACTTCTTCATATTTTAACTGACTTTTATTTGAAATCATTTTTTATCAAATATCAGAATAGTTACGCTAGCTTGCATTTTTTTGTTTCTATTTGCTTGGTAGATTGTTTCATATGCTATGACATTTAGTCCCTGGGTGATTATACTAGTGAGGTGTGTTTCTTGGTGAAAACAGAAAGTTGGATCCAGTTTTCTTTTCAATCTGTTGAGACAATCTGTGCCTCTTTATTAATGAACTGAGCTATTTATATATAAGAATAATAGTGAGGACATTTCCTAATTCCTGCAATTTTTATCTCATTTTTTGTTTTGTTTTATGTTTGCTTATTTATTTGTGTGTTACTCCCCGCCCCCCACCCCCATGTGTAAGCTCATGAGAGGGGATTATCTTGCAGGCAGAAAAGCTGGAAGGATAGAACCATCTAAGCCCTGTCTTCTGAGGAGCTACAGAACTTGGAGTTGCCCTCCAGGGCTTTAGTCCTGCTTTGGTTAAGTGTTTCTTTTTCTTTGGTTCAGTTATTTATTTTATGTATATGAGTACAGTGTCACTGTTTTCAGACACACCAGAAGAGGGCATCGGATCCCATTACAGATGGTTGTGAGTCACCATGTGGTTGGCTAGGAATTGAACTCAGAACCTCTAGAAGAGCAAATCAGTGCTCTTAACTGCTCAGCCATCTCTTCAGCCCCTTTCTATCCCATCTTATATAATTGTCCCCAAGCCTTAGATGCAAAGGT
Source organism: Rhabdomys pumilio (assembly GCA_030674055.1). Classification (NCBI taxonomy): domain Eukaryota; kingdom Metazoa; phylum Chordata; class Mammalia; order Rodentia; family Muridae; genus Rhabdomys; species Rhabdomys pumilio. Next base: position 193,176,937 of record JANHMN010000002.1, on the reverse strand, counting down.
TGTATTGTAGATGTACCAGGTGGAGCTGGGCACCCCCAAGTCACTTATTTCCTGCATCTTGACCAGTTGTGGATCTTTGCAATGGTCTTTGTCTGAAACAAAAAGAAGTCTCTTTGGTGTGTCTGATACCTGATCTCGTTTCTGATTTTAGGGTTGCTTCTTGGGGGTGGGGGGATGCTAGAGAAGCAATAAAGGCCCATTAAGAAAAAAAAAACTCTGATCAAGAACATAGACTCTCTGGTCTATTCTCTAAAATAAACCTAACATTCCACTTGGGCCGGGTCAGTCACCTGGTCAAGGGACCACTCCTAGAAAGGTAGGCTCACCTTCAGTCCTAATTTTCCTGTAATGAAAAAAAATGTCCCTTTTCTTTCCTAAATTCCAATCCTCTAGTACAGATTCTTTTTTTTTTATTGGATATTTTATTTACATTTCAGATGCCATCCTCTTTCCCCATTTCCCCTTCCTAGAAAACCCCTATCCCGTGTCCCCTTTTCCTTTTTGCTTTTATACAGTTTTTTAAAAAATGTTAATCAAAGGCTTTATAAGTATGGTAATGCTCAATCAGAAGTGTAACCCAATACCCAACCTAGATATATAAACTATCTTTGACTGGTGGAGACACATGAACATCTGCCTCCATGCCCCACCCCCCTTTCAGAGCCCAGCCATGCTGCTTTGTTCCCCATTTGCCCAAATTACTCAGAAAAGTGTAACCTTTCCCTTTTTGTGTTTACATGACTTCTCTTTTCCCTAACCTTTGGCCTTCCCCAACATTTAGACTTCCTTGCTCTTCTGAAATGCCCTTCCCCACCATATGACATCTGCCCTGTGCCTAACTTCCATGCTGGTTCAAATGACACGGACTTTCCTCTTCTCTACCCCATTTTTCTTTGGATAGCTGCTGTGCCAGGTAGTAGGTTGTATTGTTTTGATTTTGTTGGTGTTATTTGCTTGTTTTTTTAAATTTAAATTCTTATAAAAATGTCCCCAAAAATTATGAAAAAGAAGAGGCTTTTTGGATAAGAGGAGACAACTACATTTATCTGTGGGTATATTTAGAATATACTTAGAAATGACATTGGTTTAGAAAAACGACAGTAGTAGGCTCTCCTCTAGGTCTATGATTTTTCCAGCCATAGCTAGTTAGTTGGCTAGGTTCATGGTGCCAGGCATTAAACATCCATTGGTTACCCCCAAGACAAAAGTGTCATTATCATGTTATTGGAGATGTTTCCTGGCCAGTCACTGTTATGGTGCCTGGTCTTGGTGCTGAGTAGGGTGACTACTGATTGCTCTTCTCCCCTGGTATCATGCATAGCATTTTCTGATACTGTGACAGCTAGTTCTCATGACCTGGAGGCTTCCAGGTCAGTTTTAGTTTTATTCCTCCAAGTCCTGTGTCCAAAGTGCATGGTGTCTCTGGCCATAAGGTCTTATCTTCAGTCATTGACAATTCAGCCATAAAGTTTTGAGTTGGTTTACCTAATCAGGCATGGACTATGGAGTGGACTTCAAATTCAATCAAAAGGTGTTTTGTTTCCCTGGAAACAGTCATGCCACTATAGTACTATTAACTGATAGATCTGTACTGTAGTATGCATGGACCGTAGTTACACAGGACTGCTGATGGGTTTCCTCCCCCAGAAGTTTGCATACCTCTGGGTACTACGTATGCTAGGTAGTCACGTGGGCAAGGCTGTGTCTATCGTTGATGATGAAGTGTGTTTCTTTAAAGCAGTAATCATATTAGGATCCTGTTTTTTTAATTACATGTATCTATCTATCTATCTATCTATCTATCTATCTATCTATCTATCTGGTGTGTGTGTGTGTAAACATGTGTGCACACACCATGGTGCATGCATGGAGGTCAGAGGACATCTCGTAGGAATCAGTTTTTCCTTCACCTTGGGAGTCTTGGAGACTGAACGCATGCATCCAGGCTTGGTAGCAGGTGCCTTTACCCTCTGAGTCATCTTACCAGTTTGGGGATTCTGTTCTCTAATCCAATCTGCTAGTTTGTGTGGTAGAATGAAGAACTGAGTCCATTCAATATTCAGGGTTATTATGGAAAGATGTATTAATTCCTCTCATTTTTTATTTTATAGTGTTTAGTGTTTTCTTAGTCCTATTTGTTCAGTAACTATCCAGCTGTCTTTCTTGCTTTTGCTGTAGCTCTTGCATGAGTTTATCGTTTTCTTCCATCTGTAGTACTGATTCTGATATCCTTTGGAGTGCTGGCTTAGTGGTTGTAAGTTGTTTTAGCTTGCTTTTGACAAGTAAAGTTTTTCTTGTTCTGTGACAGCTTTGCTGGATACCATAACATGGGTTTGTAGTTCTGGTCTTTCAGAACTTGATATCCATCTTTTAAAGGCCTACTGAGTTTCAGAGTTTCCACAGAGAAATTAGCTTTCCTTTTCATGGATCTGCCTATGTATGTGACTCAGCTCCTGTCCTGTCACTTCAATATATTTTCTTTGGTTGAATATTTAGGTTTCTTTCTTTTCTTTTTAAAACTATAACATTATGTGGAGAATTCTTTTTTCTGGCTCTGTCTATTTGGGTTTCTTGTACTGAATGGACATTTCTTTCCACATATTTGAGGAGTTGTCTTCTATAAGTTTACTGAAAACATTTTACTGACTTTTCTATAGAAATTTTCTCCTTTGTCTATAATTTGCAGATATGGCCTTTTCACGGTGTTGCAGAGATGTTGTGTATTCCCTTTGTATTTTAGAATATTTGCCGTTGAGTTGTACTGTATGATCTAATTCCTCTCCGCTGTCGCCGGGCCTTGATGTTCTGCCCTAGGCTTCTCCTTTGAGTTGCTTTTTTTTGTCTTATGGAATCTCCTTTTCAATTTCCTTTCAGTTTGGTTTTTCTTCAGTATTTCTGTCTCTGTTGATGTCTATTTTCACAAATCGAATTGCTTTTTTCATTTAATCCAGCCGTTTACATTCCCAGGATTCCTTTCAGGAGGTTATCCGTATCATTCTCAAACCACCCGCAAGCTCATTCATGTTCTTTTTGAATTCTTTGTCTGGAATTTCATCTAAGTCACTCTATTGGCTATGGGATTGGTAAAGCACTTTTAGAGGGGACATTTTGTCTTAGCTTTTCATGTTACTTGTTTTGCATTGAGACTTGCTTGTCTCAATGTATTAGTTTGTTGAATAAGTCTTTCTGGCACAGATATGTTGAATGCTCATTTGTTTGGCTTGGTACTCTCACCAAAATGCACATACCTCACTTATTTGTACTCTCTCAGCACAGATCTAAGTATAACAAGCAGCAACCATCTCACAGTCTGCAGAACGGCCTGCCATGCAATTTCTTCCACCAAACAATCTTGGCTTGTTGATTTTGAATTCGTCTCCACTCAGATTTTCAGGACATGGGCAGAATGTAGCCAGGTTATTTTCTTTTCTTTGTTTTTACATGTAGATTTGTTTATTAAGATACTTTTTCCCTTTAGTTCTTTTTAAAAAATCTTCCTCTCACATATTACATCCTGACCAGTCTCCCCTCCTTTCTTTTCCCCACTCTCCCCCACCTTCTTTCTTCCTCAGATCCACCCCCCTTCTGCTTCCCCTCAGAAAAGGGGAGGCCTCCTAGATTTGTTTATAAGAGTGTAGCATGAATGGTCCCCATCCTAGGTCCCAACAAAGCCTTTGCCCTTCTCTGAAACTTCATGAGCCAGGCCTCTGCTGCTGAGCTGCCGACGTTTCTCTTCTACTCTAGTTTGCCAAACTTCCACTAAACATTAGTTACTTCTCTTGTTGCTTTAACAAAAGCAACTTAAAAACAGAAACTTTACTTTAGCTCACACTTCGAGGGTACAGTCTATCATGGCAAGTCAGGGAAGGAAGGACAGTAAGAGCAGCTCTGGCTGTGACAGCAGCCAAGTGGAGTAACTGGTCCCATATGCCCACACTCAGGAAGATAGGTGTGTGGTGGTGTGCTCTGTGAGTATTCTCCTTTTCTTTACTCTAGGACCTCAGCCCAAGGCACATGCTCCCCACATTCAGGGTAAGTCTCGACTCTTCAGTTAACCCTCTCTGGAAAGACCCTCACAAGCATGCTCAGAGTTGTGGTGTGTCTCCTAGGTGACTCTAAACACTGTCAATTACAGTGACACATAAGCACCGCACCCCTCCCAACTGTTTCCCAGCACTAAGCACTTTTGGATTTGTGGTAAGGGTCTATTTGAGCCTCACAGTGTCATCTATCCCATACCCTCCACTCCCAGTTTCCCAGTCTGTGTGACCACAAGCCTGTAGAAACCACCAAGCATTGCTGCCAAATCTTTACAACCTGACCATAGTAGGGATTCACTAATCATTCATCACTCACTGAAATTTTGGCCTGGTGATTTTATGGCCTGGTGATACCAGAAGGTCACAGCATGTAGGATGAAGTGTGTCACTGCCATATTTTAAAACACCCAAACCCTTCTGGAGAGTTAAACCCTCAACCCTACAGAATTCAAGCTCAAGCATAGGCCATCAGATTTATTTACGATGTATGTCCTTCTCCCACAGACCACTAGGAGGTGTCTCTTTCCTGTTTCTAAGGACTATAAAATACTGGGAAGAATACTCTGCAGTATATCCTCTGGGAGGAGTCGGGAATGTCATTGTCTACTTTAAAACAAAAACAAATCCTCTTACATTTTTACATATTTAAGATGTTTTAATGTTAACGTGTTTGTGCAGAATTCCTTAATGTGGCTGCATGTGTTCAAATATTGAAACTTCATTAGAAAGAAAGACAATCTATTATAGATTGGTTATAAATGACCTGGACCAGTTGGTTGCTTTTCAGTAACAGGATTCTGAGCAAGAGGACCAGGAGATCAGGAGATAAGGAAGACAGAAGATGGAGAAGAAAGTTTGGGACCAGGAGACCTTGCATAAACGGTTTTATGTCAAGCAAGCTTGTTAAGAAGCAAAGCAGCATCTTATATATTATTTTTAGGGGAGATATGGGACAGAGTTAGCAGAAACTATCATACAATAGGGGCAAAATCAGTATGAAGTAAATCAGTATTGCACAAGGGAACCCAGGGTATCTCACCAACATTACAGGCTGTGCATATAGGGGCTTGGGACTGATAACCACAGCCCTGCAAAGTAGGAAGAGCTGGGTTCTCAGGATCTGGAGCTATGGCTCCTACAAGGCCTTGATCCTAGGCCATTACCTAAGCATGATCCTGGTTTTAGAGAAGGAACTAAATTCCTTCTTGATACGTCAGAGACTCAGGAAAAGCCCTGGTTTATCATTCAGCCCTCAACATATAAAGCCTGAGCACAATGAGGCTCATAAAGGTACAGGAAGGTTAATATGAAGGCAAGGGAAGGGGCCGACATCTCTAACCCCCTTCCTTATTGGTACCACTGTATAACATGTTCACTTATGAAAGCTCCAGAGAGGAAATAACACTGTAATGATGTGAGTCCCTAGTGAAGCATAGGTTCTGTGTTGAGTCTGACTGTCTGAGACTAGTGTCCCAAAGCAACTGAAATCAAGGTTTGTAGAGGAATTGACCTAGAGATAGAGCAGGGGGCAAGGGTAAAGAGGCTGATTCGAGGAAAAGGGACTCTTGTGTCCTCTGCCAATGGTGTAGCAGCTGCTGAACCTTGGGAGGAGACATTTGAAAATGTCTACAATGGCACCCAGCCCCATCTTTGTGTTTCTGTGTTATTTACCTCCACGACTTCCTGTAAACCTGTAATAAAAAGCACGACTGGATCACACAGTAGACTCTGTGTAGGCAGTTAGGCATAATGCACAGATTGACACAGTCCACCTGGAGATGTTTCCTAGCTCTGCCAGTTTTGAACCTGGGAAACCCCTGACCTAGAAACTCTTGTTACCTGCCTCATTTTTATAATCGAAATAATAGCAACACTTTCCTTAAGGATTGTTGCAAGGGTTGAATAAACATCTATAGAATACTTGGAGCAGTAATTAGTAGAGTTATATGTGGCATCTTTTCCAGCCTTGTTCAGTAGTCATTTCACCACATCCATTATTCACAGTTTCATTTACTTGTTTGGTCCTTTGTGTGGTGTGTGTGTGTGTGTGTGTGTGTGTGTGTGTGTGTGTGTGTGTGTATGTGTGTGCATGTATGTGTGAGTGTGTGCATGTGTGTGTGTGCATGTGCTTGGGGAAGGAACAGCTACGTAGCTTACCAGAAGAAGGGGCACTGGAGCTGAAGAACACGTTTCATGGGTCCATCTTCTCTGTGGTGTGAGGTGGTCCTGCTCCTATCAGCAGCTCTAAGGACACTCGTTTGGTCATCATCATCAAAAAAAAAAAAAATCCACAAACGCAGAAGGGGAGCTAGTTGGGAGGGAAAAGGGATTAATATGAGTGATAGCGGTCGAATGCGATCACAATAGAGCGTATGCATGTATGAAACTCAGAGTGTTCAGCTGTTGATACTGTCACCTGGACAAAAGCTAGAACTGGCCTAGATCAACAGGTTGTTCTTCAGCACCAGGGTCCTAAGTGGTAGAGCCAGAAGATGGGAAGATGAAAAAGATAGAAAACCCAGCATCAGGAAATCCTGCATATGCTGACAGAGTATACCAAACAAGAGAACACAGGATACCTCAGACAACCACAGCCCTTCAGAGGGGAAATGTGAGTTTTCAGGAGCTGAAACCTTAACTCCTTTGAGGCTTTGGCCACAGCCTTAGCCTTGACCGCTCCTGGGCAAGGACACAGAGCTAGCTTTCCCTCTGTCTATCCATCAGGGTCTCAGAGAAATTAGACTGGTCTGGTTTCACAAATAACCTAAGCAAGCTTCAGGGTAGACCTGTGGGAGCTTACTTAGATGATGTGGGAAGATGTATTCTGAATGTGGGTCCATGGCTGAGGGCCTCAGACAGAATCAAAAGGAGAAAGTGAGCTGAACACTAGAACTCACATTTTCTGTGTCCTGATTATGGATGTCATGTGACCAGCCTCCATGTTCGTGATGCCATGTCTTCTCCACCATGGTAGACTGTATACCCTGGAGCTGTGAGCCGAAATAAACATCTTTCCTTAAGTGCTTCTGTTAGTTTTGACACAAAAATCCCAAAAAGCAATGAATGTGCAATGCAACCTTATTGTGTATGAATATATGCTAATATATGCTAATAAAACATCAAATAGTCTTACCCTCAAAAACTGTCACCAGCTAAAATGTGTGTAATATGCCTAATCTACCAAGCTTCATAGTCTGGCCACACAATGCTACCTAAGCATTCTGAGAGATGGCACCATATACCACAACTCTAGAAAAAATAAAAGTTCAAAATCTGAAAATGTTTTGTATTGAGTATGTATTATTTTCTACCATGATCAAGTATAAAAAATAGGAGTTGGGGCTATCTATATAGGAGCATAGTGCTATAAATTTCTTGCAGACTGTGCTTTAACTGCATCGTACACATGATGACAAGCTGCGAACACATGTTAAATTCCACAGAGGAAGTCTCTTTTATGTTTTCCTGTCATCTATTTGCTACTTTATTATTTTTTTTATTTTTATTTTTCTATTAGTAAATTTTTAAAAAAATGTTGACCAAAGGCTTTATATGTTTGGTAATGCTCAATAACAAGATGATCATACAATCAGGAGTGTAGCCCAATACCCAACCTAGATATATCAACTATCTTTGACTGGCAGAGACACGTGACATCCGCCTTCATGTCCCTCCCCCATATTTCTCTCTCTTCTTTCCTAGCTCCTCCTCTCCTCCTCCTCCTCCTCTCCTTATTCCTCCTCTTCTTCTCCTTACTCCTCCCACCTTGGCTTCTCATACATATCACCCTTCCTGTTAAAATAAAACTTTTCTCTCAAAATACAATAAGAGCATAACTATACCAATTTGTGTCAGTAAGGTGCAAGATAGACCTGATACCCAGTCCATCATTTTGTTGACTAACCAGAACCTCTGTCATCTCTCCCAACTAAAAGACTTAGTTCTGAACCTGTTTTTTTTCCCTTGGCTTTAGAATGAATGTCAGCTGAAAACCATCCTTTCAAATATTTTCTCTCAAAGTAAGTAGCTGAGATTGGCTATTAGACTATAAGTCTTCAACCCTGTCAGAAATCCAGAATGACTGAGTTAACTGAAATTATGGAAAGCACAAAGCATAGCTTCTAAAACTTAGCCAATTTATAGAGACCACTGAACACCTGGCAGTCCCTATACTACAAAACGTTGGAGCATCTGATCTTCAGCCTTCTGGCCCAGGACCATCTGACAGACCTAGTGATGCAGAATTATTAAGAGCTGATTACTCTGTCTTGGCAGATATAATCAGTCGACTATTCCACAAGTGTGTTCTTTTCTGGACAGTAATTTGTCTGTAGATGAAAAGAGGCAATTCTTGCCTAGTAGCTGTCTCACCACAACTGGAGTAACTCCAAAGATGCTAATTTCTTCTTAGAATCCAAGATAGGAAGCTGTCAGGAGCAGACAGGTCTCTAATCAAAATGAACATTGATACAGAAATGTTTGTAACATCAATTCTGTGGACTTCTGACATTTTGAAAACCAACTATCCATGTAAGGCAATCTGGACTGTTGTCTGTTAACTCCTCTCAGCTATTTCTAAATAAAATATAGAAAATACCCTAACAATAAACTCAAAGCCATGAATTTGCTATAGGCCCTTAACTCACAGTCTAAGCATCTCAAATCAGTTAAAAAAAGTTAAAGAAGGACTGGGTCTAAGCCTAGTATTTCTAAATGTGTTATACAGGCACAATGCCTATGAGAGTAACAATATTTATCTCACTTTTATATCAATAAGAAGCTCGTACCAATGAAAACCTTAAATTTGAAATCAAAGTAAATTTTGTACCATTTAAGAAATTATAACTTCATCTAATAACAATTATACATATTTCTACCAATAGGGTATGGATATGCAATAAATCCTAGCTAATCCTTCCTGTTCCAACCAAATCACACTTTTCCCTCAAAAGACAGCCCAATATTAACCACCTCAGTGCCCAAGCCCGGGAATAGAGGCACCGAATTTTCATTAACTTCTTCAAGCTGATTATGGGCATTGAGATATTAGAAGAGGGGCAGGGGGAAAAGTAAATTGATAAGCCTCTGATGCTGTGTCTTCACAGCATCCATCTGGAATTCCAGGACATCAGAGGTTTGAGCAGGTCTGCTGAGCTTGCTTGGTGAGTAAATACACCAAGGCTGTATATTCTGCAATATACAATACTCAAAACAAATTTTAGTATCAAGAAAATTTTTTGTTTGAATTCTGGAATCTAATCTTCTGGATGCCTGCCTCTGTCATGTCTAATCCATATAATTCTGGGAGTTTCTATGAGGTCGTGCTCCCACCATCCTCCCATTCCCACCTTCCTGCTCTCAAATTCCCCAACACTAGGAAATCCAAACTTTCAGGCACTAAGGCTGTCCACTTCCATGGATGCCTGGCAAGGCCACCCTCAACTACCTATACAGGTGGAACCATGAGTCCCTCCCTTTGTGTTCTCGGGCTGGAGATTTTAGAATAGCTACTCCAGCTTGTTTCTTAGGACCATTTGCTTGAAAAATTGTTTTCCAGCCTTTTACTCTAAGGTAGAGTCTATTTTTGTTACTGATGTGGGTTTCCTGTATGCAGCAAAATGCTGGGTCCTGTTTATGTATCCAGTTTATTAGCATATGTCTTTTAATTGGGGAATTGAGTCCATTGATGTTAAGAGATATTAAGGAACAATGATTGTTGCTTCCTGTTATTTTTTGTTATTAGAGGTGAAATTATCTTTGTGTGGCTATCTTCTCTTGGATTTATTGGAAGAGGATTACTTTCTTGCTCCTTCTAAGGTATAATTTCCCTCCTTGTATTGGAGCTTTCCTGCTATTATCCTTTGTAATGCTGGGTTTGTAGAAAGATATTGTGTAAATTTGGTTTTGTTGTGGAATATCTTGGTTTCTCCATCTATGATAATTGAGAGTTTTGCTGGGTATAGTAGCCTGGGCTGGCATTTGTGTTCTCTTAGGGTCTGTATGACATCTGTCCAGCATCTTCTAGCTTTTATAGTATCTGGTGAGAAGTCTGGTGTAATTCTGATAGGTCTGCCTTTATATGTTACTTGGCCTTTTCCCCTTACTGCATTTAATACTCTTTCTTTATTTTGTGCATTTGGTGTTTTGATTATTATGTGACAGGAGGTATTTCTTTTCTGGTCTAGTCTATTTGGCATCCTATTGTTTTCTTTCATGTTTATGGGCATTTCATTCTTTAAGTTAGGGAAGTTTTCTTCTATAATTTTGTTGAAGATATTTATTGGCCCTTTAAGTTGGAAATCTTCATTCTCATCTATACCTATTATCCTTAGTTTGGTCTTCTCATTGTGTCCTAGATTTCTTGTATGTTTTGTGTTAAGAACCTTTTGCATTTTGTGTTTTCTTTGACAGTTGTGCCAACACTTTCTATGGTATCTTTTGCATCTGAGATTCTCTCTTCTATCTCTTGTATTCTGTTGATGATGCTTGCGTCTATGACTCCCAATTTCTTTCCTCGGTTTACTATCTCCAGGGTAGTCTCCCTTTGTGATTTCTTGATTGTTTCTACTTCAGTTTTTTATGTCCTGGATGGTTTTGTTCAATCCCTTCACCTGTTTGGTTGTGTTCTCTTGTAGTTCTTTAAGGGATTTTTGTGTTTCCACTTTAATGGCTTCTACTGTTTACCTGCGTTCTCCTCAAATTCTTTTAGAGTGTTATATATGTCCTTCTTAAAGTCCTCTAACATCATCATTAGAAGTGATTTTAAATCTGAATCTTGCTTTCCTGGTGATATGGGGGAATTCAGGACTTTCTTATGTGGGAGAATTAGGTTCTGATGATGTCAAGTACCCTGGGTTGTGTTCTTGCACTTGCCTTTTGCCATCTGGATCTCCTTAGTGCTACCTGCCCTGTCTCTGACTGGGGCCAGTCTTTCCTATTGTCTTGATTGTATCAGAACTCTCTAGGGTGGGTGTTACTACTGGAGTTAGAGCTGGAGCCCAAGATCTGCTCAGTGCTTGGGCCCAGATAGAATGGAACCAGTGCTCAGGGCCAGGAGTGAATTTCTGGGTCCTAGCGGGTCCCAGTATTCACTCTTTGGGGCAGGTGTTGCTATCTCCTTACCCAAGATACTGCCCGGGTTAGAACTCCTGAGAAGCACACTTTCTCTGGGTTCTGTGAGATTGGGACAGAGCTGCTGCCCAGAATCTGCTCACCCAGGATCTGCCGAGGCTGATAGTTTTGGATCAGCAAATGCAATGTCAAAGCTCTGAGTTCCTCAAAGACGGTGATTCACTGGATGCTCAGTTACCTTATCTCCTCACATGCTAAGTGTGAGGTGCGATAAGATTGACACTAAAATACAGAATCTAAAGTGTTCTCATGAAGCACGCTGTTCTTCTCATGCATACTCTGTCTGCTGTGTACCGTTTAGCTGGATAAACCAGGCAGAGGTAAAGCGGATCTGGGCTGCTTTGCAAGAGTTTACAGAAGGGTCAGAATTGCCTTCATGGTAGACATGGAAGTGGGCTGCCTCATATTTTCCTGATGCTCTGGGAAATACCTCAACTTTTGAGCTGAGGCTGTGGGCTTCTAGGACAGCCCCCGCCATGACCAAGCACAGCTAGTCTGTCCCATGTAAATATTTCCATGGGAGAACTGGCTGCACACAGCTTCCCATGGGGCTGGCTGAGGGTTTCCTAAAGCCATGTTGTGTCCTGAGTCCCTTCTGCTTCTCTTTTCACAGGAGTCAGGCCTGACCACAGTCTTCAGGGCCAGTCTCTACCTGTCCCTCTTTTCTTTACATTAAGTGTCACCTCTGGTAATTTTCATGCACTTCTAATCCAGTTTTGATATTCTCTATTCTCAAGGACCTAACACACACACACACACACACACACACACACACACACACACACACACACACATTACTTTTGGCCTCAAAGGGTTCTCATTTTGCTTCTTTAGCAGCTAAAATTGGGTTCCCTCGCCTAGCTCTAAACAACAAATCTGGTTTCAAAGGCTAGAGAATGTTTTTCACAAAACATGGCTGGGACTCTGCAGGGTAGCTTTAGGCAACCCCAATTTGAGAAGAGTAAAGGAGATTAAGTAATCAGTGGTCTGACCTTGGGAAAGGCCTCTTCTTTATAAGGGGCAATTCCTCCTGTACAAGTTTGAAGCTTCTCTCGGCACCATGCAGGGATAGGGGATGGAGACTTGCCTGATGGGTGATTTGGAAAGAATAATTAGATATGAAGGATTGGCTTTCCTCTTGGTGCTCTTGGCTTTCCTGGGTTTCCTGTAGGTTCTTGTCCCGCATTGCCCATGTGTTGGGAAGTGAAATCATGGCGGCTAGTAGGTACCTTTTTTTTTGTCACAGTGATAGAAACTATATGTATTAGTTCAGTACAAGTGCCCCAGCTGATGGCCACACTTGCTGTCTGACCTGGTGGTTGACTGTGGCCATGTTACTAAGTCAGTGGGACATGAGCAGACACAGAATGTATAATTTTAGATGTCATCTGTCATACTGTTTTTTTAATTCTTTTTAGTTTATGTGTATGAATGTTTTGCCTGAATGTCTGTCTGTGCACTACATATGTGCCTAGTACCTATAGAGGCCAGAAGAAGGTATCCAATCCCCTGGAATTGGAGTTACTGATGGTTATGAGCTGCTGGGTTGTGGCTGGAAATCAAACCCAGGTAGACAGGCAGGCAGCCTTTATTCTTGGTCACAGGCCCATCCAGAACCCAAGTAGGGTGAGAAGTTTATTAGATTTATTTCTCAAGACTGTGTGTGGGTTGAATAGACACTTGGCATAGATTTTTTTTTTAATGCTCTGTTTCCTCCTTGAGGGTGGGAAGCCAAAGGCAATCATCACTCTGGTGTTGGTTTTGACATTTCTGAACCCTGCACAATACAAAGTCTGGCTCAAAGTGAGTAACTGGAAAACTCAGATCACCCTGCCCTTGAGGAATCAGTCTAGACCAGTCTCCTATGGGTACGAGGTAAGGAAATGCTCTGGAGTTTCCTATCAGAGGCCAGAGCAGTAGAGAGCAGTAGTGAGTCTATTTTACTTCAGCCTTCACTGGAGGCTGAGGCAGAGTCTCTGAGACAGAATGGATATCCATATCCCCAACTCAAGGTGAATGGAAGGCCCCAGGAGTCACCAAAAGAGAAAGAGACAGAGCTGTAGGGTTGCAAACAGAGTTACAATTCTCCTGTTCTCCTGTCCTCCTGGGGACCTCTCTGCAGTAAAGACTTAGAGCCCAGCTGCCCTCAGCCACCAGAGTCAGGGCTAGGTAAGCGTTCTGGGGAAAGTTTAGTGTTGGGAGCAAATGTGGATAGAGATTCGGGTGCTGCCTTCCCTTATGGGACAGGCTGATGAGCACCATGTGCCTGTCCATGAGTGCTCACTGATGGGCAAGGGAAGGGATGTGAGCTTCCTAGGCCAGGACCTGGCCTGAAGCCATCATAAAGTGCTTCTGTATTCTTCTAGGGTGGTTGGAGCCAGCATGTGCACCTCTTGGGCCAAAGCCATGCTTTCTATGTTAGAGGGCATGCTGTAAACAAAGGCTGCATTTAATCACCAGCTCGCAAGTGAGGCTTGTGGCCATGGGACATCAGTGCCAGTGAAAGTCACTTTAGTTGTCTCCCTTGTGACTCCCCCTGCTGTAATTCAACAGGAAGGAAAGGAAGGAAGGTGAGGATGGCTTTTCCTTCACAGGCACCAGGGAGGCCTGAGCTGAGTATAAAGGGAGCAGGCTTTGGGTCAGACGTGAAGTGGCAGTTTCTGTTTAGAATAGATAGACTGGTTCCTGAAATTTGCAGAAATAAAACAGAATGGCCTGACTGGTCAGTACAGCGACAGGAGAACTAATGGGGGTCTGCCTGAGATTATTTTGGTTGTTTGAGATAGGATCTCACTACGTAGCTCACTCAGGCTGGTTTTGAACTCATGAACTTCCTGTCACAACTTCCCAAGAGCTGGGAATGCAGGTGTTTGCTCAGTTGCCTGGGGTTATTTACAGGCAAATTTGGATGCATTATCTGAGTCTGTAGAGGGCAACAGTGCTATGGCCAGCTGCCAAACATGGGCTCCTCTGGCTGCAGGGAAAAGAGGTTGGCCCAGGAGAGTGCCACAGTTTGAGGGGGTTTGAGTTTTGACTGGAGGCTCATGAACTAGAAACCAAGTCCTTAGTGTGGCTATGTTAAGAAGTGATGGAGAGTTTCAGGAAAGGGATACTGGGCAGCCATTGTGGGTACTGATTTCTGGAGGGATATGCAGTTCTTATGAGACACCGAGTTACGAGGATGAATTATTGTGACACATGGGTCCTGGCCCTGCCTTACTTGCTGACTTCCTTTCTTGACATGTGACTCTCTCCTCTTGTATATATGTCTACCGACTGCCATGACGTCTCTATTGGAGCTAGTGTTATGCTGTTTGGACTTCCATCCTTCTAATCTGTGAGTGAAACAATCCCTTTCTTTGTATATGGTCCAGCCCCAGGTATTTCATTAGGGTCCTTGAAAATGGACCAACACAGCAGGGAACAGCCCTGTGTGGGCAGATCCCACTTTGCCTTAAGTTTCCTGAAAATACTTGGAAGTACTCTTTCTTCCTGAGACACGTACAAAGGTCCTAAAGAGTCTCTTAAGCATGCACAGTGATCAGGGCAGAGGTTTTCAGCCTTCCTAACGCCGTGGCCCTTTAATGCAGTTCCTCATGCTGTGGTGACTCCAACCACACGTTATTTTTGTTGCTATTTTATAACTGTAATTTTGCTACGGTTACGAATGCTGATGTAAATATCTGTGTTTTCTGATGGTCTTAGGCAATCTCTGTGAAAAGGTCACTCAACCCCTAAAGGGATCGGGACCTACAGGTTGAATACTACTGGGTCAGAGCCTGCCATGACAGCTTCATTTCATTTGGGGCATTACCTCGGGAAGTTTTCCAGAGCTAGCTGTCAGTGTTTCCCTATTTTTGCCCTTGAAGCCACAAAGAGTGAAGACATTTTCTGTGGATATTGGTACCCAATGGACAAGGCCTTCCCGAATCTGGACCTTCTCTAGAGGAGGTGACCCCAGCCCTTCTCTCTCCTTTACCACCTGAGGCAAAGCAGTCTGATGGAACTGGTGTTGTTTAATTGCACTTGTTTGGCATTTATTCTGACTGTAAGGATGTGAGTGGTGTGATATGTGACTACTCCCTGCCTTCCATGGAGGCCGAGGGAGGAACAGGGTATTCAAATTGCAGGCTGGGATCAGCAAGCAGTCCAGGCTGGCTTCTTCCCAATATGTGTTGAGCTCCAGTGCTGCTCTGTCCACAGCATTGCCGTGTATAAGGGATCAGCGGGGTCAAGGGTTCACAGAACAGGCCATCTCCAAGGGAAGCAATCAGGAAATGTGCAAAACTGATTAAATCCCAGACCAGGGGGGACCTGGCCTAGCTTGAAATGAAGGGGGTTGGGTTGGGGAGGGCTTGCTAGAAGTCCATATCTGGCAGCCATGGAGACATGGAGGGCTTCTCAGGCTGGACAGCATAGACCACAGTTTCAGTCCACAGGAGAGCGCTGTCTGGTCTGCGTCACCCAGGTCTGTGGAGTGAGGCTCGGTAGGTCACTCGGACACATCAATGGGCAGCATGGCCTTGATTGCAGGGAATCTATCGCAGGAAAAGTCAGCAAGCAGTTGCTTGGTGCCACTCCGAGTGGGAAAAATTTCAAACCGAATCCGGGACTTCTCCTTGGGGCGCAGGGCTGGCACACTGATGGGTGAGGACACAGATTAGTGTTGCTGTGAAATCCAGAGGGCTCAGGCTACACGGGCCCTAGAGGACTCCATGGCCTGTTCTAGTGGTATCAGGCAAAGCCACCATTTCCTCAGCTCCCTCTAGCTGTCTCTCAGTGTGAACTGGTTCCCTTTAACTCTGTGACATCCAGCTAGGGAGGGGACAGATAGTCTTATGGTCTCCCAGATATGCTAAGCCCTTAAGATCAGATTTTAGCACTTGCAATTAGGACTTCAAGCTTGATGAACTCCAAACCAAGTGTAGATTCCTGAGCACCAAGGGCCACAGAGAATGAAGGTTCAAGGTCAGAGGTTACTCTGCCTGTCTACTACCTAAAGGCTCTGGGCAGGCCTTCCTGCTTGACTCTTGGCCATCCCCACAAAGCTGCTTAGGCCCAGGACTCACTCAATTCTGAGGCTGCCACGCAGCAGGCCGCTGCCCTCCACCATCAGCACACAGTCCTTCACTGGTTCATCCAGGGGGTTGGAGAAAAGCATCCGCACGATCACAGGCTTCTGTACCTGAGCCTGGTCCATCACCTGGAAGAGGGCACATGAGTTAAGATGCTAGGTATGTGGCCCCTGACTGCTACCCGGTGAGAGCCGAGCATGATGATATGGTGAGAGAGAAATATTGCCTAGGATGTAGAAGGAAGGCCATTTCATTCAGTCCCAAGTATTAGATGGTATCCTAACATCCATGTGGGGTACCAAAACATTACCATTATCCTCACATTATTTATGGGAAACAGCTCAGGCAGAGACTTGTGCTGTCCTCTGTGACTGGAAGCATACTGAGACAAGCTCACAACCCCAGCTCAGTTCATCAAGAATGGGCAGCTCCTGCTTCTGAGGACAGCCCACTGCCAGCTAGTTTTCCTGAACCTCCTACTTACTGGTTGCTTTTTTTTTCCTTGAAAATTTGGGCATGTGTGCACACAACAGTGTGTGTGTGTGTGTGTGTGTGTGTGTGTGTGTGTGTGTACACTCAGGAGGCTGGAGTCATAAAAGACGACAGCAGGATTTGGGGCCATATAATCAACCTAAACCACTTACTCACCCCGAAAGGTGAGAACTGTTGTTTATCTGCTAAGTACAGCCATGATCTGGGCAGACATAGCTGATAAGGAGGGATAATTAACTATCTCTCCATCTAGAAAGGAACAAATGACATCATGGAAAGGGAAGACAGTGCTTTGGAAATGCTAAAATTGCATGACAAGCACATTTCTCTCTTTCTTCCTTTGAGAACCCTGGAGGCTATTACATTAGTTAGTTAGTTAGTTAGTTAGTTAGTTAGTTAGTTAGTTGGTTTTCTTGTTAGTGCTCATGGCTACCACTGTATGGTGTAAAAGGGCAAGTTCAGATTAATTTGACAGCCTGGGAAACTCACACACTGGGAGACAAAAGGGCCTACCTGGTCCTAAAGCCTAGACTATTTTTTGACAGACATTACAATATATCACAGAACACTCTGAATAAGTGAAACATGTCACACATCGTGATTTCTGTCATCTCTCCATTGGATTCAAAGTATATTAAATAATTAGAAGAGAAAAGCATAGTTTTGTGCTGTCGGTGTGTAACGATGCTACATAAATAGAACTGTAATCTTGCTGCTGACATTAAATGTATACATCTGTGTATTTATTTATCTTTATCGCTGCTTATCAACCAAATCTGTAAACACACTTATTTATACTTTCAAGTGTCTGTTTCTTTATGGCTGTATATTAACGTGGGTCTATAAATGCAAGCAGCAGACCGGACGTGGAACACTAGCCATGAATGTGAAGGTTCTCACCCCTTTGGAAAAACATTCAGATTTTATTTCTGATCCCACGGTGTAAGGTCCCCAGGTTAGCTCGTGTTAATTACCAATCAGTAGATGAGCTAGTGGGATGGGATCGACGAGACAAGAATTTTACCTAGAACATTATCTTTTTCTATAGATTCCCTTCATGAGTTTGAACTTCGGACACTGCTCTGAGTGAACCACACATCGACTTATTTAGTGGTCAAAAATGTCTCTATCTTCTAGAATCTCAACAGCAGGGGAGGGTGTATTTGAGAGAAGGAAAATTGGGTGTATCTTATAATGAATCAAGGAAGTTCAGCATGGCCTTTATCTTGACAGCATCAGTGATAAAGTTGTTATAGTGTCTCTAAAGATAAATCAGACATCATATGGAAATCCAAAAGTCGAATATAAATACATGAATAAACGATGACTATGTAAGCATGTTTGAGGGTTAGTAATAAAATGGGGGAAAATTAACTTAATTTAAATGCTCATCCTTTTAGGACAAAATATTTTTATAGATGAGCTGGTCACCATCAAGTATTGTTTCCCAGCTTTGGGAGTTGGAGAAAACACTCAGCTGTCTGTCATATTGCAGAGATGAACAGGGAGAGCTTCTTGGAAACTCCTTGTGAAGCAAAAGAGGCTGCACCATGCTGGAGCCATACAGGAACTGACAACAGCTTCCCTCTGGGAAAGGAGGAATGGCAGCCCAGAGCAACAAGCTCGGCTGCAGTCATGACCCATGGAGGATGCTGTTTCTGTTTGATGAGGTTTATGTGGTGAGATGACCCCAGAACAGCATTAACACTAGTTCCACTGGCACTGACTACCAGAGAAATTGTTATATGAAGTTGTGCTTTCAGTGGGACAAACGTTTAAAATGTTCTGGTGACCAGGCCTGATCTGTGAAATCCATCAAGCATGGCTATCCTGAGGAAGTGACACCCTGCAAGGAAAGCACCTTTTCATTCTGACAGAGCTGGTACAATAGACTTAGCTGAGGGGCTTGCTTACTTTCCATGCTGACAAATACTGGAGCCCAGATACACGGCCAAGGAGTAAGGCTCAAGGTTGGTATTACTACCCTACAGTGACTGTCTAGCCCTGAGGTGGAACCACCCCTTTTCTGACTAAACAGCAGACTAAACAGGACAGCAAAGCAGTAGCTGTATGGGAAATGGGACCCTGTATCACAGTGAACACCCTGGGACCCCTCTCCTGACACCAGGAACCCTAGAAACTAGGGGCAACTTAAGAGAGGCGGGACCAGGGAAGACACAATTACCTGGATCTATGGGGACTCAGGAAGCCAGCAGTGGAATTATATAGGAAGGAGCAAGCACTATATATAGATACACTAGACAAAGGGTAGCCAGATCTATGAGGCTCTTATGTACATTCCTAGGGAAAACCCTGCCTTTTCTGCTCACTTCCTGGTGGCTAGTGGGGCTCCTGGGACTGGGGGGGAGGCACCCTTCCCATCCTCTTACCTCCAGGGTCAAAGCAGGGTTGTCCAGGATGACATCCCGCTCCACCACCACCTCGGCCTCATCAGGCACCTTGCATACGGCTGTGACCCGGATCATGTTGTCTGCCTTCAGGTATCTACTATACTGAGAGTATGCGATCTTCACAGGATACTGTATTTCTGAAGGGAGAAGCAGGGTGTGGGTGGACCGAGTGTGAAGCTAAGCTCTGGGATCCTCTTTAGAACTGAGTCAAGGTGGGCTGGGCTGGCAGCTGGATCTGTGTGCAGCCTATTGCTTTCAAAGCCGTCAGCACTCAGGTTTTGTGGGGTTTGTTGTGTTTGTGGTTTTGTTGGTTTTTGTTTGGATTTTTTTTTTTTTTTAACTGGGAAGTGGGGATGGGCAGAGTAAGGGACCAAGGAGGTTTCAGGACGCAAGCAAGCAAGCTTGCATCCAAAAAAGAGGGACCTAAAGGTCTGAGGTGCAGCTGCCCCTCCAGGCCTGGGAAGTGTCAGAGGGTGAGTTTTCTTGTAAGAGACAGGGAAGAAGGATGCTAACCTATTGCCCAATGGCAGTGGCAATCCAGGCAGGGATGACTAGGCAGGGAGGCCAAGGCATTGGCTAAATGCTTCTATTCCCTCAGTCATCTAATGAGCTGTGATGCTAGAGTGACAGTGTCCTCGGCTTCCTCCCTCCGGGCACTCCCTCTTCAGGGCTGTCCACACTCAAGGAAGGTAGAGCTTGGAAGACCACACAAGGTTTTCTAAACCATCTTGCTCTTCTTGTGCTTCACCACAAAGACCTTCCATGATGTCTTACCACCTCAGGGATAAAGTTCAGACCCTCAACTCGGCCCTGTCCCAATTGTGCAAAAGGCACCTCCTCCTTAGAAACCCTGCTGCACTTTCCCACCAGTCTTTACATACATCAGACTTGTTTCTGCCACACTTCTGACTTGTGAGTTTCCCTTTAATGGGATTTTCTTCTCTGGCTTCTCTCTAGGCCTCAAAGATTCCTTCTGTGGTGCTGGAGACAGGGTCCAGAGCCTTGTGCGTGCTAAGCCCATATTCTCTCAGTGAGCTACGCTTTCACTACGCAAAACCCTCCCAACACTGCAGATCGTGGGGATTTTCCCTCTTCAGATGGTCTTGGGCATCACTTTCCTTCCCATGGCTGTGTTCCATGGCTTTTGGGGTCAGGGAGCTAGGAGAAAGTTCCCTCTACTTCTACTGAGGGGATTGGCTACAGCTGTCCCTAATATGGAGAAGGAATCCTCACATCAGTTGAGTCAGCTTTCTCGGTGGTCTGACTTTGAGGCTCAGAAAGGGAATGAGACCCACTCAGATTTATCCAGGAAGTACCTGAACATCAGGCTCTCTGGCCACTTGACCTGCTTTCCATTCCACTCTGCTGGGTTTTTGTTTGTTGTTTGTTTTGTTTTTACAGAGGATTAAAATGTCTTCCCCCTTCATATGGAATATTTTTGGCCTACAGAAATATGTTGTCCTATGCTAGAGATTTACCTTTGGTAGCTTTCTTGCCTAGCACCCAGGGTCTTTTTTTTTTTTTTTTAAAGTGTCAGATGTAAATAACACCAACAGTTGCTTCTGACACTGACATTTCTGCTGGAAGACAAACTTCGAAGGGATTCTGCCTTTTAGCAGAGGTAATGTAGCTCAATTTTTCTTGGAATTCTTTCAGGACAGGCTATATAATTAACCAGTTTCTAGTAATTCTTGGTGTGAAGCAAATAGTCACCCCACCCTTGTCAGTCTGCTTTGTCAGCCCAAACTTTTCATAGCAGCTCCCGGATTTTGTCATTGCTGGTACACACCTACATTCTAATCCCACAGACTCTGTCTCATCTCCCTCTGCTCTGCCTGGTTCCCTTCCCATCTCTGCTGTCCTGGAACAAGTCACTGAACCTCCCAAATGCTTAGATCTCCAAGAAAATCTGTCACTGTCATCAGAAAAACTGCACTCAGAGCCAGGAAGCTGTGGACAAGGATTTAAGACCCTGGGATCTTTCAAGGACCACACAGGGTCCTTGAAACAAACCTAGAACAGGACAGCAGCTGCAAAACCTAGCAAACAGGAGGTGACATTGGGCTTGACATCAGGAAACCAAGGACCAAGACCTTGGCATTGGCCCTTAATTACCATGGCACAAGAGAGTCACAAGTATCTGAAGCCTTTGTTCACTTCTGTAACATGAGGCTTGAAATAACCCCCTTTTTAAGAAGGCCAGGTGAGATTACATTCACTCTGAACATCATGCAGGGTGGCACAAACCCGTTCAGGACATTGTACTGTGGCTATGAACTGCTAAAGCCTCTCTCCTTCCTTTGTTAAGGCATAATAAACATGTAGTTAGCGCCACAGTGACTGGCCTTGCTCACAGGACAGCAACTTGCAGAGCGTCAGGACTAAGGCTTACCCATGGAGGCCACTCACTACTCTGTCCACAGTTAGCCGACTCACCAAAAGCAGTAGGATCCCATCAGTAGCCAATTCTTTCCGGCCCTAGATTGACTGAGTTCCATCAACTACAGGATGAGTTACCTTCTTCAGGCTCCAAGGATATTGTGGCAGAGTCCTTCCAGACTTCGTGGACAAGGGTACCATTGTAGACGATGGTCCAAGCTGTCATGTTCATTGTCACTGTCTTCCTATCACTAGTCGTGTTTTTGAGCATCAGGGACAGACTGACTTCTTTGCCTACTGCCAGTGCCCCAGTGACCTTGAACTTCCCAGAAATGCTGGGCTCCTTTTCTTCCCCTTCTGGACTCCTCGAAGACGTTGCACCAAAAGTTGCATTAGGTTTGAGTTTGTTCAAAGCCTTTTCCTGCACTTGTCTTTCCTCCCTGGAACCTGTGTGTTGGTGAGAGAAACCAAAACAAAACAAGGATACCTCAGGGATGAAGCTGCAATTCAGACAACCGACAGTATGACCTGCCTGGAAAGTGACTAGATCTAACACTGACACCACTTCCGCCTGCCCAAGATGCTCCCAGCAAGTGTCTAATCTTGTCAGGTCTCCATTAACCCTTCTTAGTATAAGGTTTCCAGGCCAGCCGGGCTCTAGTCCTCTTTCAATTAAGTCTATACTCTCAGGAAGCCGCAGGGGAAGTTAGGTCAGTTTCTGCAAACATTACTATGGTGCTTCATCATTTCCTTGTTTTAAATTAGGTTATTTTTTCATTTTCTTCCTCCCTCCCTCCCTCGCTGTCTCCCTCCCTCCTTCCATCTCTTTCTTACTTCCTTTCTCTTTCTTTGGATAGAAGACCTTTTTCTGAGACTTGAAGAACAAACCATTTAAAAGCAAATGGCAAAACTGAACAAAGAGGAGTAAGAACGAATCCACAAGCAAAGCCAGAGTTATGAGAAAGAACTCCAAATCACTTCCCCACGTTCCCCGGGTTTGTGTCTAGAGGCACTTCGAAAGTCAGCAAGTGACACTTTTGTCTGTGCAAGTCAGCAAGAGCATCCTGAGGCTGCCGGGGTTCCAAGTATGGATAGTTTGAATTGCTGAGAAACCTGGAGTCTCGAAACTGCAAGGTCTCAAACAAAGGGTGTGTTCCCTGACTCTGTAGGTCAGCAGAACCTACTGTAGGTCTGTAGCTCTGACTAGGCAGCAGAAGTAGTGAGAAGACAGCATTGGTGACATCCTAAAGCCTTGTGGCACCCTGGGAACAGAGCAAACAACTCCAAGCTCAGGCTGACTAAGCAGTTCACCGTCCACTCCTGGCCTTGACATGCAGACGCATGTACCATACAATAGAAGGTCTTGGCCTCTCAAGAAGATAGAAGAGTGACCAAATTTGTATATATGGACCCATAGGCTTTCCCCAAACAACCTGTGAAAATTTCAAAGTAAACCAGAAGGCTTACGGTAAGTACTCTACAAGTTAGTGAGTCCTTTTCATGAATTATGTGAATTTCCTGGCAGGGACTTCAGAGGCTCACGAAATCTAAGAGAAGCTACTGGTTTGGACTACTCTGGGATTTGGATGAAGAAAGGGAGGGACTCATCTCCAGGGATGATCTGGAGCCTCGTCTAAGGATCCTCCCTTGTACCCACCCTGCTGCAAGCAAGTGGCTAGATTACCCGGCTTGAGAGCTCCTGGAGGGTTAGGTTCCTCTGGATGCCCTTCCATTCTCTAGCTGAGCTGTCAGTCCACACCCAAAGCTGAAGGTTGTGATGAGCCTCTGAGCCTCTTTGCCTGAGTCCCTGAAGCAGGCGTTTGCACAAGGAGGTTCCAGAGTCTATATAGGTCACCTGCTAAGCTTACTCAAGACTATGCTTCCTGCTGCTGTTTTCTCACCACAGTATTGCTATTGTGCAAATGCTTAGCAACCCATTTTTATGAGCTTTTCCTGCCTGGGGCTCTCTGAGACCAAGGGGCATCATTAGACAAGAAGATCTGGGTAACATCAGACAGCCGTTCCATCCTGCTGTCATGCATGAGCAGAGTAACTGCCAGGAATCCTGGAGGGAGTTTCCTACTAGGCCTCTCTCCATTGCTTAGAAGGTTGCTAGGACTTCAGAGGAACAGGATCAACATGTGAGAGTAATAGGGAAAGTCACAGGTTCATGCAGCCAGGTAAACAATACCCGAACAAAATAGTTCGTGGGAAGGCATTATTCCAGGGAAGGTATCCAAATGGACAGAGGTCACCACCCTAGTCATTAAGTCTGTACTGTGTGCCAAACACTGTACTTTGTGTGCATTTTTATATTGAAATCCAACCCAAGAGAGACACTGCCATTCTTGTTTTGTTGGCAGGGGGACAAGAAAATCAGAGATCATGCGAAGCCTGTTAAAGGGTAGGCAGGACTGAGAGTCGCCTTCTGTCCCAGCTTATTTGTTCCCTGTTCCTTATACTTGTCTTACACCATGATATTGAAATTTCCAGCCTTGCACCTGCCTCTCCAGTGACACCATCTGCTGTGTTTTATCTACAGCATCCCTGGGGTAGGCATTCAGGCTTGTGAAAATTGTCAGATAGTTTACTATGGCACGCACAATATCCTTACAGTGCTCTACCGTTCTCAAACAAGTGTATTTCTATTTCAGAGAGTTTCAACAGTGTTTACAGACTGCCAAGTGTTCATCCACTGGTATCTAGAGTGGAAACCTCTGGCCTTGGAGTTAAACTCCACCTCAGGAGTTAGTTTTCTAACACTAAGAGCCAGCAGTTGTCAGAGATTTGGCCTGATTTCAGGAGCACTGTAGGCACATTTAGAAAGGCACTTTTCTTTCACCTCCCCTGACCCTCCTAGAAATGACTGTGAGGATCGGTTGAGTCTCCAGTCAACTTTTCCCAAGTATTTCAGAAAGAGTAAAATATGAACCCATTGGAGAGTGCCCATGGCCTGCTAGAGCAATTGCTAAAGAACTCTGGGCTGTTTCTAAAGCTGAACCACACCTCTAAACGGGGAGCTTTTGCCATTCTTGAGAACTGCTATGCTGCTGGCTCCTAAAGCAACTTCAGAGTGACCATGGCCTTCCCAGGTTACCGTAGGAGGACAGCAGCAGTACAGATGATGGAGATTTCAGGGTCCACAGCATCAGCCTCCTCCAGGGATTATACTTGGGACTTCTTAAGGCATGGGGGCTATGTATGCAGATGGCACAAGCACACATCCCTGAGTTTGTTTCTTTGCTGAGACAGCATTCACTGCCTATGTTCTTGGAGACCAGCGACTGATAGAAAAATATATCCCAAAGCCCTTGAGGACTGTGCCTCTCCCTGTGATATCCAACCATAGTAACATCAGTTCAGTTGACAATTGAGAAAGGACATATCTGGAGGTGGGCTGGGCTTACACTTGTCTGTGCTCTGATGCTAAGTCCCCCAGATATTGTAGCTGTCCTTGATGCCTCTATCCCAATTGAAAACAACAGCTGAGCACTTGCAGTATCTTGGAACTTCTGTAGAACTAGCTGAGATGTAGGAGCATCAGGGAAAGGCTCCTTTTCTTGCCACCCTCAGAGCTGTCCACCCATCACCAAGCCCCGTGTGGCATCCACCTGCACCAATCCTACCTTCTGGATGCTTGTACGTGATTGTGACATCCATGCGAGAGTTGCTGCCCACTGCCTTGGTGCTGATGTATTTGCCAATGGAGCGCGTGTCCACAGAATTCTGCTTCTGGCTGCCGTCTCTCTTGTTATAGATCCAAGTGGTGCGATCAGCGCTAACCTCCGCGAAGATGAAGATCATGTCATAGTTCAGATTCACCTCACCTTCTCGGATTGCGTTGACGGAAGCTGGGCCGCACTGGAACACACCTGATGGCCAGGATGTAGAGCTCGGATGCATGCAAACGACAGCTAAGCCCATCCACTCCAGCCTGGCTAGGATCTGACTCTGGGGGGATACTGATTTGACAGCATAGCACTCCCCTGCCTGTACTCCAGCCAAACTTCAGCTCTAACTGTGGCCCATTGATCTGGCACAGAGCAGCTACCCATCACCATCATTCTGTACCAAGACCCTGGTCCAGCTCCACTTAAGACTTGCGTGTCTCCCCTGGGCTGACCCACTGAGGTCAGTCTGGTCTTTCTCTGAAATGCTGCCTTTTTGCCTCTGAAATCGCTCTAGTCCCGAGGTGCACTGACATTCTATTTCTAGAAATCTTTCCTGATCATCTCATCCACAGGATCCGTCCTCCTCTGAGTTTCTAACCCCCAGCCTTCACATTTCTCCTCCAATATTCAATAAAGTAGATTATTCAGCTAGACAAAGATAGAAATTCTCGCTCTCTCTCATACTATATATAGTATAAACATAGTATATATTATATGCATATGCATGTATGCAAACATGTATACATACACATGTATACAAACATGTATGCATGTACATGTATACAAACATACATACATGTAGTCCACATGTTTACAAAGCAAACAAAATGCACACACATTTTGTGCATGAAGGGAAGTGACCCAGATTTTAAAAAATAAACTATAAATCGTAGAAAGTAAATTCGACCTCTTGCATACATGAGACATTTAACAAGCCAATAGTCTTATTAGTCCTAATATTTTACTTTGTTTTTCTTTCTGTCCTGATTTGTTTTTACTTCTTCACATGGTAACAGTTCATAGACTTGATTTTATGACCACTTATGAACTGCACAGAAATGTTTAAAAAACAGTGGCTAGAAAATATCCAAAATGTTTTCCTCCAACCCCCAAATTTATAGTATAACTTATTTCTTTTAGAAAGGTGTTCCTGGGTAGTGTAAGGATATTAGGCTGACAACGGGACTGTATTTTTATTCTAAGTATTTTTATAACTATCTGAGTCACTCTGATAGTTTCAATTATATTCAATATATTCAATATATTATATTACTTTATACTACTTTATACTATTATTTTTCTTTTTTACTGTTTGAAAGAAACAACTCAAAATGAGGTAACAGACAAAATAGGCTCTTTAGAGGTGAGAAGAAGAAGAAGAAAAACCCCAGAGAGCTTGGGATCTATCTTTGATGGCAGAGAAGGAGGTAAGAGACAAAAGCAAAGGCCCAGGCCCTGAGCAGGAGCAAGGCAACCTATCTGATGGGAGCCTAGCCTGTCAGAAGGCACACAGGAGGGAGGGGAAGCAGCAGCAGCCATTGCTTCCGGCCTATCACAGAAAGAACAACAGGACTGACTCCACAGGGCTTCTGCCCTCAAAGGTCATGCTGCTGGTGGCAGAGGTAGGAAGTGATTATTGACAAGGGATGGCATCTTTTCCCTGTTGCCTGGCATATGCTAGGGCTCTTCAGTGGTAGCAACAGCCGGAGGGGCTGCAGAGGAGGGATCTATTTAAACGGCAGCATAAACAACACAAAACAAGGAAAAGCCTTCATCCCATTGAACATTGTGGAGCTAGAGAGGGCTTTGGGCAAACTCAGTGCAGCTAGAGCAGGGTTACCTTGGCTTCTCTCCTGGGGGGTGGCATCCAGCACCTGCCATCCATTGTATGAGGCGCCTAGGTCAGGTCGCACAAACCAGCCTTCATTCCAGACATGAAAATTCCTGCAGACAGAAGGCCACATAACAAGTGAAGGACAACACCACTTCTCTGACCAAACACAGCTCCCAGATCCTCCCTGAAGGTGCTCCCTGTGCTGGAGATTCCGATAGTCCTGGTGGGCATCATCTCCCCGAAATCCTCCCAGGACTGTAACCTGAGGCTCAGGCACGGGAAACAGAGCTGGGGCTGACAAAGGAGAGTGAAGAGGCTGCTCTGAAACATAAGAATCAAGGGGAAGGAACCCCAAATTTTTTCCATAAACTGCTCATGTCTGGTGACCCTTGAAACAAATCAAGTGCATGAAACAAATCAAGTATTGTGACAAAAATGACGGAGCTGAGCTGCTCCCACTGTACTGAAGCAGTTTGCAATCTGGGTCCATCTAGGGTTTTGCTGGTACACAGTAAGAGAAATACAGCCGTTCAGCATGGCTGGGGTAGAAGCCAAAGGAACTCAACACACAGAGGACCAGCAATTACGGTAACTCAGCCTCAAGAGAAAAGACAGTCGGGAGTTGAAGTTGTCAGGTAAGGACTTTAAAGAAGCTACTATAACCAGAATCAATAGCATACAGGGAAATATATTCACAGAGAACGAAAAGAGAGAAACTTCTGGCAGATAAATAGAATCTTTTTTTTTTAGAAGAATGGAATGGAATGTTTTTAACTGCACCCTCCCTGATATCTGAAATTGAATCAGTCGTGGATGAGTTTATCAGGGGAAAGGCTGTAAGAGAGGAAAAATGAACATACTTGAGAGATCTGCAGATCACTGCAATTATGTCTGGAAATGGGAGAGAAAAAAAAGATGATGAAAACCAATAAAGTAGAAAAATAGGTACAACATATATGCTGGACAGAAACTTACCATAGTATGGTTTCTAGATCCTTACAGATCAATAAGAGCAAAATAGAAGAAGAACATGCCAATAAAGAGTGACAGTTTTCCTAAGCATGGTGACTGAACAGATGATTCTAGTTTTAACCTCACTGAGGAACTATGACAGCCAGGCAGATTCTGTCTGCTAACCAGAGATTAAAGTCTAGGCTGGGGGCCTTGGTCACACTCAGTAAGAGAGCAAATGCCAATGCCAGCATCGAGGATTTAAAGTGGTATGGCCTTTGCAGAGGGCAATTTGGCAACTAATATAAAAATCTCTAAAAATTTGCATACCCATCAAGTCAGTATTTCCACCATGAGGGATTTCTCCAGTGGAAAACTCATGACTACGCACTGTGGTCCGGACTAAGGTGCTCACTCCACCACTGCTTGTGAGAGGGATAATGTTGGAAGAAAAATTCGCCACTAATGCAATGAACAGATACGTTGTTGCACAGCTATAAATAAAGTAAAATGTCACACAGCCGTAAAATAAATAACAAGCAAAATGAAGCCAGTATTTAACACCGAGAGATTATCTAACATGACATAAAGTAAGAAAGTCAAATAGAAGCTATGTGTCCAGTACACAGCTGTAATCCTGGGGTGCCAAAGCAGGAGACTGTGAACTCTAGGCCAGATTGTGCTACATAGTGACACACATCTCAAAACCAAAACAAACACTGCAAAATACAAAAACAAAAACCCCAAAGCAACAATTAAATTTTCTAAAATAAAATGAAAACAGAAAATTAATTACAAAATCAAGGTAGAAAATAGTAGTGCATGTGTGCGTGTGCGTGTGTGTGTGTGCACGTGCGCACTCGGGGTGGTGGTGGTAGGACTTGAACTCAGGACCTTGTGTATGTTAGGTAAGCACTATACCGATGCATAGCCTCGCCCCTGTATTAACTCATTTAATCCTTGACTCTATAAAAGTGATCTCACAACTTACACTCAGGAAATTCAAGTATAAGGGAGGGGAAGGGGAGCAAATGTCACAGTAGTAATACAGACCATGGCAATAGTTTAAACGTATAATGCATCATATGACACTTAAATAATTTCACTTTTGAAGGATATTTAGTAGCAAGGAGAGCATGTTTATAACATAACAAAACTATATGATTAACTGGAGATGTAGCTCAGTAGTAGAGCGCTTGAGTGGCAGGGGCAAGATCCTGGGCTCTAGGCTAGAGAGAAGGCTCAGCAGGGAAAGGTGCTTGCTGGAGTTACATCCCTGGAAGCCCCGTGACGAAAAGAGGGATCCAACTCCCACAGCCTGTCCTGGGACTTCTGCATTTCTGCATGTTCTCTATGGCACACGCGTGCGCACACACACACACACACACACACACACACACACACACACACACGGGAGTGGGGAGTTTAAACAATATAAAAACATTTAAAGACTCTAAGCTCAGTCTCACACTAAAAAATGAGCAACTCCTTTAAGTGAAACCATGAAGTGGCTGGCTTCCATCTATGACACATAGTAGGATGCATCTACCACATGTTCTATCTTGTTCCTGAACTTTGCAAAACATATTATCTTAATTCTACAATCAATAAAAAGCATTAAAGAATGGATAGGAAACTATCACATGTTAAAGTGTGGGAACAATATGGGTTTTACTTTTCTTATATTTCGAAAATTCCTATAACTAGAGAAAAAAAAAAACTCTGGAAAAGACAGATGTCCTGCCTCAGAGGACTGTGTGTTTGTTAGCCGTCACAGAAGCCTGAAGGACTGTGTGTTTGTTAGCCATCACAGAAGCCTGCTCCTCCAGCTCCTGTCTACATTAGTCGTGATGCAAACCTGGAAGTTTAGAAGCCTCCACTCTAGAGCTTGTCTTGAGCTCTGTCTACAGGTAAACTCCAAACATAGCCTTAGCTACTGCCTCACAGAACCCCTTTCTAGATCTGGGGAGTATGATGAGCAGAACTCTGTGTCTTGTACGTCATCCAGTGCTTCCATTGTTACTCCAGAACCACTGCTCTTTGTGTGGCTATAAACTACTCTAGTACAGTCCCTGTTTTTAATCTCATGGCACCCAGTGTCCCAGTGCAAGTGCTGAGTCAAGCTGGCTGATTTGAACAGCTTTGGGAACAAAGCTCCTGAGTCCACTGGTAACCTCCTGAGTCCACTGGTAACCTCCCTGCAGATCAAGTGGTTAAGAGTTATAGGGACAGGAATTCAAAGGCAGAGCTTTGTGTAAGAAGACAGGGGTGGGTCACTGAAGAAGACCAACAGTGGAACACTCCACTCCCTAGGCAGGGCAGGGCAGGGCAGGCAGGGCAGGGCAATCTTCATCTGCCTCTTACCTTGGAGCTCTGCAAAATCTACAGATAGTGTCCTGTGTGTAACTACATGAAGAGAGACAGAAAGCGAGAGAGAGGTGGGGGAGGAAGGAAGAGAGAGAGAGAGAGAGAGAGACAGAGAGAGAGAGACAGAGAGAGACAGAGAGAGAGAATAAACAGAGAAGAGCAGCTAGACTCATCAAGAAAACTTGGACAACTTTTCCTAATAATGGGGTCCACATTCTGACTGAATAGTCTCCAGAGGCCTCCCCTTCACAGTGGCCCAACAGGAACCCGGGTTAAAAACAACAAACAACAAACAGCAATAACAACAACAACCACCCACAAACATCAAGTTCCCCCAAAGTATTCTGCTCCTGAAGAAAGCAAAGGCTCTGGATAGACAAGAAAGCTTATTTCTCTTAGGCCTGGAGAGAAGCTGTACTCGATTGGAGGCTTAAGTGTGACTACAGGAGAACCCTGGAAGAAACTGCAGAAGGTGCTTAACCCAGCCCTTCTATGTATAGGCGGGAAATTAAGTACAAAAAACCCCACAGACAATAAAAACAACAGCAAGTAATTAAGCATTTCACAGTCAGTGAGAGTGTCTGTCTCCTAGGTCTCCTAGCTGCTCATCTTTAGACAAGTTACAGGCCACAAGGGGCTGGTTCCAGTATCCCCTTAGGGAACAAAACTCTACAATGTTGGAAAGGGAATAGAATATGTATAGTTTCATGTTCAGACAGACAAAATCACGGTAGGCTTAACTACATTTCCAGTTCAGAGTCTGTGAGTCTTGTGAACAGATACAGAGGGCTGGCTGTAACTCTTGGTGGGCATCTATTCACTCCTCTGTTAAGATGACCGGACTCCCCCTCTCCCTCAGATTGTTTTTAGTCCTAATGTTCTTTGTTTTCATAGAAACCTATTATGTAACTGTAGCTTAGTCACAAATTCACAGTGTGACTTTGGGCAAGTCATTTTTCTTCGTGGCACTCCTGAGATATGTTTGGTCTTATCAGGAAGTGTCACTTACTGTTTAAAGTGAGCCAAGGAACCCAACCCAATCTTCCACATCATGATGTCTTGCCAACCTCCTTTGGAAAATGCCCAGATAGAAGCTGTTGGATGTCTCAGGCTTTAGTCAGGAATAATAGCAACAGCATTCTCTGGTGCATTGTAGTTCAATCTAAGTTCAAATTGCATCTCAACCTTCTGGTTATGTCTTTTGAAGGAAATTATTCAACTTCTCTGTGTCTCAGTCCCTCACCTATAGGTTGAGTCTGAAAACAATAAAACATTAATACCTATCTTCTGATTTGTGAGTGTGAACATCAGCACAGAGAACACTAGTTGGCATCCAGCCATGCATCAGCTGCTGCCAAGCACTTCCCGACCAATCCTCGCCTACAACCTCAGGCTCCCATGAACAGCAGTTTAAATCTACAGCTTTCAACATTTATGACACGAAGATTTAGACTTGAGTTTTTCTGCCTAAAATTAAGCTGTGTTTCCTATAAAAGTTTAGTAATTCTCCACTCCTTGGGTGTGCTTGATGTGTGGGTCTCTGGAGGGAACAGCTAGATCTCACAGCAAATACAGGGTCTGAGAAGAAGAATATGGTTGAGACTTATAAGAGCTGGTAAGACACTTGAATGATAATCAAGTCCTGGACCAAGTCTAATGCTTCACTGGAGGAGAAACTTGGGAGTAGAAACACAAGACAGCTAATCTCTAAAGAAAGGGGGAAAACTCCCAATATAACTCCCTGGAAAACCTCCTCAAGCCATGTGACCGTAGGTGAATTATGTGTTCACTGTCCTGTAGAGGGGGAGGAGACACTTTACTAGTTCAGCTGTCAGCATGGTTTTTTGTATTAAAACCTTTCCCTACTTTTATTTCATTTTTTTCTGTTAGACTAAACACAGTTCAGAAAAGTTGGACCTTCTTATTCTGGAAAAATGGTAACTGCTATAAAGTTCATCTGGTCACGAGGATACTTGTGAACAACTATGCATATGTGTCCTTCGAAACTGACTCAAGCAATGAGTCATTGACTATGTGTGTGGTAGACAGAGCCACAGATATCTCTGCTTATACACAGAATATTCCATTAATAATAACCCATCATATGGTATAACCTTAAACATTTGTAATAATATGCATATACTCTAAACACAGTGCTATAAGTAATTATACATTTTAAAGCTTTACATAATCTACTTCTATCTGGCATATATATATATATATATGCACGTGTGCTCACGCGTGTGTGTGTGTGTGTGTGTGTGTGTGTGTGTGTGTGTGTATGGCTCCATGTGATTGTGGCATATTTATGATTAGAAATACATGATGCTTAAATACATACATTTTCTTATTTTCACCTGCAACCCAGAATAAATATGTTTGATTCTCTGCCTCAAACAAAACAAAACAAAACAAACAAACAAAAACCCCAGAACCAACCAACCAACCAACCAACCAACCAACCAACTGAAAACCTAACAACAACAAACAAAGTAACTCTTCCTAAAGAGGAAAAAAAATCTTAAGTGATAAGGGTTGCTGGAATTAAGATAAATTTTTATTCTTTGTTGGAAAATCAGTAGCTTCTATTTTAACTTCTCAACTGAGGCCAAGTCTAATGGCTGCTATAAACCTGCAGTGGTCTCCTGAGTTCTTGGCCCAGATTTCCACTGGCATCAGACCCTCCCGAGACCTACACTGTCGTTCCTTTAAGGGGCACGATCAGCCTCAGCAGCATTTCTGCTCTGCACTAATGTCCTGGCTCGCATGTTTCTCTCCTTCCAGTTCCAGTGTGGAGCTGAGGTCCACGGCAACAGAGGAGACTTCCTCAAACTTGGTGCGCTATGCCCAGGGAGATGGCTCATCACTTACCACACACTGTCACTGCCTTTCTCCAGGGGATTTCCCATGGTGTCGTAGTACACATCCACACTGAGGTTTCGATCTGTGTCGTGAGCTGAGTTGAAGTTGGTGATCACCCGAGAGGGAACCCCCAAGCACCGCAGCACTACAAACCAAAGTCAGTGTGAGGACGCTGCTGATGGATGCTGTCGATGGTACTTTAGCATACTCCATCACTGCCCACAGATGCTGTCGATGGTAC
>JANHMN010000002.1:193059397-193143473 GCA_030674055.1 Rhabdomys pumilio | reverse complement strand
CCACAGATGCTGTCGATGGTACCTTAGCATACTCCATCACTGCCCACGGACCCATAAAAGGCACACCATACCCAAATTACCTGTGTTGAGGGTTCCAGCAAAGACCCAGCACTGGCCAAATTGGACAGGCCTGAAGCCAGATTTTTTCCAATTCTTGAGGATCTCCACACTACCATTCCAGGTCCTTGGGTCCACGCCACCAGTGTAATTACCGCTCCAATTCCCAGAAATAACACCATTGTCGTCATTGCCATTAATCTGTACAGAAAAATCCCCACATCCCAAATGAATTAATACTATGTCTTGCCTATAGGAGAGATATACAGAAGTCAGAACACAAGGTGGGAGATAAGGAAGCCATGGAGACTTGAGTGCACCTGTCTATAATGAAAATTGTAACAAATCACTTAGAGGGAGGGGCTTTTATGAGTTTAGAGGTACTTTGTTTAATGGGCCATGTCTGACTGCTCCTGGATGACATCAGTTCTTTCCTGCAGGATGACATATAGCAGGAGACTCCACAGTTTGTCAGCAGCAAGACAGAACCCAGAAGTTCTGTTTGCAGAAGACAATGGCTGTCTGCTTGTGTGTGTGTGTGTGTGTACCTGTCTTCTAAAATTTATTTTAGAACTTTAACATATAACTTCTCAAAAAAAATAAAAATGGAATATGGCCCTCCCTCCCTCCCTCCCTCCCTCCAGCCCCCCTCCCTTCCTTCATCCATTTGTTCATTTACTATAACAAGCACAAATGGGATACAGCATTGACAAACATTGAGGACCTGGGAGACCTGAGTTCTATTTTTCCATTTTTTTTTTTACAGGTGTACACAAAGTACTTATAGATGGAATGATATTAAAGGATGCAATGTTGGGGTTCATCAAGTCATTTGTGGAGAAGGGCTCAGAGAGAAAGTAAAACTGGCCTTCAGTAGACAGTCTTTGAAGACAATGACAGGTACCTAAGGACTTTTATAGGTCTCTCTGTTTTTGTATAGGCCTGAATTTCTCCATAATAAAAGTAACAGAAGAGACCAGGTCTGTATCTATCTCAGTAGCAGGGTACTTACTTGCCTAGCATGTGTGCAGCTGGCTTCAGTCTCCCACAATGCACATGCTCACACTCATCTTCACACACCGCCAGGTGAGGGAGGAGAAAGAGCTCATAGGTACTTCCTGTCACTTGTCTTCTTTGGTGATCTCGGGAGTCAGTTTGTCTCCCTGACCATTGCACCTCACATTCTAATTCTGGCAAAGTCCACTATAGATTCATCAGCGGTACCCCTACAGCCAGTTTTCAGAGACCATTAAACTCTGCTGTTTATTCCAACTGGACAGTGAGAGGCTAGACTGGGACCTCACAGACTGACTCTTCAACCTGTTAGATCTACCCCTTCTCGTTGGAGCACCTATGAATGTACCAAGGCTTATGAAAGAGGACAGCAGACACAAAAGCATCTTGTCCCAGGATGAGCCACCAGCTAGCCTTCTCTAGCTGTCAGCCCAGAGGTGAGCTCTCTATCACTTCCAGTGGTACCAGGCAAGCTAGGGTGTCCTTGACCAGGGAAAATGTGCAGCTTACCAGCTCCAGAGGTCATGGATGCTTGGGGTAAGGTCACTGCTGGCTGAAAGCCAAGTACTTCAAAGCTCTGCATAAGCCATAATTAGCTCCTGACCTGGCCCAGCCCAAAAGGAGGGTCTGGAGAGAGCAGCAGGGAGGCATGTCTCCGAAATCAGCTCTGAGATAGCGTGGATTGGCCCCAGGCTGAGTGAGTCAGCAGCTGAGGAGGCAGCTGGCTTCAAGGCTGGACTCAGCTACTCTATTTGCTGGCAGGAAACTTGGCTTCTTAAGTGGCCCCGCTCTCCAGTTTTACTTGACCCCTGCCTCCATCGACTACCCCTTATCTAAGCAACCTGCTCTAGAAGGTTCAGCCCAGTGCTCCCTTACTCCATTTTCTGTCCTGGATATTCAAGGCCTTCCTGAATCTGAAGGTCTGAAGTGTTTCTGGGCCTGCAAGGCTCTGTTCCAGATCCTGTTCTTTTGAAAAGCCCCCCCTAATTAATTTTAGGCATCAGCATGCCCCCCAAAGCCTGTCCAGATTTCTAACTAAGTAACTGGGCAACCTGGGAATAGTCCAAAGTGTGCCTAAACCATGGGTCAACATAAAATGATGCTAAAAGCTATTTCTATGTGATTAGTTCAGAAAAGTTAGAATGAAAGAAAGCTGACTTTGATTTTTAGCTTTCTTTGGAGACAGGATTCCTCTGTGAAGCTGAGACTGACTAGGTATTTATAATCCTCTGGCCCCTTCAGTCTCCCAAATGCTACCACAGTGACTTTTAAATTTTTAAGCAGGTAGATCTTTTTTTTTTCCTTCAAGACAGGGTTTCTCTGTGTAGCCCTGGCTGTCCTGGAACTCACTCTGTAGATCAGGCTGACCTCGAACTCAGAAATCCGCCTGCCTCTGCCTCCCAAGTGCTGGGATTAAAGGCGTGCGCCACCACTGCCCAGCAGGTAGATCCTTTCTGATGGAGACATTATGTACACACTGAGTGCTGTTCTCATGTATAGGTCCATGGGAATGGAAAGAAGCCCTGACTAGACAGCTCAAGACGTTGTTTGACTCACAAGTACACACTGTGACTAGGTCACATTAGTTCCTTGAGCCTCTTTCTCTGTCTAGAAATGAGTGGGGCTCTCTGCTCTCCTCCTGTCGGGAAACTTGAGGGTTCTATGACGCTGAGAAGGCCCACATCCCAGTCTCACTGGGCACACAGCCCCCATTCCTAGGAGGCCTCATAATGGAGCAGATCTTATCATCCCCCCTTTCATCCTACCCCTGGTAAACACCAAGAGGGCGTGTTCCCATGCCATCTAAAACAGGCCTTGCCATATGGCAGAAAGAGCTTTGGAACCAGCCATGCTTGGGGTCTGGTTCTGCTTTTGCTGCTCCATCACTATGCATGTCAGACAAGCCCTTTAATTTATAGGAGTTCCATGTTCTCTATTGGCAAATGCGCAAGGTCATAGCTACCAAACACATGAGACATGAGCTCATCGGTCTGAAGTGCAGTCATATGACCACATGGTAAGTAGTACTTGCTACTGTTTCTTGTCACTTACCATGGCACTCAGCACCCGGCAAACATATTTGGGGTCATTTCTGCGGGCCACATCGGTCACAGGGTCACGACGGAAATTCAGACTCCTATCCAAAATGGAGAGGCTGATGCTCAGAATGTCTTCTTCAAACTGTTTATAATGGGACCACATGTTAAGATGAAGGAAATAACCCAATTTATTGGTTAATTACGGGAACAAGGAGCACAATGGTGAGAACCACAGGACCTGCTCAAGCCCTGTCACTGTGTGGCCTTCAGAGCTAAGAGTGGCTGAGGAATAGCCACCACAACTAACCTTTACCCAGCAAGCTCACCCTCATTCCACATGAGCCAGAACACACTCCACTAACATGAAGAGGACACAGCATGGCACAGTCCACTCCCAGCTTGCTGTGGACTCAGGAACAAGTCAGTCTTCAGCTCTTCTTGCCTTTGTCTTTGCATTTGTTTCTCCTTCTCCCCTGAATGATCTTCTTCAAGATAGCTAGCTAGCTAGCAGCCTCCCTTCCCTCCTCAGGCTCACACACTCCTTCCTAAGAAAGGCTTTCACAAGCCCTCCCACCCAAAATAGCCCTGCTCCCACTCTAAGGTGTATGATGCTCTTTTATCCTCATCAATTTTTCTCTTTTAATTAAGTCAACACACAGACTCAAGTTAGAAACTTGATACAGTTAGCTACATAATGGAACGCTGGATGGATATGCATGCACCTGCCCACCCACTCCAGGGTATGTAGGCATCCTGGCTGCCCAAGGCACTTTATTCTACTGCCCTTTTTGTATGGTCTGGAAAATGAAAGGTGAAAAGTCTCTAATAAACATTTTCTAAGCTGAGAAAACCAGGGAACTCTCTGGGCTCAGACGGTAATGCAAAAACAAGGGCTATGGGCTTGAAAGGCCAAGAGTTTTCAATAATGGAACTTCGCTACAATTTTGTGTGGAATAAAAACAGAAGCTACATTATTGTCCTGAGGTTCTTTCCTGCTTTTTTAATTATTTGTGTGTTATGGCATCAGAAATATTTCACTTCATCAACTCAGTAATGAGTCCATCTTGCCAACTAGATTGTGACTCCTTTGGAGCAGATGTATTCGTCTGTATCCTTAGTGTTCAACTGAGGGTCTAGAACAGAGTAGATGATCAACAAATGTGCTCCAAACGAATGAACAGATAGAAGGGCAGGAAAATGGGACAATCTGCTCTAAGCTCTGAGCATCTTGTGTATTAGGGAGACAACCCCAGGATTCTTATGGTTCATTTACCTGTCCAAAGTTCCAGCCAACCATGCCAATTCGATCTGCGCTGCCCACGTAGATGATGCCAGCATCTTCCTCAACATACTCTTGTCTTTCAGCATGGTTACTCATAAAGACATCATCCGCTGTTTCACACACACACACACACACACACACACACACACACACACACACACGAAGGGAGAAGGGGAAGAAGAGGGAGAGGGAAAGGAAGAGAGGAGAGAGGAGGAGAGAGAGAGAAATAAAAAAAACCAGATGCCATCTTAAACCAATAAAATCAGTCCTCCCACTCCTGAAGAATAGTGTTGGGGTTAGAGCAAGAGTCATTTTTGGCCCATCCCCCAATCTCCACTGAAGAAAGATGTCTTGGGCTATGACACTTCCAGTTCTAACTGTGGGTACTCAGCCTAAAGAGAGAAGCTAAGCTGACCTAAGAGTCTAAAAACTGGACTCAAGAATGAGATATTTGCTCCTTCAGATAGAAGGGTACTGCCACATTGTAGACTTTTAATCTTTTATTGTCTCTTATAATTTATCATGCTGTACAGGGTATTAAAAACTCACACAAACCCCCATGGGAGCTCCAGAAGGTAAGGACACAATGTCCACTTTATGGGGAAGTGTTTGAGGATGGAGGTGATAGTGTAACCACCTAGAGTCACATAGCTGGTTAGTGCAGACTTCCTGACTAGTAGCTTTTCCGCTCCTTCCACGGCCCACAGGCTTTCACCAACCAGATCTAAGCCCATAAGGAGCACAGGTTAGCCATCTCTCTTTTCCATACTCATTATTTCCATCAGGGACTTGTGGGAATGCCATGCTTAGAGACTTACCTTGCAGCCATGGGTTGAAGAGCACTATGAATGTGCCGAGTCTCAGCGAGGAGACCCTGCCTCTGAAGGAGATCTCAACACTCAGTGTGTACAGTCCAATGGGAGCACTGGCAGGACTGGCAATAGCAATGACCAGATTATTGCCATTGTTGGCTTTGAGTGCTGCGCTCCAGCCACCTGTGTTTCTCCCGGAGATGGAAAATACAGCCTTTGTCCTGGCTGACTCAGAGGGTTGGGGGCCTGTCAGAGAAACAGAAAAATGAAGAAAACAAAGGTAACTAACTGGGTAGGACCTAGGAGAAATCAGGCTCTGATGTCACTGTGAATCCCTCTAGGTCAGTGGTTCTCAACCTGTGGCCCCATGTCACCTAAGACCATCAGAAAACACAGATGTCTACATTACGATTCCTAACAGTACAAAGTTACGGTTATGAAGTAGCAATGATATAATTTCATGGTTGGGGTCACCACTACATGAGAAACTGTATTAAGGGGCTGAAGCATTAGGAAGGATGAGAACCACTGATCTAGGTCCTCATTCATGCCATCACTGTGCTTGTGGTAACTGGAGGGAACATGCAGGTCACACTCTTCTTGATTTGAAGACCATAAATCCCATGTTCCCATAGTTGCCCTGAATCAAGACATAGCCCAAAGTCCAACGATCCCTCAAGGGTAACTTAGTAGGCATGTGTGGAGGGGGCAGAGTGAGTACCTGTGGAAACTATGAAGTTCAGATCCTCTCCAGACTCAAGGCCTCGGTTGCCAACTAGTATCATCTCCCAGGGCTGTCCTCTCCGCACGATCAGTTCCTGGCTGGAGAACTTGTCTGTGTGATGTGCCCTTCGATTCACAGACATCTGCCAGTTGATGTTTTGGATCTCTAAAGCTGTGAGCCAGAAAGCAGACTATGAAGTCTTGAGGGAGAGGAGAGAAATGTGCAGCATACCAAAAAGGCATCTATGAGTGAGGCGGCAGCAGACAGCTGACCGTGTAGAAGGAGTCACAGTAAGACAAAAGCATTGATTCTGCTTAGCAGAACGGTCACCACTTGTCCTCATTCACCTTTTCTGTATTCAAATACTCCAACTCACATGACCCAAGATCACATAAACGTCCCGTCTCAGACGGCCAAGCCGCTCCACACGCTATTTCCTCTGCTCAGACTCCCTCCAACCATCTCGTGACTTGTCATTAGGCCTTGAGGGGTAAGCTGAACACTCAGGGAAATATCACTCAACCAGCTCGAAGAACCATGTCATGAGAGACTGGGAAGAGACTGGAAAGACAGTCTGGTGGATGAAGTACTTGTGAAATCCTGAGGACCTTGGTTCAGATCCATAGCACTTGCAGAAGTGGCTGGGTGTGTTGGTGCACGGCTGTAGCCCCGATCCTAGGGATGGAAACAGGCCGGTCCCCAGGGCTTGCTGACATGGCAATCTAGATGAAACAGCTTATTCTATGTTCAGAGAAAGACCTTCCCTGGGAAATATGGAAAGCATTGAGGAAGGTATCCCAACATCCACAGACAACATGTTCCTGAGCATACCACAGTGTGCTCCTGGACACATACAAGTTTAAAACAAACAAACAAAAAAAGGAAAGGAAAGAAAACCGGGCATCACCAAAACTCCAACAGAACTGAGAGGAGGTGATTTCTTTGACCCCGAATGCATCTTTCCACTCTCAAACTAGCCAGTGTTGATGTCTATATGTTTTACTCCTATATTTACTAAACCCTGGTGTTGTCCTTGGATACCAGAGAGATCCATCACAACTTTAAGCAGCATTGATAGTCACTATTAGCTGAAGCAACTTGTAAGTGCTCCTTGGGAAGTGCTCCCTATGACAAATGTCTCAGAAGCCACCTTTCTCCACTTCCCAGATGACTGTAGAGGCAGTGGAGCGAAACTACATTAGGCTTATAGGAGATGACATAATTTATGAGACATTTAGCTCAAACCAACCTGTTGAGACATCATATTCTTTTGAATTATAACTGGGATGTTACATCACTCACTCCCCTGCAAAACAAACTGCTCTCTGTTTTCATGATGAAGTCCAGTCTTGATGAGTATATGACGGCACATCCCACTGTCAGAAATCATTTCCATTTGTGTGTGTTGACAGACTGTCCATGAGGATACATTCTCTTGATCTCTGTATTCTGAGACCTAGCACTCCACTTGACTGATTAGGCACAGAAGTGAATGAAGTAATAGGAAAATGAACAAAGAAAAACTAACATCAAAAAGTGACTGTCTTGGGGCTTGGAGAGATGGCTTAATGGTTAGAGCATTGGCTGTTCTCCCAGAGGACCCAGGTTAGAGTTCCAAAGCTCACATGAGGGTAAGAACTGTCTGTAACTCCTGTTCTAGGGAATTCGAAGGCTTTCTTTGACTTCTGCAGGCACTAAGCACAGCTGATGTGTAGACACGAATGCAGGCAAAACAGTCGCACGACCAAAAAATGAAGAGAAATAAATAAATACCCAAACCCGTTTTAAATACAGCTCAAAATGTAGTGTACAAAATGGGGTGAATGTGGGGTCTTCAAAGTGTGGTGGTGGTGGTGGTGGTGGTGGTGGTGTGTGTGTGTGTATGTATGTGAGAGAGATGGGGGGAGAGAGAAAGGGAGAGAGAGGGAGAGAATGAGACCTATTATTTATAAAGCACTGCTAGACATTCTGGGAGTAGAGACATGTAAGATGTCTGCTGAGAGTTCAAAGGTCTTTTTCAGTCGGTAAGACAAGAAGAAGCCATAGTAAAAGATGAGAGTGGAAGAATCCAGTTTTTTTCTACTAAAGGAATGTGGGAAGTGCACACAAGAGAGAAGGGTTTTGTTTTGTTTTGTAGAGACTAGAAAAGGCATTACTGAAAATACTTGACCTTGAAATAAAACATAAACTGGCAGAAAGCTGTATGAAGGTTTATGAGCTCAGCACACCTAATCATTGGGAAATGCCAATCAAAGCCACAAGATATTATCTTACTCTGGTAAGAATCACTGCTTCCGAAAATACAAAAGATAAGAAGTAATACAAGCTGTGCAAAGAACAACCCTCTGAACTGTTGATAAAATGGAAATGGAAGACAATTAAAAATTGAACTGGAGGCAGGCGGATTTCTAAGTTCGAGGCCAGCCTGGTCTACTGGTCTACAGAGTGAGTTCCAGGACAGCCAGAGCTACACAGAGAAACCCTGTCTCGAAAAACCAAAAAAAAAAAAAAAAAAAAAAAAGAACTGCCCTGTGGTCGAACAATCCCACCATCAGTATGTATTAAAGAAAATGAAATCAATAAAACTAAAATCTCTACTTTTGTGTTTATTTTAGCTTTTGTGAGGGGATGGGATAGGATCTAGTTCAGGCTAGCTTGCAAAATATCCCAAGCTAACCTCAAACTCATGACCTTCTTCTCTCTGCTTTCTGGGGACTGAGGTTACAGGCATGT
Organism: Rhabdomys pumilio; assembly: GCA_030674055.1. Lineage (NCBI taxonomy): Eukaryota > Metazoa > Chordata > Mammalia > Rodentia > Muridae > Rhabdomys > Rhabdomys pumilio. The sequence goes on along the minus strand of JANHMN010000002.1, from coordinate 193,134,812 downwards.
ACCACCATGCCTAGCTTATTTTAGCATGACTTACACGAAATAAAAACAACCTAAATACAAATCAGTTCATGAAAGGATAAAGAAACTGTGATATCTCTACATACAATGAAATGTTACTTGGATATTAACAAAAAGAAAAAAAGAAAAAAAAGAAATCTCATTCTTTGGGACAAGCGTGGGTAGAATCAGAGGACATTGCATTAAGTGGCATAAGCAAGGCACAGATGTAATGTGGTCTTGTTGTTGGGGAATATGAAAAGGTTGATTTTGTAGACATGGAGGGGCAGATTGGTGCCTAGCAGAGTCTGGAGACTATAAAGGGACACTGAGCTGTGGAAATGCTGACCAAGAGGGTTTAGGTCACAATTAGATAGGAATAGGGAGTTCTTTGATTGTTAGAGAAATGAAAAGTGTTTGTGAAGCTGGAAATGTTATACCTGAATTTAATCTCATACAATGTACACATGTAAGCCATCACACCATGCCTGTAAGTATGTATGATTTACATAGACCTTGAAAGGGGAGGATTTTGTTGGATGCTAAAGGACACGCTGCATCCTAGACAAAAGGGCTCTAAAGGGTCTGGAAAGTGAGGCATAGTGTGTGTGTGTTGAGAGCAGAGGTCCTATCCTGAAGGGAGAAGAAGAGTAGGCGAGAATGGAATTGGGATTCTGGGACAGGGGCTTCTACCAGAGCAATTTCAGACAGATGTTCTCGGTCTCTGGGATGCTGAGCCAAACATTGCTTTTGGAGAAAAGGGTTTGACACTGGATCAGGTACCAGGTAATAAATATTCATTCATTTCATTCATTTCATTTCATTCATTCATTCATCCATTCATTCATTCAACAAATATATATAGACAGAATAAGTTAAAGCATTTTACACACATTGAGGGACATTTCTGTGTCAGATGGAGACAGCTCAGCAATAGAACATTGTCTAACAGATTCTAAGATGTACAGAGGTTTATACAGCTAGGGACTAGGGACTAGGTAGGTCTGTACAGGGCAATGGTCACCAACTTAAAAAACCCTGTCTCCCACAGTGTTGCTCACTACCTTTGGAGCATCCTAGATGCTGAGGAGTGATAGACCTTTGCTTTATGTCTTGTTACAAAGAAAAGAAGGGCCTTGCCAGGCAGTGGTGGTGCAATCCTTTGGTCCTAGCACTCGGAGACAGAGGCAGGTGGATCTCTGAGTTCCAGGTCAGCCTGGTCTACAGGTTCCAGGACAACAGAGGCTACACAGAGGAACTCTGACTGAAAAAAACCAAAACCAAAACAAAACAAGAACAAAAACAAAAGGGAGAGAGAGAGAGAGAGAGAAAAAAAAAACTCCCTGACTTTCTTCATCCTCCCAAATGATGCATGGCCAGAAGGAAAATCTCACTCTGCTAGACCATAAACTGTGTGGGGGCAGAAAGTGTATCCCAGATGGCCCTCTGTTGAGGACAGGGGTAAGGACGGAAGGGTGGGGAGAGCCACATTTTTTCACATTTTTGTTGGCATCTGTTCCCATCCACACGGGTTTACCTCTGTCTTGGTTCTACTAACATTTATGAACTCTGCTGTAGCTGTGCCTTCCTCATTTATTCTAGAGACCAGTGGCTGTGCTTGGAAGGAGTGATCAAGATGAGGCTGAACTTTAGGGTACTAAGGCTGTAAGGAGCTGATCCTTCCCACCAGAGACCCAGCAGACGGGTACAGCTGCAGCGTGACTGTGGTGGTGATGATGATCACTGCATTAGCTGAAGTTTGCCGGACTTTGATGTGTTAACTATCATCTCAAGTCTTTACACGCCTTAGCCTATTAATGCCGTGAGTTACACTCAGAGTTTTACAGATGAAAGAGCCAAGATGTGGGAAGCCTTGGTCATAGCTACTTCTTCCTGAGTGGGGTATGGTAGACACATAGTCATGAGAGACCTGAGAGGTACTGTGAGATCTGGAAGGCTTCCCTGAGTTGAAGGAAGAAGGAAAGGCAGACTCATATATGCCACCAGCATGCAGTGTGTCAACTGTTGACAACACAGAGAACCCATTATATATATATATATATATATCATGGACAAACTCTGACAACTGCAAACAAACTCAGGAGACAGAGCACCCTCTTCAGTACCTAGAAATCAGCAGAGCATGGAGTGTGCTGTGTGACACAACCAGAAATGTGTATTTGAGCCTGGCAGTGGTGGCGCACGCCTTTAATCCCAGCACTTGGGAGGCAGACGCAGGTGGATTTCTGAGTTCAAGGCCGTCCTGGTCTACAGAGTGAGTTCCAGGACAGCCAGGGCTACACAGAGAAACCCTATCTCGAAAAAACAAAACAAAACAAAACAAACAAACAAAAAACAGGAATGTGCATTTGGTCTCTGTCTTTTCCTGGCATAAATCTTCTAAAACATTTGGAATCTTGGAAAGGGTGAGTGTCTTTTTAAACTAAGATAACTGGTGATTGGGAGCTTCCGACAGCCTCAGGATAGGGACTGGTTGCCTAGAAAACCAACCACGTCGTCAGAGGGTTAGAGATGTCACTTACCATAACCCTGTTCTTCAGGGAAGGGAGATTGATATAATCATCAATGACTATAGTCATCACTGATCACTAATTAATTCTGTAATCAATCAAGAGTGTCTATGTAATGAAGCCAGAATAAAGCTTGCTTTAATTTGCCCATAATTTGGGTCAGCAGTCTTTTTCTTCACATCTGTGGAATTAACACAGACCTGTGAAACTGAGCTTTTATTTCATAAACTCTGCTCACTCCAGACAGTGCCAGGATCGAGTTCAAGCACAGGGCACCTAGTTAATGTTGGGAGAGGGCTGGCTGGTGTGAAAACTCATCCCTTTGTTAACTAGGAGCACTGTAAGCAGGCTAGAAAGAAACAGCGCTTCCTTTCCACCAGATCTTACTGACTTTACTCTGTCCCTGTGCCTCCCAGTTCTTCTCTTGGGAATAGGTCCCATGTAAGACTTAGAAGCCAGAAGCTACTGTAGGTGGTAAAAGGTCCTTAGGATATACTATCTACCCACTGACATTATAACCTAACCAATAAGGACAGTGAGTATCTACAGGGAAGAAACATGTTCTCAAAGGGCAATCTTTGGGGATAGTGAATGAACAGGATTGATCTGCCTTGTGGTCCCTGAGAGAGCTGCATGAGAAGACCCACTAGCTGCCTATCTCAGGCCTTGTCCCACCCATGAACCTCTGAATCAGGAATTCATGCTTGTGCGTACCAGGGACCATCAAGTCACACACTTGAAAAAAAGAGAGAGGGTAGGGGTAGGGGTATAGCTCAGTTTAGGGCCCGGGACCAGAATGCACAAAGCCCTGGGTTTGAGTTCAAGCACTGGGGGAAGAGAGAGGGAAAGAACCCCAAGGAACAACTTTATAAGCTGCTCCCTGAATAAAGATGGGGAGGTCTGGAGAGAGCAGCAGCCTGCAAGCAAATGCCTCAGGTGACTCACACCACCTCCTGATTCCACACTAGGCTGAGTTACTGTTTTACATCAGTGTCAGGATGAAGGCATTTCTCAGCAAATATCAGTATCACCAGCATTCCTGATGGAGAGACTGCTAAGTTCTATCCCAAAGTTCACTTGTTCCCCTTTTCCTATAACAGAATCCTCATTTTAATAGGCTGTGGATCTCACAAGTTCCTGTCAGGGAATGCACATGAACCATGGCTGGCCAGTGGCTCATAGGCCAGAACTTCCCGTGAGTCTTTTTAAAAATCGCAGTGATATGTATATAGGATAAAAACTAACACTTTAAGAAACATTTCAGTAGGTTTTAGTATATTTGTATGTTGTGTGAACTCTAACTAGTTTGCGAAAGAGGCCTGATGCCCATCATGGTCACTCCTCCTGTGTCTTCTGACCTCCGATCTGTTTCCTGCCTCTTGGTTTTTATCTGTTCAGGACAATCTGATATAAATGGAAGCACACAGCACGTGGTTCTTGAAGTCTACCTTGTTTGGCTATTACCATGTTTCCAAAGCTCGATCATGCTGCAGAATGTATGCACAGCGTATCCTCGTATGGCCAAACCATATTCTATCACACGAACACACCCTACATTTTGTTCATCTTTTTACTCAGCTGATGGACATGGGTTGTTTCTATATTTTGGCTGTTCTGTAAAGGGCTTTTATGAAGCAAGTATTTCTTTGAGGTTCTGTATTCAATTCTTTTGAAGAAGATCTTTGCTTCTGAGATCGTCTCACTATGTAGCCCAGGAGTGTCTTGAATATATGATCCTATTCCATCTCCATGTACTTTGAACATGTCCAAGCTTGCCCAGACTTTTGATCCTCCTGCCTCAGCCTCCCAGCATTTAGATGACATCACCTCATCATGACCATCAAACCCAGCCAGGAGACCTTTTTGGCAGCAGTTGGCAAATGTGCTTGGCCTATTTTCCATTTTCCTCCCCTTTCTTCCATCCTGCTGTCTGGGGTGTAAAGTGACGTGGGTGGGGCTTGCAATACCACCTCAGATTACACGGAGCCATACATGAGGGAGAGTAAGCTGCGAGGCAGGTCAGAGCCTGTGCTCTGAGAACTACGTAGTTCCCATCTCTTCCCCGATCTACCTACATTCAGATCTCCTGTGTAAAAAGGAAATGAGTATTTGGGTTGCTTATTTTTTTGTGGTTGCCTTTTGGGGGCTTGCTATCGTTTCCAAGTAACCCCAATCTTATGACCCTGTGCATATAATAGCTCTTGCCCATCTCTTCTGGGGCTCACATTTGGCAGGTCAGAGTAAGAAGATGCCAGACTGTGACAGGAGATTACCATCAGCTAAACGGGCTCTTATCAGCCCAGCGCTATAAAGAAATTGCTGGCAGCAGACATCTGAGGATGCCCTGGTTGGGAAGTGTTGGGCTGGGAAAGGAGCTGGCGGGGCACCAACCTGGCAGACCTAACACTTGGGGAGCTGGTCTCCTGCACATACTTGTCTGGACTCTACTCCTTATTATGCCTCCTTTAGGCAAAGATGCATTCTTATATTACAGATTTCCAGAGTTAATTAATTAATGCTAATGGAAATTTATACCTTACTTATTTTTTTATGTGTATGAGTGATTTGCTTACATGTATGTCAGTGTACCGCATGCAAGCCTGGTGCTCTCAGAGGCCAGGAGAGGTCAGGTCATCAGATTCCCTGGAACTGAAATTATGGATGGCTGGGACACCATGCAAGTGTTTGGAACTGAACCTGGGTCCTCCGCAAGAACAAATGCTATAAACTACTGAGCCAGCTCTGCAGTCCAAACTTACAGACTTTCTAAAAATCATTTAGCTGAGTGGATTTCAAGCCACACTAAGAAACATAATTTGGTATTCTCTAACATTGATTTGTAACTGAATACCATAATGTACATCCTCTTGACGTTATCTCCATTACATCACCTTACAAAATATGTTGGTTGCAGTCCACTAAACTGATGTCACAATCTGAAAAGGATTGCAATGGGCATTTTGAAAAATGGTGATATAATTCAATATAATTCCCGTATTGCACTTCAGAAAACCAGATTCCCCCACCCTACCCCCAAAGTAGCAAAAGTGGCATACTGAAGGCACAAGAGTAGTTTAGAAGCAGAGCTAGGCCTGGGAGCCAGGTCTCCTATCCAAGCCATGGAAGCAGGAGTCATTCCCCAGGCTGCTCCCCCAGGGTCCAGGTCATAGCCAGCCACTCCCTGGCTCACAGGACTCACTGCCAGACACACTTTCCTTTCTCTCTTTCCACTTGGTGTCAATTGCTTTTAGCTTCTCCCCACGGCCAGACACCTCCAAGCCTGGTGTCCACACCACAACATTTCCTGGCACTCAAGCCCAGGATCAGTAGGCAGGGGAAGGCTCTGACAAAGTTCCTGGGGTGAAACCCTGGACAGGCAGAGGCTTTGGGTAAAGACCTCAATGTCTCTGAATTGTGGGTGTCTCAACGGTGCAAAGGGAGTAGCGAGACCTCAGCATCTGCCTCTTTTAAGGTTAGCATTACAGAAGAACTCATGTGTCTTAGCACTTCACATATAACAGCAAAACAACACTGGATCTGGAAGGCTGTAGCTCCGTCTGTGGCAGGCAGGGCCCACAACACTTGCATCTTTTAACACTCATAAAAACCCACGGCATTATACCATTTTACAGGTGGGGGCTGTAAGTTCAACTGGGTGAACTCACTTCTCAAATATCACGAGCTCAGACAGAACCTAGACCTAAGGCCAAGCTGGAATCCAATTTTCCTTGACAAAAATCTGACTCCAAGCTTCTAGCTTCAGACAACTACCATGGTGTTGTGGAAGCCACTAACCACAGCCTGCTCCATGCCTGGGCATCATGCTGACAGGTAAGAGGTGAAGGGTGTCATATGCTTCCTTTCTGAAGAGCGAGCTTGTCATGTCTCCTGATGGGGGCTTCAAGCCTTGACACACAGGGAAGTCATCAGGAGAGTGATGTCTTGATCCAAGAGCTTCCCAAGCCAATCAAACCAAGATCTCCAGATTAGAACTATCTCTGGCAGCTTTCCTGTTGATTCTAAATGTGTGGCTGGGGCAGAGAATAGTTACCTTAGGCCTATGCATCCTTTCATACTTGTGAAAGCTGCTTCACACTGAGTTGTATAGCTGCTCTATGGGGGTTGGGAGGGCACAAGGGAGAAGCTACCATCATCTCCTAAGGGAGGGAGGCTCAGCAAGGGGAATGCAGTCTCCTTTGGAAGCCATCTCTCAGTCCAAGAGACCCAGCCTTGTTTCCTTTCCTCCTAAGTGATACAAGGAGAATTTCCAGCACACAACCCAGCCTGGCATGTGGGCTCTGGGGAAAAGAACAGCTGCCCCATGTGCACACCACAGCCCTCTGGGGTACAGGCAACATAAAAAAAAACATTAGAGGTGAACAGACAGAGTGTCCAGATTCAAGGATACCTGGGAACGTGTGAAAGGAAGATGAGGAGGAGGCTGGAGTGATTTGTGCTAGGGAGGAATCTAACAGAAGAGTAGAAAATGGATTTTATCCCATGGTGGTTTCTCCTTTTAAAAACATAGACTATCTTTTTTTTCCTCTCTCCCTGATGATTCTATACATGGAGACAATGTCTTGATCATATGCACACCCGGTTTCCTTTCCCTGCTCTCCCTTGGCACCCCCAACATGGATCCCTCTCTCATTGGGCTTTCTTATGATCCCAAGACAAGAAGGAAACTGGCTCAATACAAAAATTCTCAAGTGCTACTAAGTCGAGCTAATGAACACTCCTAGGTGAGTATAATCCACTTTAGAGCTGAGGAAACAGACTCGCAGGGTAGAGTCCCTCTAAGATCACTAGGGACGGGGCTGAAAGCCAACTTCGTCAACAGCCCTGCTCCTGGGTGTTTGAGAAGCCCAAAGGCACAGTGGGCTCTGCCTCTAATGAGCAGGTAGCAGATGGTGAGAGAGGTGCCAGAGGCCATAGTCTCCAGATACGGAGCCCAGAGAGAAGATCTGCCTTTCAGAGAGCACGAATACTTCTCTGGTCCAAGGAACTGAAATAAAGATGAGAAAGGGGCTTTGGTAGGTTGTGGGTGAATACAAAGTACAGAACCCAGGAGGAATTCCCAACTCTTCCCTGCAAGAAAGCAGCTGAAGTGCTAGCTCAAGAAAAAGGTCTGGTAGCTCACCTGCTGTCATTCATGTTTAAGCTCAGATCTGGACACAGAGCCTAGGGGAAAGTCACCTTGGTGCTAGGGATTTGGTCCACATTTTGCTACCAACTTGCTCTTTGACCTTCCTAAGGCTCTCCCCGTCCCCAGGCCTCAACCTCTTCCCGCAGAAGATAGATGTTCTACATGACAAACCGTCATTCCCTTCTGGTGAAGTTGTAAGCCCCTAGCACTCCTCTGGTTAGCATCTCAGCCATGCCTGTATTCACGAGACGGAATGGATGGGAAAGGGTGAGCATGCCCTGCCCAGTCCTCTGGAGAGCTTCTCAAGTGGCCCATATCCACCTTCCACATCTGGATTGGTTGTCTTGCTCCTAACCACCACTCACCACACTTTACAGGTTTGACTCATGCCTTGTTTGGGTTTGGCATTGCTGCCGTCAAGGTCCAAGGCCGATCACCATGACAGGCAGTAATTAGGAGAGCCCAAATCCTCGACAGTAACCACGGAGTCAAAAAACCTGCACATCTTGTTCCTTTTCAGTCGCCTTCCCTGGTGCTGTTCATAGGGACAGTCGGGATCTTGTGGCATGCTTGCCACATCTGTTCCTGGGCTTTCACACAGCAAGTCAAGCCAGGGAGCCTGCCAGTGTTAGAGGCGCTGGAGTTTACTTAGGACCCCTCCAGCTCATGGTTTCTCAACACTCAGCTTCCACGTGTGTCTGATCCTGTGAGAGCTGCTTTCCCTTGCCCCTGCCACTGACAGCCAGGAAAAGTGTACTGAGAAACCCAGAATGCTATCTGGCATGACTTTATAGGTAGCAATGAATAAGCAGTACCAATAAGACAAAGCTTGTTCTCAAAGGGAATGTGACCCCTGGCTGTGTGTTGAACATCCTGCCTATCGTTCCATCCATTCCAGTCATGTTCCACCACTGAAATATGTCTGAGGAACCCAGCAGGTACTCTAGGACACAGACACCCTTGAATGTAACCTGAAAACACAGAGTCCCCAAGATAGACAACTGTCCCAGCTGGCTGCTCTGCCGGACCCAGAGGGCAGTATTGGTTTCCCATGAGGACCTCCTAGAGAGACACCGCACTCACCACTCATGTTGGGCTTCTTCTGCCTTTCCTGGGGCTCCTCTGGGAATGACAGAGATGGTGTGGGGAGACAGGCGCCAAGGATTGCCTTACCATTTATAGAAGCCTCTCCTACACACCCCAATTAGAATTCTAATGAGGTGGGCGAGGCACCAGGTCATTCCTGTAGTGCCTGTAAACGTTTCACTTACAACATACCCGTCACCCAATGGAAGGTCACCCTGCTTATGCAAGACGGGCTTGGGAAGAAGAAAGGAGATGAAAGAAAGTCGAATGGTTTGCCCTTAGGATTTCTTATTTTATTTACAAAGGTAAGTGACTTCCTGGATTCCCCAGCATTTAGGAAACTTGTCCCAAACTCATGCCAGGAAGGCTTTTGTGACAAGGAGCTGTCTAGAACTTGGCGACGTCCTTTCTCTCGGTGCACATGTATTATTAGGGCTAACTGCCTCTACATACCACAGCTCATGTGCCCAGGGATGAGGGTAAGAAGGAACATTTGGAAGAGGCTGAGAGCCCTAAGTTCCAGTGCTGGTTAGGCCCTGGGCCACCCTTCAAATCTGAAGCTCGGAAGCTTTTGTTTAGGTTTGAGGATAAGCATACCCACACTCTCATCTCACAAGGATGGAGGATTAATTCAATATGATTACTTAAGTGGAAAGCAAATATATGTGCCTCACCATGGACTATACCAAAGATCTTGAAATCAAATGGCAGTTAGATTCCAGGTTGGGGGGGCGGGGCACAGTCTTTTTCATGAAGCATGAGAAATGACCACTGACTTTCTAGCTGCATGCTCTCTCCAGGAGTGTAGGAGGAGTCATTGGCACGTTTTTTGTCCTCAGCTTTAATGGGGAGATTAAGGGCTGGTGAGGTGGCTCAGTGGTTAGGAACCTTTTCTGTTTTACCAGAAGACCAGTTTTATTCCCATTATCTATATCAAGTGGCTCTCAGTCACTTCCAGGGGTAGCTGGCTCTTTGGGGGACACAGTTGGAATCAGAGTTCTTGAGAAGCTGAGACAGGAGGACTACAAGTTATAGGCTAGCTTGGGGAAAGTGGGATAGGGATAAAGCACAGAAATAGGGCATCTGCACAAAGGGCCTGGCTTCAGTCTCTAGCAATAAATAAATAAATAAATAAATAAATAAATAAATAAATAAACTGCGCTGTAACTGTCTGCTTAATATGTCCCCACCCCTAGACTGAGCTCTGTGGAGGTACAAGCTGTATGCTATTAATTTTCTCCTCAAAACCTAGATGAGTAGTTGACAATGGTGAGAATACAAACCTGTCTGACTAAAAATTAAAACATTATTTTATTAGCATGTGTGTTGTGTGCATGTGTGGATGCATGCATCTCCACGGTGCATATGTGGAGATCTGAAGACAACTTTGAGGTGTCTTTTCTCTCCTTCTGCCTTGTTGAGGCAGGGCCTCTTTTGTTTCTGCCATGCTGCTACTCTAGGCTAGGTGGTCCTCAAGGTTCTGGGAAATTCTCCTGTCTCTGCTTCCCATCTCTCTAGGATTGCTGATGTGTGCAACCATGCCCAGCCTTTTATGTGGGTTCTAGGGATCTAATTCTGGATGCCAGGCTTGTGTGCCAAGCACTTTTATCTACTGAGCAATCTCACTGGCCCCTGCTTGACTACATGAATGAATGAATGAATGAATGAATGAATGAATGAATGAAACATTAAGAGGAAGATGACAACGTCCATCCTTGTGGTGGTTCCTGTGGCCATTGCCTTCATGAGTGTTACCTTTTCCCACCGTCACATACACATCCAGCGTAGATTCTATTGTTGCTGCTGTAGTATGAAGGGCAAACAGACGAACTTGAGGCTATGCAACTGTAGGATCGGGACCCAAATTTAAATGTCTCTAGATCTGGTCTGCTCAGTCTCTGAGGTCACTTCCTAGATGATGAGGGAGCTTGGCCTTTTTAGGGTCCTGATGGTTTTTGGAGAGGTAGCTTGGCACCTATTCCTGGTAGACAGTTGAGAAGAGAGCAGAGGTTTCAGAGGTATTTGGCAAAGAGCCCTGAATCCCATGTGGAGGTTTGAGCGGGGCTGTGGCTCATGCTATTCCACAAGCTGTGACTCTGGGGAAGGCCTTAGTTACGCAGGATCCTAGCAGGAGTCTTGAAAGTTGCTATGTGACCCAATGTGATGAGTGAGTGTGGAAGCACTCTGCATACTCTGGAGTGTGGAACAGGAGAAGTAAGACTTTAGACATTAGTGTTAGTATTTCTGTTGGCCTGAGAGCCAGGGGAAATTGGACGCTGGGCATTCCTTTGAATAATATGACAAAGTAACCCAAAGAGGACAAGCAGGTGGTACTGCCCTTGGGGAAGAGCCTGAAGTCATACAGACCCGGGTCCATCCTCTGGTTTTGTCAGGTCATCCCATCATTCAGAGCTTCCGTTTCCTTGTCTGTAAAACTGAGGCAGAATTGTTGCGAGAATTAAAGGAGTCATAAAGCGCTTAATTAGCATGTCCTCTGGCACAGCCCAGTGCAAGCAGTCAGTGCTGAGATTACTAAAATTGTTATCCTTAAAGAACTGCACAGTTCTGAGTGTCACAAATTTTGCTAGGGGACCCACAAGTGTCTATGCTGATGACTGGTTATGTGGTCTTCCCTTGGACCCCAGTGTGGTAGATAAAGTGTGTAGTGTCTATACACTGGACTCAGAAGACTCAGATGCAAATCCAGGCACTAGAGCTTGCGTGCTGTGTGGCCTTGGCTGGATATTTTCATACTGACCTCTGCTGCCTGACCACGATTCCTGCTGAGCTGCAGGAAAACCCAGAACTACTGTTTAGTCATGGCTAGGAATACTTCCTGAGACATTGCTTGGGCCGGTTTCCCTTGTCCCCTTCAGGGCTGCCCATCCAGGCTGGCCAGCAGCCTGTTAACTCCCTAGCAGCCAGGTGCAGCAGGGAGTCTGCCTGAGCCTAATGCTAGCTGTGGGAGGATTGCATCATGACCACAGCCACAGCCCCAACCTGCAGGCAAACTATAATTGCTAGCTTTGTCACAATTTCAGCTAAATGATTTTCAATTCATAGTTGAGTCAGACAGCTCTACACAGGATGAAATTCCTGCTTGGCCACACTGTGCAGCCCAGACACCAGGTAAGATGGAACATGCAAATGGAGGCTTTTCAAAAGAGAAGCCCATTGATCATTGCCTTTTTTTTTTCTCCCTCTAATTAAGGGATTTAGGGTGCTGAAGATTTCACAACATAGAAAGCACAACTCTGAGGAGTTGTTCAGCCCAGATACATCTTCAACACAAACCCCACACCTAAAGCTCAGGGAAAATCATAGTGGACAGAAAGACGTGAACATCCAAGAAGACTTGGACATATGACAGGAGAGCAGCACCCACAATGTCTCAGTAATATGGCTGTCTAAACAAGACCTGACAACAACACCAGTTGACATAAATGGAGGAACTTTTAGGGGCGTTACCCCTAGAAGAGCTATAGGCAAGTTATGACTGCTGAGAGGGACAATTAGTTTTCCCTAGGGATATGCTCCCTAATTGATTAGCTAATACCAAGTGATCAAACCTGAACACATGTGCACACATACTGAATAAATATATAAGTTCAATTTGCTGAGTTTATTTAATACTGTGTGTGTGTGTGTGTGTGTGTGTGTGTGTGTGTGTGTGTGTATTTGAGCATGGGGTTAGGACATGGGAGGAGAGGAAGGAAAGGGAGTATGATGTAAATACAGTACATATTTGCAAAAATTTTAAACGGAAATTAAGAAAATGAAGAATAATTTTTTTAAAAAAATTCAGAAATAAATTGTTATTAGTCACTACCCAAACTTTCAAATGCCTTTCACACAGAGTCTGGCTGCTTCTCTCCTGGGGCTTGATGGTAGAACTGATGGTGCCTCTGTCACTTGTAGCCCTGTGAAGCTTCTTGTGGCCCCTCTCCATGTATACACACACACACACACACACACACACACACACACACACACACACACTCATATACTCACCACTATTCCTGATGCCAGATTGTGTGCTAATAGTTCCACAGCTGTTAACTTTAAAGCTTCTTGGAGAGCACTAATCCATTTCACAGCTAAGAAACGTAGCTTACAAAATCTAATTAGCTGTCTTGATAAGGTAATGTAGACCTGTTAGGATCTACCTGACCCAGGTCCTTCCATTCAGTGAAGCCTGGTCCTCAAGAAGGCCCTCACCTGGGTCTTCTACCTGGGAGACTGATGTTACTGATCTCAGTGGCGGTGTTAGCAATCCAGGGCTGAACAGGAAGGTAAGGACCCCTGGGATCTGATGCCAGAAGCATCAACTTCAATGTTTGTGTCCCCATTTCCTACTCCTGCTCAAACACAGTTAAACAAAACCTTGTAGGAAGAGGAGGTATCTGATGATCCCTCCCAAGTCATCTGTGTGCATTTCTTTGCCTGTCTGCTGTAAGTGGTACAGTGAATTCTAAGTGATGCCCTTACTTGAACAGACAAGAAGCAACAGAAAACTTTGAAGATGATAAACTAATAGCCAAAGGGGTGTGCATCACTTGTACTCAATCTCCAGAAAGAGTAATAGGTACTGATTATGGCGATAAGTGAGGTCAGCTTATTAAAGAGAATGTGTTTCAGACAAACCAGGAAGGAGAAGATCAGGGAGAGGCATGGACAGTGATGGAGAGTCTTCATTCCACAGGCTGCACACAGCTTTCTGTGGAGCACACAGTGCTTGGAGTCAGTAGGGAGGGTTGGAAAGGCTTGCCTCCACTTTTCATCCCAGTGGTCACCCTAAGTTCTCAGACCTAGAGGAGAAATCAGTGGGTGGGTCTCAACCTGATGCAAGACTCTGTTGGAAAGATCGGCTTCTCTGCTCAGCTCTCTTGGCCACTCATGAGCACAGACAGGAGGGGGTGGGGGGGAACAAATGCTGAAAAGAGACTACAGCCCACCATCTGGTTCTTGATGGTCCACGTGCAGGACCAAGTTTTAGCCAGAGAGAACACCAGGAAATGATGGAGGCAAAGGACAGCTTGCTGGAGGGTGTAGCTTCTTAGGAAGAAAACAGAGCAGAGGCCATGAAACTCAGCTTTTCATTTTCCTGATAATGAACCAAGGCTACAAATAAATGCTTGGCCTAAGATCTCAGAATGGTGACTTGAACCACAGAGCAGAAAAGAGTGCAGGGGCTCTTCCTTCCCTTTGGGATCCCCTTTCACCACTAAGGCTGGCACACCTAGGACTTCGAGCTGAGAGAACTCTGTTTCAGCTAGCCAGTTTAGTCATTTCCTGCTTTTCAGTTGAGAAACTCCCTCGAGACCTTCTTATATGTAGTGCGATGAGGCACATTTTTGAGTTGATTCTTTGACAATGTCATGCACGTATATGAAGCAGTCCGATGGCTCCCACCCCTCCTTCTCTTAGCTCTTTCCCACCCTCTCCACCTCCTCCCTCCTTCCTCCAACTCACCACCCCACAGTTGTGTCTCCAGGTTTTGTTCTGTAACCCACTGCGTTTAACTAAGGCAGTCTGTATGACCATGGATTTGGAGTGATCCAATTTGATTTGTCTTCAGCAAATAGAGAAAAAATTTAAAGACTAGAATTTGTGTAATAAAGTGTAAAATGTTTCATATTCCTTGTCGTTTGCTGTGTTGACAATAAATATGCATAAATTGTAGACACAGGAGAAAAGTATCTTCTTCTGAGGATTAGTGAAGTAAGATCCTGCCTTTACTACAATGATGATTCATGACGAGAAAGGCAAGTAGACCACATAGGAAGTAAGTATACACCAGGGATCATTAAAGTTTGCCTACTAAATGTGTTAAAGATTCACAAGAAAGTGAACATTTCACCATGGCATAAAGATAACAGAGACTGGAAGAAACATTCTTATCATCATAAAGGTAGGACGAAGTGTGAGCGCATCCATGGAATGACATCTGGAAGGCACCTGACAGCATGTGACCAGCTCTCCTACTAGCCATTTTCCAGACCTACCTACCCATAGCACTGAAGTTTAGGCAGCTTCTGAAATAAGGAGCCATGGACAGGAGCAAAGGACCCAACGCCTGCTCTCATTTGTCCTCGTTGCACACTGGGTGACTTACATAGAAGGTGATTCCTCGGCTGTGCTTCTTTTTGGGTGCAGGCCTGAAGAAATTGAAGTTGGTACACAGCAGAGACATCTGCCCACTCATGTCCTTCGGCACTATCCACAGAAGCCCAGTCACAGAAGCAGCCTTGAGGTGAACGTGTAAAGCAAAGGTGATATATAAGTTTGAGTTAACCATAAGAACGAGATTATGCTATTTGCAAGAGAATAATGGATGGAAAAACATGTTAACTGGAGTAAGACAGAGTCCAAAAGACAACACAGCATATTTTTTCTCATATGAAGAATATAAATTAAAAAAAATAAGTGAAAGGGGGTGTATTTGGGAGAAAGGGCAGAGAACTGGGAGGAAGACAGGGAGGGCAAAAGGGACTGTGATCAAAGCACACTGTGTGCACATACAAAATGTCATTATTTTCAATATTTGCTATTCCTTTCTTTAAAGGATTCGGCACTAAAGAAGTTCCATCAGTGAATTTGGTGCTAGGAACTGTACTTACCCTGCTAGACAAGCTCTTTACCACTGAGCTGATTCCCAAGATAGCACACTAATTTACAGTTGGGAAATCTATTGTCTGCTGGCTGCATTTAACTGGGAGTTTTGGTCTTCATCAGATTAATCCAAAACTAAAGCTTTCTTTCTTCTCTGGAGCAAAGTGGGGATTCCCAGGCAGCAGCATATTTAGGTCCTGGTTTCATGCATCCATAAAGGGAACTATAAAATAAGAGTCATAAACTTTAAAGGGCTGAGGCTTGTTCTGGCACAATAAGTGGGTCCTCACAGCAGAGTGCTAATAACTTTAAACCAAAGACGTGATGGGTGAGCGAGGCTACCACCTTGTATATCAGAAGACAGACTAGGTAACAGCAAGTCTGCAATGCTTGGAGAAATAGTTTTGTTCACTTCTCTGACATAAAAAATGTCTAGAAAATCCAAACAAGGTTTGCTCCTCACGGTACGGCAATTTGTGAGGACCCAAGAGAGGAAACAAAATTATTAATTTAAGTCAATTACAACTCACAATAAATAATCTTCTGTCTTCCTCCAGCAAGCCCCCAGTACTCTGCTTCTCTTGTTTTTCCCAGCAGGTTCTCTGGCTCAGATTCTGTGTCCTCAGCATTTGGGTAAAATAGAAGCCTTGCATTCTGGAGATTTGGATCTAGTCAAGGCTTCTCTGTAACACACTTGGAGACCTTAAGAGATGCAGGGTTCTGTTTAAATTGGAAGGTATCAACCTTTTCCTCAGCCAATACATTACCTAATCTTCCTAAACCCATCAGGAATATCTCTCATTAGGCACAGAGATTGTCAACAAACATGTTCACCTCTACCCTATTCCTGACTCTTAGTGAGACTCTCTGAACAAGATGATCATAATGTATTCTGTATCCATAGCCTACTCCTGAGTTTTAAGATTCTACATTTAAATTAGAGGGCGGGGGAGCAGGCACAGATGTAGTTATCTTTGTATACAGCTTGATGATGCCTGGAAAGGCTTAAAAGAAGATACTAACTATGGTTTTCTCTGGGAAAAGGATCTAGATACCCAATGATGAAGAAACTATAGCCACTGATTTTGTTGTTTGCTTTTGTGGTACTGGGGACTGAGCCAAGGACTTGGCACATGCTAGTAAAGTGCTCTATCACTGAGATATGTTGCTAATTCTCAGCCGTTTGAGGCAGAGTTTCACTATGTGGCCCAAGCTGGAGTGGGACTTCTGATTTGCCTGCCTCAGCTTCCCAAGAGCTGAGAGTATAAGTATGTGCTACCATGCCCAGAGGACTTGGGGAATTTTATTTGGCTGCCTGTCACAGAGTCCCAAAGAATGGCACTTAATCACACAAGTGGTTTTATCTTCCATCTATCTAAATGAAAAGTTTAGACAGGCCATCGAGAGCTGGGACGTGGTTTGAGGGATTGCTTCCAGTTCCATCTGGCTTTACCTGGCCTCAAGCTCATAGATAGTTCGTGCACCTCTGGGTGACACCCTGTGTTTCTGGCAGGAAGGCAGAAGGGCAAAGAGTACTGGCAGCTGGTTATGTAATGAGATATCTTGGAAGGATGCCTCAGTCACTTCTGGTGAAACTACAGCTCAATGCAACTGCTCCCCTCAGCTTTGAGGGGCTGGGAAAGAGAGTTGTCTTGCTGGATTGCTGCCACACATACAACACAAGTCCAGTGTAAAATTAGTGTCTTATTAGTAATTATGAAGAGATGGAGGCATTGACCTGGTGGTCACAGTGTGTCTATCATACATGCATCGTCTTTTCAAGCAATAACATCAACAGAAGAAAGCCCCAGGAACAAAAAATACAGCATGAAACATGGACCACAGCAATAACGAAGTAGAAACCACACCAGGCTCCCAGCACAACCAAGAAATAACCAGAAATGTCTTCTAAGGTTGTGCAGCAAATAAGAACAAAACACACTTATCTAAGGAAATCTGCTAAACCTTGGTGGGAATGGCAAGAGCTGTGCTCTGCAATCATGTCCTGTCCTATTCTCCCTCTGCTTGGGTAGCAAAGCTCCACTCCAGGCAGCAGGCTCTCCTCCATTGTTCACTGCTCAGTGTCATTCCAGGGCTAGGTCCTCACTGCACACAGTCTGGGATTTTAGTCTGGGATTTTATCCCATGGCGGTGGCTTTAGCTTTGTTTTCACAGATGAACCTACTCTAAAGGAGACCTACTTGGTCCTTCTAGGGCTAGGAACACAACAATAGAAAACAAAGAATGGAATGAGTAACTGCGACATCTGAGCTCAGCTCCTCTGTTCTCGTGGCAGCGTCACTGTCTGTCTCTGGAAATCCATTCTTCCATTGGGGTGGAGAGGAGGCTAGAGACAGACAGACATACACACATACACACACACAAAGAAAGAGAGAGAAAGATGAGACAGAGAGAAACAGAGACACAGAGAAATAGACAGAAACAGAGAAACAGGGAGAAAGAGAGAGAGGCAGAGAGAGATAGTCTTAGCAAAGAAAGACATCTCACACTATGCTGAGTCTGACCCTGCTGTCCTCAGACCCCTCTGCTTCATCCTTCTTTTCCTCTTCTCCCTTTTCTTGTTCTCTCTAGCTTTTCCCTTGCATCCCTCCTTTTCCCTGTGAAGAGTATGTGCCACCTGAAACTCTCCAGATGACATATTGGAGATGGAGGGTATCCTTTGATACAAGTTGGTAAAACTGACAATGCTCTCATTAAGGCAAAGGGACTTAGGGCAAGAATGCCCTAAAGGGAAGCTAAGACATATAACTAAGAGAAATGCAAGTAAAGGGACAATTTATGCACACCCAAGAGCTTTAGCCAGAACAAGGACTTACACATGAAAACCACAAGCTCTTTCTGCTTCCTCCCCAGCTTCTCTCTTTTCCTGGGTATGGAAACATGGCAAGGGGATATGACCTTTTGTCATGTGCAAGCCCCCACTTGCCTTCCTGTGGATTCTGAGCCTTGCAGACTTAAGCCATTTACCTGGCTGTCCCCTTATGTACACACTTGCTTAACCCTTATTTATTAAAATTTTTCCTTCAAATACTTTTTTTTCCTTTTTATCAACTTGTGTATCCACTTTAAACTTGACCCAAGTGATGACCTAAGAGTTTGCTGTGTTGGGTATTTGCTAAAGCATATGAAAATAAACCTGTTTGGAGTGGAGAATTATTCCTGTGTGAGTGTTCAGTGAGTAACAATTTGGGACCCATCAACCATGATCCCTCCAATCCTTGCAAGGGTTCTCCGAGGTAGGGATTATTACTGTCATCTCACATAGGAAGGACCAACACTTCTCTGAGAGATTAAGTACCTTTCCCACGAATACAAAGGCAGTGAAGACAGAGGAATACTCAACCCCACTACTGTCCTCAGTGCTGGCCTCTTTTATTGCTGTTTACCCTATAGTTGAGAAGGAGTGGGGGAGAGGAAGACAGAAGCACATCAGTGTACAGAGCCTTGTTCAGTCCTCACAAAGACCCAAGCTCCAACACCCATCTTTCCCTCCAGTGTAGACTTTGCCTTTTCCACCTCACAATAGAGCATGTCTGCCACCAAGCTGTTGCTTTGACGTGAGCTTGGGGAGTGGTGGCTTTGTTTCTAGATATCGCCCACTATAGCTATGGCCTGGATAAAGCTGCTAGAAGCCTGTTTAATCCTACCCTTTCAGAGTTCTAGTCCAGCTCCTCCTGGATGTTTGCTTCTTGCCTGGGCAAACACAAGGCTTTGTCTTACCCTCACGTGGGACCTAGTTCGCTAGCACAGTAGTAGGCTGTGGGCATTCATTCTGGAACAAATGGTAAGCATTCTTGCAACTTCTCTTAATCCTCAATAGCACCTAGGTGCCTAGCACAGATGTCTCACTTGGTTGATAAACAGAAACAGGATTCTCTGCCACCTGTGCTCTGGCCCCCTCACCTAGTTCTACCTATCAAGCAGCTGGTACATGAATCCAAAGGAACATCGAAGGGTCATGTGAGCACCTGACCCTAACCTACCTGTCTACTTTAGTCTCCTCTGATAACAGCTGGGTCTAAACCCTCC
Source organism: Rhabdomys pumilio (assembly GCA_030674055.1). Taxonomy (NCBI): domain Eukaryota; kingdom Metazoa; phylum Chordata; class Mammalia; order Rodentia; family Muridae; genus Rhabdomys; species Rhabdomys pumilio. Next base: position 193,115,390 of record JANHMN010000002.1, on the reverse strand, counting down.
AAGACAGGGAGGGGTGTAGGAGACCATGTGAGGCGTTTACTATGGACAGAGAGCATGTCAATCACTGTTATGGATATTGTTAAATATAAATTCTGTTATCTTATTAAACACCAGTCAATAACTTGCAATCCCAGAAGGAAATATCACCAAACCCACCTTATAGATAAGGAAATCCTGGGAAGGATTTTTAAGGGACTTGCCCAAGGCCACCCAGATATTAAAGAACAGAGTGAAGATTTGAACCCAGGTCCATCTAACTCTAAAGTCCCCAGTCCTTACCACTACAGTCATCATGACCTCTGGACGAGAGACAATGGTGTACAAAAGCATTTTGGGATGATCTAAATCAGAGTTTTCAAAGAAGAAAGTGTGCTCTAGAATATTAGTTTCTTAAATCTGAAGAGAAAGGGGCAAAAAAATTGTTGGAAGAAGTTGGCAAAACAAAAGCAGGTGTTTTTTTACTGTAGCTATTCTGAGTTTTTATAATTGTAAAGTCCATATCAGTTCTCCAAAGGGAACTGTAATATGTCTCATGGTCCTCATTACCCAAGGAGATTGTTTATATGTGAACACACACACACACAGAGACACACACAAACAGACACACACACACACACACACACACACAGTGTTTTACAGACTAGTTTGGAAAATAATCGTTCTTCACATCCTTTTTTAAGTATAAAAAGGAAGGAGGAAACTTGCCCAGATAACAAGACAATCCAAAGCAGGATGCTTAGAGCACATCGTAGGTTCATTTCTGTTCTGCCTATTTCCATAAACAATGCTGTTTGCTGGGCATTAAGAAGGAGGTAAATACCACATGCCACTCACTGGGGTGAATGAGACACAATAACAACCTCGCAGGACTGTGTGGTTGACATTGAGAAAGCCAAAGTCCTGAGGTTAGGGAAGTCTGGGTAGGGATGAGAGGCTGGAAGTTTTCTGACCTCTGCCATGTGTCAGCTTTTGGAAATCTGAGATACCTTCTGTGTTACTAACCTATCCATCCCAAATAGCCAGCCATTGTCTGGTTCCAATCCCATCCTCAAAATTCTCTTAAGATAGTAAAACCAGTGGGCAAATGTGTACAGTTCTCTGACTTGTTGACACTGGTTCTCTGACATGTTGACACTGGATGAAACTCTTCTGCAATGGGAACGGGGTGGCAGGGGAGGAGATGATTCCTAGAGTGTCTGACCACAGAACCATCACAGAATGTGAGCAGGAAGAGATCTCGGTGACTCAGCGTTCCAAACCCAGGCTGCAAATGAACAGGTAATAGGAGAGGATCAAGGCTTGCTGTGGTCTCCTGGGCCTGTGGTCCAGCCTGGTGTACCTGCTGTACATGCTCAGCCTGCAGACGGTCTTCAGTGTGACACCTAAACCACTTGAAGTGGAAAGTCAAAATCCTTCTGCTTATATGTAACTGTGTGCCCTTAGGTAGGTCACTCTCCAGGAATGGCTCTGTTCACTTACTCGAAGAAAGAGGAACTTGGATATGAGGTTTCCTTTGCCTCCAGACTTCTGTGGGTGTTCCATAGGAGAGGGCATCTAGTCAAAGGTCAAACCACTGTCAATCTACAGGTGCCTCTCAGTGTCCCCATTTTTGTCTACTTACTGGCCAAGTTCTCTGAAATTATGTTCCATCCTTTGAGGTCTCAGATGGGTGGGACTTGCTGCTGGGAAAGCACAAATTAAAGCTAACGTGCTGGGACAAGAGTGGATTGATGGGATAGTCTCATCAGCTGCCATAAGGTTCTGCAGTATCTATTTGCGTTTCTGAGTCTTGACTCAGAAAGGCATTAAGTTTATCTCCGTTTTTGTCTCTTTGAGGAGCTTTAAAGAACCTAAGTGTGTTCTTTCTGGTACTTGAGTTTCTTCAGTCTTTGACTAAAGCTTACCTCCCAACCACAGGGCTGCCTTTTTACCATGTAGCTGATCTCCATGCCCACTTAAAGAGGCGTGTGCGCGTGCACACACACACACACACACACACACACACACACACACACACACAGCCTTTTCTTCTCCATTCTCCTGGAATGTTGAGATTTACAACTTGCCAGCCCTGGGATTTTTCTTCTAAACTCTGATAAGATTGTTTGCTTTGAATAAGCTTTGAGTTTACCTAACTTTAAAAATTAAATGGGAAAGGTGGCTTGGTGGGGCTACTATGCAGCCTGTAATAAGCAAGGGGAGTCAGCTACCCCTGAAGGTGTCTCAGGGGTGGGGAAATCCCTTTCTCTGACAATCCTGATGTTGCAGGATAGAACAAGACCTGGAACCATGACAACACCGAGATGTTGAAATGGTGCCACCAAATGTCTTGACAACCCTTTCATTCTCCACAGCACCCCTGATTTGTAGACAAAAACTTTTAAAGGGATGGTTCCAGAACAAGTATCTCTTCAGATCAGAACAACCTTGTAGTCCATCCTTCAAGGCTCATATGTGGTCAGGAAGGTGGTCCCAATGTTGGTAGGTTTGGAAAGTCGGGTGGTTTTCATAAGTTGTAGCTATTTTCTCCCAGAACAGAAGCATCATGATTAGTCATTGGTGTACTGAAGAGCTCTCAGCCTTGGCTGGAATGAGCTCTAAGGTCTGGGCTTAACATAAAGCAGCAGTCGATACAACTCAGAAAGAAGAAATGGTGTATCCCAGGGTGGGGGACTTGCTAGCTCTGAGGTCAGCTGCAGGGTGAACGAACACAAGCAGCAGCAGCAGCAGCAGCTTCTCCTTCCTTTAGTCTGGAGAGTTGAGTCCTGGGAAATGCCTGATAAGCTTTCCCTGACCTTCTACTAGAGACTAAATGGGGGGTCCCCCAATTAGCACCCAAATTCTTCCTGAAAGAAAACAATGAAAACAGCTCTACAAACATGTCTGCAGCTCCAAACATGTCTGCAGCTGTGGTGGCCACATCCCCTCCCTCAACCTTAACTCTGTCATCCATTTCTCCTGTGAGGTTTGGTAATAAACACCTTGGAAGCCGTGTATTTGAAAGAGAGTAAGGAGGGGTCTTACGGGAAGGTTTGGAGGGCAGCAGGGAAGGGAGAAGTGATGTAAGTATATTATAATCTAAAAAAGAAAACAAATTAACATACAAAATGAAGCCACTTCTTATTTCTGTCTTCAGTACCGAGGCTCCTGCAGAATAAATACACTCTCTCTGTGGGGCCATCTGGTTCTGCCATCTGGGAGAGCCATGATACCAGGTGCTGCTCGGGGGATTCCCTGTATGTTTATTTTCTGCTTTCTCCACCAGGCAGTTATTATTTCTGATTGGTGGCTCATGGATTAGCTCTTCTGCTCTGATTTCTCGATGAGATAATTGGAAAGTTGGCCACTCTTCCCTATCATTTCACTCCGCCTCGGGCCATTAGCATTTGGAAGCCAATGCTAATTTGATATTTTTTATGGCTTTTCCAGGGAGAGTGAATAATTATTTAACTTGTAGCCATGGCAGTGATTAGGAATGACTAGAGAAACCTTAGATACTCCCAAGTCTCCAATTCATGAAAAATTATACGGGAAAGTGTGACTATTTTCCCTATTCCTTAGAGCATCTTTCTCAAGATCAAATAGGATCATGGTAAGACTTGAATCCAGAGAATACAGATCTCGGGCATGGTTCTGTCACAAACCGTGCATCCACTTCAGGCCTCAGTTTTATTATCTGTAAAATTGAGATGGATTTGTTTATTCACTCGACAGACATTTGATTGCTGCCAATGCACAAGGCACTGTGTGCCGCCCTTCTGCCTACCGCGGGCTGCATTCATACATTTGTATATCTGTGGAAGGCTTTAAAAGTAATGTAAGTTTGCACAGTAAGTATGGGATTCATGGTGACATATTCATGTGTTGTCTTTTCACCCGCTCCTCATCTCCCCTCCTCTTTCTCCCTCCCCTTCTCTAACTCCCTTTTGCAGGTCCCCTCCCCCACAGTCCTCCTCTGCTTTCCTGTTATATAGATTTCATTTCCCTCCCTTCTCTTAAGATTGCTTCTTCTCTTCTCATTGTCCACTGCCAATTTCATCACATAGACACACAATGAGAGAGAGATTAAATAGATCTGTCCAGAGCCTGGCTTATTTTGCCTAACATAGGATATTTAGTTCCACCCATTTTCCTGCAAAGATTGTTACTTCATTTCTCTTTTCAGCAGAATAAAATGTTGTTGTGATGATGTACGTTTTATTTATTTATCTAGGCTGCTTCCATATCTCGACTGTACATCATACAACAGTAAACAACGGATCATTGTGGAATGTGAGGCCCAGTCCTTTGGGTATAGACTCAGGAATGGTATCATTGGCTCATGTGGCAGTGGGGAAAGCCTCTGTATGGATTCAGAAAACACCAGTTTACATGCCCAGTGGGACTTTTCTTTTCAATTCTTCTGGCAGCAATTGTTTTCTTGATTCTGACTAAGGTGAAAATAGAATTTTAAAACTTTTTTCTTAAAGATGTATTTTATTTTTAGTTATGTGGAGGGGAGGAGTGCAGAGGCTAAATGGTTTCCCTCTGGAGCTGGAGTTACAGGAGGCCGTGAGCTGCTGACATGGATGCTGGGAACTGCACTCCAGTCCTCTGAAATGACAATATTGCTATATTTAGCTCTTAGCCACTGAGCTACCTCTAGCTCTCAAAGCAGTTTTAACTTGTATTTCCCTGATGGCTAAGGATGTTGGACACTTTCCAAACGTTTACTGGCCATCCGTGAGTGGCCGTTTGAAGACTGCCTCTTCAGGTCATTAGCCCATCATTGATTGGGAAAAAAAATTGGTGTCCATTTTTTTAGTCTATTTTATATTCAAGATATCAACCCCTATCTAATATATAGTTAGCAAAGATTTTTCTACCATTCTGTAAGCTTCTATCGTACTCTGGCGATTATTTTATTCACTGTGCAGAAGTTTATTAGTTCCATGTGATCTCATTTGTCAATTTTTTGAGTTGTTTTCTGTGTCATTGGGAAAAGAACTAAAGTTCTTTTTAAAAAGTTTTTATGTATGCCTATGCCTTGAAGTGTTTTACTTTAGAAGTTTCAAAGTTTCAAGCCCCGTATATGCGTTTTTTTTCCTTTTAATGTATGAGAGTTTTGCCTGCATGTATGTCCATGCATCACTTGCATGCCTGGTGACTGCAGAGGCCAGAGAAAGGCATCAGACCCCCTGCAACTGCAATTCCAGACATTTGAGAACCACCATGTAGATGCTGGGAATCCATCCTGGGTCTTCTGCAAAAGTAGCAAGTGCTCTTCACTGTGGAGCAATCTGCCTTGCCTCCAAGCCTGGTAACTTTGATTAGATTTGAATACTTATTCAAGGTGAGAGAAAGGGTCTCATTTCATTCTTCTACATGTAGATGTGGAGGTTTCGGGACCATTTGTTGAAGAGGCTGTCTTTTTTTCCTAGTGTATTTTTGGAACACTTTTGTCAAAAGTTAGGTGACTGTAGCTGAGTGGGTTTAGTCCTGGGTCCACTATTGTGTTCCACTGGTCCACATTATCTGTTTTGTGCCAGTTTGTAGAAAGGTTTGGTAAACTATTAAGTGTGCTATGGAAATAAGAGTGTCTTTCACATAGATGTGATTGGGAATACTTTCTCCTATTAAATTAAATTCATTATGTGCACTCCCAGGCAAGTGTTTCTTAGTGATGACATTTTGTGGCCCGTAGCACTGGAAAACAGATGACCTTTGATATAGGGTGAGATTATATCTCAATAAACCCAATGTAATAAAAAAAATAGGCAAAGGAGATGGAGAGTTGGTTCAACAAATAAAAACACTTGCTGCTTTTACAGAGGACCCAGGTTAGTTTCCCAGCTCCACCCATACTTCCAGTCCCAGGGGACCCGAAACCCTTCTCTGACTTCCTTGTGCACCAGACATGGTGAAAATAAAACAAATGCCTTTTTAATTATAAAAGGAAAATACACAGCAAAGGCATCGACTCTACCTAATCTATTTAGCTTCAAAGGGTATCAGCAGCTGGCACTGTGGGTACCAGTTGTTTTCCCATGGGATTTGGGGACCGACAAGAAGCTTTGTTTTGAACCTAATGCCCACCTTGAAAGAGAACTCTGCCTGGGAACAGACCTCACTTCAAAGCCAGCCATTATTTCGCCTTGACGTTACTGCAAGCCAACCCTCTGCAAACATGGCTGTCTCCATAGAAAACGAACAGCTATTGTCTTTTCCTTTTATCTCGACTATAAGAAAAAAAATAATGTATGGAAGGATAGATACCCAACCTTCTTCTGTTCTGGAGTTTGCTAGAATACCGATCAACAGCCAGGCCCTCTCTGCACACACTCTTCCACAAAGCACCATAGGTTCCCTAAGTTGGAAAAGATACGAGAGCTACATTTCTAGTCTGAACAGCAGCAAGATATGGAAAGGACAGACAAAAGCAAAAAAAAAAAAAAAAAAAAAAAAGCCAAAAAGCAGGCTTTGCCATTGACCAGTTCTGTAACTTTCACCACCTCATTTTCCATAAGTAAAACATGATAACACAGACCACCACTCATGATGACCCGCAAAGCAGCTCTAATCTTTAGCAATTTGCCAAGCTAAAGGCCATGGGCTATTGTCAGGGATTCTTTTTCAATATTTATCACTCGAACTTGTATTAGCAATGGTCGTGCTTTATCGTCCCTCTGCGTGACAATTGCCATGCAAGTTTGTCCTGCAACCCAAGTTGATTTTCTGATCATTATCTATTTAATAAGTTTCTAACACCTCTACTTTCTGAATCCTTCTCCCTCTTAAATATCTGTGTAGAATTCTTTTCCCAGCAGAGAGATTGCCCATGTGTTTGGAGCGGTGACTACTACTTGGTTTTTAGTGGGGGCAGATCTATGTCCTTTTTCTCCTTAAGCTTGCAGTCATACCTAAGTCATGAATTCCTCTAAGCTAATGAAGGTGACTATATTTCCAAGCCCAATGGCAGTACAAAGTCCCAGCACCACTCCTGGCAACGCCTAGACATCTTCCCACAGTTAAATATACTCAGAGATTGCATCGCATGTTGGCAGTCCTTGGAATTTATGACTTGTTTTATTAGCTCTTCCTTAGAACCTCCCAAAAGGATGACCAGTAACACTGTGAGGAAATCAAAGTCGCAGTGACACCATGAGTGTGACAACTCATTGCTTCCGTGGATACGGTTGGGTGGTTTTGACATTAATAATAAGGAGATTGTGAGCACCCGAAGTACCGAGTCGACATAAGCGATTAATGCAAATAACTTATGAAGGCTTCTCCATTAGGCAAATGATTTCCGGAGATACTTTTTCCTCTGGTTGTTGCACATTTCTTCCTGGATCTTAATTTTCTCAAAAGCAAAACAGGAAGTCCGAGGCCCTGAGAACGGAAGAAACTTGCTCTAGGTTACTAAGTGAGTTGGCAGCAGGGTGTAGACCACAGCATTTGGCACAAAGAAAACTACAAGAAACTAGATTCCCAACATTCTCTTCTGACTTGAAGTGACTCTCTTGTCCACTGTCATAGATACAAACCTTATGTGCTTATGAAACACTCAAACTTTTGTTGATACACAATTGACATGAGTATATTTTAAATAGGGCCTGATGTGGCCCAAGCTGTCCTCAAATGTGTATGAGTTGCTATGTCTAGTATTTAATCTGAAAATTTGAATATTTGCTATGAAAAAGAAGAAAATATCTCAATAATCTTTATAATGATTGTACAGAAAAATGGCAATAGTTTTTATATACCAGATTGATAACATCATTAAAATTAATAGCTGTAACTTCATTTATTCAAGGGGTAAAGTACTCCCAATGAAGGCCTGGAACCCACGTCGAGATCCAGATGTGCCGCACATATCTGTAACACCAGAGCCTCTAAAATAAGATTAGAGGCAGAGATGTGAGCATCACCTGGAAGCTCAAAGCCAAGCTCTGCTGGAATACACAGTACAGCAGAAAAAAAGACTTAACAAAATGGGAGGGTAAAATGGACTTCCCAAAGGTCTCATGACCCCCACATGCACGCTGTGGCACTTTATGTAGTTGTACACTCACACACATGGAGAAACATGCACATGTGCGTGCTCAGGCCCATGGATTTGGAGAATCAATGTTGCAAAAATGGCCACAAACCCAAAAGAAATCTACAGATTTCAGAGAAACAAATGTTTAGTAATATTTCCCCCAGAAACAATCTTAAAATACATATGGAAACACAAAAGCCCCAAGACTGCCAAATCAATTCTGAGCAATAAAAATAATGCTGGAGATATCAACACATCTGATTCAAGATTACACTATGGAGCCCAATACAGACATGGTATCAGCACAGAAACTGGCATCTGGATTATTGGAATAGACTGGAGGACACATGAAAAAAGCTCTACCCCTCGATGAAGAGCTATTAGAATTGATAGCTGCTGGGAGAGGGAAGCACTGTCTTCTTTAAGGGTATAGTGGCTGGTAGGCCCATAACACTCCAGTAGCAGATTAGACTTGCTGAGTCAAAATAAATAAATAATAAATAAAGTTGGGTGGGTAGTGAGGTGGGAGTGAATCTTGAAGGAGTTGGTTGGGAGAGGGAGGGAAGAAATGACAGGCCATGGACAGGTCCCATTTGGGCCAGGACTTGTGTAGTAACTATACCCACTTATAGGGACAATGGCCAGGCCATGTCAAAATACACTGTGTGTGGGAAATAGAAGCCTGACTGAGAATGATGCTGAAGCTCTTCCTTGCTCAAAAACAGGGAAAATAATTGCCTGGCCACACAGAGGCCACTAAAGCTTTGGTGATTGGTCATGCTACCTCTTGAGTTGGCAGCAGAACTTGTCAGCATTGTGCAGTGCTTCAAGAATAAAAGATGCAGTGGAGTCCCTACTTAGGGCCTCATAGCTGCCACGCCCAACCAATTAAGACTACTTTGAGATTTCAGCTTACCCCAGTCAGAATGGCCAAGATCAGTAAAGCAAATGCCAGTGGGTGTTGGAGAGGCTGCAGGGAAAGGGAGCAATTATTCATTGCTGGTAGGAGTGAAAATTGTAGAGCCCCTAAGGAATCAGGGTGGAAGTATCTCAAAAAAAAAAACCTGAAAATAGATCTAACCACAAGAACCTGTTGTACCACTCTTGAGCGTATCTTATCACAGGAGATATTTGTTTATCTATGTTCATTGCTACCTTATTCATCATAGACAGAAATTGGAAACAGCCTAGAAGTTCATCAAGTGATGAATGGATAACAAACTCGTGGTACATTTAAAGAATACACTATTATTCAGATGTAAAGAACTATACCTAAAGCTATAAAATTTGTAGGTAAATGAATGGATCTAGATACAGTCATCCTGAGTGAGGTAACCCAGATCCATAAAGACAAATGTTGCATGTTTCCTCTTATATGTGGACACTAGCTTTTAAGCTTTAGATAATGTTTATTTCACTTAGAATATCTACAGAGGTTAGGTAGAACTTAATAGACCAGGGGAGAAGGGGTGATGGTCCAAGGCAGGGGGCATAGAATATAGTGTGATAAATGAATAAAGGGAAAACTGGAATAGAATGAGTAAATGGTCATGAGGATGGGTGGCCAGGGTAATGGAGGGAATGTGGGTATGGATAACTAACAATAAAGGCCATTGAAAAGACATATGGAAGCCCATTACTCTAGAAGTATAAATGGAATTTATATGGTGTTACCCTATAATGGGAGATAATGACCCATATGCTACCCAGTAAATCTTTCATGGCCAGAAATGGGTTACATCTTGTTGAGTCATTGGACAAAGGAGTCTCATAGACTCTCCCAAACATTATAAGCTATTGCCAAGGTTATTGGTTACCATTCACAACCTGACAGTAAGAAAGACGCTATTGCTGAAGATACCACTTTCCTAGGTTATCAGACATGGAGAGATCCAGCTGGTGCCCAACTAGAAGCTACTGAGTAGCATAAATAGTGCTGAAAATTGCTATACATGCTACCAGAGGAGAAAAGTTATTATCAATCTCATTGAGCTACGAACTCTTTGTAACAGTGACCTACCTGTGAGATACACTAACGCAGTAGTGACATGAAGGTTATGGGAGTAATCAACTTTTTTTTCTTTTAAATTGGACTTAGAGTTCATTTCATAAGATGGAATCCATACTGTTAATAAGACCAAGAACATGACACTACATAGACCACAGTCCTGGAGGAAAACTTACACTTCTGATTGAGCATTACCATACTTATAAAGCCCTTGATTAACATTTTAAAAAATTGTATAAAATCCAAATGGAAAAGGGGGGCACGGGATAGGGGTTTTCTGGGGAGGGGAAATGGGGAAAGGGATTGGCATCTGAAATGTAAATAAAATATCCAAAAATAAATAAATAAATAAAAAGAAAGGAAAAAAACTTTTGGATAAACATTTCATTTTAGATAGAAAGCTTTCCAGACAATTCTCTCTCTAAAAGCGGTGTGTGTGTGTGGGGGGGGTGGTTATCACCCTCCTCTCTACGCTAACAGGAGTAAATAAAATAAAGCTGAAAACCAGGAAAAAAAAGAACTCAGCAGTAAAAATACTCATAATGACATCGATATCTTCATAAATCAGTGCATCACTAAAGCCTCCTCAGAGATACTTCTTTGATAGAAAATAACAGAGACCCATAACTGGACAATATACAGACATGGAGAGACTATGGAGAACTCAACCTTAAATGGGATGATTTTATCAAATCCCTCCTCTCAAGGCTCAGGGACCTATGCAGGAAAAGAAGCAAAAAGGTTGTAAGAGCCAGAGACGTTAGATGATTCAAAGGAAATAGTGTCTTCCAGACACAATAGGCTTGATACACATACGAACTCACAGAGGCTGTGACAGTATGCACAAGGTTTGCACAAATTCAAGCCAGACAAAACTCCAGCATGGAGAAAGGGAACTGGGCCTGTGCTGCCTACATTTATGTAAAACAAACTATAGTCATATGAGAGGAGGGAACCTCGGTAGAGAAAACACCTCCGTAAGATTGGACTGTAGGCTAGTCTATAGAGTAAGTTCTTAATTAATGATTGATAGGGAGGGCCTAGCCCATCGTAAGTGGTGCCACCCCTGGACTGGTGGTCTTGGGTTCTATTAGAAAGCGGGCTGGTCAAGCCATGAGAAACAAGCCAGTACACAGCACCCCATGGTCTCTGCATCGGCTCCTGCCTCCAGGCTCCTGATCTGGCTTCCTTCAGTGATGGAAGTTTAAGACCAATAAACCGTTTCCTATCCAACTTGCTTTTTGGTCATATTTCATCACGGCAATAGAAACCCTAACTAAGACAAGGCCTAAAGTCCCTTAACCAAGAAGGTATTTATAATTGATACCTGCTAGGAGAGTGAAAATCAGTTTCCTCCAAGGGAGTGATACTGTATATCAACCACACTCCAGTGCAGGCCTCATGCTCAGGAGTAGCTGACCATCACAAAACTGACTCCACTTTTTTATGTGTGCTTTGTTGTTGTTTTGGTTTCGTGTTTTTGTTTTTGTGGGTGTTGAGAGAGAAAAGAAACATGTTGTTGTGTGGATAAGAACGTGGGATGGATCTGGGAGGACTTCTGGGAGATAAAAGTATGATAAATAAATAAACAAATAGTAAGAAAAAAGAGTAGAAGGCAAAATACTGAGGGATCATAAATTCTGGCACCAAGGTTCCAGAGAGCTGTCATAGGCAGGCACGGCGTAACAGGCTGAAGTAACTTCGGTGAGGCCCCAGGAGCCATTACATGAATTTAGGAAGGTAAAGCCGAAGAGCTAACAGAGACCACAGGATGTTGGAGATGCCAGGACAGTAGAATATCTTTCAATGGAGACAGGGGAGCTGGCTGTTTTGAAGGCAGCAGAACTGGAAATATGCAAACCCTTCAGAGCCACGAAAATTCCATCATGCCCCAGATATGGAACATGGAGCTGAAGAATTTGCTCTGCTGGGTTTGGGACATGCTTGACTTGGCTTCCTTTGCCCATACTTTACCCTTGGGGAATGGGTATGTTCATGCCATAGTATATTGAAAGTGTGAAGCTTGTCTACTAATTTTGTAGGGACTCAGAGTTAAGAAACTTTCTTGGGTCTCAGGAGAGACTCTTCTTTTTCAAGATGATGGGTGAAATCCAAGCATGTCCTTCCTGCCTTAGTCTCCAGGGGATAATCTAAAGAGATTATCTAATAATCTAATAGATAATAGATAATAGATAATAATTATATAATATTATTATATTAATTAATGATTGATAGGGAGGGCCTATAATATAATTATTATATTATATATAATAATATATAAATATAATTATTATTATATTTATAATAATATAAATAATAATTTATATTATAAATATAATAATAATTATCTAATAATCTAATAGATAATCTAAGGAGATCTGAAAAACAAAAGGCTATCAGAAGAGTGGAGAACAGTCTAAAAATGTGGGGGAAAACCATACCTAGGGTAGCAGTGAAATGAGCAGAGGGAGATGTTAAGAAAACACATCTTGCTGGGCAGTGGTGGCACACGCCTTTAATCCCAGCACTTGGGAGGCAGAGGCAGGTGGATTTCTGAGTTCCAGACTGGTCTACAGAGTGAGTTCCAGGACAGCCAGGGCTATACAGAGAAACCTTGTCTCGAAAAACCAAAAAAAAAAAAAAAAAAAAAAAGAAAAAGAAAAAAGAAAAAAAGAAAAGATCTCTCTTCTCAGCACTGGGTGCTCAGCAGTGGGCAAATGACAGAGCAGAAGCAAGTCACCATTTCAAATAGCCCAGCTGTGTCTGTAGCTTCGCAGTTAGAGACTCTCCGTTAATTTATATCGCCTCCCCATTGGCTTCTGCAATTCTTCTTTCTAGTAACAGTCTTCTGTACTTTCTATCAACCTAAGACAAATCACGAGTCTTCTTCTGCCTTTCTCTTCCTATCTACTCATACCTATGATAACAAATATATTAGCATACAAAGTACAGTCAAGGTCCTTTTGCCTCCTAAAATGATTGGCACTCAAGTGATTTCTTTTTTGTTTGACTACTATGCAATTTTCATAGAAGAACTACTGTTGAGTAATGACTTTTGTGGCACTGTTCTCAAGGGAGTCCTGGGGACAGAGCCTGGTTTAGGAATAGCAGTCCAACAGTCTGAAAGTAACACAGCAGCCTGTTACTTTTTAACCTCTCTGCAATGTTGCAAGCACTTCCACCGAAAGAAGAAAGGTGACTAAAATAAAAATGTCAACCAATAACTTAACTAGAGTTAAGTGTACACCTTCACAAACACAAGTAACATGAGAGACAAAAGCAACACATATCCTCCAAAATTGACCATTCCCATGGTAATGGCACACAAACAAGGACTTATATGGAATTATAGACAAAAATTCAAAGAAAGAATCATAAATTAAATAAAAGTAGCCAGAGACACAGAAACCTCAGGGATGAGATCCAATACAGCACAAATATCTGAATGAAACAAGGAAGTAAAAAAAATATGAAAGTGGAATTCAATATAAAGAGAGAGGGAATTTTTAAGGAAAATCAAATACTGAAAATAAAAAATTCAGTAGGCCAGATAAGATGTGCAGTGGACAGGCATACTAATAAAATAGGAGAAAAGTATGTCAGAGCTCAAAACAAGGAGAGGGTTTAAAATCTAGTCAAGAATAGAGATAAGCTAATTAAAATGTGCAATTGATGCAATGATTTTAAAAATGTATCTTGGATAAAAAAAAAAAAAAAAGAAGTCCAGTCCCAGATGAATTCACTATTAAATCTATCAGACCTTCAAACAAGAGTTAATGTCAATGCTTCTCAAACAATTCCATAAAGCAGAAAAATGCTACAGAACTATTTTTATGAAGCCAGAATTATCTTGATCCCAAAGTAAGAATAAAATATAACAGCAACAACGAAGAAAAATATAGATCAAATTCCATAATGAACATAGATACAAAAAAAAATCTTAACAAAATACTTGCTAACCTAATTCAATAAAACATTGAAAAGTTCAGTTTTCATGATTCAGGAAGCAGAGATACTTCAACATATGCAAACCAATACATTTAGGGCATTTCATAAATAGACTCAAAGACAGAGATCACGCAGTTATTTCAATAGATGCAGAGAAGACTGCTCACAGAATCCAGCAGCCCTCTGTGGTAATAGTTCTGAGGAAATGCATCAGAAGGAAAAAACCTGCATGAATAAAGGCAGTACACGACAAGCTTGCATCCAATATTATAGCAAACTAAGAAAAATCTCAAAGCATTTCCACTAAAAACAAAGGAGACAAGACAGGGTTACATTTTACCCAGGCTCAGTGTGCTGCCTGGCATCCGTGCTGGAGTAGTAACCAAGAGAAACGATGAAGACATGTAAATGAGAAGAGGAGAAACCAGAGGCTCCTTATTTGCAAACGGTCTGATGTTACATATGGCTCCTCCAGGGAACTCTTAGAAACGGATAGACATTTTGAGCAATGTGGTAGAAGAGATAACTAACATACAAAGTCCTGTAGTCTTCTTCTATGCCAACAACAACATAATAAGGGAAAATCAAGGAAAGCAATCCTATTCACAATGGCTTTAGAACAAAACAAAATACCTTGGAATAAATTAATAAAAAAAATAAAATAAAAAAATAAAATAAATCTAACCAAGGAAGCAAACAAGTGTCATAATGAAACTTTAAATCACCCAAGAGAGAAATTTAAGAAGATTCTAAAAGGATGAGAGACTCCTGTGCCTTTGTATTGAAAGGATCAGTATTGTGAAAATGGACATCTTAAACTGCTGTTGGTGGCATATGCCTTTGATCTTAGCACTCATGAGGCAGAGGCAGGTGGATCTCTGTGAGTTTGAGGCCAGCCTGGTCTACAGAGTGACTTCCAGGACAGCTGGGGCTACACAGAGAAACTCTGTCTTGAAAAAATAAAAAACAAAACAGCCATCTTATCAAAAGCATGAGGTAAATCCACTGCATTCTCTATCAAAATAATAGCATAGTATCTTTGCAAATACCAAGAAAATAATCTTAAAATCCATTAAAAAATAAAGAGTACAAGAAACAAAAACAAACCCCTGATAGATAAGGCAATCCTGAGCAAAAGTAGTCATGCTGAAGATATCACCAAGCCTAATTTCAAATTATGCTACAGAGCCTTAGTATATACACTTACAACTCTTAGTAAAGAATGGGCACAATACATACATGTTGTCATGAAACAGAATAGGAGACCCACACATAAATTCATGCTGCGATAGGCTCCTGAGTTTTAACAAAAGATGCTAAAAAATATTCACTAGCAAAAAGACAGACTCTTCAACAAAGGGTACTGGAAAAACTGGACATTCACATGGAGAAGACTGAAACTAGATCCTATTTTTACCTTCCAGAAAAATAAACTCCAAGCTGGGCATGGTGATACATGCCTTTAATCCCAGCACAGGCAGACAGAGCTTTGTGAGTTTGAGGCCAGCCTGGTCTACAAAGTGTGTTTCAGTTCAGGCAAGGCTACATAGAGAGATGTTGTCTTTAAACAAACTCCAAATATATTAAAGATTTTAAAATAATACCAAAACCTCTGAAAATGCTAGAGGAAAAAGCAGAATAATCACTTCATGATACAGGCAAAGTCAAGGACGTTTTGAGGACTCACGTTGTTCAGAAAAGAAGGCCAACAGTTGACAATTAGGGCCTAATAAAATTTAAACGCTTCCACACAAAGGAAGCTTTTCTTTTAAAGATTTATTTATTTAGTTTATGTATGTGAATATACTGTTGCTATCTTCAGACAGACCAAAAGGCATCAGATTCCATTATAGATGATTGTGAGCCACTATGTGGTTGCTGGGAATTGAACTCAAGACCTCTGAAAGAGCAATCAATGCTCTTAACTACTGAGCCATCCTTCCAGCCCCAAGGGAAGCTTTTAATTGAGTAAAATGGTAGCCTGTAGAATGGGAGTAAAGCTTTACCTGCAGAACGTACAAAGAATGGACCATCAGCAACAAAATTAAGTTTAAAAAATGGACTAAAGAGCTGAACAAAAAAAAAAAATCAAAATAGAAAACACAAATGGACACTAAGTATTTTTTAAGTGTTGACATCTTTGGTCATCTTGGAAATGCAAATTAAAATTACTCCAAGATTCCATCTAATAAGTGTCGTAATGTCATTATCAAGAAAACAACAAATGCTGGGAAGGGTGTGGGAAAAGGAACACACTGTTGGTGGGAACACAAGCGGGGCAGCCATTATGGAAATCAGTGTGGAGATTTCCCAACAAGCTAAAAATAGGCACATGATCAAACTATACCACCGACTAGGTGTCTAGCCAGACAACTCTGTCACATTCATAGATATTTGCTTATCTGTTTATTTCAGCTGTATTCATAGTAAGAAGGAAATGGAACCACCCTAAATCTCCACCAATATATGAATGAATGATGAAAACAAGGTCCATATACACAATGAAATTTAATTAGTCACGATGAGAAAAAAATCATACAAGTTGCAGAAAAGTAGATGTAACCAGAAACTATATTAAATAAGACTCAGAAAGACAAATACCACATTATTGCTCATTCAAATCTTAGCTGCTAACCTTTTATAGATTCATATCTTTGTGAGAGTGAGGGAGAGCATGTGCCAGGAAACTATAAAGGGGCTCGGAAGAGGTAAAAGAATTACTTTCATCAGAAAATTACCCTGTAATTAAATCTCCTAGCTGGTATTTATTTAAAACCCAAAAGATTGTGATTAGTTAGATTAGCTTCTGGCTGTTTCTGAGAAACGTCAAATTCCTGCTGATGTCCCTGTTAGAACTCCTGCGTAAGTGCTAGTGAGATGGATCAGTAGGTGAGGGAGCTTGCCAGCGCACTCGATGCCTTGAGTTCAATCCCGAGTCCCACATGGTAGAAAAGAAAGAATTGTTTCTTTCATAAGACACAAATTGTGCTCTGGCCTTTATGTATGTGTCAACACATCACACACACACACACACACACACACACACACACACACACACACACACACAGAGTAATAAATGTTGGAAGAATTCCTGTTGAAATTTACTTCTAGATATATTTTTTCCTCTGACCTGCAATGTTAATGTGATTCTCAATCTTCCTAATGTGTTAAAGGACCCTTCAATACAGTTCCCCGTGTTGTTGTAGTGACCCCAACCATAAAATTATCATCATTGCTACTTCATAGTTATGATTTGTTACTGTTATTAATTGTAATGTGAATATTTGATAGGCAGAATATCTGATATGAGACCTCCAAGGGGGTTGTGATCCATAACCGCAGCTTAATATGTTGTGGTATTCGGTAATGCTCATGTCTACACATTAACTATTCCTGTTGCTTCCTTTTACCTTGACCCTTTATGTCTTTTACCATTCACTAATTCTTATTATGTAAATTTAAATCTTATAATAAAAATTTGACCAGAACAACAATAGAGTACAAACAGAATATGAGAGGTCTTTGAGATGCTATGGAAAGACTGAATCTGTGAACCATGCACATAGAAAAGTTCCATTCCAACGACATCAGAACATTTTTAGTAAAATTATAATACAAATTTTTCAAAATCTTGGGAAAGAAATGCCCTTCACAGTACAAGAAACATATATAACACAAGCAGTCAGGACCATAAAGACATGCTTCGTAGCTTTGAATAGTTAAACACTAAATGCACAGAGCAAATAAATTGTAATTTTTAAAAGCTGAAAGAGAAAAACACCAACTTACATATAAAGGCGGGTTCATCAAAATAACAGCTATTTCTCAACAGAAACTTTAAAAACCAAAGGTCTTGGAAGGATGTACTTCAGTTCTGAAAGCCTACATCTGCCAACACATACTACTAAACCTAACAAAACTATGTCATAATTAAAACAGAAAGGAAATCTTTCCATGATAAAAGCAAGCTAAAGGAATTTTGAGCATTAAACCGTCTCAAAAGAAGATTCTGGAAGGAACTCTTTCAGCTGAAGAGAAAAATAAATGTGTCCAAGAATCATCAGGAAAGAATAAACTATGCTAGAATAGTAGTTAAGCAAATGATAATTGGGAAATTATTAAATACTACAAGTTGAATTGATACATACCTTTCAATAATAACACTGAATATTAATGGTCTCAATTTCCCAATGAAAGGGCACAGAATAGCATTTGGGTTAGAAAACAGGATCTATATATTTTTTGTCACCAAGAAACAGACTTTACCATAAAAGATAGGCACCATCTTAGGATATAAGGATTAAATCAAAGAATTCTATGAAAGGAACTAGGAGACAGGAAGACAGTATTGTTCTAACATTTGACAAAACTAGGTAGAAGAGATAAAGAAGGTCACTTCATATCGATCAAGGGAACAATCCATTAAGAAGTTATCACAATTCAAAGTATGTATGTATGAGTATTTCATATGTAAATTCATATGTACTCTATATAATGCAATGAATTTCATAAAATCTATTGTATTCTGCTATATGAAAGACACACAACAATAGCAGATTACTAAAACATCCTATTCTCACTTTTAGACAGGTCATCCTATCAGAAATAAGCAGAGAAATATTAGAATGAAATGACATCATAGATAAAAATGTTCCTGTCCTAAATATACAAAACATTTCATGTAAATATGACATAATACACAGGCTGAGAAGCCCATGGAACTGTCTTTTAAACAGAGCTATATATCATGACATAAACCGAGTAATAGCAAACACGGGAAATGTAAATAACTTCTAATACTGTGATCACAAAGAATTAAAAGTAGAAATCAATAGAAAGAAAACTACACAAACCCATGGAGAGTAAACAAAACACTTATCAAATGGTGAATGATCAATCGTGAAGTGAATGATAAAGACATCAAAGAAATTCTTTGAATAGAATGGAGATGAAAACACAATGTATCAAAACGTATGGGGGACAGTGAACGCAGTCCTGAGACAAGCGCATAGCTTCACCGGCCCACGTTCAACAATCCCAGACTGTAAACAAACAGCTTAAGGAAACACAACAAGCACAACCCAGTCAGTAGAAATAATTACAGTGGTGCAGAACGCAAAGAATCAGTGAAATGAAGGGTTGGCTCTTCGAAATGTTAACTAAGATTGACCCTTAGCCAAACTAATGAAAAGAAAAGGAAGACCCAATTTAATAAAAATGGAAATGAAAAAAGACCCAATTTAATAAAATGGGAAACGCAAATTTTAATATCATAAGGACATACTCTAAAAACATATTCTATTAAATTAGAAAATTCTGAAGAAATGAATGAATTATTAAATGCATATGTCCTATTAAAGTTAAAATTAAAAAGGCACAATTTAAACAATCTTTAAACTATTGTAATAAGCAATGAGATTAAAATCATTAAACACACACACTTAAACGCGCGCACGCGCACGCACACACAAACACACACACACACACACACACACACACACACACACACTCTTCCCAACTAAAGATGTATAGACCCAGATAGTTCACTGCAGGATTCCACCAGACCTTCAAAAGATAACAAAATAATCTCAAATCATTACGAAACAAGAAAACAAAATGAACACAGACAATCTCATTTTACAAAGCCTGCATTGCTCTGGTGTTGAGTCCAGACACAGACACAGGAAAGGAAATTACACTAATAATGAACACATATGCAAATCTTCAACATAACACTTGCAAACAAGTCAAGAGCGCACCAAAAAGGTCATTTACCATAATCAAGTTGGTTTGATTCTAGAGATGCAGAGCTGGCTCAACTTACGTTAATCAATAAATAAACCATAGGAAAGAAATGATACTGTTATTTCAATAAATACAGAGAAAACCTTGAAAAAAGTCTAACACCCTGTCATGATAAAAACCCTGAAGAGATAAGGACTGGAGAGTTATTTTTTTTTCCAGATAAAGTCTTACTATGTAGCTCTGGCTGTCCTGGAACTCACTATGTAGACTTTGCTAGTCTTAAACTCAGAGATCTGCCTGCCTCTGCCTCCCAAGTGCTGAGATTAAAGGCACGTGCCACTATGGCCGGATCCAATATCAAACTTAATGGGGGGAGTGGATTAGATACATTTATACTAATATCAAGAACAAGAGACTCTGCTACTTAGTACAGTGCTTAAAATAATAGCTAGAGCAGTGTGTGTATGTGTGTGTGTGTGTGTGTGTGTGTGTGTGTGTGTGTGTGTGTGTGTGTTTGTGTGGTGTGTGTGTGAGAGAGGGGGGGTGAAAAGAGAGGGGAGGGATTACAAACAGATAAGAAAGAAATTAATGTCTTTATTTGAGATTATAGGATTCTATCAATGTAAGGCTTTCTGTAGTTTTTAAACAATCCTTAACTTTAGGACCAAATTGATGCAACCTACAAACTCCTGTCTTTTTCTAAATCATCTTTTTAAAAAATCAATAGTTTATTTCTATAGTCATAACTTTTTATGTTTCTTCCTCATGTTTACTGATTTCTTTTGTGGGAAAAGAATGATCTCAACGCCGCACAAAGAAATGCATGAACAAAGCAAAAGAAACTCAGCAAAGCGATTTCTTTTTGCAAAAAGAGTACATCAAAACCCAAACCAGGCTAGCATGCACACTCTTCAAAGATGATATCTGTCTTTTATTCCTAACTCAGATGATGACTGTGTCTCCTCCCATTGGCCAGAGCTTGACTTCCCAATCTGATGTAGCTGGATAACTGTCATGAAGGGATGGGGAAGGTTTATGGAATCTGAGCCCTTACAAGTGCTCCCGGAGCAATCCGAACCTGCATTACATCATAGAATGTATCACAGCGGTCTCTTGACAACCTTCTACAACAAGCCCTGTAGAGCAGTGATTCCATCTTGATCTTCCCTGGGTAAAATGATAAGCTTGTCATTACAAAGTGGCTGATACTGTACAGCAATGCGGAGTTGATTCAGTACTCTTGGTGACCAGCATGAATGAGCCGCCTGTGCTCAGACCGCAAGCCGTATCTGACTTGCCAGGGTGACCATCAAGTTGCTTTCAGTTTATGTAGCTCATGAGCGGCACTGCACATCAAACTTTGCTTCTAATCACTTGTTTGGATCTTCTGGCTTTGTATTTCCTATCCGTTAATTAGTCTATACAATTTAAATTAGCTAAAAGTAAATTTAAAACTTGAGTCCACAAACCCCCTCTCTTTTCCCTGGTTACCTCTGCCCCAAGATGTGGGAATCAGGAGGGATGCACCTCAAACTTCCTAAGCTGGTTTCAGAAATTTATTTTTTTTACCCACATCCTGAACCCCAGAGAAATCCCCTCTACGTCAGCTCTGCTCTCGTCCTGGCACTACTTATATACCATTTGGATCTTGGTGTATGACAGCCCTAGAGAGGCTGCACTTCTTGAGCCCAGCCTGAAGGATGACAAGTTCGCTCCACACCTTTTGTCCTGCCATTGTGGAATCACTTGTGTACTGGGAGGATTGGGGCTGGAAGTGAAAGTAAGGCAACAGATGCTACTTGGGAAGCTGAGTGAAGATGATGCCCACATGCTTGCAGCTATGTTGTTGTGTTGTGAAGCCATGCAGTTATGTTGTTGTGGCTACCATCCAGGGCCCTTGGGCATGAAGCAGGAAAGGACCTCACCCTCCCCATAGCATGTCAAACTTACTGAATCACTTACTGATTAACTTTTATTCAGCATCCCAACCTACTTTAAGGGTTCCAAAGATCATGTGATTTACAGTTCTATTTCCCATGGCAACCCTTGAATCAACAGTAGACCACAAAGTGGTATAGAAGCAGGACAAAGATTAATGACAAACTCTGCCCCAACAGAGCATCATTCATACCTTTGGACATCCTACAGAGGACAGTCCATTCTAGGGTCTCTTTATTTACAAGTCTTCTTAAACCCAGACCCCTCCACCCCTCAGCCATTCCCAAAAGTGCAAGAACTGCTACTCCAAAAGAAAGGTGTCTGTCAATACTGGATGAAGACACTCATCTGTTGTTTTGTAGAACATACAGTTTCTGAGGTCATTTTCCCTTAGAGACAACTCCATTTGGATTTTTATAAACAATGAATTTGTATGAGCCTCCCTCCTACTATCTATCAACAAAAACAAGACCAAGAACTTATGATTACTTTAAGACAAGACACATATACAACCAGTCAAGAACAAATTGGATAAATGCTACAAACCAAGGCCAAACAGAGAAAATAAGAGATTGATTTTGTCTGCAAAGATCAGGAGAAGCCTTATCTTAGTGAGACACTAAAGGAAGAAAATATTTTGATGGCAAGGAATATCTCATTGACTCTATTAAGACTATTAAGACTGAATATTTTGGTTTGGAAAAAATATTTAGTTACATTAAAATGTGTTTCTAATGTCTGGTGGTAATGTGGATCCTTCAGTAAAAAGAATCTGGTGTCACGATGTGATATAATCTTTCTGGGCCTTGGTTTTCCTCTCCCTGTCTATTAGCTCTGACTTTACTTTGCACATGGCTTCTTTTTCCTAAATTTTTGTTCTCATAGAACTTAAAACACAAGACTCAAGACACAATGTGTGCCTCATAATATTCTAAATGAAATTTATAATTATGGTATTTATAGTTCTCCAAAGTTCCTTCTCAGATCAACATTTTATTTCATAGGTTTTCTATATATGTTCATGAGAAGAAAGGAAGGAAGAAAGAAAAGAGAAAGAGAGAAAGGAAAGAAGAAAGAGAAAGAAAAAGGAAGAAGAAAGAGAAAGAAAAGGAAGGAAAAAAGAAGAAAGATGAAGAAAAAAGTGAGAGAGAAAGAGGAAGAAAAATAAGCTCTGTGTGCCTAAATAGAACATTTTAAAATCACTACTATTAGGCTGGCTCAGTGGGTGTTTGCTGTTCATACATGTGGATCTAAGTTCAGATACCAGCTCCTATGACTGAAATAAAAAGCTTGGGTTGACCACTAAGCCTCTGTTCCATCCCCAGGACCCACATGATAAAAAGAGAGAAATAATTATCAGAAGTTGTCCTCTGACTTCCATATGTACACCACGGCATGCATGAACCCATATACATCGGCAGGAGAATGTGTGATGTTTACCCTTGGCCTTCTTGTGCATGCATACGCATCTGCACCTCCACATGTACATATACCACACACACACAAACACACACACACACTCACACATACACACTCACACACATACACACTCACACACACACATACACACTCACACACACACTTACACACTCACTCACTCACACACACACACACACTCACTCACACACACTCACACATACTCACTCACACACACACTCACACACACTCACTCACTCACACACACTCATACACACACACTCACACACTCACTCACTCACACACACTCATACACACACTCACACACACATGCAATTCACTATTACCACTACCATTTTAAAGAAAGTTGTTCATTTGAAGCTGAGATCTCAGAGAATGACGGGGAAGGAACTAGGACAGCACCTTCATAAATAAGGGTATCCAAGTAAAATGTGTGCATATAAAGGTGTTCAACTTCATTAGTGAGCAGGAAATGAACATTTAGAACACCATGTAATTCCATACCCATCAAGTAGTGTGGCTAACACAGGACAAGTGTTAAAAGTTACAGGGCAATAAATTTCCATCCTTTGTTAATGGGCATAAAATGGAGCTAGTATTCAGGAGAAGTGTTTGGTGGCATCTAATACACTGAGCATGCACATACCATGGAGCCTAGCAGTCATGCTCAGTGATGTACCCACCACAATTCCCATGTCCACCATCACAGCCTCAACCACGTTAAAGACTAGTCGCTCTAAAATGTCAACAGCCTGGAGAAATCAGACCAGGTGTGTCTTGCAGGTCTAGTCTCCAGTGATAGGCAGACAAAGGTGCTTCTTCATCTCTGCTTCTCCCAGTCAACACCTTGCAAGCTTTGAGGTTGTGGTCAGGTCATGGTCCCTACATCATGGGGAAAGTTGTGGAAGTAAGGGATTTCTCTGAAATCTTTCTGCTCACAGGCATCTTTTCCTGTCCTTCTCTCCCTCCATTCAGGTCCCCCTTGCTGTATCATCCATAGTACCTATCCCTCTCTTAAGTTAAGCTGTCTGTCTTAATGAAGCTCCTCTCCAGGTTTTAAAGGGAGGCCTCTCTCTTGAAAGTCTTGCTATGTTGTTGCTGACATGATGCTTGTTGCTCTTAGTCATCTTCCCAATCAAGACCTGACCATGGGCCCATGAAACCTGGTACTATTTTCTTTTTCATTTTTGTCACTGAAAGACAGGTATGAGGACAGTGTTTCTCAACCCGTGGATCAAGAACCCTTTGGGGGAACTTATCACCTTTTCACAGGGGTTTCCTAAGACCACAGGAAAACACATACTTGCATTACAATTCATAACGGTAGCAAAATCATAGGTATGAAATAGCAACAAAAATAATTTTATGGTTGGGGTCACCATGATACGAGAAACTGAATTACAAGGTTGCAGCATTAGGAAGGTTGAGAACCACTGTACTAGGATGTCAATGGCCGTGTTCCTTATAGCAGCTAAAGATGGCAGATAACCTGCACTTCCATAGGTTTCAAGATAGATAAAAAAAAAAATTAACCATATAACGAGAACAGGCAAACTTGCACAGTGTCATAGATTAATATTAATACAACTTAAAGCACAATAGAAGGAGAACACTGGTCTGACAAGGTGGTTCAGTGAGTAAGTGAGCTTGCTTGCTTTTAGTCAGTCCAGACAATCTGAGTCTGATCCTTGGGACCCACCTAGTGAAGAGAGAATTAACTTTTACAAGTTATCTTCTGTCCACATATGCACCATAGCGCATACACTCTTGTACACACAGACTCTCTCTCTCTCTCTCTCTCTCTCTCTCTCTCTCTCTCTCTCTCTCACACACACACACACACACACACACACACACACACACACACGAATGTATCCACACACAAAAAATAGATAAATAAATATAAAAATCAAAAAACATGTTTCAGGATCCTATCCATATGACATTCAAGAACGAACAAGATGGACTATAGTGTCAAGTCACAATCATAAATTTTGAGTATGCATGCATGTGTGTGTGTGTGTGTGTGTGTGTGTGTGTGAGAGAGAGAGAGAGAGAGAGAGAGAGAGAGAGAGAGAGAGGGAGAGAGATTTTTCTGCTATGACAAAATACCTCAAAAGTTGCAACTTAGAGTAGGAAGATCTGTTTGGGCTCAGAGCTCAGAGATAATACCATCTGTTATCAACTAATGTTATCAACTAATGTTATTAAGTGTTCAAACACATGAGCCTGGGGGGTGTTTTCCACCCAAACTACAACAGACCTCTTGGGGAAAAGAATTAATGACTGCAGGGGACATGCAGGGATTTCAGGGGTTCTGGAGACTTATCTTTGGTGCAGCTGTAGTCGCACTGGCATATCCACTTTGGGATAATTCACTGAGCTGGGCACTAATGGCTATGCAGACTTGAAGTATATTACACTTCAAATAAAGTTTACATTTAAAAAATCAAGGCCAGAACTTGTCTTGGTTCCACAGCTCCACTGTGAAACAGGCCAATTATCTCTACATGGAATTGAGGAGCTGCTCCTGTCCTTTCAGGGTCTTTGTTTTAGAGTAAGTTCATATTTTTTTATTGAAGTATAGTCCACATATGATGCAATTTTACCAGTTTTAAGTGTAGAAGGCACTAAATTCTTTTTAAAAATGTACAATAGTAGGCTCAGAATCACAATTATGAGGCATAATCACCCTTATAACCTCCAATATTCCCTGTCCTTTGATTTCAAACTCTTCCTAGCTCCTGGCCTCCATTGATTTTCTTCAGAATCATCAGAGTTGGCTTTTCTAGAGTTTTGTATAAATGCAATCATGTGATACTATTGTGGGTTAAAATTAGGTTGAATGGAATGTGTCACACTCTGTTTTCTCCAAACACCACCATGACATCTCCACCAAACATTTCCTTGACAAAATTCACGGGATCCTTCATAAGTGACCTGTGTTAAGGTAAAACCCACTGGTGGTAAGCCACACACCCCATGAAAAATTGCATGAGAGATAAGTTGCCAAGACTCTGGGTAGTGGCCTGGGTGGTGATTTACAGCTTAATGGAAGAAAGAGTTCTCCAGAAGCTGGGTTTGGTCATGTCTTGGAATGTGCTGAACCCAAAGCAGAGCACCTCCCATCCAAGATGATGGACAGAAAGAAAAGTCAGCTGAAGGTCAAGGTGTCAGGGGAGGGGTGTGGGTAGAACACTTCTGGACCTGGTTGCTGGTATCTATTTCAAACCTAACACCCCATTATAGCTAATTGGGATCTTTAACAAACCAAAAATACTTTTAACATCATTTAGAGTAAAGCAAGAAACCCCATTAGTTGAAGCTTAGTAGCAGCACTAGAATCTCCAGCTTCTATAAACAGGCAAGACGAAAGCAGTATTGGAAGGTAACAGAGACACATGAAGCATTCACAAGCAGAACATCGCTGCTGCTTAACATCAGCACTTCTTAACAACTTTGTGAGTAGCTTCCAGGCTAAGAAATAGAAAAGAGAGGTTTTGCTTCCCAAGTGACATCTCAGAACTCATTAGACTCGAATGTCAGTCAGTTCATCAGTGCACTCGATCAACCCCTCTTCGGTGGGTATGATTCAGAGCATCATCTGGGCCACCAGAATACCCTGCAAAGCACGTGATTGATAAGACATGCTGGAGCCTTTTAAGTTAGGGAAACCTCCATCCACAGTGAGCGTAGAGGACTACAATAGAGTAAGCGTGCAGATTCCCACGGGAACATAAAACAGTGTCCAGGGGAGTAAAGGAGTCGAGGAGAGCAGGCTGTTCACACCGAAACAAAAGACAGGGTGGCAAACTATGATGCAACACATGGCAGATGTGAAAAGATTTCCAAAAGCCATCCCTATTTATTTAATTTACTCAAAATATTTACTTTTCATACAGTCTTTTAAAATGTTTGAGATTATAATTGTTATCATTTCTCCTTTCCTCCTTCGACACTATCCCATGTACCCTACACCACTTCCTTTCAAATTCATGGCTTTTTTTTCTTTAATTATTGTTTTACATACACACACACAGAGAGAGAGAGAGAGAGAGAGAGAGAGAGAGAGAGAGAGAGATTTGCATTACTTAGATGTAGGTTTTTTTCAGGGCTGATAACTTAGTATTGGGTAACTAGTTGTGCTCTTCCCTGGGGAAGGTTATTTCTCTTACCCTCAGCATTCCTTCCTTGGTTGCCTGTAGTTCTTTGTCTAGAATTGAGTTTCTACCACACCAAGTTTTCTGCCCTCCACATCTATTGATACCATTCTTATTCTGGTCATGTTTAGTCAGCCATGTTGCTGAGACTTCATGGGTGTAGATTCTGACATTTCTAGGACACATGACCTCATAGCAAACTCCCTGTTCCTTTGGCTTTGACATTTTGCCCTACCCTCACTGATCCCTATCAGAAGTTGTCTTGTAGATGTATTAGTTGAGCTAAGCTCCACAACTCTGTATCTTGATAAGTTGTAGATTTTAATAATGATCTCTATTTGTTGGAAAAGGAAGTTTCCTTGATGGGAGTAAGAACTGCACTTATCGGTTGGATTAAAGACAAATATTTAGAATGTTGTTAGAGATTGTGCTGTTTTAGTGCAGACTCTTTCTTCTCCAAGATTCATGACTTCCCACTAGCCCTAGATAGTTGGCTAGGTTTCCTGTAACAGGCATGGTTTCCTTTTGTTGAGAAAAATCTTAAGTCCAATTAGAGAGCCGTTGGTTACCACCAAGGTGTGTGTGCCACTACTGCACCTTTAAAATTATTGTATCTTGTTGGTCATTGTTGTGGTCCATCAGCATCATCGCTGGGTAGAGATATTTATTGTTTCCCTCCTTAGAAAGCCTGCATGGTGCCTTCTGGTTCTCAGGGAAAAGGCTTTCAGGTTAGATTTAGCTCAGTGCATATTTGAACTGTGCCTGAATGCATGGTGTTCTCAGCAACAGGGACTGACCATCCATTTAGGGCAAACCAAGGACAAAAGAAATAACCATTATGTTTGGTAGTCCCTTAGACAGTACTGACCCATAATTCAAAATAAGTGGAAGCTGAGTGAAGTGGAACATTCCTATTGGTGTAGAAGGAACTTTACATAGTGACATGCTAACCAGTTCTGTTTAAGATAAGCAAAATCTAGGTTGCTACGGTGAGTGTATGTATTCAGCAGGATTCACCAGTCCATGATTCCATTACCTCTAAGCTCAAAGAGAGGGCAGTCAAGGGTCATGTTCATCTTTAAGTCCTGGTCTGCCATTAAGTCCCCTGACCTTATTTTCAGGAAAAACATAACTCTGCAGGTAGGAAAGATGGCCTTGAGTAACAAGAATTTGAAAAGAATGACACTGGTGTACCTGAGAAATAATTCTGGCAATATCTTCATTGTGTAAATCTGGCTAAGCAGCCAGACTTGCAGTTTCCTGTCTCTTCCTAAATTGTTCGAAGTGAGACCTGGAAAAGATTTAAGGATAGCAGAGCAAGTAAAATGCATAAGCTACAGTGTACACCTAATATAAGCTAATAAAATCTTCTGTTGAGGTCCATTCTTATATGGGTGTTAGTCATCCAGGAACTTAAGTAAAGCACTTTCCTCCAAGTCTGAGTGGGTGGGATCCAGTCTCACTGGAAGGGCACGTTATTTCTATCACACTATAATCCCAGTACTCAAGAGGCTTAGTCAGCCTCCTAAGCTCAACCTGGCCAACACAGCAAAAACTGTTTTAAGGAAACTACAACCAACAGTGAACCAAACAAAAGCAAATGAACAATTGAGCCCTTGGGAGGATTTCTAAGAAATGTCTTTAATTCATTTTTATCCAAGAAGCACTCAGAGTTTACTAATTTAATACGCCAAGGAGCTGGGTTTCCGAAGAGAGGGCAGCCAAGGGTCATGTTCATCTTTAAGTCCTGGTCTGCCATTAAGTTCCCTGACCTTATTTTCAGGAAAAACATAACTCTGCAGGTAGGAAAGATGGCCCTACTGGTTTTTTCTTTTTAAGAGTGTTGGGACAATAGGCACACATATGCTTGTGAGTGCACACATGCAGCCAAAACACTCATACACATAAAATAAAAATATTTTTCTAAAAAAAAGAACTAAGATGGGTAGAAAGATCCACAGACAATATTTGAGAGGTGCTGAGCTGGAAAAATGGCTCAGCTGTTAAAGGCTAGGCTCACAACCAAGAATATAAGAGACGTGCTGTAACTGGAGTTTTGCCAAAAGCCTGGGCTCTGGCAGCCCAGAAGGCTAGGCATGGGCTCCCATCTCGATATGGAAATTAAAGAGACAGGTAGTGTGAGTAGCAGATAGATTATTTTCATTTGTATAAGGAATAGATGAGGATTGGAAAGAGTGGTCCTGTTATCCCAAATCATCTTGGGGAACTGACATGAGCTTCAGATTTAAGTAGAAGAGGAAGTGGGGCAAAGGACAAGAGGTATACATAGTTAAGCAGTCTCGATTAAGACAGTCTCACCCTGAGATCATATCAGCTCTGGATTTGTAGGGTGGCCCAAAAGAAGTTCCTATTGCTTGAAGGGACAATGTTGTTCTTTGGAGATGTTCCTCTGCTGCTTTAGGGTACAGTTTCACCCTCCTAGATAAGGTTTTGCTCTTACAGAAAAAGGTGATCTAGGCTTAGGACAATGACCTGTCTCTGTGCCTTCAGCCTTGTGATCGCAAGAGAGAAGTCTCTTGGCAGAAGCAGCTTCTACATGTCTGTTACAGTGCTGGGATTAGGGATTTAACTGTGGCACTGCTGTGAGAAGGCTGGAAATTCATTCATTTTTCCTGAGGTCCTTTCAGGATACTATGAGATTACATGCTGAGCTGAATCCTAGTATAACTAACCTGACTGAAAGAGATGTATTATAAAGAGATATGTTAACAGCTTGATATTTAAAAGAAAGGATCCCAGAAATTTCCCCAGGAATCTTATGCCTGGGCCAGCCAGAGTGGAAATTCTCTTTTCCAGGAGAGAGAGTTACAACCTAATAGAGACAATGCCATTGGTAGAAAACACCACACCTGGACTGGGACAGCTTAGTTCTTTCTTTTGCTTCAGGACCCTGAAGATGGACTTTGGGGGCACTGGATCACTTTGTCTCTCTTCCCCAATGGGGCTACATTGAATAAAACTCGGTTTAAATATAAATTTGCCTATTTTAATTGGCTTCTCAAGGATGAACTGTGCAGCTGGATACTTGGAGTATGGACTGTGATCCCAGGTTTGGTAGCACTAGTGAACCACTAAACTTGGAGCAGTCTAGGGGGCCCCCCGACATAAGGTGTCAGAAGGGATCTGGCAAAAAGCATCTTGAATCTGATAAATACTGGAAAATGAAGGATGAAAATTATATACTGGATTCCCAGAAACAAAGACACCTGTGTAAAGATTCTTCAGGGCTGATTGACTAGTTAGACAGCTGGAATTTTGTATGTTCAAAGTTAAATTATCTTGGGCTAATTTTAGCCTTCCTAATGGTCATTCATTGCTCATCTCTGTGTTTGATCTAATAAGTATCTGTGACTATTAGTGATGAGAACAGGAAATATGAACCGGTCAGGAAGGGGAGGAACTCTAATGCAGCAAGTCCAAAAACGACCTTTCCAGAGGCCAGGAATTCCAGGATAGAGCTGTTTCCTACTTTCTTCTTCCCCCCTTTCTAAAGAAGCATCTCCATCTGGATGCTACCATATGAGGATGTGACTGAAACTGAGAGGAGACACCAGTAGACCTGGTTGTTGGGCCAACTGGACCAACCAACTCATCTCCTTCCCCATACCTCAGCCCAGTTTCTACCATAAGTCATTATAAAGCCACCATGGTAGGAGCTGGATGGTCCTGCTTCCTGGAACCTCCCCTTCTAAGACAGAGCAGCTCTCCTCCCTGCTTCTCCCTCTTAAGCTCACACCTATGAATCTACAATCAATTTCTCTTTAAAACTCACCCTCTGTAGTCCATGAGTTTTACTCTTTGAATTCATAAGACAAGAACCTGAAGGCCATGGTTAGAGCAGCTTTATTGGCCATTAAATTTTCCATGACCCTAGGATTCCAAGCCAGGTTCACCAAGAGCAGAGAAAGGTGCTGTTGCAATCAAAGATGTCACAAAATTTCTGTACCACCAGTCAAATCCTTTCAGAATTTACAATCAGTACCCCAGCTTCCATTAACCCAAAGGCCAAGAATATTACCAGATAGCATTTGATGCCTGTAACAAAGATTTCCCTACTTCAATGTGACCCACCTATGTATTCTTAAGATACTTTGATTTATGACTTTCTTTGTTCTGTTACTATAAAAAGTCATGAGACTGTCACATTAGAATATAGTATTTGAAGAAACCTAAATTTGTGTTCGTAAGCTACTCCATATTTGGCTTTAGAATAACATATTTACATATAGAATTTGAAGATGCTCCAGCTTCAAAAGAACTGACTTGTTAGAGCCTCTGGTGAATCTAGCTGAAGTGAATGAGTGGAATACAGTCTCCTTAGTGGCTTGAGGTAAAAAAAAAACCTGACAGACCATCTTTGAGTGAGCCAAAGATGTCAAAAGTTTTTACTGGTGTTTCATCCAAATGAGGGAGGGGAGCAGGAAGCAACAGTGTTCAGGGTCACAGGTTAGCTAATCCAGGAAAGAAAGGAGTAGGGGTGGGGTCATGCTAGGAGATGGTGAAGAGGCACAAAGAGAAACACTTGTGCCCTTTACTTTGGCTATTAGTCTATTGAAACCATGGTCCCCAGGGAACTAGAAATTCCCCCCAGGAATACTGTGCAAGACGAGCAAAGCCGAAGCCTGATGCCAGCCAAAGGAGGACCTTGTCTCCCAGAAAGAGATTTCATACTCCTCAGACAACCGTTCAGTACAGATTAGAGGAGCCAACGACGGATCCATAATGGAGAGAACCACGCCTGGACCAAAGCTGCTTAGTTACGCAAACCTCTTACTAGGTATATTGACTAGAACTGATGAAAACCATTTAAAAAGGCTTCAAATTAGAGAGCCTTTAACCTATGAAGAGATGATACAAATGTTAGCGTGGTCCTCCCAACCAATCAGGGAAAGCTGAAAAAGTGGATGTAAAATGAACTTCCCTGCATGTTGCCACTGACGGGGGAATTCAAGTAGAATTGAGTGTCAGAAGTTGAATACATCTTCATAAGGATGGGTTTTATTGGGTCCTCTGGCATAAGACAACCAGTATTCAAAGAGGCATTCACCAGATGTAAATGTTCTTCTGGAGTTTAAAAAAAAAAAGCCATTTTTAGTTGCTTTCATCTGCTGATTTTTCAGCTGTGCTCAAGACCTGAATGATTTTTCTAAAAGGAGTGGGAGGTTATATAAACCCATTTTGAAATCCTTTATCCTTGACTGATTCCTGGACATGATGTTTCTTTCTAGCTAAATTATATGTAGTGTCTTGTCCCTGAAAGTGCCTTTGTCCTTCTTTTGACAACCTTCCCAGACCAAATTACAGGGATGATTTTAGAAGTGCATAGTTCTAGTCACTAGATGGAACACGCTGATAACGGAACAACGAAGACAAAAATCAAAGCAAACAGTACTGGTGTATACACAGGGACTCTGTGAGACATTGATGGTCTTTGTCTTTCAGAAACGTCTCTGGAAACTTCCATTCTTCCTGAAGGAAAACTTGCTCTACTGCCCTTCCATACTGCCGTGGGAGAGCTTTAAATTTCACTGATTTAAAGTCTCTGATCACCAGCTCCAGCATGGAGACAGGTGGCACAGCTCCCACATGTCCTACATAGAAAATCTTCAGATATCGACCACACAGTTGTGGTCATTTCACTACCTTGGACAATTCCATCACCAAGGAGTGAAGTGGGTTTGTTAGAAAGAATTGGAGGCCTATGGTGGAACCCCCAAGCTACCTCCAGGAAGCCTAACAGGAGCCTGTTCCCTGGTTCTGCCTGACTAGTGTACACTATACTTGAAGTATCCCCATCACTGTCAATGGTGTTCTTCAGTGTGCCCACTAGAGAGGACCTTTACCTAACATTCTCCCTCTGCCCTGGAAGCCTTCAGGTTAGATCTGTCCTGAACCGAAGTTGATAGCTCAGGCTAGAGAAAATGAGTTCTCATCAAACCCTAGGATCCTACAGAGCTTTACGGGGGTAGAGGGTAAAGGGTGCTTTCACTGGCTTGGTACAGGAACCCTGTCTGGCAGAAAAGACCCATATGTCAGGTTTCCCCATCCATCCTGCATGAGGTTCTGGTGATAAATTTTTATTTTCTAAAGATGTCTTGGCTAAGGGCCCAGGAAGACTGTGAATTAAAGTGTGTCATGGGCCCAACCCTGCCATTCTTAAAACCACTACTTGTAAATCCAGCTGCTGACTAACAGCTGGAGATACAGCTTTATGGAAGGATGCCTGCTGGTTCCTGAATGATTAGAGAGACCTCCATTTTTCATTTGTGTTAGAGCATTGATGCTGACACTGTGGTGTATACGACGCATTGGCTTTGCTTCCGAGCATCTGAAATTTTGGAACATGCTAAATAAGCAGAGATCCCGGTATGACTGAGACCAGCAAGCACACTGGACATCTAGGTTCAGTCTGCTTTCCTGGAAATGATGCACTGGACCCATAGTCGCCAGAGAAATTAAGCGTATCGTATATGACTCTTGATTAGATTACTGAAAGTGGCCCTGGTTCCTGCTGGACATTGTCCCCTATGCCTTTCCTCTTTGATTTTGTTTTGTGCCTTTTCCCTGTAATAAATCATAGCTGTGGCTACAGTGTGTTTAGTACTCTAACAAATCCTGAATCAGGAGGCTCCAACACAGTAGGGAAAGCTTTAAGGGTAAGGATTTAAGAGTAGTGAACAAAATATTCCAAGATGATAAAAGAGTGGACAGAGCAAGTGAACTGTGCCAGTTGATGTGGTGGTGGGACTGAGCCAGCCTACTGTGACTGCACTACTCATTGTGAACCCAAGAGCTCACAAAAGGGTCCACGGGGCAGCCCTCCAGTGTTTCTAAGTATGACACACTGTCTCATGGGAAAAGAGTAGCCAGTGTCCCCAGTGCTGTGGGGAAGCATGAACAGAAGTGAGAACAATCCTTACAGATATGTAGGGTTTGAGTATCTTTATCCAATTCATAGAACTTTTGTGAGCACTCAAAAATAGGCTGGACAAGCATCACTGTGGTCCCTAACTCAGAGAGCATTCAAACCCTCAGGTTCAATCTGTGTGCTTCTGCTTTTGATAAAAACTCACGTGCTCCAAGACTTTTATTTCCTTAGTAGGGACATGGTGAAAGAGGATAGATAGACAGATTGATTGATTATTTATTTATTTATTTATTTATTTATTTATTTATTTATTTGACAGGGTCTCACATCCCAAGCTGGCATGGAACTTACTGTGCATCTCCAAGGATGACCCTGAACCTCTGCCCCTCAACCCGCTCTCACCTCAAAAGTGCTGGTATTACAGAGGGATTCCAACACATCGAGTGTATGTGGAGCACTGGAGATCAAACCCAGTGCTTCCTGTATGTTAGGAAGGTACTCTCTAAACCGAGATATCCCCAGTCCTGGTTAAGAACATCTCCAATGAGGCCAGAGAGATGTCTCAAAGGTTAAGAGCACCCATTACTCTTGCAGATTATCTAAGTTCAGTTCCCAGCACCCACACGGCAGCTCACAACCATCTATAACTCCAGTTCCTGGAAACCCAACATTCTCTCCCAACTTCCATGACACCAACAACTCATGTTGTTCACATACATACATGGAAGCAAGCACTCTTGCACATAAAACAAAAATAATTATTTTATATTATTTATTTAATATATTTATTTTATATTGTAGTTTAAATATAAATAATTATATCTTTTAAAACTCTTTGAGGAGATGACTGTTTTCCAAATGAACTAACAATGTATTGTTTTCAGTTGGTGCTACATACAGACACTAATCTTCCATTTATATTATTAAAGATTCCATATTAAAGATACTGTCTCAAAGAATCTTAAAACTGTATTCAAGGTCAGGCGTTTGCATTGATGTCAATCTCAGTTTCTCCTCAGAAATAAGATTAGACTTTATAGTTTGTTCTCGGTTTCCAAGTAAAGTCATAATAATTTTCAACTTAGTATTAATTTTTATTCTCTTAATTTTCATTTTACTTATCAAAAGGGCCTCATACCCTCAAAACCCACAGATAGTATATTGCGTTTATATGGGGAAGTTGAAGGAAAATGGACCATGGGCTCAGATAGACTGGAAGCAAAAGACTTAATTTTGAGACTTATTTAAAAATGAGAGAATATTTTCTAAAATACTATAACTTATTTTTTATTATTGAAAACAAATTCTTCTCTCATATAATACAGCCCAACCCCAGTTTCCCCTCCCTCCACTCTTCCCAGCTTCCCCTCCCTCCCTTCCTCCCCAGATCCACTCCTGCCTTGTCTCCCTTCAGAAAGAGCAAGCCTCCAAGATACAACAAGCAAACACAAGAAAATGAAAAAAGCCCTCACACTGAGGCTAGACAAGGCAATCCAACAGAAGGAAAAAAGTCCAATGAGCAAACAAACCAGTCAAAGACACACACGCTCCCACAGTTAGGAGTCCTGCAAAACCACCAAGCAACAGCCACAACATATATGCAGAGGACCTGGTATAGACTCCTGCAGACCTGGGGCTGGCCACATCAGTCTCTGTGAGCCCATATGCTCTCGTCTTAGTTGATTCAGTGGGCCATGTTCTTCTAGTGTCCTCCATCTCCTCTGATTCCTACAATCTTTCTGCTCCCTCTTCCATGGGGTTCCCTAGTCTCCTAGGGGAGGATTCAATAAAGACTTCTAATTTAGACTTTCTCCACATAATCTCTGTGGATATCTGCATCTGTTCCCATCCTCTCTGATGATGACTGGACAAGGCACCAGTCTATGAGTAAGTATAGCAGGATATAGTTAGGAATCATTTCACTGATTTTTTTTTAAAGACCAGTTATATTTTATTTGATCCTAGGTCTTGGGGCTCTCCAGTCTCTGGTTCCTAGTCATCCAAGCAGTGTCAGGTATGGGCCCCATTGTGTGCAGTGGGACTCAAGTTAAATCAGACTTTGGCTTATTGCCATTGTGCCTGCACATCTTCCAGGCAAGATAGGTTATAGGTCAAAGGTTTTGTGGCTGAGTTGGTGTCTTAGAGTCTGCAGCAGAACCACCCAGGCTCTCTGGCTTTCAGAGTCTCCATTGAGAAGTTGAGTATAATCTAATACATCTGCCTTGCTATATTACTTGGTCTTTTTCCCTTGCAGTTTTTAATATTGTTTCTTTGTTCTATAATTCTTAGTGTTTTAATTATTATGTGGCATGGGGACTTTTTTTCTCTGGTTCAATCTATTTGGTGTTCTGTGTTCTTCTTGCACCTTTATAGGCATC
The DNA here is from genome assembly GCA_030674055.1 of Rhabdomys pumilio. NCBI lineage: Eukaryota > Metazoa > Chordata > Mammalia > Rodentia > Muridae > Rhabdomys > Rhabdomys pumilio. The sequence continues at coordinate 193,078,864 of JANHMN010000002.1, read as the reverse complement.
TCCTTCTTCAGGTTAGAAAATATTTCTACGATTTTGTTGAAAACATTTTCTGAGCCTTTGAGCTGGTCTTCTTCTTCTATTCCTATTATTCTTAGGTTTGGTCTTCTCGTAATATCCCAGATTTCCTGAATGTTTTGTGTCAGGAAAACTGGGTTTGGGGTTAGAGCAGCTCCATTTGGGGGTGATTATAGGACTAAGTCAGGGGTTCTCAACCTTCCTAAAGAAGCAACCCTTTAATACAGTTCCTCATGTTGTGGCAACACTCAACCACAAAATTATTTTTGTTGCTACTGTATAATTGCAATTTTGCTAAAGTTATGAATCAAAAAGTAAACATCTGTGTTTTCTGATGGTCTTAGGCAGCTCCTATGAGAGGATGTTCAACCCCGAAGGGGGTGGAGACCCACAGGATGAAAAACACTGATCTAGGTGTTGATTTCTGGGAGGTCAGGACTTGATGGTCTGTGGGGATCCACAGGAGGCATGGAATAGGGGTTTGGGGGGAGTGAGAAAGGGAGGCTGCAGAGAAAGGGAGATGAGCCTGAGGAACTGGGTTTGCTGTGAGAGCAGTGAACAGAGTTCTGAGGGTTGCCTACATAGTCTTTTGGCAGGCATGGCCTGTGGTTGAACAGGGTGCCTGCCCAAGTTGGGGGCTGGGACACAGCAACAAGTGGAGGGAGGGAGGGAGGGAGGCCCGGAAGGGATGGTCTGTGGGATCCACAGAAGCATAGAGAAGCAGGGAAGAGAGGCTGCAGCTGGTGTCCTGTTACTGAACCAGGTAGACGCCTAAGGGATTGGGTTTGCTGAAAGGGAACAAAGAGCAGTCTGGTAACTTCCGAAGTTACAGAGATGAATGAACATATGTGGTGCACATAGCTTCGTCCTTGGCATTTCTTCGAAATTCTAGAGATGACAGCTAAGCATCATAGCCATTTAGAAGCTGAGGCACAGGGAAGAAGAATCACATACTTGGGCCGTGTTTTCCTCTTGGAGTATTCCATGAAACTGGCTTGGCAGGTCACTTGTGAAATCAGCATCAAACATCTTTCTCCGACGATGAAAAAAAAAAAATACCAAAGTCAGCAACTTCCACTGTGTGATGGAGCTCTGAGTACAACCAACAGTCTCATCCAAGTGTGAGGTTTCTTTTCAACATCGGCTTTTATGGTCCACCTGTGACTCATTAAAGCTGGAGAGGAGGAATAGGAATGGTTGGATGTGTCATAGCATCTCATGATGAGTGCACGTGGAAAGGACCAGGGAGACTAAAAGCCAAGCCCTGGATTGGGTTGGGGAGGGAACACTAGAATAGGGATGGGAATGAGAATGATTTGAGTCAAGTTGTGAGTGTGTGGAAGTGAGGGCATCAGCAAGGCACCCAGAGCCGCTGTTTTTAACTCTGTTCTCTTTTAATGAACATTAAAACTTGGGATCAAAATGAATAGATAGAAATGGAACAAATATTAGACCTGAAGCCAGAAAAAGTAGTCAGAGAGCAGAGTAAAAGCTCAGAGACATTTGACCCATCACCTCCAGGATCATCTGCAGAGATGCTGCAGGGGCCCTACAAACCACAGGGCACCTTTTGCCAAGAGGCTGGCTTGCCAACTTCAGAAGCTTTTAAACATTTTTGTTCTACTACTAAAGTCTGGAACACCTGTGATGTGAGCAATGCTCACCCACAGAGGGGGATGTCGAGCCCTGAGAGAACAGCTAGCTTGCACAGCATGAGTGGACCTGAGTTTCCCACCCAGAGGCCTCACTTCTCTGTCTTCTATAGACTGGGAGCTGACACTGGTCACTCAGCCAGGTTACATATAGCAGTACATGTGAGGCTTGCTTTTCCCTAAACCTATGGAAGTGTTAATGATAGCTATTTTCTTTTTAATAAGATGCAAGTCTCAGAAGGGTGCTGAAGAATTCTTAGTCCCTAAAACTTGACCTCCTTGGTTTGACCCTGTCTATTTGCACAAACTTGACATCTAACCTCCAGGCTCCTTTTTGCTCATAGCCTCACTGGGCTTGGCCTGGGTCTGTATACTGTGAGAGGAATTGATACACTCTTGAATTCCACTGGTCCCCGTTTTGCTGGCCCTTACTGGGATCCATTTCCACAGACAACCCCAGAGAGGCTAATCAATCCCAATCACGAGCATCATCAAGATCTTAAAGTTGAAAGAAAAGTTTGGGGCCATTTAATTGAATTCTTTAATTTTTCTAATGAAAAGTGGGTCCAAGATCATGTTATTTACACAAAGTTACTGAGTTAGACCAGAATTCTGACTTAGCCCCTCCTAATTCTAAATACAGCATCCTTTTGAATAACTGTGCCATCCTCCCACCCATTTAATTCAATTGGGTTTAAATGAATAACGGCTCGAGGACTGTCTGCCAAGTATTTTTTAGGATGGAAGAGCAGAAAAGACACACAGAAAGAGACAGAAGTCATAAACTAATCTGAAAGGAGCTAAGAAGAAACAACGTAGTACATGGTCCTTTCTGTTGCCCTCATGAAGTTTATAATCCAACCACAGTCTCAGCACTAGGGAGGCAAAGACAGGAGGATTGTTAATGTTGAACAAGCTAATTTTCAGTCAACCTGGAGTAAATAGCGAGGTTACTCCTATAATTATACAGAATAAGTCTGTAACACGGGACAGATATCAGTGCTTTAAAGGGATCACATATGTTAGATTAAAGCAGAAGACCATATATATTAGATGAAAGCAGAATACCCAAAGGCTGCAAGGAGGAGATGTTACTTAAACAGGCTATGTCATTGACAACCATTTCAGTTCCTTTCTAGGTGGCCTTTACAGGTTAGAGAACTTTAAATTTCCCCAGATTTCCTTGAGGCTGGGACTGGTCATGTGACTTTTGGGCCAATGAAATATGTGTATGCTTACTCGCGCTTTCTACCCAGTCTACCACCTTTTTACCACCTGGACCGTGGGTGGTGCCTAAAGATGCAGCCCCGCCACTAATCAGGATAGAGTAAGCATTTGGAAGGAGCCCAGTTCCTGGATATAATCTAGCCCCACACAGTTGGGTCCTGGACTTCTTGCTGAACAAGATAAAATTAATCCTTATTTGGTTCAGTGAGGGTAGCAGAATTTGTTTTAATGCAGCGAAACCCAACCCTAACTGGTTCACGGATCTTGAAAGAGCCATGGAGTTTCAGGCAGTTAAAAAAAAAACAAACAAAGAAAGTATGAGCAAAGACTCCAGAAGGGGAGAATGCCAGCACATTCTTGAGAGAGCAGGGAGAACACAAAGGTTGATCAGAGGAAAGGCTGAGAAAGGCCGTCAGGGGTCAGTGATGGAAGATGGGGTGAAGCAGATGAGGGCCAATAAGATGACTCTGTAAATACAGCCTGATGACCCGAGTTAGATCCCCACAACCCACATGGTGGAAGGAGAAAAGCAGCTGATACTAAGCCAAGCCCACTTTGCTTTCTGAGTGACATTGCAATCACCAAAGCAGTGAGAGTTTTTACAGAGTAGCCAGGGAACCCTCCGATTCAAATACATCTCCGGACACCAGGGCGTAGGAGTGTCTTTGGAATAAAGAAGTGGGGTCATCTGAGGTAGGGTGAAAGGCTAGGGAAGCACAGAAAGCACCAGTGGTCTGCACATGGGTAATTGACCTTCGTAGCTTTTTGTAAGATGCATGCTCTCGGGAAAGTGATGGCCGTAGTTTGATCTGAGAGTTTCGGACTTTCTGACATCAAAGATTACCCACCAAGCACTTGTGGAGACGCAAGTAAAGCTATCAGGGGCTCTGACCTCTCTGAGCTAAATAAAGCTATCTCCACATGCCCCCAGAGAACTTTCAGTAACCGCTACCATGTGAGCGGGTATCGGAGGGATTGCCTATTGCAAAGCCAGAGGAATAGAGCTTGTCTACTTAAGCAGGACTTTGTTTGGTTGGCGATTTTTTGGTTTTTTGTTTGTTTTGTTTTGTTTTGTTTTGTTTTGTTTTGTTTTTGAGACAGGGTCTCACTATGTAGCCTAAGTTTTGGGTTTCCTACTTTGTCTCCTGAGAACTCAGGTCACAAGCCTATGCCATCAGGGCCCGTTGAGCAATGTCTTCCATCAGTAAATAAAACATAGAAAGTATGGGGTTTATTCAGGTCTCCAAGTTTCAAAAGAAAGAATGTGCCTTTTGGGTTTTAAACTTTAAAAATTAAAGAAGGAGAACGGCCCAAGCCCCTACGAGAGAAAATTAATTATTCATTTCATTATGAGGACTTGGTTTCACACGAGGAATTGGCGAGAGAAGTGAGCTGAGGTTAGCTCCTGAACTCTTACCTTTAGGTCTTTAGGTAAGGGAGCCTTGAGTCCCAGATGAGCCAGCAGCAGGCGGGGCAGCTGATGTGAGCCTGGAGCCAGAGTGGGTGGCTTTACTCGTTCCGATCTGTGGGTACACATATTACATTTCTGTTCGCATGGGCCACGGCAACCACAATACCGCAAGCTTGCTTGCAACCTGAAGGCCCTGCTTGCCCTGTGCCAATTTCCTCCCACCACCAATTACTAGGCTAGCAAACCACAGCCACCGAGCCCAGCCCTCTGGCTTCTACAGCATGTGCTGTTTTAACGGCAGCACTGTGCAGGCCACACACCTTATCCCCAAGAATGGCCAAGCACAGAAGGGATAAGATAGATGTGCATGGAAGTTAAATGTGGCCTGAGGTTATCGGAAGGAGTGTGGGAAGGGAAAGGTAACTGAAGCGCTCTTTCAGAATCACAGGAAAAAAATCTGCACAGTTCCATGTGCTCGTTCTGCCTTTTCCACTCAATGTCCATCCCTAGATCCAACCAACCTCCGATCAATAATACACAGGATATATACATATATATACATATATGTGTGTGTGTCTGTGTGTGTGTGTATACATATATATATGTGTGTGTGTATATACATATATACATGTGTGTGTGTGTGTGTGTGTGTCTTAAACACATACAGATTTTTTTTCTTGTCATGCTCCCCAGCAATACAGCAAAGCACCAGCTATGTCGGATATACATTACACTAGGTACTATACACCATCTAGACATTATGGGAAGTACACAGGAGAATATGCGTAGATTATTTTACAAGTATTTATTATCTATTTACTGTGTATGTACTTGTGTGTGCACACATGTGCAAGTCTGAGGACAATTTTCCAGAGTTGTTTCTGTCCTTCCATCATGTGGGTTCTGGGGTTCAAACCCAGGTTATCAGGCTTGGCAGCAAATGCCTTTATCCACTAGGCCACATCTCTGGCCTTCCATATGTGATTTTATACTGGGACATAAGCATCGCAGATTGGAAAAATCTGTGAATCCTGAAGCTGTTCCCCATAGCCCAGCAGAGGTAGCTGTCTGTGCTTCTCTGATTCTGACACCGAAAACTCAGATGTTGGGTAACAGTCCAGTGAGAAAATTTCTGCACTCACCTTGCTGTGTGAACTACAAACAAACAAACAACAACAAAACATACAAACAAACAAAACAAAACAAAAAACATGATGTCCTCGGCTTCACCCCCTTCCTACCCACCTGCTACCGAAAAGTTTGGACCACAGGAAAAAAAAAAAGCCTCGGCCTCTTCAAAATATGTTCTGTTTTCTTGCACACTGAGTCACAAACCTCTAATCTCAGCATTTGGTAGGTAGAAGCAGGAGGATAGTGAGTTCGAAGCCACCCTAGGCTACATGGCAAGACCTTGTCTAAAAAGGGGAAAGGCTATTATAGAGTGCAATATAATGTTATTACATATACTTACATTGTGGAATAATTCAAAATATTAACAAATTCATCATGTCACATAATTGCCATATCCTGTAATAAGAACATTGAAAATCTACCTTCAGCAGTTTGAAATATACGATGATTTATTAATAAAAGTCACCACTATGTGCCATAGGTCATTAAAGCTTATTTCTGACTGAAACTTTGTGCGTTACAAGACTGCTCTACAAACACCCACTACTGCCTGAAGACTACTTTCCCACACAGTTCACACTCTGGGGAGGATGGAGGTATGAATGTGTCCTGAGTCCTACTGATGTCTCCAGGGCAAGAATCCTGTTTTCTCTGTTGCGGCCGTGCTGCCCCATGTTGGGCACCAAAAATTTTGAGGACCGCTCTGGCCCACGTTTGGGGGCCAAAATGTCATGGACCGCTCTGTCAATATTGGAACCAGCACTGCCAAAAGCCTTGGGGACTAACTTGTTAGAGACTGCCCCAAGCAGCTCTGGTCCGTGGGTCGGGGTTCAGCAAGAGAAAGAGTGAGGACAGATGTGAAGAATAGAGACCAGACAGAGTGTGATTCAATCCCATTTATTCTTCAGTCTCTCTTCCTAGTCCAAGTCCCAAGTCTTGAGTTCCTAGTTCCTAGTTCCTAGTCCCTAGTGCCTCCAAGTTCCAAGTTTCTTCTCCAAGTGCTAAATGCCTAATACCTAATAACTAACTCGAAGTTGTACTGAACTCTTCAGTCTGCCTCTTGCCTTTTATATGTCTCACTTCTAAGTCATGCCCTTAAGTCAGGCGCTTAGGTCTTATCTCTAAATCTGATCTCTAAGTCATGCCCTTAAGTCTCAGCTCTAAATCACACCTTTAAGTCTCACACACCCAAGGGAAGATCCTGGGTATCTAAAGCAAGATGTTATCAGAGTGTGCTCAGCTGTTGTAGGCTGTTGTAATCAAGTCTCTTGTCAGGGTATATGGCTCAAGATGGCTGCAAGGATGATAGCCACCTTCTGTTGGCTCCCCACAGAAGAACCTCAGTATATTTTTATAGAATAGATTGGTGAACTGCCTTGGTTGTTTCTTGATAGGGATTTCAGGGAAGAAGTAAAGATGTTCCCAGAGCCTGTATCACAGGAAACTTAGCATCATAATTAGCAACAAATGTCACATTCACATAGCAAGTTGATTTTTTTTTTTAATTAAAGTGGTTCTGTCAGATATTAGTAACATTCTATGAGAAAGTGGATGTCTGGTCCAAAAACAAACAAACAAACAAATAAACAAACATTAAGAAATACTATGTTTATAATCCATAGACCCAGCGAGGTCAAATATGGAGAAAGGTGTGTTTGTACGTGTGTGTGTGTGTGTGTGTGTGTGTGCATGCGCACGCGCGCGTGAGTGTGGAAGGGGTTAGATCTCCCTCAGAGGGAAAATAGAATAGATTTTATGGGTAGACTGGTGGCAGGAAGAAAGGGAATGGGAGAATCAGATGGGGAATGAGAAAGGAGATGGGGGGAGGGAGGTAATGTGGGGAGAGACAGCTAGAACTGAGGGGTGGTATGAAGATCTATTCCAGTGGAAACTTTCTAAAATATATGAAGATAATCCTAACAAAGTCTCAAATAATGAGGGAGATGGAGTTCCAATTGGCCATCTTGTGTCACCACAAGAAGCTTCCAGTATGGAACTGAGTTACATTCAATTGAGTTATTGGCCAAGTGGGTCCCATGGAAATCCTCAAACAATCCAGGCTGTTGTCAAGACAACAGATTCCTCTCCACAAACTGACCACAAGGTCACATTGCTGAAGACAACACTCACACAGTTCACTGAACTTGGGGGGCATTGAGCTGGTGCCTATGTAGAACCTTCACCCCTGTGTTCTAGTGTCTTTGGTACAGGAAGGGACTCTGCAGGCTCCCAAAAAGAGAAATGTAAACACCAACCCAGCCACTACACCTTATATCTATAACTTGTCCTGCCTGTAAAATATACAAGAGCAATGGTAGTACAAAGCTTGTCAGAGTAACCAACCAATGTCTGATTTGTCTTAAGTCCCATTCCATGAGATGGAATCCATATCCTACACTGCCTGCGTGATCAAGAACCAGAGACTAGACAGCCCAGAGATCTAGGGTAAAATCAAGCACTACTGGTTTAAGAAAAACAAGTAACAATAAAGAACAGACTCCTACAATACTCATAGATCAGTGCCCTATTTAGCTATCACTAGGGAAGATAGAGACCTCAATGAGACATTACACACACACACACACACACACACACACAGAGAGAGAGAGAGAGAGAGAGAGAGAGAGAGAGAGAGAGAGAGAGTGCAAACTTGAAAGCCTGAAACATACAGTTCTAAATGGGATGTCCCCATCAAATCCCTCCCACCTGAGCTCTTCCCATGGAAGAGGAGGCAGAAAGAATGTAAGAGCCATAGGGTATGACAGACACTAGAAGAACAAGGCCTTCTGAATCAGCTGAGCAAAGCTCACATGAATTCAGAGAGAGTGAAGTAGCAAGTAAAGGGCCCTGTAATCAGGATATATTGTATGAGAAAGAATCTTTTTAGTTAAAGGAGGAGGGGATGTTAAGCTTTCTCTGTGTCTTCCTCTTTGCTCTGTGGACATTAGCCTAGGTGAAACACTGAGAATGCTCTAAAGAAGATATTTGCTTGGTTTTATGTGACCTAGAATTTCCCAACTTTACTTATCATGAAGCTTGTTTTTAGAAAACACATATAAACATGAGTATACTTCACAAAACACTGGTTTCATATAAATGATTTGTCTACTGGATCTTTTACTTACAAGCCTATGAAGAGTGCCTCTAGGACCAAATGTCACTGAATTAGTAAGTGGCTAAGACATAAAATTTGGACAAGTATAGTAATCCAAACCACTGGTAGCATTATAATCATCTGTAAGGTAACATATTCTCAATATGAATTGATGGCCTACCATGTATCAAACACGAAGGCTAACAAGATAAATAAGACAGAGTTCCCTCTCTTCAAAATAACACTGACTAATAGGAAAGAAAAGAATAATGTCCTGAGTTTAAAGAGATGTACAGGAAAACAGGAGAAAGAAGGCAGCTGGAAACCCCACCTTGAGTAATAAAAACAGTATCATTAATAATAAAGTCTCAGTGTAGTACTTACCATCTCCCAAGCATGATTTTAGACCACTGCTCTACTTAAATCTTAATATCCCCTTGCTAGGTACCTCCAGCATTTGCATTTTAGAAATGAGATCACTGAAACTCTGAAAGGCCAGATAGCTTCATCAAGATCACACGACCAGAAATATAGCACAATCTTCAAATGCAAACAGTCTGGCTCCAGAATCTATGTGTTGTAGCCTAAGAGTGTGCTCCCTCTCTAAGGGTAAGCAGCACGCTTGATGAAAGACAGAAGCCTGCTAGACAGGGCAAGAGAGAAAAAAGCAAGTGGTCCAGTGTGCACGAAAGCACAAACACATAGAGCAGAAATAGAAGGTAAGGGAGGATGGAGAGGTCGGGGCAAGAGTCAACACTATGGTGGGTCTTGAGCCTTCTGACTGGAAGCCCTGTGGACTTGAGTCCTCACACCCTTCCTCTAGCATCCTGAGGCAGGAAAGAGAATCGTGGGTGTTTACAGGGTGAAGCTGGGCTCAAAAAACCTTCATGAACTTCTTTTCAAGTCTACTACCATTTGAAAAATACAGGATAATTTCATATTCTATACCATTACAGAATTGAATTGACACAATGTGGGAAAATTCAACTGCTTAAATGTTCAAATGATATTGTCACATGGAACTTCAGAGAAATACATTGTTGCACCTCAAGTAGCTTCTGACATCCCTGGCAACTTGTTTGCAACTTACTGCTGGAGACAAAAAGGTCATATGACGCTAGAGCCAGGGCACATAAGCTTTTCAGGATAGGATTCTAGGAATAGCAAGGTCCTAAACGTAAGTATTCATCCAGAGAGAATTGTCTGAGCACAGTGCATTTCTGCAATAGAATATCACCATCCCAGGCTGGGATGGAGCTTAGGATAGCCGCAGGTTCATACTGTTGCACTGCATTGAGAAGACAAAGCAACAAAGCAAAGCAGGAGAGAGGAGAAGATGAGACCCAAGAAAGCACAAATAAAATTTAAAAAGCAAAACTGCAGAATAATGCCTCTGCATAGCCACAATCCCAGAGACGGACTCACTAAGGGTGAAGGAAGGATCAGCAGTAGGCTGAGAAGAAAAGAAGAGAGAGGCTTAGGCAGTAAGACCAGAGGCCTGGGCAGCCAGGTGTCTTGCAGGGTAAAACCCAAGTTAAGAATAACTTCTGTGGCAGGTTAAGAAGTACAATGCATGTAGAGAATATGAGAAGATGATGAGCTCGGGTTTACACACACTAGGCCTGAGGGATCGGGCTCTTAGGATAAAGATGCCCTACCAGGGACATGAGTACAAGGTTCGTAATGATAAGTGATCAGTTCCCATTTTATTGGAAGATTCCTAAATTCTAACAAAGTGTGGAAGCCAGTGACCTCTCTGTGCTGTGTGAAGTTGAGGCAGGACAGAGAGGCTGGGAGAGCTGTAGTGACACGGGAGGGACATCTTGAAAAAGAAATAAGGTTCTTCATCCTGGGGGTGTGGTGAGAAAGCCTGGAAATGTCAGATCCCCCAACTCTGCTTCATACTAGCTTGGTCTGAGTGTTTTTGTTCAGCAAAAGCCACGAATCCTGGTTTGCCTAAGAGGAAAGGAGACTCTCTGCCTACCATCCTATCACTGTTGACAGTTATATAGCCTGAGATGGCGGTCCTTACAGTTATATAGCCAGCCTGAGGTGGCTGTCCTTAGAATGGCTTGCCCTGAAAAGACAGTCTTGGTTGGCATCTGGAAACTTGCCTGGTGAACACCTCCATGAATGTGGTTTATGCTAAGTACCTGTTTTCCTTCTAAAAACACCAGAAAATTGAAGCCTGCCAAGGAGGAAGTATCTATGTAACAAGCCTGATAATGTATTCTGAGTTCTGCAACTCCAGTGTGTCCCTGGGAGGAATCATCTGTCACAGCTTGTCATGATTTATCGTTGGAGACATGAAGCACAGCTAGCTCCTGGCTTTCCTTAGCCTCTGCTTCTCCTCCTTCCTCTCTTTCCCCTTTGATGTTACATAGGGACCTTTAACTATAATAAATCTTTGCCCCTAGCTGAATTGCTACTATTTGCTGAGTCCTGAGTTGTTCTAGCAAATTACTAACCCTGAAGCAAACTTGGGGACATCAACAGCCCTTCTCCCAGATGGAGGTGACATACTAAGACTCTGAATCTACATGGAGTCTCTGCTCTTCGTTGTTCACCCATCTCTAGCCACTACGGTTCCAAATGAAGATGTTACTTGAAAATGTTCAAGAAAAGCCTGGAGCATCTCTCAGAAACAGAATTTTGTAAGAGAGGTGTGACCCGAAGCTCTTGATGGCCTGTGACTGAGCCCGGGAGCTCTGCTACATGCCTCAACCTGAGCGGCTTGGCTCTGGTGTTTGAACAAGATGCTAGGTGATGACTCTGTGGCCTATAAGCGCCTATTAATTCTGTGACTCTGCGATTGCTCCATGTTGGAATAGCCTGGAATTCTGAGATAAATCCCAGTGAGGAAACAAAGACTGATGGTCACAAAGCCTGTAAAAGGAGCTGCAAAGAAAATCTTCCACCCCTGGCCAGCATCCAGAGTGGCCCCAATTAACATGTGACAAGTGACGAGTGACGAGAGATGTGCTGGAGACTTTTGATCTTATCCGAGTGCTGTCCAGTTCCAGCATCGGCTCCTTCTCCCAGCCAGGCCCTGGCTCCAGGGGTCTCAGTCACAAAGGTGTGTCAGGGAGGAGCTGCTAGGCAAGCAATGGTTCCTGGGCCACTTCTTTTAGATACTTCCAAGGATGCCACCCTGAGAACAGGAAGGTATGGTGGCTTTCTTATGGCACAGGAGGGTTTTGTTTTGGTTTTGCTGCCACACCTTAGAATACATTATCATGAGCTGGGATAAAAAAAAAATGAAACCCAGCAAGCCCTTCATGGTCTACCCCGTCAGCTGAGGAAGCAAACCCTTCATGCTCTACCCTGTCAGCTGAGGAAGCAAGCCCTTCATGCTCTACCCTGTCAGCTGAGGAAGCAAGCCCTTCATGGTCTACCCTGTCAGCTGAGGAAGCAAGCCCTTCATGCTCTACCCTGTCAGCTGAGGAAGCAAGCCCTTCATGCTCTACCCTGTCAGCTGAGGGAGCAAGTCTTTCATGCTCTACCCTGTCAGCTGAGGAAGCAAGCCCTTCATGGTCTACCCCATCAGCTGAGGACTAACTTCCTTCTTTGGTTGGCATTACTCACATTATTTATATTTTCTATTCTTTCCAGAATATTCTTCACTTCTCCCAGGAAAACTTCACATCACCAGAATTAATATCAACCACCTTATCCAGCCACAAGTGGGAGAATTTTGGATAAAGAGAGCCTAGTTTCCTCCCTACACATAAAAATGTAGATTGTTGTTTCCCTACATTTCCAGAAACCACCCAAGTCTAAACTCAGTTTTTCCTAGAATCTGAATTCTCTTGGACGTTTATGAAGAACTTTTTATTTTCTTCTTAGTTTCACCTCAATTCTGTAGCCATTCAAACCAGAATCACTGTTCCTTTCCTTTGTAGAGCAACCACGGTTCTAAATGATTACAGTTCAGAAAGGCTGAGTTTCAAGTGTTGTCTGTAGACCTCTAGGACTGGAAGCTGGAAGCAGTCTCTTTGGCACCTTCCTCCAAAACAGCATCCTTCCTTGGGAGTTGTCTGCTGCAGTCACAGCCTGCCAGGGATGATCCCTGAAACTCATAGAATCTCTCTCTCTCTCTCTCTCTCTCTCTCTCTCTCTCTCTCTCTCTCTTTCTCTCTCTCTTTCTCTGTCTGTCTGTCTCTCCATCTCTTCATCTCTTCATCTCTCCCTTTCCCTTCCATCTCTCTTCTTCCTCTTTCTTTTATAGTTCAGCAGGGCTGGAATGGATGTACTATATATAGCTCAGAATGTCCTCATAGTCCCAGAAATCTTCTTGCATCAGCCTCTCAAATGCTAGGATTATAAGCATAAGCCACTTCAAACTCTACTCTGACTCTGGACCAAACTGAGGCCATCTTATTTGTTTGTTTGTTTGTTTGCTTGCTTGCTTGCTTGTTTGTTTGTTTTTATAGACTGAGAATTCCATACATGTACGTAGCATGCTTTGATCAAGTCTACCTCTGTTTCCTCCCCCTTCAAATCCTCCCGTTTGTGCTATCATGATTCCCTACCACGTGTAGTCTTTGTCTTTTTATTAAAAACTCAAGAAGTCCACTTAGTGCTGTCAGTATATGCAGGAATATCTACCAGAGCAAGGGTAGCCCCTCAAAAGCCAGATCCCTGGAGAAATGGGTTCTCCCTTTCCCTGTAGTCACCAATTGCAAACAACTGGAGGCCATCTTAACTTGTGTTCCCGCCCCATCCCTGCTTATGCAGTCAGTTAATAACTTGACTGAATGGCATTTTCTTATCCAAAACATGGAGGTACTCTGAGAAGAAAACATAACTTTTTGTTAGTCACACTGGGCCTCAAGTCTGTCGCAGGGCAAATCCTAAATAAGAGGTGTTTTGAGCTTCAGTTCTCCTCAGTTTCTCATGCTTGGGTTTTTGAAGTTCCACAGTTCTGAGTACTGCCTTTTTCTAAAGTTCTCTGTTTTGTATTTTATTAACGTGTTTCTTGTTTTTATTTCCCACGGGCTGTTAGCCCAGGCTTACTGACCTGTGTTCCAACCATTCTTCCTGCTTATCCATTCTTTTTCATTCATTACAATCTTTTTTTCCCTTCTAGACAGAATTTTAATTACACCAGGATGGCTGTGAACTTCCCAACAGTGGCCAGGATGAGCCTGGACTTCTGATACTGCTGTCTCTACCTCCCAGGTTCAAAGACCATAAACATGAGCCCCCATGCTCAGTGGGTGTGGTGCTGGGGACTTGAACCAGTGCCTCCTGCAGACAGGTGAGCACTCTACCCTCTAAGTTACATCCCCAGCCCTTCACTCATCCTTCACACGACTTCCATGACTTCCTCAGTCCATCACCAGTTCACACCCACAGTGAGATTTACAGATCACAGACATCCTTCAAGTTTCTGTTTCTGTGAGTGAGCCACTGGCATTTGAAGGTTAAAAAGGGATTCTATGAAAGAGGATGTTGTTCTGAGCTTTGTAATATACATGTAGCAAGGATACAAAGTCAACTGAGGTTTCTATAAAAACCAATTTTCTGTTTCCCCATAGGTCACATGCATGCTAAATGTTTCTTTCCATTCTGGTTCCACCGCTTCTGGCAGAACAATGGTGCCTTGTCTACTCCCATGGTTTTCTGGGATCTGCAAGGGAAACATGAGCTTGGAATCCCTATCACAAATCTAACTGTGAACGCTCTAAGGTGAGGAAAACGGGGGCTCTAAATGTTAGATTCAGAAATCTGCAAGGGTTAGCCGTCAGATACACGCAGATGCAAACCATAAGGAAACATCGGTCCACACTCCTCAGGATGCAGATCATCAGAAAGACAGATGGTGAAGCTGACAAGCTTATAGAGAAACTGCAGGTGGACATGGAGACTCATGAAAAACAGGCTGGTGGGTCCTCAAACTGTTAAATACTGGGCTGCCACATGATACGTTCATTTCATTCCAAGATACGTACCAGACAAAAATGTCCACACAACATGTACCTGAATATTCACATTAACACTATTCAAAACTGACGAAAAGAAGGAGCAAGATGGGTGGCCATGGAAGGGTAAGCAAGTAAGTAAAACACGATTACTCATATAACATGATACTCTCTGTTAATTAAAAGGATAAAAGAAAATGGGGCAGTAAAACCATTGTGCTAAACGAAAAAGCCAAGCACAAAGGACCATGGACTGTACTGTTCTTTTCATACAAAATGTTCAGACCAGACAAATTATAGAGACCCAAGAAATCAGTGGTTGCTCTGGGCTGAGGAGTGTTGGAGAGAAACGGAGGTGACTGCTAAGGAGAGCTGGGGACCTTTGTAGAGCCATGAAAACATCCAAAGGTCATTTGCTGAACTCTGTGAGGCCTAAAAAGCATTTAATTGTATATTTTTGAGTGAACTTACTGGTATATGAATTATATCTCTGTGCAACTGTTAAATTAAAAATAAAAAGAACAGTACAGTATCTCATCTGCATAATAGGACTGTTCTGGTTTCATTTCTCTTTCTGTGACATAATACCTTGGAAATGAACAACTTTAAAGGAAGTGTTACAATTACAAGTTAGAGTCCGTTGATGAGGGGAAGGTTGAGGAAAAGAGCTTAAAGCAGTTAGTCCTATCATGTCCACAGTCAGGAGCAAAGAAAAATTAAATGCACCCAGGCCGCCTGCTTGCTTGCTGTCTTCTGCTTGGTCCTGCCTAAGAAGTGGTACCACATACAGTAGACTGGGTCTTTCCAAAGATGTTAACAATCAATCTACAGACATATCCACAGGCCAACCTGAACTAGACAATCTCTCATTTAGGCTCTCAGGTAATTTTAGGTTGTAGCAAGGTGACATTTAAAACTAATAATAAAAGAGACAAAGGCTAAAAAAATAATAATAATGTGAAGAATAACTGAAAGCCCTCTGGGAATTATATATAATGCAAGGAAAACCAAAACCCTCAGCCACAGACAAAGTGGATCATCTAAAAAGGTATTTTTGGTCAGCTCTCTATTGTTTTATTGATGTTTGCTCTGGGACTACAGTGCAGTCAGTAGTGTTCGCTCAGCATGCACAAAAGCACTGGGTTTTATTCCCAGCACTGCAAAAACTGCCCATGAAAGTGCACTTTTATAATCCCCAAAATCAGGTAGAGACAAGAATACCAGAAATCTCTTCACAGGCCACCACGGCACAGGCAGTGGGGGGAGCAAAGCATGGGGGAGCTGGTGTTCTTGCTCTGCTTGCTTTGGGGATATATATAAGGGACACTTCCAACAGATTTAAAAGCTGAGGTTAATAGAAAGGTTTTGAGAGAGAAAATGAGACATGACTGAGACCATGGGTATAGGCTTCACAAAGAAGAGTTTTAATTTGCTATCTTTATAAGAGTCATAGAAATGGTTTTGGTGATTTTCAAGAGTTGCTAAGGCATTTAAATGAGGTGACAGAGTGTGTTCTGAGGCATACCTGGCAAGATTACAGCTGATAAGGTATGTCTTTCGATAACAGGAATGAAGGAAGTTTGCGTGCCTTCAATGTAGAATGTAGAAAGAACCAATAGTCTTGTTTGTGAGAAAATATGTGGAGAGGAGAGAGGCCACACATCAGGTCTTAAACATTCAAGTCTTGTGCCTGGTTTATTATTATATTTTAAAATTGTATGTATGTCATCTATCTAGTATCTATCTAATCTATCATCTATTTATTTCATCTATGTATTTGAATATTTGTGTGTGTATGTGGGGGGCACATGTGACAGAGGATAACTTGTAGGAGTTGGTCTTTTCTTTCCATCATGTTGGCCCTTTCAGCATGGCGGCCATCTTGTCAGGTCTATATTATTCCTATGTCAGCAACTGCCCAGCACAGCAAGTGTTAATTCTGTTAGAATCCTTGATTTTTCAGCTGGCAGGGGTTTCAGCCAGACTCTGGAGTAAGCACCCCCTTCTTTGTCCCCTATGTCCTCACAGTTTTCCTGTTTTTGTCTCTGACCTCAGAAGAAAAGAATATCTTCTGCAGAAATAGTTCCCTAAGTTTATAAGAAATTTGTAAATAGTGTTAGGACCACCATGTTGTATAAGAAGCCAAGAGAGTCACAGGCTGGGAAGGTTCTCCATTTCATGGAAAGCCCTTAAGTTAAACTGAAAAACTCTAGGTCAGACCTTAATTAAAGGAGCCTTCCCCCCACCCCCACATGCTTAGGGTCACATTCCTTTCTCAGAATTCTCTTCTCTATCTCCTCCTCTGTTCAGGAATTGGGGACTGCCAAGTTTCAGGCCTGTCCTGTAGTCTATTCATGAGCCTTATGGCATGAAATGTTCCCTTCCTCTAAGTTATATGAAAAGGGACCTACACCCTGTCTAATGGTCCTAAACTCTCATTAAAGTCCCTGCCACACAGTCGTCTGTCTGTTCATGGTGCTAATTACTCTTCTAATGATCTCTTATCCAAAAGGATAATCTACCTTTGTGTCTCTCTTGAACTTCAAAACAGAAACTTGTCAGTGAGTTGAAAGCCAGCCTGGACTAACAGCAAGAGCCTCGAAAAGCCAAAGAAAGAAAAGCCCCAGGTTATGCACAGCTAAGAATATGGTGACAACAGTCCAAACTTCAAAACGTCACATCTGGGTGTCCAGCCCAGATGACACAGCAGTTTCATGGAAGGCGGGTCTGGGAAGCTTCTGCATTGCTGAATTCTCACATTGGTTTGGAATCTTGAGCAAATACTAGATTCCTGTAATCCAATCCTAGCTGTGTAAGCTACATTTCCAAGTAAGCCCCCAAGGGACAAGAGAGGCCATGATGAGCTGTGCAGAGCTGCCATCAAGGGATGCTCCATTTGAGTAAGTGCTTATCATCACTGACTAAGAACCGAGTGTCTCCGTTCTGCTGATCTAGAACCAAACAGGGGTGTTGGCTTCTCACCACTCTTCATTTGAAAAAAACATAAAATTGTATTTCTCTAAGAAAATGTACAAAAATAATCCCAAACAACTGCTTTCTATAAATTGCCACCTGCTGAAATAGTCATAAAACTATATCAAGATACATACAAAATAACAGTCATTACGACGGGCCCAGCGACCAAGAGTAGAAACTGGTGGTGTGACCAGAGTCATTAATGGGTTGATTACATGTGTGTCTAGCTCCTCGTGAAGCTTGTCATTTGATGTGACAACAGTCCTATGGGGTGAGCATTGCTTCACTTCACCGACAGGGAAACAGTGACATGGAGAGACTGTGTTACTAGCCAAGGTTTTGTACTTGTGATTCAACTTTGGACATCTGACAAACAAGCTAACAGTACTCTTATTGCTTCAGTACGCATGTCTGCTATCCATTCTTAGATTCAACCAATATCTATTGAGAGTAATCAGGCTCTGGGGTGCCAGAGACACAATGAACAAAAACAAGCCGGTCTCTACCCTCATTGACATTACAACCTAGTGGAAGTCATACAAAAATGCAGAATGCAAACCGTGAGTGCAAGAAGAAAATCACAGGGTGCTTTTCTAGTGAGGCAGAGAGTTAAGGTCAGATATATGTGACTGTGAGCTATAAGAAAACCAGCTCAAGGGACCAGCAACCAAGACCATCCAAAGATGGTTGTTTGGTTTCAGACAGCAGGACAAAGGGCTGAGGTGCATACTTTACACACCAGAGCAGACATGGCCTCCAGGTTCTCCCAGCATCCCTCAGTCCTTACCTGCATATCTCACCCCCAACTCTGAACTTTCCCCAGAGGCTCTTTGATATATAATCCAGATATTTTGTTTCCTTCTCCTCCTCCTCTTCTCCCTCTCATTTCCTTCTCTCTGCTTTCTCTTCTTTTTCTGTACTCCTTCCCCCTCTCTCCTTCCTGATGGCAACTTCCATGACCTCCTTCCTTGGGGGCCAGTGAACTCACCCACCTGAGAGCAGCTTCCCAATAAACCTCCATTAAATATAATATATGATACGATACAATACGATATAATAAATATAACATAATATAATAATATAATATAATATAATATAATATAATATAATATAGTTTGAATTGGCTCATTTCACCAGCAGAGAAATAACCTATCAGTGATACAAATCCTTTCCAATAAACAAACACAGCCAGCCAGAAATAGATTCTTTCAGAGACTCCTTCCTTTCCTTTCTGTAAAAACCTGCAGGGGCTGAAGAGCTTGGGTTTACTGGAATCACTCTGTGTTTGGTGGATACCGTATGTTTCTCACTTATGGTAAGTTCATCTTTTCACTATTCCCACTCTGTGTCGTGCGTGTTCACTTGTTCAGTTCTTTGTTAAGGATACAAAGAAAACAAGCAAAAAACAAACAAACAAACAAACAAACGAACAAAACCAACCCTGGCCTTTATGTAACAGGACAAGACTCTCACCTGTAATTTCAGAGACCAATGAATAGCTCACATGATGAAGTCCAGAGTTAAAAGAAAGATCATCTCAGCCCAGATTTATGCAGGAATTAGTTTAAGTAGAAGTCCCTCACTCTGCGAGTGTGTGTGTGTGTGTGTGTGTGTGTGTGTGTGTGTGTGTAATAGGGCAGGGAACCACTTGTACAATGACTCAGCTGCAGTAAGGAGTATGGTTGTAGAGTCACTGCAGTCACTACAAGCCCCATTTTAAAATCTTGATCTTCTAGGAGAGTAGGAACTAAAATGTCGCATCCTTTCTGGTCCATAAACCAGGACCCCAGGCTACTTTTACCAGGAAGCAATTGATTGTATGAGCTTCTACTGAAGCATCATCCTGAAACTAGAGAGCCTTTCTACACTGTTGGCTCCTTTGTCTTCTAGATATGGTTACATAAATTCTAATCTGATCTTTTAAACTAATAGGCAGTAATGGTAGAATGAGAAGAAAGAGGAGGGGAGACAGCTGCTGGAGAGACATGGTCAGTTCCCATATCCACACAGGAGCACTAACCACTGCACTTACAGTTC
>JANHMN010000002.1:193019876-193046517 GCA_030674055.1 Rhabdomys pumilio | reverse complement strand
CACACACACACACACACACACACACACACACACACACACACACACACCAAGTGTGCATGCATGCACATTAAGAGAATTATCCAAAGACATACATTCAAAAACACTACAAATAAAGCAAAGTGAGTGGGGTGGTTGGCTTTTCTGTCAACTCGATACAAGCTAGAGGCTAGAGTTGTCTGAGAGGAGAGAACCACAGCTGAGAAAATGCTTTCACAAGATTGACTTGTAGGCAAGCCCATGAGGCATTTTCTTGATTAATGATTGATTGTGGGCGGGCTTATTTTATAACCAGTAAAGCTACCTCTGGAAAGTGGTCCAGGAATGAAAAAGAAAGCAGGCTGAGCAAGCCATAAGGAGCAAGCCAGTAAGCATCACTCATCCATGGTCTCTGCATCAGCTGCCTCCAGGGTCCTTTCTTGAGTTGCTGCCCGATGAACTGTGACCTGGAAGTGTAAGATGAAATAAACTCTTTCCTCCCAGAGTTGCTTTTAGTTGTGGTCTGTATCACAGCAGAGTGTTTTTTAAAACTCCACAGAAAGGCAGCTGAGGGAAGGGAGAAGTGAAAGCTAAAAGAATAGTAAAATCACGGACATAACTCCTAACACATCAGTAACCTAATGATACAGTGATCAACCCTGTGTCCCCGTGTGTGTGTGTGTGTGTGTGTGTGTGTGTGTGTGTGTGTGTAACAATAACACCTCAGAATCCAAGAAGTAAAATAATATTGTTAAAAGGAAGAAAACACAAATCCACCATTGGAGTTGGGGACTCTAGTCCTGGAGAAAATTGTTGCTGAGGAAGTCACTGTGCCCTGCCATCTAGTGTGGACAAGCAGAACACAGATTACATTTTAGAACCAACACAGAAACCTTATGTGCACAATCGGTCAGATAAAAAAAAAATGTAAGTTTCACAATAGGTCTGTGAGGTAGGAAGAGGCCTCAAAGATCATTTTTCCCAAGTTCTGGTCTAATATATTATTTCTTTCTCCAGTATTTGCTCGGCCGAAACTATCTCACATGCTATGCCAAACTAGAGGGCATGGGAGGGAAGGAAAAAGCAACTTGCTCCTCTTACAGAATGCTATTACTGGTGCTATGATAGGAGAAAAGAATCGAGATCGTAGCTTTAACCTACATTCCAGTAATTCTCAAGATGTACAAATATACGAGTTTACAAAAGTTAAAATATACCACTATCAGGGACTATTTCAACAGCTGCTTAAAAACTGCTTTTGCTAAAAAGCATTGGTTTCTCACTAGGGCCTTGTTTTAGTTACTTTTCTGTTACTGTTAAAAAATATCATCACCAAGGCAACTTAAAAAAGAAAGAGTTTATTGGGGGCTTGTTTACAATTTCAGAGGGTGAGTCCATGACCATCATGGTAGGAAACATGGCAGCAGGCAGGCAGGCAGGCATGGTGCCAAAGCAGAGACAGAGAGCTTACGTGTTGAGACAACAACCAAGAAGCAGAGAGAGGGGGCTAACTGGGAATGGGTGGGGTTTTGGAATCTCAATCACCCCCAGTGACACACCTCCTCCAAGAAGGCCACACCTCTTAGTCCTTCCCAAACAGTTCCACCAATTTGGAACAAAGCATTCAAATATACGAGTCTACAGGGGCCATTCTCATTCAACCCATCACTGGCCCACAAAATAACAGCAAGATAAAAACTGACATATCTACCTTTACCTTGCATGTGTTATTTGGGCTAAAGGCTAAGAGATGAGTTAGTGGCCTTAACTTTTCTCGAGTCACCTTGGATCCCAGGATCAAAACTTACGGGACATCTCAACCACTCAATCAGAGTTGGGACAGTAATGGATTGAAGGGCAGCACCTCACCTCAACCAGACTGTTAAATTACGCATCTTCCATCTTCTATTCAATCTTGAACCTCATGTGAGAACATCATGAGGAAACTTCTGGAGTACTTGGACTCCTTTTCTGTCCCTCCTCTGAATGTAGCCACACTGAATCAATGCCTTCTTTGTGCTTTATGGCATTGCTCAGCCTTTTAACTGACGTATGAGGTTGGAGGCCCAGCCCTACCTGTGGAGGCTGCTGGAGTCTGAGCTTTTGCCTTAAGAACACATATGTTACTATCTCTAGCATTCTGGAACTTTTCCCAGTCCTTCTGTTTACCCCACCCTCTATTTTCCTCTAAACAGAAGACAATATAATCTTGTTTGGATTTAACTCACAAACGTTACTGTCCACTGCCACAGTGAACCTACCTCTTGCTTTTGCTTCACCTCTCTCCACTGATCTCATCATCCTCTGAGATGCTCTGTTTGCACTCCAGTAGCTGACGATTGCCTGGTTCCATGGTGTTCCCCATCTCCTCTTTGTTACCTTAGCCCTGTTAGGTGAGTAGTCAGACATTAGTAGGCTTGGAAGTCATTGGAATGGCCTGACCCTCATAATCAGCTTTGCACTCAATCTCCTGTGTTCCCAGTATTGTGCTAATTCAAAGAAAAGAGACCATTCCACCACAGAAACTTCTTAGAATTGGGAAAACCACGTGGCACAGAGGAAGGTGGCAGTGGCAGAGATTTGTTGATGCCTGTGAAGGGAAGAATAGCTCCTCTTGATAAAGTATGGCTATTTCAGGGATGTATTTTTTTATTGCTTTTTGTTTGTTTGTTTGTTTTTGTTGTTTTAAGACAGGGTTTCTCTGTGTAGCCCAGGCTGTCCTGGAACTCACTCTGTAGACCAGGCTGGCCTCAAACTCAGAAATCTGCCTGCCTCTGCCTCCCAAGTGCTGGGATTAAAGGCATGCGCCACCACTGCCTGGCTTTATTGCTATTTTTTAATTCTCTTGCATATGCTCTGTTATATAATTTTTGGTTGGCCAAAACATTATAAGACTACAAAGACATACTACTGATCCTTCTGTTACATGTTAATCGAAATTGGGCTGTCAGTCAATGGACAGGAAAATGCCCTCCCAGCCCCCCAGCTAAACCACTGGTTCGAGAAATGATACACTTGAAGACAATGTTAAGGAGAAAAATAACCATTCTCTTAATGAGGTGTGCATTTAAGTACCTACCCCAGAGTCCCCTCTCTCAGTGACAAATGCTTACAAACACTCACTGCCAAAGCTGCCTACTTTGTGAGCTTTTTGAGTTCTCCCAAATCATAACTCTTTTTATTTCCTCCTTTTTTAAATCTCCTTTTTATTTCTGGATATTAGCCAAAAGCTTAGACTGCTCTGGCATTCTGGATGTTCTCAGTTCCCTCTTGAAGTCAGCTCCAGCTCACACATTCACAGACGCCTGCAGACCTCTGCTGCTTAGCCTGCCAGGCTTCCTGACCTCTAATCTGGAAGCCTTGGCTCCCTCTCTTCCTCTGATCCAGCTCCCTCATCTCAGCACATACCAAGATCTCCAGCTTGCCTACTTTGCTGTCTTTATCCTCTCGAAATCCAATAAAATAGCTCTCAAGTTTCCTTCTGAGTCTATTTCCAATCTATTTTATCCTGAAGACTAAGAATAGTGAAAAGGTAAAGCTTGTGTCACTAAATTTTTTTCAGACCAAAAGTTTTCCTTTCTTCTAGTTCTTCAGCAGACTGAGACAAGGTAGCATTTTCAAAATTAAATGAGGATGAAAAAAAAAAAAGGTTACAGGAAACATGAACAGAAAGCAAATGGTGTGTAGGATGCGACCATTTTCATTTTTTCCCATTTGTTTATGTGTACATGCATGGGGCAGGGGTGCACATCATGGCATGTATGTGGTGGTCAGAGGTAATGTTTAGAAGTCAGTTCTCTCCTTCCATCATGAGGGTTCTGGAGGTATAATTTAGAGAGTTTAAATAGGGTTTCTATTGCTGTGATAAAACACCATGACCAAAGGCAAGTTGGGGAGGAAAGGTTTATTTTGCATTACAGATTAAGTCCATCACTAAGCCAAGCTCAGGCAGGAACTAAGAACAGGAGCTGATGCAGAAGCCATAGGTGGTGCTGCCACATACTGGCTTGCTCCTCATGGAAGGGTGCTACTCACTGGCTTACTCCTCATGGCTTGCTCAACCTGTTTTCTTACACACTCTGTGACCACCAGCCTAGGGGATGGCACCACCCATAGTCAGCTGAGCCCTCCTCTGTTTATCATCAATCAAGAAACAGACAGGACAGTCTGATGTCAGCTCCTCAAATGAGGTTCCCTCTTCTCAGTTATCTGCAGTTTATGTCAAGTTGATAATAAATAACTTAACCAGGAATGCTCAGAAGGAATCCCTCATGTCTAACACCAACAGACCCTCAATGCCAATAATCTAATCAACCAGAGGACAATTGACTAAATTACAGAACGTGTTAAATATCTTTCAACAATTATCTCAAATAGCTGTAACTAACCAATAAAGAGATGCAGAATGAGTGACAGAATTAAAAGACTATATTAAGTAGTCTGTTGTATCTAAGAAATACTTTCTAGTGTTGAAGACATCCACAGACTGGGAGTCAACTAATTAAATGAAGGAAAGATAAAAAAAAAAATCTAATATAGCTCTTTAGATTACTGATAAGAACTGTCCTCAAACTGAAACTAATAGAAGAGGTAAAAATGGCTGCTACATATTAATGAAAGAACAATCCACCAAGAGGAAATAACAATTGTAAATATATGTGCACTAAATACTAGGACTTCCATACAGAGACCTGGGAGGACTCAGAGGCAGAGACCTTAGATGAAATGCCCAGCAGTGGGGAGAGGGAACTTGTACAGTCCACCTCCAATAGAAAGACAGGGCATCAAGTGGAGGGATGGGGTTGCCATCCCACAGTCAAAAACTGACTCAGAATTGTCCCTGTCTAAAAGAACTGCAGGGATAAAAAGGGTAAGAGACTGAGGGAAAGGAGGTCCAGTGACTGGCCCAACTTGTGATCCATCTCAAGGGGAGGCTCCAAGGCCTGACACTATTACTGATGCTGGGGTGTGCTTACAAACAGAAGCCTAGCATGGTAACCCTCTGAGAGGCCCAACAAGCAGCTGAAGGGCCAGATGCAGATATTCACATCCAACCAATAGTTGATGTGAATTAGGGACCCCTGTAGTTGAATTAGGGAAAGGCTGGAGGAATGAGGAGGAGGGAGAACCCATAGGAAGACCAGCAGTCTCAACTAACCTGGACCCCTGAGATCTCTCAGACACTGAACCACCAACCAGGCAGCATACACTAG
Organism: Rhabdomys pumilio; assembly: GCA_030674055.1. Lineage (NCBI taxonomy): Eukaryota > Metazoa > Chordata > Mammalia > Rodentia > Muridae > Rhabdomys > Rhabdomys pumilio. Next base: position 193,041,328 of record JANHMN010000002.1, on the reverse strand, counting down.
CTAATATGAGGCCCCTAACACATACAGCAGAAGACTGCCTGATCTGGCCTCAGTGAGAGAAGAAGAACCTAACCCTCAAAAGACTTAAGGCCCAAGGGAGGGGGGAGGTCTGGTGGGGTGGAGAGGGTGTAGGGACATCCTCTTGGAGACGGGGGTGGGGGGGTGGAGGAAGAATAGGATGAGGAACTGTTGAAAGTAGACTGGGAGGGGAATAACAACAGGACTGTGAAAAAAGATTAAATAATAACAATAATAATTATAAATAATAATGATAAGTTTTAAAGCATGAGACAACCATGTGACATGGTACTCAGCACTGGGAAGTACTATTTCAGTAGACTGTGTTGTCTTTTATCATCAGGATGTATGCTTTTGATAAGTACCAGAATGTGGAAACACAAAATAAAATAAATGTGTATTTGTGGCTCAAAAAAAAAAAAGGCTAGGATTCCCAATTTCATACAAACCCACTGATGGACACTGACTGTCATACCAGTCCTGGCACAAGAGTGGGTGATTTCAGTTACCTATTCTCATCTCTAGATAGGTCATCCAAACCAAAAGTCAACAAAAAAATAAAGCCCCTAAGAATTAAATTATATCATAGATCAAATGGATATGACGGATATCTACAAAATATTACATCTAACAGAAGCAGAATATACATCTTTTTTTTTTCAGTGTAGTGAGCTACTGAACTATAGTTATACCATCTGTGAACGTATTTGGGAATACTTTTAAGTGCTAAAATTATCTTGAGTAAACTTGTCTCTCATCATGTAGACTGGTCATAAATTGTACTGGCCTCATAGACCAGCCATAAAGTTCACCGGTCACGTAAACCAGCCATAAATTTCTATATAATGTGTTTTCGAGTTCAAGGTTATGAGAATTAATGACTATCTTGGCACTTCTGTAAACACTTTGCTTGCTTGCTTCCTGCAGACTGTCCACAGCTTCCTTTCTGTGTATGTCACACAAGTTTGTTTGTTTTTATTTCTTTAAAAATTTGAACAAATTGGAGGTTCTACTCTCCCTGGGACAGCGCAAAGCAGAGAATAACAGCTCCATGTAATTTGACTTACTCAGACCTCTCTGTCTTTTCTCAGGTATCCCATGACATCAACAGCCCATGAAAGGTCTCTAAAATGGACCATGTTCTAGACCACTGTGGAGAGCACCATCAGTGGGCCGCGAGACGCTCAACAACTAGGATGTCCACAGAATATTTGTCTTTTGAGTGTTTTCAGTAAATTCACACAAACACTTCTTATAATCCCATGCTGTTATGAAGGTTTAACAGACATCTCACACAAGGAACTAACAGTTGGCTGATGCAGGGTCCTACTGGGTAAGTCTTCTCCAGGGAGGATGTTTTGGGAACAGGCTCAACTCACATCCTCTGTGGAGCTCCTCAGCTGGGACAAGCCAGGAGGATGGCTTTGGTTCTCGAGAGCTGCAGCGCTGACATCAGGTGTGTGCGAGCTCAGCTACAGAAGTGCGTGAAGAGGCTTGAGATACCATATCTCAGGAACACAGTGGTGTGAAGCTCGGGGTCCCTTCTAAAGTTCCAATATGTGTATCATTTTGTTTAGCAGTACCTTTGTACTGTTGGGGCTCACAGCTTAGAGCTGGTTCAGTAACGTATCAGTGCCATCTTGGGGCTGGTTCATTAGCATATTAAGGCCTGTCTTGGGCTTGGCTCATCTGTGAGCTGTCTCGGCTGGATCATTATCTGATATGTTTATTAGAGCTTGCCCTGGAGCCTGGTGCCACTCTGTGCTGCCAGGTGGCAGGCTCCTGTCTTGCATGCTGTACATTATTCTAAGTAATATACAAAATGGTTTTCAAGTTATACAAAATGGTTTCTCTTATGTTCTTAACAGCCACAGATCAAGTCTTTCTAAATTTTAAAATATTCATCATCATCATCATCTTTTGAGATCACAGTGCAATGAATATATAAATCAAAAGCAAAAAAAAAAAAAAAAAAACCACGGAAACCACAGATACATGGAAGTGTGACAATATGCTTTTTTGAAATGGCTGGTTTGTCTCCATGTATGTCTGGGAAATGTGTGTGCGCCTGGTTCCTGGGGAAGCCAAAAGAGGGCTCCAGATCCCTTTAACTGGAGTCAGACAGCTGTGATCTGCCGTGAGAGTGCTAGGAGTTGATCCCAGGGCCTCTAGAGGAGCCACTGGTGCTCTTAACCACTGAGCCATTTCTCCAGCCCCATGGGCAACATATTCTCAAATGAACAGTGGATAGTTAAAGAAATCAGACAAGAAATTTTTAAAATCCAATAATCAAACGAAACTGACAGCATACAGCAAAGGCAGTTCCAGAAGGAAAGTTTGCAGCTTTCAGCACTAACAGCAAAATGGAATCAAAGAGATCTCAAACAACCCAGTAATAAACCTCTAGGTCCCAGAGAAACGAAGAACAATCCAGACACAGAAGTAACTGATGGCCAGAAATAATAAAAACCACAGTAGAAGTTCATAAAATGGAAACTAAAACAAAAATATTTAAAAATTGACCCAATAAGATTTTTCTTTGAAAAAAATGAACAATATTAACAAACACCTAACTTATCTAACCAAAGTGAGACCCCAAGTGATAAAACAGGGATGAAGGGGGAAGTGACTAGAGAGTCATTTTGATGAACAGAATCCTTGGGGAATAATTTGAAAACTGGAAAGCCTAGATTAATCAATTCCCAAATACATACAACCTACCAAAATTAAATCAACAATATATAAAAAAACTTAGACAGACCCATGACAATCAATGAGACTGATACAATGATGAAAAGTCTCCCACAAAACAAACAAACAAAAAACAAGACAGAGAAAAGGACGAAGTCAAGGTATCCCTGTTTGTAAATGGCGTGCTCCTGTACTAAAAACGGTCCTAAGGACCCCCGCCCGAAAACTTTTAGATTTGTTAAACATTTTCAGCAAAATAAGAGAAGACCAAAAAAAAAAAATCACTTTTGAATATGCTAATGACAAGCTTGCTGAGAAATAAATTAGGGGAAAAAAATCCCATTCACAATAGCTTAAAAGAAAAGAAGAAGAACTAGACAAATTCTTAGGCTGCGCCCAATCATGAAGTAAAGTTCTACAACACCTTTAAGAAACTGAAGAAGTCAGAGACACTAGAAAATGTCAAGTCCGTCCATGCTCATAGATTGGATGAGTCATCCTTTGGCTACACAGCAAGCCCAAGGGCCATTTGGGACACAGGAGATCTTGCCTCAAAGCACACACGCATGTAGGCACACAAGTGCGCGTGCGGGCACGCGCGCGCGCGCGCGCACACACACACACACACACACACACACACACACACACATGACCAAGTTCCCTGGTCACAGTAATCTGTCATACAACAGAAAAATAACTAATATAATAAGCTAGTATATATAAATATATATTTAAATTTCACATATGCATATTTCATATTTGAATTGAGGTACTCTTTATGTGAAGATAATATTTTTCCCACAAGTCAGTAAGCAGCACTCCTCCATGGGCCCTGCTTCAGTTCCTACCTCCAGGTTTCTGCTTGACTGCCTCCCCTGATTTCCCTTCATGATGGATGGAGATGTAAAATTTTAATAAATCCTTTCCTCCCATGAGTTGCTTTGGATAATGTTATTTATCGCAGCCACAGAAAGCAAACTAAAACCAAAATTGTCACATAAGTGGGGTAGGCTATTGCTGTGACAGACTTGACCATGTTGTTTTGGAAGTAATGGTAGAAAGGTTTGGAACTTTGGGTTGGAAAAAACTATTGAGTTATAAGAGTGCAATGGGCTTATACTCTTGTAAGAGTGTTTAAGAATATATGGGAACTTATAAGCTAAGAATATTGAAAGAAATGCAGGCAATAAAGGCCTGGTTTGTGTATTTTCAGAGGGGAGCAAAGAATCTATTGGGCTGTTTGTGTGATATTTTCCATTAAGACTGTATAATTTGTAAAAACCTGTCCTCTACTGAGATCATGGATGCTACTTAGCTGGGGTACAAAAATCAGCTGTGAATAGTAAGAGACAGTATCACTGAGGAAAAATCCTCTGGAAAGTATTTTCTCAAGGTCAGCACACAGATGCTGTGGTCCAGAGGGGGCCAAGGCCACACTTCAAGCTGACAGCCGAGCTTGGTAATGTACAAGTCCACCATAAAATGTTGGCTTTAACAACGTGAAAGCTTTTAGGACTGAACAGGTCATAGAGAGAAGCTGAGGCTTATCACAACGTATCACAGAGTTCCAAACTGGAGGTCAGCAGTGGAGGTACAGCCTTGGTTGCAGTGCAGATCCCAGGATATTGGCGATCCTGAAACTGTAGGGTGCCCACCAAAGACGGTGTCAGATATCAGGGCAGAGCTGGCCTGAGCCTGTAAGAAGAACTTCATGTGCGGTGATGGCCGAGAAGTGGAGCCAGCTGGCCGAGCTTTTGGATCTTGAGATCATGAGTCTCAGATGTTAGACACTGAGTTAGCCTTCTGGACTTTACTCTTTCCTATATACAAATTCTTTCCTTTTGGAATAAGAAAGAATAAAACCTGGTTTTTATTTTGTAGGATCCCACAGATAAGAGACTATGAACATTTTAATAGACGTTGAAATTTAAAGTAAAAATATTTTTTAAAAAAAACTATGAAATTTCTAAAGCTGTACTTTTTTTTAACTGTAGTGATATGAGATGTATTTGTGTGTCCAGTGGACAAAGGATGGGGTCTCCTGGTTAGCTTCAGCTGTAAACTTGACACAGCCCAGAATTATCTGAGGGTGTCATCTGTAGGACTGCTTCCATCAGATTGGCCTGTGGGCATGTCTTTATTGCTAACTGATGCAGTGTGGCTCACCCCACTGGGTGTTGCCATCTCCAGGAAGGTGTTGCTGGGATGGATAAAAAAAGCAGATGGATGTGGGCCAGACAGCAGGCCAGTAAACAGCATTCCATAGTCTCAGCTTCAGTTTCTGCTTGCAGGCTTCTGCTTGAGTTCCTGCTTTCACCAGCTTCCTGTGGAAGTTCCACAAGTTCATTTTAGTCATGGTGTTTCTCGCAGCAATGGAGAAAACTAGAGCAGTAATAACCTGGAGTTGTAAGGCAAATAAACCCTCCTTTTGTGAGGATATTTGTATCATGACATCGGAAATGAAACTAGGACTTCTTGTTGTCCTTTACCAGAAAGATCGTAAACCTAAATATAGACCTTATTTCCAGGCTCCCTTCCGTCTAGGGATGATCACGTTGTAGTTGACTGGACGGAGCTTGACAGTGAGTTCTGAGAAAGCTTTTGTTTTCCTGATGAAATGAGACAGACTCAGCACCTCTTTCAAAATGGCAAAATCTGAAACGCTGGTAACACCACACACTCTGTGTTGGAAATGCAAGAGATGTACTATATTTTCTATCAAAGACTTCAGTAAGACAATTTTTTTTTTCATTTAAAAAAATTGTAGAGAAGCTACTTGGAAGAAATTAAAATTCCTCCAGGGCCAGCTGTAAGAGCCAAAGTTATATTTCAAGTGTTTTAGTTGAAATTACTATGTTTCAGAGATCCATGTAACCTGGAAGCCCCTTGCCCAAGGACAGAGACTCCCTGAAATGCTGGTGGCTGTTGCCACATGCTTGCTTGACCCAACTGCAGGAGTGTGTTGGCCACATATATGTGGGAAGTACATAGACAGGAAGTACGTCAGGATATATGCTTGCCCCTGATTGGACATGATGGGAAATACGGCAGCCTTATGTGTTTGCCTTTATAAGCCCTTGCAAAATGTGATTCATGTACATTTTCTGGGAACCCCAGAATGGACCTGGCCAGAGTCTGTCATCCTGGCTAGTACTTAATTAAAGCTTACTTCATAACTGTGGTAGTGGCCTAACTCCTGACTAGTGGGTTTAGCACAGCCCTTCTTGAAATCAAAATACATGCTCAAGATTGCACAAGGTTCTGAAGACTGCATTCTGCTTACCGGCTGCTTATTATCCAGTCTTGTAAGAATGTAAGACTGAGGCTCAGACCACTCAGAATGAAGCAAAGAACCCAGTTGCTTGGGGGAAAAAAAACCAGACCCCTCAAAATGTGTGTACTTCCCTGCTTAGTTTGGCAATTTCAAACAAAACTAAATATAATCTTACAATTGGACTCATTGGCAACACTCAAAGGATTTGAAACATGTCCACACAAAACTCTGCACATTGAACTGGTCTTGGTGTCTATAATGCATATGATGTTAGTATTAAGGATGCTGAGGCAGGGGCATTAAGAGCCTCAGATAGCCCTTAGCTCCACAGCAAGACTGTTAAAAAAAAAAAAAAAAAAACACACAAGCAAGCAAAATAAAATCTCATGCACATAGATGTTTCTAGCACAATTTACCCATAATTGGCAAAGCTTGGAAGCAATCAAGATGCTTTTCATTTCACTAGGCACATGGTAAACACACCATCTGGAAAGCTGCAGGAGGCATGAGTTTCAGCTCTGGACTCTTTAAGATTATGTGAATCAATGACGCTTCCTGAAGCATCGAATCAGAAAGCCAGACACAAGCCACACCTGGTAGTATAGAAATGTAGTTCTAGCTACCCAGTAGGATGAAACAGAATTGCAAGTTCAAGGGCCGCCAGGGCAACTTAGTAAAATGTGGTCTCAAAACACAAAGTAAATGAGTCCTGAAGCGTAGCATACTGGTAGACCACTTGTTTAGCATGTGTGGAGCCCTAGGTGTAATCCCTAGTTCAGAAAGTGGGAGGAAGGGGAGGAAAAGGAGGAAGGCTAGACAAGTCATTGAACTTGAGAGTGAAAGGAGGTAATTGATCTTAACTCAGTTTCTGACACAACGTTCAGTAAGCGTTGGCTGCCATGTGAAATTCACTATTACCAGGACTTCTTGGCTGGGTTTTCTCTTTCCTTCAACATTTCCTGTGTAATATATCTGGCATTAAAAAGACCACGAAAAAGACTACTGTCTTTTGTGAGCTATCAGTCCAATAGTCATGACGATAGTAGGTTGTTTCGTTTTGTTTTTTAAGGCAAGGGTTTATTTGGCTTATGTTTCTACATCCAGAGTCCAAAAAGAAAAAGAAAAGCGTTTTGTTGTTTTGTGGGTACTTGTTATGTAAGAAGTAATTATGAATCCTTCGAGAGCACTGAATCACTACAGCAGGCTTATGGGGGTTTGTTTGTTTTAGAGATGAAGAAAATCTAACTCAGATATTTTTCTCAGGTCACACCACAGGTCAAACGCCACAATGTCAAATACCTCTGGGAACTATTTCTAATCCTTTAACCTAGTAGATTAATCTTAGGATAAATAGACTTGGCTCTCTAGTGAGTGAAAGGCTCCTGAAGAACAAAACCAGATGTTCTTGATTCAGTTAAGGGAAGAGGAAAATTCAGGAAGTCCATGGCTGGGTAATCCCACCTGGATCAGCATGCAGCAACAGTGAGTTTCAGATTAGCTGCCAGCTGGGCTGGAAGAAGGTACTAAAGGATAAAGCCGTGTTCCTTGGTTTTTATTTGGGGTGGAAACAGTTTCACTGAACCCTCAAGCATTGGCGTTTTATTTACTAGAGATTAAAGTACACATTAGGAAACTTCCTCTCCAATCTCAGAATCGCACAGCACCAGCAGCTAGCACGGTCTCAGCAGCCACCACTTGCTCCTGCTGTTCCTGATAAAGAGATAGATCATTTTTACTGAATACACTGCCTTGCCAGTGGAGGCTAAAGACAGCTAATACCCTTCGTCTAAAGAACCCTAAGGATGAGTGAGGAAACAGTAAAACCTATTCAACTTCACACAAAGAGCCAGTTGCACAAAGTCCACCTGACTCACAGCCTAGACATTTTGAAGGACACTATATGGCCTCTTTCAGCTGTATAAAAGTCTAAAATTCTAAGAAATGTAAGCAAACACTCCCACAATCCAGCAAGGGGCTGAAAGTTCTGGTGGTGGCAGGGGAAAAAAAAAAAGCAATTCTTTCCAGCTTTATGAGGCAGGCAACAGTGATAACAATTTGATGAGTGTCCTGGTTAGGCTTTCTGTTGCTGTGATGAGACACCATGACCAAAAGCAAGTTGGGGAGGCAAGGGTTTCTTTGGCTTATGTTTCCACATCCAGAGTCCATCACTGAAGGAAATTAAGACAGGAATTAAAACAGGCAGAAGCTGATGCAGAGGCTGTAGAGGAGTGCTGTTTACGGACTTGCTCCTCATGGGGTCGCTTTGCCTGCTTTCTTATGGAACCCAGGACCACCTGGCCAGCGATGGGCACTACCTACCCATCGTGGGCTGGAGCCTCCTCCAACAACCACCAAGAATCTTATAGAGGCATTTTTTTTTTTTTTGGGTTTTTCGAGACAAGATTTCTCTGTATAGCCTTGGCCGTCCTGGAACTCACTCTGTAGACCAGGCTAGCCTCGAACTCAGAAATCTGCCTGCCTCTGCCTCCCAAGTGCTGGGATTAAAGGCATGCGCCACCACCGCCCGGCTACAGAGGCATTTTCTTAATTGAAGTTCTCCTCTTTCCAGTGACTCTAGCTTGTGTCAACTTGACATAAAACTAGCCCACACAAAAGTGTAATAACGCAGTACTTAAATAGCATTTACTACGTGCCTACGGTTGTTCTAGGGACTTTATAATACTGCCATAATTGTGTTAGAGGGTACCATTAGCCTTATTTTTCAAAGAGACAAGGTTAGCTTTAAGTGCAGAGGGGCTAAGTGACTTGTTCGCGAGGATCTAGAAGCAGCAAATATTTACTGAGTACTTGTCATGCGCCAGAAACTAATTCAGGAAGTATATACTCCGACCCATTACCTTGTTTAATACTCAAAGTAGCCTTAAGATATTACTATCGTTGTCATTTCTTTCGGATAAAGCCTTTGCCCAGAGCCCATACCCTTAATCACACACTAGGTCACCAAGAGCAGGGGAACAGATACAGATTGAGAGTGGACTCGGAATTGCATAAAGATCTACTGGAGGTGAAGGCGCCAGGATTGCAGCCCAGAATGCTGTGCCTTCAAGTTACTGCCCTCTGCCGTTCGCAAGGTGCACCTACGTTGTGTGCCTGCCACACACCAAAGCCACCTGCGTGAGCCACTCTAACCAGGGGAGGAAATGCAGCCAGCCACTAGCACCTCCAACAACCCTCTCCTGAACGTATTTCCCCACACTCGCAGCCTTGCGCACATCCCTCCCTCTTCAACAAGCTGAGGTGAACCCAAGCCTGGCCCTAGCAACCCGTATTCGGTTGCCATGGTGAAGGAAGCGCGGAGACAGAAGGGGGGGCATGACCCGAGGACCCTCGAAGGGTCAGTAAAGCTAGCTGAGAGGTGTTTGAGTTGCCATGGTGATACAAGCCCCCACAGGCGCGGGAAGGCGCTCTTGGGAAGCAGTCTGTTCTCTTAAAGAGGCAGAGAAACTTGGCTTGGCCCTGTGGTTACCATGGTGATGCCAGAGTCCCACTGAAAGAGACGGGGTGGGAGCGGGGGTCTGCGGCCAGCAGGTTCGCGCACGCGCCAGGTAAAATATTCTGTCTACTGTTCCTAGGAAGGATCCTGGCTTTATCATAACCCCACCAACGTCAGAAAGAGTCTTGATGGAGCAGCAACTCTTTCTGGGCTCTGCCATTTCCAAGTTGGATCAACCTGATGCCCAGTCCTGGTTCACATCTCTCTGTCAGTGTCTGGAAGCCTCCTGTTGCCATAGTGATGTTGGCTCCTACAAGGTGCACTTTGCCCTTGCTTGTGAGTTGGAGAAGCCCACGAAACCGTTACACAGGGGCCCTGCTGACACTCAGGACTGGGCTTATGGAAGACAGGCTGCTGCTTCCCGGACCACTCATGACTTTACTCTGTCAGAGGATATGCAATAGCGTAATAGGCAGACTGAACTCTGACACTGAGGAAATACTGACCATTAAGGCCGCTTAGTTTTATAGATATCCTACAAAGTATTTAATGTCTCTCAACTCTTGTTATTACACGTGAACCTAGTACTGTTATTATATGTTGTACTGTTTTGTGGGTGTTTGGGGGTGTGTGTGCATATGCAATTTTCTCTTTAGAATAATTATCCAAAACTAAAATTACTTTCTCAAAAGACAGATGCAGGAGTTTTGTTGTTTTGAAACAAGATCTTACTGTGTAGCCCTGGATAGTCTGGAATGTGCTATGTAGAATCTGCTGGCTTTGAACTCATAGAGACCTGCCTGCCTCCACCTCCACAATGATGGAATTAAAGGAGTGAGTCACCAAACCAGACGATAAATGCAGCTTTAATATTTGTGGACATGGCTGAACTGCTCTCCAATTACATTAGCAAATTACATACCCTCCCAAACTAGAATCAATACTTTTAGTTAGAATTATATAGTGATGACTATTTAAAGACTTTTCTAGAGCCAATGTTATTAATACATTTAATGCTTTCTTTGACCAGTTGTTATGCTACATTACATTATCCAATTCTTCTTATTTCAGAATAAAGATTTTTGTAGGCTGAGTTACTTTGGTTTTTGTCATTAAGTTTCTGGCTACCATGGTATTGGAAACTAATGAACAAAGGGATAGTACTGCCACTCAGAAGCTGGCCCGCCACAACTGGGCTATGCTGTTCTCATCTTGCACAAAAAGAGCATCACAGAAGTCTATCCATGGGAAAGCCTGCTTTGGGGACAGACAAAGAAGCAGAACAAGCCTATTTGTAGTTTTGGCTAAGGCACAGACAGACAGACAGACAGACAGACAGACAAAAATCTTGTCTCTCACAAAATACTAAATATTCCCCTACTTAGGAGAATGAATGACTGCTACCTCTGTTATAAGTTTCAATGTTACCTCTGTTCCAGTTTGCTACAGATTTAGATTTTTGGAGATTCTCATGGACGTTCAGTCTATAGCAAGTCTAGCTCCCATAGACCCTTTCCTTTCCAATTCAGCTGACCAAACTCAAACCCAGTAGTGTCTTTCACCAGTAAGTGAAGGCGTCACACAGTTCTCTCCTGGTGTTCACTTCCTTCCAATACAACCTCTTCCATTTCTGGTGAAGAGGTTTTCGTGGTATTATGGTTAGCAAAGCTGCCTTCAGCTACATGTACCATGTTCCTGGTGGACTTTGGTTAGGGGATACTGGCAATAGTTCCATCTTCTTGTTTTGTTTTGTGTTTTGTGTTTTGTGTTTTGTTTTGTGGTGTTTTGTTTTTGTTTTTTGAGACAGGGTTTCTCTGTGTAGCCCTGGCTGTCCTGGAACTCACTCTGTAGACCAGGCCAGCCTCAAACTCAGAAATCCACCTGCCTCTGCCTCTACCTCCCAAGTGTAGTTCCATCTTCTTATGGGAAATTTTTGTAGGTCTAAAATCTGTGACTTGGCAGTCTTTTATAAATGTTTAATAAGACTAAATTTACATAGGTTGTTTTAATCTGTAGTGACCATTTCAGACAGTTGGGATTTCTCCCAGTTGGTTTTTTCTTCCTGTTGAGTTTGTTTTACAATTTCCAGTAGGGTTGTTGCTGTTGTTGTTGTTGTTGTTGTTGTTGTTGTTGTTGTTTTATTCGGTTTTTTGTTTGTTTGTTTGTTTGTTTGTTTGAGATAGGGTTTCTCTGTGTAGCCCTGGCCATCCTGGAACTCACTCTGTAGATAAAGGCTGTCCTCAGGCAGAGATCCACCTGCCTCTGCCTCCTGAGCTGGGATTAAAGGGGTTTAAAGGCATGTACTACCACAGCCCTGCTCCAGTAGTGTTCTTAAAATGTGAATCTTCTAAGATAAAAACAAAAAGTTAGCACACACAGCCTTTTTGAAATTGTATATATTCCCTTCCCATGGGTGTGTTCCTGCGTGCGTGTGTGTGCGTGCGTGCGTGCGTCTGCACACAATGGTGCTCATGTCGAGATAGAAGATAGTTGAAGTCGTTTATGTCCTTTTACCTTATGGGTCTTGGTGACTGAACTCAGACCATCAGGCTTGACATCAAGTGTCTTTACCAACCAAGCAGCCTGGCTAAATGAGTTCTGAGTCTTCAGACAGGCTTCTGGGTTTGAAGGAGAAATTCCCTTCTCAGGGTCCTGTGTTTGACCATTTGGTCTGCAGCTGGCAGTACTGTTTTGAAGGTAATGAAACCTTCTCTAGAAGAGAGAGCCTTGCTAGAGGAAGTGAGGAGCTTCACTGAAGGAAGTTAGTCACTGGGTGGGGTCCTCGAGGATTTATAGCCTGGCCCCACTTCCTGGCTTCCCTGTTCATGAGTGGAGTTAATATAACCAGCTGCCTCAGGCTTCTGCCTCAGGCTTCTGCCTCCAGACTGCCCCTGTATGATGAACTGTACTCTCAAACTAAATAAACCTTTCCCCCCTGAAGTTGATTAAGTTTTTGTTCACAGCGAAAAGAAAAGTAACAAATATTGCAATGTAATCCCATATGAGCTGGGTGGGGGATGGGGGTAATCCACACAGGGATACACAGGAGTAGTCAAAGGTCCATCTACAAGCCAAGAGACCTCAAGAGAAACGGAACTGTTACTATCTTAATCTTGGACTCCAAGCTTCTAGAATTGTGAAAACGTAAACTTACCTTGCTTAAGTCACTCAGTCAACAATACCCTGTGATGGCAGTCCAAGACTATCACAGACTCAATATCCAAATAATAGGATACTTGGGAAAGAGGTTATAGTGCAGCCATTCTACAGAAAACAGTGTTAACTCCAAGATATACCCATACAAGTTCAAAACTTTGACATCGTGGAGATCTTCATTCAATATTCTCTCCTTGCTTTGTGAAAGTTTCGTTGCATTTACAAGTACAGACACTGAGCTTTGGGAGGCTGCCATGATATCACCTTCACAGTAGAGACAGGGCACACCAGAGGCAAGCCTTAGGCAGAGGAGTAGCAGCGACTACACCTGGCATTGCTTCTATTGTTCATTTGCCAAAAACCCAAACCAAAGCAACATATAGAAGAGCTTACTTACTTGGTTTATGGTTCCCGAGGAATAGAGTCCATGATGGTGGAGGAAAGACACTAAGACAAAGCTGAGCATAGTCAGTCAAAAGGAGTCACTTTGGGTTGCTCTGAAGACAAGGCGGGGGTGGGGGTGGTTAAATGAGTACAAAATGCTCTGTGTAACTGAACATGAGGCTTAGTTTTTTGAACTGATGTGCCTTGAGCCTGGTATATGGATACAATAAAATGCTTCCTGGCTTCCACTCTTGGGCATCTCTCCTTGGTCTCAGACTTTCTGGTGCACTGGTTAGGAAATGCAGCAGTGCCTTCATCACCCCCCAGCACTGGGGTGCTGCCTTCCCTGGGCACCAAGAACAGATACTTGCCTGGCACAAACAGACCACTCAATATGTAGGAGATTGGCCATTCTGGGTTCCACGAACCTGTCTAAAAGTGCAATGGAACCCAGAGCCAGGAAGCAGGTCAGGGAACCTCTCCCATTAGACTCCTAGTAAGAACCTGGGTTCGACTGGTTTTGGATATCTGGTTGACACTTCTTTGGATGGAAAAGATGACTGGCCTTTTAAGAGTCCTTGAGCTATATAAAATATCTGGGAAAACACAGCTCTACTGTGACTTCTAGGCAGTAGGCAAGGGATTGTAGTTATATGGATGGATATGTGTGTCTGAATAAATGAATGGTAGATCTGACTCTGGGGAGAGCTTTTTCCCTCCCTGAGAATTCAGATCCAAGTTCGAGTTTACATGATCCTGCCATACACCAAGAGACTCCAGGATGAAGCAAATGAAACCTACCCAAAAATGCCTCCCCGTCACTCTCCCCTCTTATGTATGAGCGCCACCTACTGGGACCAAATGAGAGGACAACAGACTAACCCCTCACCCTTGGACAGATTTCAAAAAAAAAAAAAAAGACACTGGGCAAATGTAAGGTCAAATCAAAGTGTCTTGCAGAACATTCTGGGCCTTCTGTACAATAGATTGCCCACCATCTGGGATGGGATGATTACTGATGAGTCATTAAAAAAGGGAAGAGCCAAATGCATGTTCAAAGTTGTCACAGTGGGTGCAGGCCATCCTGACCAATTCTCCTGATCAATGACAAAATATGACTCTCTCTCTCTCTCTCTCTCTCTCTCTCTCTCTCTCTCTCTCTTTCTCTCTCTTTCTCTCTGACTCCATCTGTCTCTTTTTCTCTCTCTTCTGAAAGCCTCTTTAAAAGGGAGCTTTAAACTTATATTGGCCTGGGAAATGACTTCCTTAAATGCCCTTGATGAACACAAAAACAAAAGAAAAAAGATAAAGATGAGAACAAAACCATAAAAGCTTAAACTAAGTCTATAGCGTACAGGACTTAAGGATGATATATGTTTAATATTTAAGGTTTATTAAAATTCCTAAGGTTATAATGCTCTGCTCATGGTAACAGATACTGATTTGTTAAACTTTGGCCACTTGGAAAAATTGAGACAAAACAAACCCAAGGCTTCTTTAAAACTTTTTGAGTCATTTTGTTTAATATTCTCTAAATGTTATACAAAGTTTAAAGCATAAGGTTGATAATGCTGTTCTTCTGTGTGTTCAGCAAATCTTGAAAGTCTACACCAAAGGGAATAAGAGGGTCTAAGAAGACATTCAATACCTTTGTCCTTGAGATTCTTGGTGAACCAGGACCCAGGGGACAATGAGAAACCTCTGATAAATTGCCTGTCCTTTTGATCAGAAAGGTCATGTAGTCTCGAGGGTTTCAATTCTAACCCATGTGCATCCTATGATAAGGGAAGTCACTAGGGACCTCAGGCTATGTGTGATACAATACTTAAGATGATTATATGGGGGGGGGTCTACACCATTACTAAGCAGGTACGAGAAGAATATATGACTCACAATGAGAAAAGGGGAGATTAAAAATTTTAAAAACCTAAAATACATACTGATGGTCCTGGACCAGGTCTTTGGATAGACAGAGAGATCTCCACTCCCTGCTGCTACTGCTGATAATGTGGCTAAAATTATCTGTCTCCCTGCAAGTTACAAATGGGTAAATGCCGTTACTGCCAAGGGTAACCACAGAGCAGACAGAGAAGCAAAAATAGCAACTTTAAAAAGTAGGGAGGGGGATGGAATTGGCGATATGACAAGCTGCATTAACTCCCAGGCTGTTAAGTAAATGGGACCCCAGTTACTCACCACAGGAAATGGCTCGACTGAAGATTGAAAATGGGAACTATTTGGCCTTTAAAGATGAAAAGATAACATCTCTGTGGCCATGGCCCCTGCGTTTGATAAACAGTCCCATCGGGCACTCACATCAGCCTGG
This sequence comes from Rhabdomys pumilio, assembly GCA_030674055.1. NCBI lineage: Eukaryota > Metazoa > Chordata > Mammalia > Rodentia > Muridae > Rhabdomys > Rhabdomys pumilio. The sequence continues at coordinate 193,026,025 of JANHMN010000002.1, read as the reverse complement.
ATGGCTCTGGAAAATGTGTTTGGCTGAAACGTTTACACTTCTTGGCTTTCCAGCATATCCCTATATATTACACACACACACACACACACACACACACACACACACACACACACACACGGCACATGGTTGGCCCCAATCTGGTGCTAGGGTCCTGAAAGATTCCTAAGAGCTGCTGATCTTCATTCTACATTGGAATCCTGAAGAAGTGGGCTCTTATACCAGCAAAGGAATTCCTGAGCAATAGGACAGATGAACTTGCCAACAGGAATAAGAGCAAGCAGGCAAGAAGTAAAAGCTTCCTTCTTCCATAAGATGTGGCCCAGATTTAGGGTGGATCTTCCCATCTCAAATGGTCTAATCAAGAAAATCCCTTACAGGTGCCCAGCTGCTTGGATTTTAGTTGATTCCAGATGTAGTCAAGTTGACAACCAAGATTAGTTATCTCAAACCCATCCCTTTTCAACCTGACACACAGTCACTTCTTTATGTCATGATTAATTACAAATGAAAACAAACAGATCATAATTTCACGGAACATTGATATGACTACCCCACATATGCTACAACATGCATGACTTAGGAATTAGTCTGACTGAGGTGACAGCAAATGAAAAGACAACATATATACATACATAAATGGCTGGGATAGAGGGGGCTGTATGCCCTGATGCAGCTGCACCAGCAGCAGCCATGAAACTCAGTACACAGATTATATTCAATACAGCACATTGATTGTACACAACACAAAGATATTGTATAGAGGTGGGTTCGCTAATCTTGGCAGTAGGTCTCTGTAGATGACCAGTCTTGGGTTGCAGTCTTGAGGAGGAAGCTGCAGTTGATAACTTCTGTACATGCTGATTTAGCTAGTGTTTAGCCATTTGTCGGCATCAGAGTTGGACCAGAGGAAGGCTTTGCCATTCCTCTGAGCTTGATCCAAGACAATGGGGTGCTTGACAAGGACATGCTCATGTCAACAACACACATGCACTCAAGACTTCCACCTTCTCTCCTCAAACAATCATAAATGCATTATATATTTCAGAATAGATGGTAATGTTCTACAAGAAACAGTATTTTAGTGCCCTATAACTTAAACATAATAGTCACTGGTATTATTTCAATTGGTGTTCCATGACATGAGAAAAATGAGTAAAGAAAACACAGTATTTCCTTAATATTTGTGTATATGCATAAACACATTCTTAACAAAGCATGACAGAAATAATGCCCATTACAAATTGGTCATATCACCCTAGCTGGTATTTATAACCACCTTCCTCTATTAACCTTCATCTGCATGTATTTCCTTCCTCTTCAGCAAGCAGCAGGTCTTGGTTCTTTTCCTGAAGGAGTGATACATACCTTCATTCCTGAAGGGTCTGAGCCCTTTGTCATCTAGCCTGGATTAGGCTGTTGCAGTTTCCCATTGACTTTAGTTGCAGAACATCTGAAAACCAAGAGATGCCCTAAAGGATCTCCTGTACTCCAGACATACTCCTTACCTCTGTTGTAAAGAAGCAACTCGATTTCTTCTTGGTAGTCTGAATCAATTGTTCCTCCTAACAGTGTTATTTCCTTCTTATCCTGTTGGTTTAAGGGCATCAGGAGCTCAAAGTGGCCAGAAGGAAGTGTGAGATTCAATGGAATGTTCGTAGTATTTTCTGGCAGAAGAGCTCCCCAATCCGGAACCAAAATTTCTAGACTGGCAGAACGTAAGGTTATTGGACCAGGAATCAAAACTTTTCCAGGGAGGTCATTAGGGATGATTGTGAGTGGGATAATTCCCATTTCCACCCCTCGATTCCTGCTCCCATTAACCCTGGTTGTAGACACTCCATATACTACAATCTGGAGAACCCCAACCCAGTCCTCCAGGCTACTGCCACCTAATTGGCACTGTAACTGTAAAAGGCCATGCCACTATTTTATCAAGCCAGCTGCTTCATTATGGAGAACATGGTATAAGCTCTACGGATTCCATGAGCATGGCTTGTACTTCAGTGGCTCTGGAGTGAGCTCCCTGAGCAGAAGCAATGATGTATGGAATACCATGGTGGTAGATAAAGCCCACAGATGGAAGTCTGGCAAAAGCTTTGTGATCAGGAAAGGCAAATCCATAACCATAGCAGACATCTATTCCAGTAAAGCAACACATTTTCCTTCCATAAATAAAGTGGTTCAACATGGTCAACCTGCCATGGTGTCATAGGCTAGTCATCCCTGGGAATGGTGCCATACTGGGGGCTCAGTGTTGGTCTCTTCCGCTAGTAGATCTAGCAGTTAGCAGCAACTATAGCCAGGTCAGGTTTAGTGAGAGGTAGTCCATGTTGTCAACCCTATGCTTAATCTCTATCTCTGTCACCACAGGCCCTCTGTCATGGGACCTTTGGGCAATGACAGGAATGGCTGGGGAAAGAGGCTGGCTGTTCAGAGAATGAGCCATTCTATCTACTTGGTTATTGAACTCCTCTGCTGAAGTCACCTTTTAATGAGCATATGTCTTTACATTCTTTGCCCACTTGAAGAATTGTGTCCAAATACTTTTCTAAATGTCTTTCTCACCAATTTTTCCAATCATTCTCTTTCCAAGTTCTTGACTACTCATCCAATCCATTGGCTACAGCTCATTAATCAGCAAACAAATGAATATCTAGTCATTTCCCCTTTATGGTGGTTTGAATAAGAATGGCTACCATAGGCTTATATAGTTGGATGCTTAGTCACCAGGAAGTGACACTATTTGAAAGGATTAGAAGGATTGGGAGGTTTGGCCTTGTTGAGGGAAGTTTGTCACTAGGGGTCAGCTTTAAAGTTTCAAAACTTCATGCCACGCCTAGGCTATCCCTTCCTCTTTGCCTAGGGATCCGGATGTAATTCTTCACTACTGGGTCAACATCTGCCTCATGTTGCCACACTCCCTGCCATGATAACAATGAACTGAATCTCTGAAACAGTAAGCAAGCCCTTAATTAAATATTTTCTTTCTTAAGAATTGCCTTGGTCATGGTGTCTCTTCACAGCAATGGAAAAGTAACAAAAACATCCTTCCAAACAAAATTATATGACCATATATATGTACTGCCTGAAATTTTACTGTGAAGGGAACTTTCCCTTTACCAGTGTCTTTCAGAGTCATCTGAGAAAAGAATTGTAATGCTGTAGCTGTCTACTTCTGTGCCTACATAGTGTGAACTACCAGTAAAGCAAGGTCTAGTCTTCTCTTCCTCAATATCATAGGGTATATCTCATGAAGCTATAGGTGTGTGCTTAGGAGCAGATGGCATTTTAACAGGAGTTGAAACCAAAGGCATTTGGGCAACTTCTTTGTGTAACTTCCTGTGCATTCAGGACCTACTCAGGTCTGATCACATATATACAACTTCCATTTGATAATGGATTTCTGCTGTTCACATACAACTTTATGACTTGGTAGATCAGATAATACTCAGGTCATGATAGATAGCTCAGGTCACATGGTAACTTGGTGGTCCATTGTCATAATTCATTTTCCACTAAGGCCCAACAGGTGGCTAAGAGCTGTTTCTCAAAAAGAGAATAATTTGTTTGCAGATGGTGGTAGATCCTTGCTCCAAAATCCCAATGGTCTTCTTTGTGATTTATCCCTAGGGGACTGCTCATGACTCCAAAAGTATCTCTATCTATTACCAACACCTCAGGTCCATTGGATCTGATGGATCATAAGGCCCAAGCGGGAGAGGAGCCTATGGACCTGTTGAAGAGCCTTCTCCTGTTCCAGACCCAATTCAAAGATAGCAGCTTTCTGAGAATCACTTGGTATATGGGCCAGAGTAACATATCCAAGAGGACAATTGCTGTCTCAGAATCCAGACAGGCCCACAAATCATTGTGCTTCTTTCTTAATAATAAGAAGGGTCAGGTGCACTGACATCCTTTACATTGGAAGGAATATCTCTACATGCCCCACACTACTGCAGTTACAGAAATTTCACTTCAGATAAAAAGTTCTTTAATTTTTGTCAGATTTAGTTCCCTTTCTCTGGTGTACATATTCATTACCAACAAGTTCAAAGGGGTTGCTACCTCCTGCTCACTTAACTCAATCAGCATAATGTCATCAATATAGTGTACCAGTGTGTCAGTCAGCAGAATGTCATCAATATAGTGTACTTGTGTGTCAGTCGACATAATGTCATCAATATAGTGTACTGGTGTGATATCTTATGGAAGAGACAGATGACCAGGATCCCTTTGAGCTTAAGTTATGACACAGAGCTGGAGAGTTAATAAACTTTTGAGGTAAAACTGTAAAGGTATACTGCTCACCTTGCCAGATGAAAGCAGATTGCTTCTAGAGGCCTTATGGACATAAAAAGGCACTTGTTAGAACAGTAGCTGTATACCACATACCAGAAGATGCATTGATCTGATAAGTAAGGACACTATATTTGGTACAGCAGCTGCAATAAGAGTTGCTCCGTAATTAGGTTTGCAGTAGTCAACTGTCATTCTTCATGACCCATTGGTCTTCTTCACAGACCAGTTAGGAGGGCTAAAGGGAGATGTGGTAAGAACCACTACTCCTGTCTTTTGAGTCCCTGATGGTGGCCCATTTTTGTATTTCCTCCAAGGATGTGATATTTGGTTTGGTTCACTATTTTCCCTGGTAGAGGCTGTTATATTGGGACTGGGGATGGAGATTTGACAGGCCATGAGTGGGGAGGTTCTGAAGCCAGATGTGGGCTCAGTAAGGTCCCAAGGAGTGAGGGCAACTTCCTTGGTGGGCCTATCAGTCTAACTGTTGGAGAGGGAAAAGTGCTGTATATCTCTTTGATGGCCACAATAATGAATGATAGAGGCTGTCACAGGAAGTTCAGGAGCATTTAAGAGAATCTAGATTTGGTCTACATTAACAATGGGAGTCCCCTGGCCAAAGTTCAGATTTGTTCGTAGATTCTCAAGATACCTCCCTTTGAAGCTGGCTATGCCATCATCCAGGTACATCCTTACTCTCCACACTCTTACATTGTTATTGAGGCTAGACCCCCTTCCCCTTCACACCACCTCAAAGCAGAACTCACAGCCTTAGTGCAAGCCTCTTCCAACTCCTGGTGAGGATGCCAAAGTGATAAAGACACCCAACAAAATTTATGGTCTTGAGAAGACCAAAACATTAGGTCTTCCCACCCTTGATTTCTCCTTTCTGAGTTCTGAGCTCCAATGTCCTGGCACACAGTCTGCTCCCATGGAGAGATTGCAACTGCTCATTGCTTTGCTAAAAGGATGGTTCTGCTTCTGTATAGGTCCATCTTCTTGTTCTTTTATCTCCACATGCCTATACTAATCCTGATCCAAAAGGAGGCAACTCCAGTGTCTTCCACTGAGCCTTTCCAACCATAATATCCTTCATGCCACAGGTCAGGGAACATCCAGTCTCATGAACTGAAACTACAAAGTTTGGAGCTTTTGTGGTGAGAGACAACCATTGTTGGACTATCTGGACCACAGCCTACAAGCCACTCTAATAAATCCATATACATATCATATCAGGTCTCCTTCTTCAGAGAACTCCTGACTAATATAGATTGAAGTTCCAGGAGTGATTCTAGAGAAACAGAATCATACAGTTGAGTTACTTAAGTACCTGAATCAGGTTTTCTAATTTGACATCTGTGGTTCCAGAAGGCTTGCCTGGTAGCATGGAGAGCCCTAAAACTCCATGGAATGAGCTCTTTAGGGAATGTACCAAGACAAATGTATTTGACTGTACTGGTTCATCTATTGTAAAGAGCAAGGAATTTAGCGACTTTTTACATAAAACCTTTGACAACTTGTGAAAAATAATGGTGCTGGCTGGTTGTTTCTAGCATCTTTGGATAAATTGATTAAGAAAAAGAATGAGCTCCATAATAAAACAACTAACTTCTAATCTCAGAATACAGTAGCAAAGGCGAAGGGTAAACTCAGCTATATAACTAACTAGTTCCAATCTGAAGTTTCTAAGTACACCCTGGAAGAGAATCTTTTCTCTAGCAGCCAAAGGGCTCAATTTGCAAAGAATCAAACCTGATTCCTCATTAGAAGATTGGCTGTCCTACAGTCCCTGCCTAGGGGCCACCCGTGTGTGTGTGTGTGTGTGTGTGTGTGTGTGTGTGTGTGTGTGTGTG
>JANHMN010000002.1:192883976-193019866 GCA_030674055.1 Rhabdomys pumilio | reverse complement strand
GTGTGTGTGTGTGTGTGTGTGTGTGTGTGTGTGTGTGTGTGTGTGTGTGTGTTTAAATGTGTGTTTGACGTAAGGGCACTGATTGGTAAGGAGTGAGACCCTGTAACTTGGGATAGAGATGTATGAGCACACTAATGAGGTAGAGAACTTTGAACCCTCAGAATCTAAGGGCTTTGTGGTACCTAAAAGAGCAGCCTCTCCACCCTTAGCAGAGAATGCCATCCCCACACCCTGCATTAGTTTTGTTGGTAAATTTAATCCTTCATTATCTGACAAACTCTGTGTGACTTCAACCAAAGGAAATCCCAGGCAAGACAATGCTGCTGTCCCTCAAGGCACCTCTAAACCTACAACCAGATTCAAGGTTAAGCAGGTTCCTAGAGAGGAGAGAGAAAGTGTAGTCCATGAGGAGGTGTGTGATAGCATTAAACAGCTTAATGAGTTTGCTAGTTCACTGAAGCAGAAGTCTGAGGAATATATGTGGGAATAGATATTAAGGGTGTGGGATAATAGTGGAAGGGACATAAAGTGGATCAGGCTCAGTTTGACAAAATATACCCACCAAGTGGAGATCCTAGGTTTAATATGAAAGTTTGCAAAGTTAAAAACAAGTGTCAAGAGTTTGATTAGTTGGTTGAGTCATTTGTCATAAGATGGCATACTAAAAAGGAACTGGAAGTGCCTGATATTCCCAGGCTTAGTGTTGGTGAAGGGATATTTTAAGAGCTATAAATTTAAGGGATATAAAATTACAATGTAAGAGTGACTATGCTGTGCAATATGTTTAAAACCTTCCCATCCTCCACGATGGGAAGGCACAGAAGACAGAAGACATACCCTTTATTAGTTCTGTAAGTTGTTAAATGGTGAGAGGGGCGTTTTTGAAGAGCTTTCTTGTCATCAACTGTCCTAGCTTTCATCCTCAAGTGTCTCTTCTTTTGGCTTCCTTCAGCAATACATAGTGATATACTGAAGCCCAGTGAGTGTGGGGTGCTGACAGAAGGCAACTATCATTTTTGCAGCCATCTTGAGACATACACTCTGACAAGAGACTTGTTTACAATAGCCTACAACAGCTGAACACACTCTGATAACATCTTGTTTTAGACACCCAGGATTTTCCCTTGGGTGTGGGAGACTTAAAGGTGTGAATAAGAGATAAGACCTAAGGGCGTGACTTAAGAGTATGACTTAAAGGCATGGCTTAGAAGTGAGACCTATAAAAGGTGAAAGGCAGACAGAAGAAATTATTAGATACTTGAACAGAGAATTAGACACTACACATTAGGTAGTAGGCACTTGAGACTCGAGACAGGCAACTTGGATTAGACACTTGTACTTGGAAGAGTACTTGGATGAGGGAGACTAGAACTTGGAACTGGAAACTTGGAACTTGGAGGCACTAGGGACTAGGAACTAGGGACTAGGAACTCAAGACTTGGGACTTGGACTAGGAAGAGAGACTGAAGAATAAACAGGATTGAATCAAACTCTGTCTGGTCTCCATTCCTCACGTCTGTCTTCACTCTCTCTCTTGCTGAACCCCAACCCACGGACCGGAGCAGCTTGGAGCAGTACGAGCTGGAGCAATTTAGCCCCCAAGGCTTTTGACAGTGCAGGTTCCAACACTGATAGAGTGGTCCCCGATATTTTGGCCCCCAAACGTGGGGTAGTGTGGGTCGCAACAAGTGAGGGAATAGGAAAATCAGAGTCTATTACTGCAGCATCTCCATGTTTACTAACCATTACACGGGGCCTAGGGGACTGTGTCAGCTACTTTTTGTCAACTTGACACAGGCTAGAGTCATCTGGGAAGTTAGAACTTCAATTAAGAAAATGCATCCATAATATTGTCTGTAGGAAAGTCTGTGGGTCATTTTCTTGATTTATTGAAGGGTCTATTCCACTGTATATGGTGCTAATTCTGGGCAGTGGTCCGGGGTTGTGTTTTTAAAAGTTGAGTTAATCATGGGGAACAAGTTAGTAAATAACATTTTCTTTTTCAGACTTTTCTGAAAAAAAAATTTCTTTTTCTGACTTCCCTTAACAATTGTCTGTGACCAGAACATGTAAGTCAAATAAACCTGTTCTTCCTGTGATTGGGCCAATGTTCCTCCATCTTGTCCCTGCTTCAGTCATCTAAAGTCTGACTTAGAGCTGCTCCATCTCCCTCCTCCCCCATTATATCCTTCTCATGGAAAAGTCCCTTAGAAAATTATCCAACCCTGTCTCAGGGCCTTGCAGTCAAGATACCTCAGCTAACTGCTGCTTTTTGCTTCTGTTAAACTGCTTGCTTGCTCTGCTTCCTCCTGCAACTGGCAACCAGAATATGATTTATGCCTTTACAAGCTAACTGAAGAAAGGCAATTGGGGCTTCTCTGTGAGAACTGTTTCTCTCCAGGCAGTAGCCAGTCGGCTCAATAATGACTCAAATTTGTACTCTGGTTTTATTCAGTGGTCCTTGGAGACTTTGCTCCATGACATCTCCTCAAGTTGCTTTGGTCATGATATTTATCATAAAAATAGAAAGCAAACTAAGACAGAGACCTTCAGGTTTATGGTGAAACCTAGTGTCTTCCTCATTTTTGATTAGACCTAATCATGAATATAAAGCTTAGAATGTACTCTACTCAATATGGAATGTGATGTTCATACAAATATGAGTTGTCCAGTAGAGTGCTGAGTGACTTGACAGCATTTGTCAGTGATTTATCAGTATTTGTCTATTCAGAATCCAGTTTTGTGTAAAGCAGTCATTGTGTCTGGTTTGGTAAATAGGACTGTTCTAAAGGTCCCAACACAGTCCATTATTTGTTTTATAGTTTGAGAAAGAAGAGACTATAAGGATCACCCAGATGGCTTTCTGGAACCTTTTTACATCTCCCAGCCATTAATGAAGCAGATGAGGTTGCTGATCTGAAGGAAATGATGTCCTTAAAGAAACTGTCCAACCAGGAGGTGGTGGCATACGCCTTTAATCTCAGCACTCAGGAGGCAGAGGTAGGCAGGTCTCCAGGCCAGCCTGGTCTACAGAGCAAGTTCCAGGACAGCTAGAGCTACAGAGAAACTCTGTCAAAAAAAAAAAAACAGGAGAGAAAGAGAGAGAGAGAGAGTATTTAAAGATATTCAGCATGATTCTATGTGTTTGAGACACAATGAAGGTGGTTTGCCTATAGAAACTTCAATTTAATTAAAGGATTTAATAATGATCTCTACACAATACATCAAAATATTGTTTTCCAGACTTTTGACTTTTTTCTGGAAATGAGCTACCCTGCAATGAAGATGGAGCACTGCCAAAGTGATTGTGTGCAGCTTAGAAAATGATTTTATTTATCAAAACAAAACTCATGACACTCTTCAAGTAAGAAAATGGCCAACTAGCATTGACTTAGAAAGAGTGGATTGCGGAGTTTCCACAGAGGCTCCCTTGCCATGGATGATGAGGAAACACTATAATTCTGGGTGGCCTTTATCATGATACCCTCTGCATTGGCTATTTGCTGTGCTGTGTGCCAGCCAGAAGCACTGTGTGCCAGAAGCACTGATCTGTGAGCATCTGAAACGGGACAACATGTGGCAATTACTTGCCAGTTAGTTGAGGTTTTTACACAGGATTCCTTCAGAGACACCAAATCAAGTGGCCCTGTTCCCTCACAGCACAATCCAGAGACATGACAGAGAATAAGGGTGGGATGGAGAGAGGGCTTTAGATCCAGTTGAGAATGGAGCCAGCTGCTTTAAGAAAGAAGCACATTCCAGGCAGAAGGACAGTGGCTATAAATGTCCTGACTCCAAGTCATTAGGACCTGGCACACACAGAAGCAGGAAGAGATGTGCCAGGAACATCAGGAGGTGGTCAGGAGTCACAGGAAAAGCATTCATGTTATCTGAGGCACAAAAGGGAAACAATGAGGTTTTCAACAAAGAAGCAGCATGCATTGTCTCACCTTTGTAAAGATCTTTTGACTGGCCTGTGGTGAATGGCTCCAAGAAGGGAAAAAAATGAAGTCAGGTCAGGTAAGGCACTCCTGCAGAGGCATTATCCAGTGAGAGGCAATGGAGGGGAGAGGTTCAGGTGAAGGGAATGATGGGAAGTAGACTAACACCATGAGCTAAACCGATAGGGACAGGCAAACACAATAGCTAGGGAAGTGGCTGGTGCGTCTGGATGGGGGTAGATGTGTGTGCAACTTTTACAGACACGAAGCTTTGGGCAAGATTACAGAGTTGGAAATGGAATTTAGGAGCTCTTTTTAGAGAGTGTGGAGTGTGACGTTTCTGTTAAGCATGCAGTGATAAAGCAAGAAGCAGTAGAGCACACGGGTTCTCCAGGACACGTCAAAGAAGCATAAGCAAAGCATAGGAACCTGTGACTTAACACACAGATGCGTGCAAAAATCACAAGGCAGAATGCGGTCCTCTAGGCAGAAATGGGGTTCAGTGATGACCCCTGAGGAGATAGATTATATTCAAACATGGTGTGGCGGGGAACTCCAGATGTTCTAGTACCTTTAGGGCACAATATACATTTCTTTTATTTCTCCTTTGGCTAAAAGAGGAGTCTAGTGCACAAGACCCACCCTTTACTGCCCTTCTCCTTCTCCACCCACTTTGTCTATAGGAACCAAATATAAAAGGCTGCTGACCGAGAAAACCTCGCACACCCTCCAGTGCCAAGGCCTCAGAGTGGCTTCCCATCTCACTTTACACTTATATTTTAAAACATATTTGATTTTGATTTCTGTGTATCTTTGTATCTGTGGGTCACATGCATTTGCCCCTTCCATTTAAAAAAAAAAAATCATGTTTGTAAGGGTTCCCATGTGTACACATGCCTCTGCCCTGAGATTACAAGCACACATATTTACTTTGTTTCTGGGGATCATACTCAGAGTCTGGTGCTTGTAAGGCAGGCACTTTACTGAGCGAGCTGTGTCCTCAAGCCGGCTCTTGTTTTGTTGACTGGCCATGTTCAGTCTGTGCTGCTATTGGTCCTAGCTGGATCTACCTTCTATTTGTTTATTTGTTTGTTTGTTTGTTTGTTTGTTTGTTTATTCACATCCTGATCACAGCCTCCCTCCCTCCTCCCCTCCCAGTCTCACCCTCACACCCCCTCCTTCCCTTCTCAGAGAAGAGGAAGTCCCCCTTGGGTACCACCCCACCTTGGGACATCCAGTCACAGCAGGAGTAAGTGCATTATCTCCCACTGAGGTCATACAAGGCAGGCCAGCTAGGGGAAGGGGATGAAAAGGCAGGCAACAGAGTCAAAGACAGCTCCAACTTCAATTGTCTGGAACCCACATGAAGACCAAGCTGCACATCTGCTACATATGTATAGGGAGCCTAGGTCCAGCCCAGTATGCTCTTTGGTTAGTGTTCAGTCTCTGTGAGCCCCCCTGGGCTCAGGTTAGTTGACTCTGTAGGTCTTCTTGTGGTGTCCTTGACCCCTCCAGCTCCCTCAATCCTTCCCCTGACTCTTCCACAAGACTCACCAAGCTCCATCTAATGTTTGGCTGTGGAGCTCTGCATCTGTGTCACGAAGCAGCTGGTTCTAAACATCAACTTCTATCCACTTCTCTCAGTGCTATCACCCTGCTCCAAACTATTACCTTCTCTTTATTAGGCAACACACACACACACATACCGTCTTAAAATTCTCCCAGGAAATGGCCTAAGTGACCACTAGTAGGTTAAGTAAACAGCAATACTCCCAGGTATTGGAGTGCTCAATAGGCAGCAGACAAAAAATGGTGCAAATACTCTAATTCTGATATAATTGGTTTTATAACTTATAGAAGAGGAGAGAAGGAACAGGCACACATTTCATTGTAAGAAATCCCAAGAACCTATCCAAAAGGCACTCAGTTTCTGAATTTGCTGTTGTTGTTTATCTTTTTGTTTCATTTTTTGAGACATGGCTTCTCTGTGTAGAGCTGGCTGTTCTGGAACTTGCTCTGTAGATCAGGCTGGCCTTGAACTCTGAGATCCACCTGCCTTTCTGCCTCTAAGAGCCCCTGGAATTAAAGGCATATGCCACCACTGCTTGGCAGTTTCTGAATTTTCAGTACCATGACTGTTAAAACACTTGTATTATACATTCAACTAAGTTTTCCACATGAACAAGATAATTAACTCTGATGTCTCCTCTCCCTTGAGGCCCCACAGCCCGGCCAACCACCTCTGCTTTGTCTTCTTGCACCATCTCCCTTCAATCGAGCTATACTGACCTCCTCTTTTTTAAAAAGAATGGTTTTACTTTTATTTTTGATTCTGTGTGGGTGTCAGTCTGTAGGTGGGTTTCTGCCACACGAGTGTTAGTTGCCCAGGGAGTCTAGGAGAGCACCATCAGATTCCCTGGACCTAAAGCTCCAGGCACTTGTGGGCCACCTTGTGTGGGTGCTAGGCAGAGAACTTAGGACCTCTGGAAGAGCAGAAACTAATCTTGACAGCTAGGCCCCTCTGACCTCCTCTTGGCCCTCCACATGTCAAACTGAGATCTGTTTGTCCTGCCGGTGCAGTTACTCTGATGGCCCTGGGTAGCAGATAACGGTTCTGCCACAAGCTCTGCTGGGAGGTCACTTCCTCAAGGAGCTCTCTCCCCAGAACTCAGTTTAATAAGCTGCCCCTCATTCCCACCACAGAAAAACCCACACTCTCCTTTCTTCATTTTGATTGCTCTGTCTGAAATTATGCCTTTTATTTGCTATTTGTATGTCTATCTTGTCCCCATGCCTGGCTCAGGTTACACAACAAACATGTTAATGAACAAATGCACTATTGACATCTCAGTGGTGGCCTTGTAGTCCTAGCTAAAATTGTCACTTTATCGTTCACAGTAGCCATACACGGAGAGGGCAGATTGGATTCTGGCTTTGTTTGTTTGTTTCTTTGTTTGTTTAGCTCTGTGACTTGGGGAGGTCAGAAAGTGCTGTAGGTTTTGGTAATAATCAAGTGAAATCTGAGGTAGGAAGTCCCAGTTCTGGCAGACCTCCCTGGGTTCAAGCTAGACAAAAGTGCACCGCATAGTTAAGACTAAGAAGCCAGGTAAGTCAGGACAGGTGGCCAGCCTGGGAAGCAGAGGGCTACACTTTCAGGGTTCTCGCTCCATTCGAGCTCACAAAGAACAGCAAGCTTTTTCTCCTTTTTGCTTTCTAACTGGACAAGAGTCCTCCCCACCCCCGCACCACAACCCCCCTTGATGGGATTAGAGTGTATACTTTATGATCAACCACCTAATGGGTTCCCCCCTTAACCACTGTAATGGGTTCCCTCCTTCCTGGAGATTGGTACTTTACCTTTGAATTTTATCTTTTGTGAGTGTTATGTTTTAGCTGAGAAAATGGCACAGCAAGTTCCAAACAACACATCACATTAAATGCCCGTGCCACACTGACTCAGGCCGCGGCTCATCTCTGTTTCTTAGAAGGAATAAAACGGTTGATTAGTTGTTGCCTCTGCCCATTTGTTTGTTTAAAAAAAAAAAGAAAGAAAGAAACCACCACTAACACTTACAGCCAAAATTGAATCTGCATTCTAAGCACTTAAGTACAAAGCCATTTTCCAGACATCTTGTTGATGTTTTATTTTCCCCATTTAGACTGCAGCCTGCAGGGACAGTGGCTAGATTTGTAACAATCTGGAGAAAATTTGACAGCAGATCTCACTGTCGCTCACACAGCTATCAGCACTACCAACCATCTCAAAGCACCTACATCTTTAGCAGGATACAATTTTTTGAAGATAGTTTTTTAAAAATTCTACTTTCTTACACCAGTTATTACATCACATTTGATCTCACTTTGCTCTGTGTTGGCTTCAGGATGTCACAGCCATAAACCACAGGGAAAGTGAGGATCAAACTGGCCCCTAACTGCCTAAAGTCATACCAAGAGTGACCCTTGTCTCTGCCTAAAGTTGGGCTCTATCCATGTAATCCTTGGGTAAGGTCCAGTGTTACTATAAATAGTCCCCCAACCGGTCCTTCTCTTCGAGCTTCTGGATCTCAGTTACTGCGTCATACTGGGGAAGGTTGAAATGCAGAATCTAAGCAAGTGAATCCCAACAGGCCCTGAACAAGCAACTCCCCAGTGATGCTCAGCTACTGACATTTGAAAAGCTTTTACTTTGACAAATTATGCATTCCATTTCCTCTCCCATCTTCCGCCTGTGAAGCAGCAATCAGCTTTGTCATTCGTTCTTCAGGAAACCAGCCAGATTGTGCCAAGATAGAAACTGAGAACTAGAGAGTTCTGTTTCTTACAGAACCTGGAAACAAGGCTGGGCTGAGCTTTTTTTTTTTTTGTCTTGCAACCTGTTTCCTATATGTAGAGAAAGCCCTTGTGGGCTTGAAGAGGATGGGGCTAGAGGAAGGTATGCCAACTGCTACCACTGACTTCTAAGGATAGAGGACTAGTTCTGTCTATGGCTTTGCACACATGGTTTCATCTAATCTACACAGGTCTGCTAAATAGCTACAGCCTCCAGGTCTCCCATCTTTCTGGTGAGGTACAGGAAATGAAAAAAAAAATCTATTTTCATTTAAAATAAACAAAAGAGCCCAGAAACGCAGTAATCATAAATAAATAAATTTAATTAAATACAGAGACTCAGACTACACAGCTTAGCCAAGACCCACAGCTGGGTTTCTCTGACAATGTCATTCTCACATCTGAATTCCCAGGCCCACCTATTCCCCTTCCTTGTCTGGGTAGATCATCGTTCAGGTTCACTGTTGCCCACTGTGTCAATGCTCTGGCTCTCAGTTTTGAAGGAGAATGGCAACTGTCGTGATGGGTTCATGTCAGATATGGTTCATTCGGCATCGACTCTTAGGTGCCCACTTTGGGATCAGCTTCACTGGCAGGCATTGAGAAAGCAGAGTCTTGTCCTTGTCCACGGAGGCTGATGGACACGGGTGGTTTGTAATCTATAACTGCCATACAGAAGTAAGCAATATGAAGTGGACAGTTTAATCCACTGAAATGTGGAGACGGGTTCTTTTCTAAGAGTAGGCTGAGTAGGTGACAATTTCCCTTCCTTTCTTCTTCCTCTCTCTTCCTTCCTCCTCCTCCCTTCTGCCACCCCCTCCTCCTCCTCTTCTTTATTTTTAATTTTGGTTTTTGTTTTTCTTTCCTTATGTATCCCTGGACATTCTGGAATTCAGTAGAAAGACCAGGTCAGTCTTAAACTCACAAATGTCTGCTTGCTTCTGTCTCTTCCGATTGGAATTTTTCAAAGAGAAAACTAAAGAAAAATGGACCCTCTGAAAAGCATAGCAATAAGAGACTTTTACAAAGTCAAGATGGAGGGTCCTATATTTTCAAAGCCTTGAAGTCTGCAGATAGCTGAGCAGGCAGTGGCTCAGGGAGGACAATATTTCCTTCTGGTGGTTCAGATCCAAGAAAGATCCTTGCTACCCCTGATTGGTAGGACTTCTTTTTCTCAGGTGATGGTTTTGGACCTGTCCATTCATTGGCTCATCATCCGTAGATAATTTCACTCATTTATTTATTTATTTATTTATTTATTCATTCATTTATTCATTCATTCATGCCGTTTGTCTTATACCCAGCACTTGACATTAGCAGTGTACATTCAAATAGCCTAAAAAGACAGATCAGTGGTCAGGCGTAGATAAAACAGGAGGAATAAATTGTGTGTATAAAGTGCTTTCTATAATACTGTTCCCTCAACCACACCACTTCTGTCCATTCATTCTCTCTCTTCTTATGGGGTCTGATGTGCAAGCTGATGATAACTAGGGATGGAGGATGGAGGAGAAGGAACAAGGCACTGGCTACAGGTAGAAACCCAGGGTAGGAAACTCAGATGGAGTGTGTATGAGGTCTGGGAATGATTCTGACTGTACTGAGCCAGTACCAATACTCTAAAGAATTCAGGGCAGGGGGCAGGCATGGGCCAGGTTGTATCAGAGTACTCCCAACCTAGGAGGGATGGGCAAATGCCTCTCTTTGTACCCTTTATCCCGTTTTACTCTGGAAGGCTTGCCAGACTCCTCGGAAATACTTTGCTTAGATTGTCCTGAACCCAGATGAATGCCTTGTGCATATTCAAGCTCAGACACCACCCAGCCAACCACACAGCTTTCCTTCTTTACTCTACTTTGCATGTCACCCAGAAGCAAGAGCAGCACATGAGGGACCTGAAGCCTCACGGGCTCTTTCATAGCATGATCTGAGAGGCTTGAGGTGAAGGGGGAAAATCCATATTTCCACAGGAAATCCTCATTTTTAACAAGTACCCAAGTGATTCTGATAAAGGTTGCCCATTCTACCTCAAGTTCAAATGAAGAGTTTAACACTCCTAAAAACTCATCATGATGCCAGAATAACCAGAGCTAAGATTAACTTAGTATGGCCTATGTATCAGGTACTCTTCTGAAGGAAGCTGGAGTTCCTGAGTCTTCCTCTTGGATCCAGGAGAAGTTATCATTCTCTTCCATCTCATCTTATAACTTATTTACTATATTAGAGATACACGTCATAGGTCAGGGAAAGGGAGCAGTGTAAGCTGGGGCAGAGAAAACGTTCTCTGATAGAATAACTGTAGTAGGTTGACCTCTGGGGCCTGTGAGCTTTCCAAGCATAGATTTTTGATCAGATTAACAGTACCAGGCATGTATTTCCTCTTGTGGAGCAGACCTTAAATGTAAG
This sequence comes from Rhabdomys pumilio, assembly GCA_030674055.1. Taxonomy (NCBI): domain Eukaryota; kingdom Metazoa; phylum Chordata; class Mammalia; order Rodentia; family Muridae; genus Rhabdomys; species Rhabdomys pumilio. The sequence continues at coordinate 193,009,190 of JANHMN010000002.1, read as the reverse complement.
CAGAAAGTGATTGTTTACTCCCCATAACATCCATGCCCCAATGCCATCCATGGGCATATCTTGCCACACCAATGAAGTGGAAGTTTCTGGTATGTCATGTGATGCAGACTCACACAGTGTTTTGCTAAGACAGACTTATGTGGTGTATTGCTAAGACAGATTCATGTGGTGTTTTGCTGATGCTGAGGCAAGACCCATGGAGGACACAAGATGTTTGGAGAGAGTATAAATAGGACTCAACAGACAGTGACTGGGTGATTACATAGCTAGCTTTAACGATTCATTGGTCTCGAGTCTTTGTCTTCTTCACTGATCTTTGCTTTGTTGAGAAAGGCATAGCAGAGAACTTCTCCTGGCATCCCAGCTGGCTCTGGTGGCTCCCTGACTGACTTATGCCAACTCTGCGGAGGTCTGGCAGTTTCTGCTGGATTGTGCTGAAGTGGCTGCTGGTGTGTTTGGTATGCTGACACTAATGAACTGGACTGCTGGTATCCTGACAAATGAAAATCGGAATTGCCCCCAAGGAACCGCTTCTAAACTGGTCCACATTCCCTTGTCCTATTGCCATCTTTTCTCCCCTACCTTTGAACAGTGGGCTAGATAGGGGTTGAAGCATTTGGAAACCGTTATTAAAAGTTGGTTTTTAAAACTCTAAGCCTACATGCCAGTCATTATTATAGCTCACAGGTTTCACAACTGCAAAAGACTGTTAGGACTTTTCTCACTAGGAGCCTGTGTATCATCTTCCAGCACTGGCAGGACTAGCCATTAGGAAAGAAGCTTCCAAGTCAGTACCAGCTTTATTTCTCCATGACTTAGGACCAAAGTGTATGGTGTCTTCGGCAACAGGGACTCGTTATCCAGCTCATACATACCAACAGCAGCAGCAATTACCTGAATTGTTTGGGGATCTCTCAGGAGGTTCTGACTCCTACCAACAACTAAAGTGGGGGGGTGTTCCATACCTAGCACTGGGCTTTTTATTTGACAATTTCTGGTTTGTGGGGGGAGTTTATGTAGGGTAACTCCAATTAAATCTTTTTATGGAAGGGTGTGTGTATATATAAAATAGGTTTCCATATGGCTTTTCCAAACATCCAGAGTCAATACCCTAAAACTTTTAATGGTCAGGTCTGATTGAGAACATCTGGGATACAGTGCTAAATAGCCTCTCAAAACACTGAGGAATTCAGTTCAATCCTTAGTATCATTTAAAAACAAACAAACAAACACTACTGAAGCCAGGGATAGAGGGACAGATGCTGCCTGGCTTGGGAGAGGAAACTTGGTTAAGGAGATCTTGGGGAAGACTAGAACTCCCAAAGCAGAAACCATTCCATGGAGAAGGTAATAAAGGGTATTACAGAAAAAAAATCATTCCTGTAGCTCTTACAAAGACTGGACAAGCAGAACAGCAAGTCTGTAGGCTGTGTGGTTTGGGGTTTTTTGTTTGTTTGTTTGTGTTTGTTTGTTTCCTGACGTTATAAGAGAATCCCTGAGACTGAGTAACTTATTAAGAGCAAAGCAATTCATTAAAAATTTAACGGGCTTGTAAGTCTGGAGGCTGTGAAATTCAAGAACATGCTACCTTCATCTACTGACAGTATTCATACTGACCATCCCACGGTAGAAGGGCAAGAGATGATGGTAAGAGTGAGAGAAGAAGGCACTCACTGTTATGACACGCCCACTCGGCAATCACAAAAGAACACACATGGTATTTATTCTTTTCAAAACAATACATTGGAAGGCAGGAGAACCTCCTCCAAACACATCTTAAGCACAGGCCTGCTTGATCCAAATGAAGGGCTGGAGAATGGGCTTAAGTGACTTCTAAAGCCACTCATTTCTACTACCTTGTCTCTGCATTCAAGCTTCCTGGAGGACTTCCGAGAGATGCTTCCACACCATTTCATGCACAGCAACAGAGCTGAGTCACTGCCCGGTTTCTGGCTCTCCGAGGCTCTAGTATAACCCTCCCTGTTCTCCCTTACACCATCACTGAACTATTCTAGCCTCTCTCTTGGGGGAGGGGGCCTTCCAACTCCTCCACAAGAGGTGGAACTGGCCCCCTTGTAGCCCTGGGTATCTGTGGCTGGCAAATAAACTGAAAAAGGCCACATGAGGGTGGACAGGTAAAATTCAGTTGACAGATAAGACTGGAAGATCCTTCCTAGTTGGACTTCATAAAACAAATGAAGCATGTTCAAGAGAAACTCATAAAATACAAACGTGTGCCGGGCAGTGGTAGCGCACGCCAGCACTTGGGAGGCAGAGGCAGGCAGATTTCTGAGTTCGAGGCCAGCCTGGTCTACAGAGTGAGTTTCAGGACAGCCAGAGCTACACAGAGAAACCCTGTCTTGAAAAACCAAAAAAAATAAAATAAAATAAAATAATAAAAATAATAATAATAATAAATAAAATAAGTAAATAAAAATACAAATGTGTGACAGATGGGTACTGCACAGGTGGCCTGTAAGGGCTCCTGGTCTAGCACCCTATCTTCATAAACCCACTCCCATTATGGGGATCACTTTCCCTTTCTTAATGAACTGTCTCTTTCTGTTTCTAACCATGAATCTGTGGTCCAATTCTTTGCTCTGAGACACAAGAATATGAGTGTGGAGACAAATCTATGCCTGTAACATGCATGCCTCCAAAGCAGGGGTAGTTCTGTCACTAAGCCAGATGCCACCACAGTGGCACAAACCTGGGATATGACAATTCTGGCTAAAATGGCCACTTACTAACATCCCATACTTTGAAATAAATCCAAAGTCCTGAATATGTAGAACAAAACCCTGTAAAGCTAAATTAAAAGACTTTAAATTTTTCTGATGACATTCTCCAGGTTGAGCAATAAATCCCACGTGATCACTATTGCTAACACAAAAAACACCTCTTGTAGGACTATAATGGCCCAAGACTATAAAGGAAGGATCAAGGGAATTACAGCCAGAGATACCTCAGAGGAGGATTGCTGGAGATGACTCTTTCCCCACTCCCAACTTGGTGCCATGAAGTCAGCTGTCCCACCACCAACCTTAGTAAGAATTTATTACCCTGACAGTTATGAGGCCTTACTTGGTCTTATACAGATCCTCCCTGCAGCCCTACAGCCCCTGAGCATACAGATGAAGCATCTTCTAACACCCCTGTCATGGCCAATTGTACACAGCCACCCTAACTTTGACCCAAGAACTCTAGCACCTCCCCAGGGGCATAAATAACCCTTTCTTTCCCCCCAATAAATGGACCAGCTCTCTGGAGCTGTTCCTGTGTGTATGTACTGTCTGTGAAATCACTGTCAACTGAGACTGTGCTCAGCGCCCACCAGTGCCCAGTTAAGCTTCCTTTCCTCCAGTCCAGCTTGGTACACAACGGACTGAACTACCCTGGGGGATTGGAGGTGAGGATCGGACACAGGACATGATTTGTCCTAGTGCTAAAATTAGACCATGACCCAAGAAGAGAGATTCAGGTCTCCCCAAATACCATATTCCAGTGGAGTCGCAATTTCATGAGCTCTTTATAGTAACAGAACAAAGAAAGCCATAAGGGGAGACACTTTAGATACATCAGTGGTAAGAGGACCACGACAAGATGGGAGAAGTCTGCTGTCGATACTCTGACAACACTCTTGGTCCTTAGACTAGGGAGGAACAGGGATTCTGTTAAGTTAGTACAGTTCATGTTATAACTAAGCAGTGCCGATCAGGTCGGGTCCTACCCACTCACTGTCTGGCCTCCAGACTGTCTCTTGCAAGGCAGTCTGACAAAATGTCAGAGCCATACGGAATCTCTTGCCAGGGGACAAGTCCCCACCCACCAGATACCATCCACCTCTTCCCTAACCCTACCTCACCATTACCGTAGCTTTTTCATCTCCCAGGGTGAGATTTCTGAGGAACTCCCAATCCCTTGGTAAGGTGCTTCAGTCATCTGACAGTCAAAAAGAGAGGCAGGAATCTCTCGATACCTCACTAACACCAGGGCAGCTTCGAGTAGAACCCACATAAGGGTGGGCAGGCTACTTAGTGAGTTAGGATTTAGAGTCCAGAAATAATCCTTTACCTTCTAACACTGGATCTAAGACCATTCAGTGAGGGAAAGAATCATCTTTACAACACTTGCTCAGGAAGTAAATGAGTCCCCATGCGCAAGAAGAAGCTGAGCCTCTAATTAACATCATTCACCAAAACTCACTCAAGTGCTCCACATAGAAGCTTTCCATGTAAGACTCAGATTGTAGAGTTGGTGAGATGGTATGGCATGTAAAAAGTACTTGTGCAAGCCTGGTTACTTCAGTGGAAGGAGAGAACTTTGCTCCAGAAAGTTCTCCTTGGGCTGTTAGATATGGGTCCTGCCAATTTAAGACCTGACTTTCAGCCTGGAGCTGAATCTGGCTGCCTCCTAAGCCCCATGCTGTGGCAGGGATGCAAGCCCAGACGCCTCTCCCCAGAGGAACCTGTAAACAAATGCTTCTTCCCATAGTGATGAACTGCTCCTGGGGTGTAACATGAATAAACCCTTTCCTCCCCAACCTGCTTCTGCCAATGATGTTTCTCACAGCAATAGGAACCCTAAGACATGCTGCAAATCACAATCACGTGTATCAGTATTGTCCCCCCCCCCCCCAACCCCCTCCAAGGCTCCTCTTTCGTAATTTCTGCAGTTACTCCAAGCTCTATGCTCACATTTGAGGATATGGAGCTAGGAACCTCAGGTGAGAGAGAACATGCAACCTTTGACTTTCTGGGGCTGGGTTACCCCACCCAACCTTATCTTTTCTAGTTCCACTCATTTGCCTACAAAGCTCATGATTATTTTTCTTTACAGTTGATTTTTCTTACACAGTGTGCACGTACATTTCCATTAGCCGTTTATCAGCTGGAGAAAACTCACGTTTCCATTTCCTAGCTATTGTAAAATCAGAGCAGCAGTGGACATGGCTGAGAAAAGGTCTGCAGAGTAGGGCATTGAGGGCTTTGGGCACACGTTAGGAGTAGCATAGCTGGGCCACACTGTACATGTAGTTTTGAGAATTCTCCACACTGACTTCCAGCTCGGCTGGGCCAGTTCGAAGCTCCACCAATAGTAGTGACTGAGGTTTCACTTTGCCCACATCCCCTCCAGCATTTGTCAGTTACTTTTCTGTTGCTGTGATAAAACACTACAACCAGGCACCTAAAGGAAGAGTTTATTTTGGCTATGGTTGTCAAGGCGTGACAGTCTATGATATGAGAAAGGAACATGGCGGCCAGAGCAGGATGCTGAGAAGATGCGTTCTTTACCACAAGCAGAAAGGAGAGATACGGAACTGGAAATGGTGGGGAGTCTTTACCATCCCATAGGTCCCCTCCAGGGACATACTTCCTCCCACTAGGCTGCAAACCTCCCTCGAACATCGCTACCAACTGGGAACCAACTGTTCAAGCATCTGACCCTATAGAGAACATTCCTGTTCAAACCACTAGACACCAAATTCCATGTTCCAACATGTCAGCAGTTTCATGAGCTTCTTATAGCAACAGAACAAAGCAAGTCATAAATCAAGGCAGTTGCCAAACACATAGGTGGGAACACTAAGCAGGTAGGTTAAGGTAAAGCATGGAAAGCTCTGCTCTGGCCTGCGGTGTTCTCTGACGACAGTTTTAGCTTTGAGGTTGGTTAGAAACTGGTGCTTGGTACATGCCAAAGGATTTGCCTAATGTGTAAAACTGCTAGGTCAGGTACAGAGAGGAGGGCAATAAATAGCTATTAAGGGGACTAAAGATGCCCAGGATAATTAGGCTCTAGACTTGCAACATTCCAAACTCTCCTCAGTGAATGATATTCTAATCAATCAATCAATCAATCAATCAATCAATCAATCAATCACTTTTGCAGAAGATTCAGTGAAAACCCCAACTTTTTTTTTCTGGGAACTTTAGTTCACAGACACAGATATATAGAAACGCCATAGGGAAATCTATTACATTGTATGTAACCTAACAAATTAGTTAGGAAATATTTTTTAAAAATCCAAGATATCATGATGATGATGGTGACGATGACGATGATGATGATGGTGACGATGACGATGATGATGATGACAATGACGACGATGACAATGATGATAATGAGAAGCACTTGTAGCTCCAGGATGGCTTGGTGGATGCAGTGGCCATGGTGGGACAGTCACCAGCTCTGTGCTCTCCCTGCCGCTCAAATGCTTGGTGCCAGCCCTGTTGGAGGTATGAACCAGTGTCCATCGCACCTACTGAATTAGCAAGTCCGATTCCTTCCTCCTCCAGCCCCCAGAAGGGCTAGCTGGAGCTGCTTTGGAAGAGGGTCTCTGAATTCCAGAGTAGTGAGAGTGCTCCAGCAGGATGTGTCATTGGTCTCCATGGGAGCACCTTGTGTTTGAAACCAGTATTCCAGGCAATGGCTGGCTTTGGAAGAGAAGAGTGTGGTGCTGCAATAAACTGCCTCTTCAAGGCCTGCCCTTCTAATGGCTGGCAGGACCAAGAAAAGCAGTACAGAGGAGGGAAGTGGGGTGGGGGTGGGAGGTTGGTAAAATGAAGGTATGAGCAAAAAGGGAGGGAAGTGGAGAGTGGGTAAGACGGAAGTATGAGGACATGTATGTGTGAGCACACCATAACAAACCTAGCACTTTGCTAACTTTAAAAATCAGCCAATTGAAATAACAAGTGTGTTATTTAACAGTCATCACACACACACACACACACACACACACACACACACACACACACACACACCATGCTAGCAATGATGCATTATGCAGGAAGTGGTATAACTGGAGCCAAGGCAGATTACACTAAGTTAGTGTGCAGCTGGGGATATGGCTGAGTTGGCACCATGCTTGCCTAGAAGCACAAGGCCCTGTAACTTCCGTTCCAAGGGGATCGGTGCCTCTGGCCTCTGCAGGTACCAACACTCTCCCACATATGTGAACATATGTACACAGACATTTGCACACATAATAAATACATAGTTAAAGTAGTCCTTAAAGCAATCTAGTGTAGACCAGCAGAGATTTATTAGATGATGTAACAAGGTCAAAGGTTCTTATTCGGCAGCTCGGCTACTCTAGGAAATATCTATTTTCTCCATCTTTATCTCAGTTATAAGATGGCTGCCACTATGCTCTCCATTACATCTGTGTTCAAGGCAGAAAGGATAAACAAGTGTCCAACATCATCACCCTTACCCTACATGCAACTTGGCAGACTTTGGCTTAACCAGAAATGGGTCGCAAAGCCACACTTAACTGCAAAGGATACAGAGAGCGCTGTGGAGATCGTTTTGGACGGACTGACTCATGCCTTGGATGTGGGCATTGTCTTCTGGAGCTTTCTTTGGTTTCAGAAGCTGTTGCACTTGTTCCTGGGCTACTGCTTGAAGTTGCAAGCTTCACAACTTTACTTAAGTTCCACATCAGCACTGAGGCCAGACAAAACAGTCTAGTTAAGGGAACGGGTACCACAGGCAGGTAACAGGGTCAGCGACAGCCCCACTCCAGTTGTTAGAGGACCTGCATGAAGACCAAGCTGAACTGCTACATCCATGCAGGGGGCCTAGGTCAGCCAGTGCTTGCTTGCTCTTTGGTTGGTGGTTCAATCTCTAGGAGCCCCCAAGGCTCCAGGTTAGTTAACTCTCTTGGTTTTATTGTGAGGTCATTATCCCCTCCAGGTCTCTCAATCCTTCCCTCAACTCTTCCTTCCATAAGACTCCTTGAGCTCTGCCTAATGTTTGGCTGTGGTCTATGCATCTGTTCCGGTCAGCTGAATTCCTTCTGATGCCCTACTTTGTTCATGATATCCACTATCACCACTAACCCTGGCCAAAAAGAAAAAAAGATCCACTCCTCCAAACCACAAACCTGCCAGGTATTACTGAAGTGTGAGAGTCCTAAGCAGACTTGTACTATGCACCACTTCTCAGGCAACATAAAACTGCACTGTCCACCCCTCCCCGCCCCCCGTTTCTTCCTGCTCATTTTTACACAGGGGATCATAGATATTTCCATGTCAAATGTCGACACAGTGATTTTACCTTGCCGCTCCCCACAGTACTACTGGAGTAGTCTGGGCATCTGATGAGGAGTGGAGAGGAACAGAGCAGCACACACCAGCTTCACGCTATTCAGGCCTGGCTCCTTTTGAGAGAGGAGGGGCTCCTTAGGGTCCCACATTACTTGTTCACGTCTCTACACGGGTATTTGGGCAGCTGTGAGTCGACTCTGCTGCTCAGGCTGGCTTCCTGCTATCGACAATGCGCATGCGTGAACAAGGATAAAGTTCACATGACCTCTCTTAGGCTGCCATGCTTGCCATCTGTGTTAGTCAGCTCCTCACCACTGTGATAAAGTATCTGAGGGGGAAAAAAGGCACAAAGGAAGAAAGGTAGGGTGAGTTTACCATTTTAGAGGTTTCATTATATAGCTGTTTGGACTTGCCGCAAGGCACATAGGGTGATGGGGAATGAGGTGGAACAAAGCTGTTTATGTCATGGCAACCAGACAGTGAGAGAAAGGTCCAAGTCCCAACCCTTTTCATTAGTTCAAGGATACACCAGATCTGACCTATAATATCCCGCCCTGAGATGGGGTTGATAAAACCTTCCGGCCTGTGTCCAACACTCGGAATCCTACTGTGATAGTCTCTAACAGATACAAACAGAGCACCACCTAGGGGTAGCTGACGGGAAAGACATGCAGAGTTTTCTCTCGCCCCTCCAAGACGAAAAGCAGAGCTGAGATGGTCTTCAAAAAGCACGGGGAGGGGAGCAGGGCGGGGGGGGGGGGGGGGGGGCGGAAAACAGGTGTAGGGAGAGCAGGGGAGGTGAATGGAAATGGGGGCGGGGCAAGCTCTAGGACTTGCCAGAGATCAGGGATGGGAGAGACCCCAGGATGTCTTTACCTGAGACTCCTAGAAGTAGGGGATATGGATCCTAAAATGGCCACTTCCTGTAGCCAGGCAGGACTCCCAGTGGAGGGATAAGGACAGCAACCCACCCACAAAACGTTCAACCCCAAATCTGTCATGTCTACAAGATGTTCAGGAAAGAAAGGATAGCGCAGAGACTGAGGAAATGGCCAAACCAATGACTGGCCCAATTTGAAACCCATACCATGGGCAAGAACCAGTCCTTGACACTATTAATGATACTCTGTTAATGACTGATGACAAAGCCTAGTATAACTGTCCTCTGAGAGGCTCCACCCAGCTGACCAAAGAAACAGATGCATAGACCACAGCCAAACATTAGGGGGAGCTCGGGGATTCTTATGGAAGGAAAAGTTGAGGGAAGGATTGAGAGACCTGCAGGGAATAGGGACCTCACAAGAAGACCGAGAAAGTCAACTAACCTGGAGCTTTGGGGTCTCCCAGAGACTGAACCACCAACCAAAGAATGAGCATGGGCTGGCCCTAGCCCCGCTGCACATACATAGCATAACTTGAGCTTGGTCTTCATTCAGGTCCCCCCAACAACTGAAGCAGGGGGCTTTCCCTGAGTGCTGCCTTTCTGCCTGCCTGTGGATCCTGTTCCTCTAACTGGGCTGTCTTGTCTGACCTCAGTGAGAAAGTCTTGGCCTCACTGCACCTAGTCTTGCAGTGACTTTATGTGCAGGGTGGGGAGTAGTACCCAAAGGGGGCGGGGCTTTGCCTTCTCAAAGAAGAAGGAGAGGGAGGAATTGGGGAGGATTATGTGTGAGGAGGTATGGGAGGAGATGGGGGCTGCTACTGGGATGTAAAGTGAATGAATGAATGAATAAATGAATGAATGCTTTGTGTCACATGCTACATTCTGCTCTCTGCTTTCTTCATGATTTCCTTGGTCACCAAGAGCTGTACTGCCTTTTATAGTGGGCCCATTCAAGAGTCCAGTTCATAAAGCTCTTAGTCTCAAATGGATATTTCCAGGAAAGAGATTTGTGAAACTATATAATCCTACCATTGGTTCAATGAGCTATATGGGTTTTGGTAGGGCCATAGTGCATAAATTAGAGAGCATAAAGTAACTGATCCATTTTTCAGGAGTGTCAAGGTATCTCTAAAATTGTCTACTAAAAAGTCATCAAGGAACATCGACACTACCCCCAGCCGCATACCAGGGCACACTGTAATATCTGCAGTCACAGGTGAACAGACATGAGGTTTCCGTTCTTTTCCTAAGGAGCTGCTGTCAGCTTGAGCACAGAAATGCCACTTGTATCTTAATCATTTTCTATACCTGTCATCATGTAGACATCTGGCCTAGCTCTGCTATAAAGAAGTAAAAACTAGGCTCACAGTTCTCATCCCTGACCAAAAAAAACAAAAACAAAAAAACAAAACAACAAAAAAAAACAAAAACAAAAACAAAACAACCAACCAACCAACCAACCAAAAAACCATTTGCTGATGTACTGTAGCCATGGCTGAGTAGCTCAAGTATAATAATGAATATCTAAAAACGGAACAGTCCAGACAGAATGAATCGGTTCTCTGGAAAATACGATTTTCCAAAACTGACACAAGAGGGGCTGCAGTGACAGACAGCTCGGCAGCTCAGAGTACTGGCTGTTCTTCCAGAAGACCTGGGTTTTATTCCCTGCACCCACATGTCGGGTCACAGCTATCTGTAACTCCAATCCCATGCATTGGTGCATGCATTTAATCCCAGCATTCAGGAGGTAAGAAGGCAGGCAGAGCTCTGTGAATTTGAGGTCTGCCTGATCTACAAAGCTAGTTCCAGAACTGCTAGTGTTGCGGTGAATTTTGCTACACCATTTTGGCTCCTGGTGGATTACACAAGCAACTATCTTTGAATCCGTGAATGAAAGACACACACATATTATCTTATTTAAGGCTGGGCATTCCTCACCTTCCCCTGCTACTCCAGGCCCAATCAGGGAAGTGGCCAGTGGCCACTTATCTGAAATCTCACATGGCTGGTTGGCTTTATCTCCTGCCACTAATCATGTCCCATCCTTCTCCCCCAAGCCATGGTGATTCTGCCCTTTCCTTTCTTTGTCCTATCCACACAACTCTAAGTGTCCCACCCATGCCCAGCCCAACCATTGCCCATTGGCATCTTTATTGATTGACCAAAAACCTATTGGGGACAAGGACCTTCAGCATCTGGATGCACAGATTCCAATTGAATCAAAGCATTAGAACCAATCGCCAACAAGCCAGGGCTACACAAGGAAACCCTGTCTTCAAAAATCAAAGATCAAACAAAGAACATGACTAAAGCAGATGTGGTGGTGCATGCTTGTGATTTCAGCATTCAAGAGACAGATCAAGAGTTCAACTCATTATGGCCAGCCTGGGCTACATAAGTACCATTCCAAAACTGAACATAAAATTATAAAATTTAAGAAGAATATGGGGTGGAGAGATGGTTCAGAGTTGAGAACATTGACTACTCTTCCAGAGGACCTGGTTCAATTTCCAGCACCCACATGGCAGCTCATAACTGTTTGTAACTCCAAGATCTGATATCCTCACAGAGGCATACATGAAGGCAAATCACCAATGCACATAAAACAAAAGTAATAAATTATATATATGTGTGTGCGTGTGTGTGTGTGTGTGTGTGTGTGTGTGTGTGTGAATATGGCATCCAAGCAGTTGACCCAGGTTTTTAAAAAAATGTGGTTTTATTGCTAACTTCTACCAGACACTTCAGCCTCCTCCTGTGTGTCTTTCTGCAGTGAGGAGAATGTAGTGCTAAAACTCTTTTCCAGACTCTTGTGTAGCCCCCTTTTAACACCCTGGTGCTCATCCTGCTCTCCCATACTCCTACCCCACCCCTTCCCTCATGTCCCTGTCTAGCTCCCAGACTATAGATTAGAGCAAGTCAGTTTTAAAAAAGGGGGAGGGGGTAACACAAAATAGATGTGGCTATTGGAAAACAGGAATGCCAGCATCCAGGAACAGAGGATGGATGCTAAAGAGTGAGCCATTCTTCCTTTGGTTGGCTGGTTGGTTGGTTTCTCTGTAGTGGGTGGAGCACTGCCCTCAGCTAGTGATGAGGGAGCTCATTTCTGGGAACACCTTCACAGACATGTCCAGAAACAAGGTTCTATCAGCTGGACATTAACTGAGTCAAGTTGAGTTTTTTTTTTTTTTTAATGTATATGAGTACCCTGTAGCTGTCTTCAGACACACCAGAAGAGAGTATCAAATCTCATTATAGATGGTTGTGAGCCACCGTGTGGTTGCTGGGAATTGAACTCAGGACCTCTGGAAGAGCAGTCAGTGCTCTTAACTGCTGAGCCATCACTCCAGCCCCTAACCCAGTCAAGTTAACATAAAAGGAACCACCACAATCCTCTAGCTCCCTTCTTTAGAGTTCAGCCCCATTAATAGCAGAGGTAACATTCTCCACTGTACACTCTGGTACAGCTTCTTCTTTCTATTACAGGCCCCCACTCTCCACTCCCTCCATTGGCATTCCTTATCCTTCCCAGACAATCCACTCAAATCTGACCCTCAGAGTCTGCCTCTGCCAGGATCTGACAGAGACATGTCTGGTATCTCTCTCACTAGAATGTAAAGAGTATGGGAATCTTTGGTTCGTGGATATAATCAAATTGTTGGGAATCCTGGCTGGCATATCAGAAGCTCGGGAGCATTTATTTGTTGAACAAATTATTTGTGCAGCAAATCCCAGTTTGACAAATATTTATAGAATGTCTGATGTGCTATGCTCTATGCCAGGCATCCAGGACATCCCTAAAGCAAGACAGATGGGAGCCTTTCCCCCTGGTGCTTAGAGTCTGGTAGGAAGAGAAGTACAGTTAATTGCGTGTGATCAGTACTGAATCAGAAACACAGAAGGTGTGGGGGCCTAGAAGAGACCCAGAGTTCAGACACTAGGGCAATAGCCTAGAACAAGATTGGCTTCACAAGCGTATAATCTAAACTTTTACATAGGCCCGTCTATAGAAGGATCCTACATTTTGCCTAATCTTTGTTGTGGCTGTCTTAGAATTCTTAATGTGTTCCTTTGGATGAGCACTGTACATATTCATTGCACTGGGCCCTACAAGTTATGTCTCTGTCCTGTGTAGAATGGGATCTGCAGTGAGCGCTGAGATGAGGTGTGTGTGCATGAGGGAAGAGTGCAAACTACTTACTATAGGTGGCAACACATTATTATTATAATCTCTTACAGTCTAAGGCCTTACAGCCTGTTAATATACTATGAAATCATGTAAGACTTAAGGCTGATATTCTACTGTGTACTCAACCAGTTTTTTTTTTTAACCTGCCTATAAGAGAACAATGTAACAGTTGACTTTAAGAAGACAATGTAACAACCAACCTGACTTGCCTTGGATTCCCCACATAATGAGATTTACAACCTAAATTAATAATGCATAACTGTATTCTTAAGATATGTGCTCTCCCATGTCCCTAACCCAGAGAGCAATGCATATGTGTTTGTGTGTGTATTATGAGAGTCATTGGCTGAAAACAGCAATCATAGGTTCAAAGCAATCTTTTAAAATGGGTAGCCTTGAGTGTTGAAGACAACAAGAATACGGCTTGATGAGCAATGATGTTTGTAATACTAGTTATCTGGGTCAGCTGGAATCAGTGACTTAACTCTTTGTTAAACTCGGTTGAAGATTTGTGCAAAGTATCCCATTCCTTCCCCATGTGATGCTTTCTGTGCTGTTCAATATATACAGAGCAGAAGCTCTTTGTTAGACACACACACATGAGCACACACAGACACGGGAACCCAGGGACATTCAGGTAGGTGCAGATTCAGACTTGTCCAACAGCCAGGAACAACAGAAGACATGTAGCTCTCAGTAGCTCCTGTCTTCATGCCAACCCCATGTGTTGATGCAGTCTCTTTCCCTGGAAGATACAGATTCACGAATCGAGGTGGGTCTCCCAACACAAGTGCACTTTTTCACAGCTTGGAGAGCACTTCCCCTCTGGGAGTGATGACCCTTTGTGTCCCATACTGTGCACGGTGCACAACAGCTCCCAGAATGCTCTCAGTCTCAGCAGCTCCTGATGGACCCAGCTTTGCCTGTGTGTGGGAAGCGTACCTGGGAGATAGTTTACTGCCATCAGACTCTGAGGTGAACAGGGGTCCCCAACCCCTAAATATGATGACTTTAAGGCCTGACCCTTCACAGAGCTGACCCAAAGTAGCACTCAGAAGTGACACACCATGCTTGGTCCCCTCCTTCACTTCCAAGCACTCACCCTCCATTTTCCGGGGATGGTGCAACTTAAGTCACTATTCTAGAGAATAATTCAGTTTAAGTCCCTTTCATAGGAATCTCTGTCTCAAGGTCAGCTTCTGAGGAGCCCAACCCAGGACACTTTTATAGTTTCCATCCTTCCTTGTCTCTGGACCCTGAGGGAATAAAAACTACTGAGAAGTGACTAGTTGAAACTTGTACAGCTACCAAGTGGCCTGGGGGAGGACCAAGACAGAAACATCAAACCTATTACACACGTCTTCAGGGGAAGAATGGAGACTCCAGCCCTGCCTGAGGAAGAAGCCCGGCCTCATCTTCGTGTTGCCTCCTGAATGCAGCGAACCGTATGCAGCAGGCTCCTGCTCAGGAGTGCACCTCCCCAGACAGCGTGCTGAGGTTTCTGAGTCTCCTAATCTTATCCCACAGTGATTATCCTACCCGACAGCAAATCATCATTCATGTTGGTCACATCCTAAGTGCTGTTGACTGTAATTGCAGCAGGCAGGCCGTGGTACACTCATGTACTGTACCCTGACTTAGGACCTCTTGCATTTATTTGCATGATATTTGATTGGGTCTGGAAAAGGCAAATCAACAGATGCAGCTCCTAAATGGGCCACACATTTTATGGAGCAGGAGGTCAGGGAGCACCAGGCTCTGTCCTGCTCTGAGATCTATTCTTAAACCACAGCTGAGCTGATTCACTTCTGCTGCCCCACAGGGCTTATCTGGGCAAGAGCTGGGCCTCTTTTATGGACCTCATATCACCAATGGCTCTGGGCCTCCCCACCCCATTGCTGGGAGTTACGCAGAAGCTAATAGCACCTCCATCCGGTCACTGCTGCATTTCCACAGCCTGGCCAAGATGTTTTTAAAAAGCACTGCTTGTTACACAAATGAATGAACAATGTGCACGGTCTAGTTAATCTTTCCAAAACAAGGTTCTTCTGTTCCTATATTGCTCAGAAATTCTCAGTGGCTCCATGTGAACTGGAGGGGAAGAAAATGCGCTGTCATCCTGAAGCCAGTGCCTTTCACATCTTAATCAGAATCTGTGACTACACAAATAACACTTGCACAGAAATACTGCCAAACCTTGTTGATTCTGAAGCCCAGTCTTGGAGAGGTGAAAGCCAAAGTATCTTACTTGCCTAAGTCGATTTACCAATTCTTCCCTCCTTCCTTTTCCAAATCTGGCTAGAATCCCCTGTTGTCCAGCGCCAGAACCAAATGTCACAGTCAGGAGAGGAATCCTGGAAATGGTAGAGAGCTCTTGGAGGGGTTGGAGGGGTCTTGGAGGACAAAGTGAACAGAAATCATCCATACCTATGAAGGTGAGTTAAGATTAAAATGAGGTTTGCAACCAAGCCGGTTCCTGGCAAGACCCTGAATGCACTTCCCAAATCTTTCCAGGAGAGGGCAGCAGCATCTCTGGTTCTGAGTGCCAGACAGTCTTAGGAGCATCTAACTAGGCAAGCCATGTACATATAGTGTGTGCCTGTGTGCTTGCAAGTGTGTGGGAGAAAATCTGAGCCTATGATTGATTGCACATGAAAGAAACAATGCTTGGCATAGAACGTGTGTCTCCAACCTGTGGCATACAGCCCAGGAGAGTTATACACCCCCCCACACTCCCAACACAAATCATGCCATATCTTTAGTAAACCTAACCAAGATGAGAGATCTCTACAGTAGAAAACTTTACGTCTCTGAAGAAACAGATCGAGGATGATGCGTTAAGATGCAAGGACCTTCTGTGCTCATGGATCGGTAGAATTAACATTGTGAAAATGACTGTCCTATCAAAAGCCATTTACAGATTAAATGAAATCCCAATCAAAATCTCCATGTCATTCTTTGCAAAAACAGAAAAATAAAATCCCCAAATTCACATGGAGCCACAAAAGACCCCACATTGCCAAAGCAGGCTTGAGCTTTGCTGGTGGGTCGGGGGGCGGGGGTGGGAGGCACTGCTGAGGATTCTAGATTTATTACAGAGCTATAGTAATCAAAACAGCATGGTTCTGGTAGAAAAAGAGACTTGTAGATCACTGAGACAAAACAGAAGACCCAACGAAAGTACATGTAACTACAGCCATCTGGTATTTGTTCGCAAAAAGCATACATTGGAGAGGACAACATCTTTAACCAATGAACCTGGGTCAACCAGATCTCCATATGCAAAAGACTGAAATTAGACACACTCCTACGATTCAGTAAGGCCTCACGATGAAGGCCGAAACACTAGAAGATTACACAGGCAGAACCTACAGGATGTATGTGTGGGAAAGGCCTTGCTGAGGGGACTCTATTTGTTCAGAAATTAAGGCCAACAGCTAATGAATGGGAATGCTTAAAACTCCAAAGCTTCTGTGTGGCTAAGGAAACAATCAATTGAAAGAAGAGGAAGACCACCGAGTGGAAGAGACTCTGCCAGGTACACATTCAGCACAACACATCTATACATTAATAACCAGAACATACAAGAACTCAAAGGCAGAGTCAAGGAAACAAATGGCCCAGCTGGGGGGCAGAGGGTGGGCTGTGGATGCGAACAGTGAAAAGGCAAAATAAAAATGTTCATCATTCTTAGCAATTGGGGGAATGCAAATTAAAACCACTTTGAGAATTTATCTTGCCTTAGAATGGCTACATTTAAAAAAAAAAAAAAAAAGCAGCAAAGAGCAAATGCAGCGAGGGTGCTGAGAGGACGGAAACCCTCATTCACTGATGGCGAGACTGCCAACTGGTGCGGCCATGCTGGGAATCAGTGTGGAGAATTCTCAAAAAGCTAAAAATAAAGTCTACCATACGACCCAGCTATGCCACTTCTCGGCAATAAGCCCAGAGGACCTGACATCCCACTCCACAGATGCTGGCTCAGCCATTGTTGCTCCATTCACAATAGCCAGGAAATGCAAACAACCTACATGTCCTTCAGCCGATGAGTGAATAACGAGAATGCAATCTATGTACGCCACGGAGCGTTATTTGGCACTGAGAAATGAAATCATGACATTTACTGGTCAATGGCTGGAATGAGAACGTATCATAGTGAGGGCGGAAACGCAGAACCAGAAAGACAAACGCCACACATTTCCTCTTACATGTGGATCCTACCTCCAAACCTCTGGATGTGAGTATATAATCTGGAGGAAGCACAAACACCAGGAAAGTAGAAAGAGACCATACAGTGGGGGAGCTCTAGAGAAGGGAAGAGCAGCATGGGTGAGGGGGGATGGGAGAAGTGGGAGGAGTGCTTTAAATGGGGACAGAGGAGAGAACAATGCAGAGGAAGGAAGTGGGGAGATAAATAACACTCAGGATGTTTGAAAACCTAGGGAATCATATTATTGGATATTTACCTAAAATGAAATATAAGTGTATGTGCACACACACACACACACACACACACACACACACGCACGGACAGAAACAAATGAATTTTACTGGCAAATAAGCTGGCAAGTTGGAAGGTGAAGGACATAGAGGCAGATTCCTTCCTGCTAGGAGCCTAAAGATACAAAAATCGCATGGCATTTCTAAAGGGTAGGTGATAGGGACTGTTGCCAAGCAACAGGCCCGAGCTCAGGCCCTGTCTCAAGGTCAACCACCCACTCTCTAGCCTATTTCTGGGGTGTGGAGTTGTCAGCGGCATCCTGGATTTGTTTCTTGCATTAAGGTTGATTGGGGAGGGGTGTGCTTTTAGGGCTCTATAAATCAGCACACCCCTAAAGAAGCAGATTCATTAGAGGCTAGAATAAGAGCTCCCCCTCTATCAACAGCTTTGGCACCCAGAGAAGAACTGGGGTGGGTCTCCAAAACACACAGCAAGTCTGGGATGGGTACTGAGAGCCCAGATTTATCTCCTAATTCCTATCCCACTGGAGAGGTGGCAGATGGTTCAAAAGAGGTCAAATGTCCTACCCAGGCTCACACAGCAAGTTGAAGCTAGAGCTTGGATTCCGTTGTCCAAGCACAATGAGTGTAGGTATCCTTTATGTACCTTGTGGTTTGCAGGTGAAGCCTAGAGAGTCACAGAAGCCTCTCAGGGACCTGCAAGAAGTGAATTGGGGATGAGCCCACAAGTGAGACTCCTTCCTCTGCTAAGGGTCATTTTGTTTGGGTTTCACAGCCAGGATAAGAAGCCAGGGTTCCTGACCTTTCCCCAACCCCATGCTCCCTCTGCCCTGGGGGAGGGAATGGGAAGTAACAATAGGGTGTCTGTGGATGCCCGGACTTTGCCGGTAGCCAGTGTGAATGGCTCCCTTTAACAGCAGTGCGAAGATTTTCTGTCAGCCTAGATGCATGAGCTGAGTGGCCTTCTGTCCTTTCTCCCCACTCCATCCACCTTAGCACTCTGTGTTCACAGAACTGAACCCGGAGTTGATAAGCCACTCTTTATTGCCAGGCTCCCCACCAATTAGAATGTTAATCCTGGGGTCAAGTCTGTGTTGTTGACAGGAGTTCCCTACCTCATGTTTGACACTCATCAAGTGTTCAGCAACAGGAAGGCATGAAGCTTCATGACCTATGTAACAGGAACACTGATCACTTTTAGCTAACCAATATCCATCTTCTTTATATTAATCAAGGTTCTCTAGAGGAATAGAACCAATAGAATGAATACATTTAATAAATTATATGTACACACACACATACACACACACACACACACACACACACACACACACACATACAACCCCACAATCTACTAATAAGCTTATGTTAAAATAGTAACTACAGTTGTCTCACACCTGAGAGGCTAGGAACTGGGTAGTTGTGCTGTAGAGATGGCTCAACAGTTAAGAGCACGACTGCTCTTCCAGAGGTCCTGAGTTCAATTCCCAGCAACCATATAGTGGCTCACAACCATCTGTAATGGGATCAGATGCCCTCTTCTGGTGCATCTGAAGAGAGCAATGGTGTACTCACATACATTAAACAAGCAAGTAAAACTAGGTAGTCCCTCCATCCTCAAGGGGGTGAGGGGTACCTCAGAAGTTGGCATAGTCTCAGAGCAGTGTCTCACACTCCAGAAGCCAACCACCCAGTAGCCTCTCAGTCCACGAGGTGAGGTCCTTCAGCAGTCCCAAGCAGGCAGGCCTGGAAGCACTGGTTCTGATATCAGCAGAGTAAGGAACACAGCAGCAATAGGGCAAACTGACTTTGCAGTAGTGGGGTAAGTCAGTCAGGCAAGAGGAAAGGTCAGATTGAGAAAAGGTGAAATAATTCTCCTTCTGCTACGCCATTTTTCATTGGAGCCTCTACCAGATGACATCCACATTCAGGGTGGGCCTTCCACATAAGTCAAGGTCCAATTCAGTTGGAGCTTTCTCCGCAGAAGCTTTGAATTTGTGGCACTGTAGGCACTAATATCAACCAACACGTTCTTCTCCCTGATAATATGCAGAGAAATTCACATCATCCGTGTTTGGTGTCTTGGTGGCTGGAATCTTGCCACCTTCCTTCTACTTCCTACTGCAGATAATAACCACAAAATGCCAACAGCACTTAGTGAGCGCTTTCTAAGTACTAAGTGCACTCACAGTACCATACCTGCATCTCATTGTTTAACCTTCGGAGTCCTTTCAATATGTAGGGATTGCTGTACTCACTAGTGGAGAGCAAAGAGTAGCTTGCAGAAAGAGGGACTATCTAACGCCTGGCAGAATGGGATCTGAACTGAGATGAGCCAAAGTCTCCTTCTTTGTCATCAGCCTGTGGCTGTCTCCTCAAGCCCGTCACTACACTCATTACCAATGCTGGGTGGGTGACATTTAGCCACATCAGACTAATTTCTGGGTGAAAAT
Organism: Rhabdomys pumilio; assembly: GCA_030674055.1. Taxonomy (NCBI): domain Eukaryota; kingdom Metazoa; phylum Chordata; class Mammalia; order Rodentia; family Muridae; genus Rhabdomys; species Rhabdomys pumilio. The sequence goes on along the minus strand of JANHMN010000002.1, from coordinate 192,989,153 downwards.
ATGCCAGGACTGGTGACCTGGGAGAGAGGCTAATTTCCTAGGTCAGACCCTGACAATCTGGGACTGTAACTACTTCTCTGATTCTAAACCCACCTCCCCAGCCTTCCTGGGATCTCCAGTAATCTCCCCAAAACTCCCCTTTGACCCATGAATCCATGTAGCTAGTAGGTAAAAGACTGAGAGATGATGTATCAACTTACTGCTTTTGTGGAACTATACGCCCCCAAGCATTAGTGGGTTAAAACATCAAATAATTTCCAACACCTTAGAGCTCTGCTGAGAAGTTCTGGTCCAGACCAACTCACTTGAGTCAAGTTGGTCTAAGACAGCCACTGTTTATCTATCCAGCACAACTGGGATGGCTTACCTGTCTCACAGCCTCTATCCCTCCCACAGGCTAGCTCAGACTCTGGCACTACAGTCTAAAGAGTGTCTATTGCTTTCTAAATCTCTGTCCTGTTATGTTCAACATTGTCACCGTTGGTCAAGCAGGTCACAAATCAGTGACCAAGTCAGAAGGAGAAAATACCACCAAAGGACACAATGACAAACATGATGGCTGGAGATGGTTTACAGAGGACTTGGGTTGGGTTTCCAGCACCCATAGGGTGGCTCAACCATCTGTAACTCCAGTTCCAGGGGATCGGATGCCCTCTTCTGACTGATGCAGGCATTGCATGCTTATGGTACACATACATACATGCTAGCAAAACACTCATACTCATAAGATAAAAATAACTAATCTTGAAAAGGAGGAACATGAGTGGAGGGCTCACCATTTACCACTAGCAAGGATTCAGAGGCATGAGTTGTGATGAGCAGACGGGGAAACCCAGGGGCACAGCACAATGGCCCTAACTGGGAGTCAGAGCAGGGTGGCCACTGTTCACGACTCGATTTAGGCATTCTCCATAGGACATAAAACAAGCTGATTCAATAATCTCTCATGCCATAAGGAAAATGTAACAGTGAAACATTTGTTGTATAAAATAAGTTAGTCTCCTTTCCGAGTGCCACCCCGGGGTAATTGCCTTTGTGCGCAGAAAAATAAGATGGACCCAAAAGCATTTTCAAAGTCCAGAAAGGTTGCCTTCTTTTTAAAAAAAAAAAAAAAAATCAATTATGTGTTCACACGAGAGAAAAACACTTCACAGAGCATTTTACATTCTAAATGGAATTCAGCTCCAGGCTACAATGTACCTGGACACCTTCTTGTATAGAAGACAGATGGAAATCTCCGGTTACCTCTGTTTCACCTACCGAAGTTTCAGCAGAGGCCATCTCAATAATGAACTGCTTTGTTTAGATCGGGAAGAATCTGTAAATCAGGTCCCCCTCTCCGATTCCTACCTGCCCCTACACACACACACACACACACACACACACACACACACACACGCACGCACGCACGCACACACGCACGCACGCACGCACGCACACAGGAAAGGACTCTTTCTTTCTACCTCCGCCCCACCGGGGACCCAAACTCAATCTTGGTTCTGCTACTCCCACACTCTGCACAGCTGGCTAATGACTCCACAGCTCTTGGCCTTGGTCTTTCTCCTCTGTAGTGTGGGAATGGTAACAGTGTCCCATGGAGTTGGGTGACACAGCACTCTAAGGGGCTGCAGAGGACAGAGTTTTACCCAAAGGCAAGGGTGTGAGCCTGCCCTGAGAAGCATTTTCTATGCACCTCTGGCTTAAGCCGTTCCCACGAACAGGCTATGAGAAGCCAACTAGACAGGAGTGGAAGGAATATTAGCACCACTTTCACACACTAGTTGAGGAGTCCTCGGGATGACTGAGCGGAGATGTGGGCAGCACATTTGGTTGAGTCACTGTTGGTTGTGTGACAGACTTCTCCTGGGGAGTTGAGACACAAAAGTCTACCCACCCCAGACAGGGAGTTCATGACAGACCAAAGTTCAGATGCAACTAATGTCTGGCTTGGTGAATCAATGAGTTTTATTGGGGTTATTTACAGGACTGGATATCACTCAAAGACAGCTCTATCCCAAAGCCCACCCCAGCAAGGCAGACAGCTCACAGAGCTGGGAACCTGGAGACAAGGCCCAACAAGTGGAAAAGCATCCTTTCCAGGTGGCTCAATTGGCCTGAGCCTCTTCTGCACAGGCAGCTCAGCCTGTTTTTTCCAGGAGGCTGGGCTCTCTGAGAGTCTTCTTTATATCTTGGCTTGTCTGACAGTGACTCTCTGCTCAGTCTTCATGGTTTACTCTTGAAGGAAGGAAAGGCCTGTGGATCTGGTCAGTTTCGGGGACTTCCTGGAGTTCTTTTGAGTTGCTTGCTTTTTCTCTAGAGCTTTCCAGCAGGATGGGATGTTTCAATCTCAGAAGAGTCTGATGAACAGAAGCAGTTGGGCAAATGGTGTGAAGGTTTTGCTGGCTCTGCACTGGGCAGAGGAAGCCAATGAGGTCTAACCCATTTTCACAAGGGCCGTGCTTCCTGCATTCAGAAAGAAGGGTCCGAGAGGCTGCTCAGGGGGAAAGTGAGCCCTGGCGGGCCACAGCCTCTCTAGTTGTGACAGAACCAGGCTGAGACAGCCACCCTCAGCCCACATTATTCCTCCGATCTAAAATGAGAACAGAGATGCATGGTTGTTTGCTGGGGTGTTGTGGTGATGAGTCTGGGGTGCCAGGACATGATCCAGGATGGCATTGCTCACCCCACTCCACATGTGCAGCCAGGCTGGTTGTCTCTACCCTTCTGTGGACCAGATACTCGATACCTCTTCCCTACCATCTTGGCCACAGAGGAACCACATCTCCTCAGGATGCTGGTGCTGGCCACCCATCCATCTCCAGCCTCTTCCTCTAAGTCCTACCTCGAATTGACTTCATTTCCTCTCCTTGCCTTCTCTGCTAAGAATCCCTCTGTCCTCAGGCCTACCCAGACCTTCCCCTCAGGATCTATGAACTTCCCATGTCTACACTCATCCTGCCTTAGGTAAACTCGTTAAACACCACCACTGCAGAGAAGACATCCTAACCCGGATCCTCTTTCTTCTATGCCTTTGACTTCTCTGTCTTAGAGTGTCTCTGCCTGACGGTCACTTTTGTGTGCTTACATCTGCCTCCCTGCACTGGATGCCAGTGCCAACAAAGTAGAAGGCTAAGGGATGAGTAATTCTGAGACCCCAGCAACTGGCCTGTGGCTGTAACAATGGCCCTTGCTGTTGATCTTTGAGAGGAAGCAAGGCTTTCCCATCACTTAGTGAGATGAGTTTGACTTGATGGTAGGCAGAGGATGACACCCACTGGGTCACTGTGGGTAAAAGAAAGCCTAAGGTGCTGGGTAATGCACCTCAGACTGTGAGTCCAGTGCAGAAAAAGGCCACTAGGCAGATAAGCAGTCTCCCATAGTAGCATTTAAGAGCCCTGAGCATGTGCAGGCAGGTGGGCAAGTGAGAACTGCCCAGGGCACTGAGGTGCCCAGTTACAGCATCAGATACACGCCACAGCCTGAGCTCTTCCCATGCCCCAAGCCTCCATCCATGACGGCTCCTTTCAGAGCCAGTAGACCAGCTGAATGGGTGCTGAACCCTGTCAGTGCAATTAGGAAACACAAAGCTGAAGGGTGGATGGCCCTGGATGTGGCTTGGAGAAGTTTCTCTGGGCAAACACAGAAGAAAGGATCTGTCTGACCCTTTCACCCCTGCCCAGTGCCAGGTTATGTAATGTGTTGATGCTGCAGGTGGCATCCACCCAGTCCTCTGCAAGCTGTGCCTACACCCCAGGAAATGAGTCTCAGGATGACCCAGATAGCTGGATGCTTCAGCGAGAGAGACATGTGGCATCAGAGAACAGATGGGAGAGCCAGCATAGCCCTGCCCAACACACATATGCATATACACATTCATGGACACGTGTATCCTGAGTTCACACACACACACACACACACACACACACACACACACACACACACGATGCATATACACCATGGTTCAAATAAAGGCACAAACCTGCCTTTGGAGTCATTTGCCCTAGTAGGTTTTATTATGTCTTAATAAGTGCAGTTAAAAAGCAGAAACACAGGAATGAAAGAAAGCCCTCAAGGTACTGACATTTAGTGGGGGAAACAGGTAGACACGTGACTCGTCCCAGTGGATGCTAATCAGTGCTCCAAAGGAAAACAGTCAGCCAAGGAGATGCTGAGAAGGTACCCGCTGGAAGAAACCAGAGAACGGGCCAAGGGAACATTTCAGAAGCATAAATAAGGCACAGCAGCCCCAAGGCAAGAGTGTATGGCCTCAAAGTTTCAGGAAAACTGGTGAGGTTCAGGTTTGGACAGTGAGAGAGTGAGGGGGGGGGGGGGAAGGGTAGGAATCCACAGTCATCAGAAACCTTGCCTTCTTGGTCAAGACTCAGGAAGAGAGACACGCAGCATCAGAGAGCAGATGAGAGAGCAGTGGTAGTCCTGTGCAGGGACTCAGAGCAGTGACTACACTTCAGCTGCAGGTCAAGCTGGAGATTCCTGCACCTCTTGAATCATAGTGGGGAGCCAGGGGCATGCGCAGCAAGCTATGAATTACTAATGAATATGCACCTTATCCATGTACTTCACCAGACCTTGTAGGCCAGCTACAAGGGAAAAGAAGGGAAAGCCCATAAGAGGAAAAGCTCATGGTATCCCTGGCCCAGGCCCCACACATGGGCAGGCTGCCAGGCTGACAAGATTTGGGGTGTGGGGCTCAGATACTGTCTGCTACCTAGAGGTCAAAGTCTTAAATGGATCCTCTAATCTGAAAAGGCTCTGAGTGGTCAACCATCCATTTTGGTCCATCTCCAACTTTTCATCTGTGTATCTTCACAATGGCAGAGAAGGTAGAGGAATCCCACAATGCAGACCCCTTCACTCATCACCCAGCACATGACAGCGTACGTGTACTCTTTTGCTCTCTTCCCCCTTGGCAGGTGGGCAGGTGGGATATCTCTATATCTATACCACACACGTATATAGTTCACACTAAAATGCATCATGTATGCAACTAAGCAGGGGGCACTCCTCTATACAACAAAATATCAAATACTAACGCTGTCGATACGGCAACCTTGTCACAAACCATCATAATGCAACCCTGAGTCTTAACAGCTTTAATTTTTATTTTTATTCTTTTTCAATCCAGGGTTGATTTTTACTGTTTCCGTCAAGGTGGAGCCTCTTCATCTGGCTGAGTTCCTCTGGTTTCAACTACAACGATCTGAACCCCACTGGCCTGCCCTTTCTGCCTTTCGTTCTTTCATGACATTGACATTTTTCGAGAGAGACAAACCCAGTTGTCTTGTCTAATGTCTCTCAATTGGGGCATAACTCACTGCTTCCACATGATTAGACTCTGGCTAAACATTGTGGGTAATACCCTCAGAGAGGTGGGGCTGTGTCCTACCCACTGTTACGTAAGGGGGCACCATGCCAGTTCCTCCTCTCGCTGGTGATATGAACTGTGCTCATTTGATTAAAATGCTTCCATTATGAAGGTAATCCCTTTTGTAAGTAATAATTCATCTGTACGATGGATTATATTTGAGACGTGAATATGCTGTTCATCACAAATGTTCACAAAGTGACTATAATAGCTGTTGATACTTTGCTTGAATTAATTATTGCATTAGTGGCTGCAAAATGAAGATTTTCCTAATTCTGCTATTTTTTTCTCTATACTCGTAAGAAGCTTTTTCCATTACCCTTCCTTCTCCTCCTCGGGTTCTGCAGGGATACCACACACTTACGTGGGTTTTTAAAGTCATTATTCCGTGTGTTAAAATCTATCACTACTGTCCTTCTTATGTTCACAATATTACCAATTTTGCTGGGGGAATGAGTCCCTTTAAGCAAATTTAATACCTTTTTCTTTTTGTTCTGAAACAATTTTATCGAGGCATCGTTGACACACTAAATTGCACATCATTGAAGTGTGTAACCTAATAGGTTTTGACATGTTTTTATTCGTAAAGCCATCTCTGTGTACAAGATGAGGAACGTGTTTACCACCCTTGTAGTCTACCTTCTAGCCCTTCACTGCCCCGGAAGCGGCCACCGACCTGCCTTCAGGTCTTGTACATTTGCCTGCATTGTTTAGGGTTGTATAGCTTAATAGAGCTATAATTCTTTTGACTTTAGTTCCTTCTGCTCAGCATAATTGCGTCAAGGATATTGTGTGTTCCTGTACGCACCAAGTAGTTTTGTTCTGCTTTGCTTTCTCCATTTTGTCAGGAATAGGCCCTCCTCGGTGTGGATGCTCCGCAGTGAGATCATCCGGGCGCTGATCTGCTGCTGACAGGCATTTGGTCCTGCTTGGGGCAGGGGATGCTGTGAGTATTTGTGTCGGCCTTTGCATGGATAAAAACCGCCTTTTAGCTTGGACAGAAAACATGGAGTGGATGACTGTGCTGACTTTTAACAACTGAGAAAAACATGGCAGCATCATTTTCTACCCATACTGGCAGGCATAAGACTTACTTATAGTTCTCCTCTGATCTTCCCAGCATTGGTTAGCTTTTTTTTTTTTTTTTTTTTTTTTTTTGCCAGACTATTAGATGTGTATTACTATGTTCTTGAGGCTTGCCTCAGTTACATTTCTGTCGCTGTGGTAAAAATAAGGACTTCTTTTGGCTCACACATCAAGGCCACAGTCCATCATGGAGGAAGGCAAGGTGGCAGGAACTTGAAGAAATTTGTTACATTGTGACCACTGTCAGAAAGAAGTTAGCAATAATTTTCCTCTTTATATGCAGTCTAGGAGCTAGGGAATGGTTCTGCTTTCATTTAAAGTGGGTCTTCCCATCTAAACTTAATCAAGATAAACCTACACAGGGGGCTGGAGGTTTGTCTCCTAGATGATTCCAGCTCTGGTCAAGCTGACAACCAACACTAATCACTACAGGATGCTGTATAACTGATACTGAAACATTCCATCCTGCAGGGAAGCTCCTAAAGCAGGAAGGTAAACTATCAAAAGGGCTTCAGGAAGTCCCTGAAACTGACCAGATTCACTAGGCTCCTTCCTGCCAGAGTAAACAATAAAAGCTAAGAATTCTTCTCAGAAGAGCCCAGCCAAGATTCAAAAAGGACTGCTAGACCAGACCAGTTTGCCTGAAGAAGCAGAAGCCAGATGACCTGCCTGGAAGAGATTTAGACTGGCCTGCTTGGAAGAGATTTAGACCAATGGAGGCACCTAGAACAGACACTCTAACCTGTTGAGTTGCCTGGAGGCTGTGTAGTGTGCTTTAGGTTTCTAGCTGTCTCCTATGCTGGGGTTGGCTTTGGTGAGTCTTTGAGTCATTTCTGCTCATTTATGTAACACTTCATCTATATTCCTGTAAGTAGCACAGTAAAACTCATTGGTTTACCAAGTTGGACTTCAATGGTATCTGTTCTTTGGTCTGTTGTGGGGTCTCTATCTATGGTAAGTAGATGTGTGTGCTGTGTATCCCCAGTAAAAGCTTTATCACATAACGCAGGATACTCAAGAACCTCTGTGGTTATAAGGAAGAGCTAACTTATGTAAGTCTTGTTTGTTTAATAAATTTTTAGAAAACCTCATACATCAACACAAGATCTACATTACTTCTGCTTCTCCCCTCCAATTCCTCCCGTTTCCCCTCCCAAATTCATAGTCTCTTCTTTAGTTAGCATCTTTAATTATTACATATGTATTTACATATGTAACACATACATGTGTATATATAATCTACTGAATCAGTTTAGCTTTGCTCATATGTACATGTGTCAAGGACTGACCACTTGGGATTGGACAGTTTATGAGGGAGCTTGTCCCTGGAGGAAATAGATTATCCCTCTCTCTCAGCATGGGACTGTCCATGTATTCACTATCACTATCCACGTTGGCATGTCAGCTAGTGGTGTCGTTATCAGTTATCAGTATAATAATGGTTAGACAAACATATTGTTGAGGGCTCATGGATGCAACTACCCTATCACAGATAGAAGATACTATTTCACAGAGGATGTTTTGTTCCTCTGGCTCTTACAATCTCCCCAACCTCTCTTCCATGAACTTCCTTGAGCCTTAGGTGTAAGTGCTACATTAGAGATGTATCCATTTGGCCAGGGCATCCCACAGCCCTCTACTATCTGCCCTTGGTCAATTGTGGATCTCTGTAATGACATCCATCTGTTGCAGCAGGAGGGGGTTGCTTCTTTGATAAGAAGAAAGGGTTACGTTTATCCAAGGTACAAGAATAAGTATTCAGAATGCGGACAGAAGTTATGCTTGTTTGGGGAAAATGACAATAGAGGGTTCTCTAAGGTCTATGACCTATGCCACCAAGGGAAGTTAGTTAGTGTCATGGTTTGAATGAGAATGGCCTCCATAGGCTCATGTTTAAATACTTGGTCCCTGGTAATCAGAGCCTTCTAAGCCCTTCCACAGCAGACAAGTATTACAAGAACAGTTGGTAAAAACTGTTTGGGAAGGACTAGGTGTGGCCCTGTTAAAAGATGTGTATCACAGGGGTGGGGATGTGAGGTGCTACGGTTGGGAGCCAAACCTGGCAGTGTCATCCACATGGTTCTGGCTTTCCTGAAGGATACACGAGTAAAAGGGTTGTGGAATCTTCCTCCATGGTTAAGCAGCACCACTGAGGCCAGGCACCTGGCAGGGGAGTCCCTGAATGGATGCCCTAAGAGGTCATTGCATGAAACTGTAAAAATGAAGCCTGGATTATGTTTGATCCCCTGAGATGTTAGAGGGGCCAGAGCCATAGGATATCTGCCAAGGATTGCTGCATAGTGGAGCCAGCCCGAGAGAGAAGAATATCGGAGGCAGCAAAGCTGGAAGGGCAAAGGCATCTAAGCCTTTGACATCGGGCATGGAGCCACAGTGTTGGAGTTTGACGTGCTGGGCTTCAGTCTTATTTTGGTTCAGTATCTCTTCACAGTGCCGCTATTCATCCTTTTTAAAGTGGTGATGCATGTTCTCTGCCATTGTATGCTGGAAGTATGTAGTTTGCTTTTTGATTTTACAGGGGTTTCAATTAAGAGAATGCCTTGAGTCTGAGCAGTCTTTGGATTTCTGTGACTGTGAAAGACTTTGGGGACTTTTGAAGTCCCCGTATGGGCCCAAGCCTTATAGGGACAGAGTAGTAGAATGTGATGATTTGAGCATGGATCTCAGAGGCTCATATGTTTGAATACTTGGTCCCAATTTGGTCTAGGAAGAATTAGGTATGGCCTGTATGCTTATATACATACATATATGGAAGATGTATGTCACGGGGGCTGGGCTTTGAGGTTTCAAAGGACTTGTGTGATTATCAGTGCTTTTATCTCTCTCTCTCTCTCTCTCTCTCTCTCTCTCTCTCTCTCTCTCTCTGCCTGGTGGTTGTTGATCAAGATGTGAGTACTCAGCTATCACTTCCTTTGCCATATGGACTCCAAGTCTCTGAAACAATAAGCCAAGTTAAACATTCTTTTTTATTGGGTGCTTCGGTCACAGCAATAGAAAAGTTACTAAGGTAGGTTTACAATTTCAGGCATAAGTTCCACTCCTATTGAGAGGACTTTAATTCTAATTAAACAGCTGCTGGTTACCCGAAAGATAAAAGTACCACAATTGCACAACTGTGGCTGTCTTGCCAATCCCATCAGTGTTACGGTTCATAGACTTTACAGCTGGGTAGGAGAAGCTACCTGTTTCTCCTCTCCCTTGGCAGCTTGTACAACATCTTCTGAAACTATGGAGAGCCAGTCCTCAGGGTGGAAGCATCCAGGTGAGTTCCAGCTTCCTCAAAGTCCTGTATCCCAAGTGTGATGTCTCCAGCAATAGAATCTTATCTTTGTGTTCTGGGAGGCAACCAAGGACAGTGGCAACAGTCTTATTGTTTTATGAGTCTCATGAAGTCCCCTGACAAACAAGGGAGGTTTCCACTGCCTGACAGTAGGGGTTTGTATATCTATGAGTTTTGGAGAGAGAATTACTATCCCAAGAGGCATAACCTGATTTAAATTATTTATATTTATATATATTATATATAAGTAGTTTAACTAAATATAAAATAATATATTTCCCTATGGTTTCTCTGATCATCTTGGTGTTATTTATTTATTCACTTTATATTCTGATTGCACCCAGTCCCTCCTCTCCTCCCAGTCTCACCCTTACAAATCCCTCCCCCCATTATCTCCTCCCCTTGGGTATCTCCTGACCTGGGACATCCATTCACAACAGGACTAAGCTCCTCCTTCCCCCCTGAAGCCCAAAGGTGTCTTTTATTCTTCCCCCATGGCTCATTCTCAGGTTTTCTTTTCCTCTCCTCTTCCCAGATACACTTCCCTCTCATTCTTCCTGTCCACCCCCTTACAGCACTTTGTGTCCTGCTATCCCCAGTCCTCAGCTTCTTCTCCAGCCCATCATCTAGCCCTTTTTTATTTTCCTGGTTCCTATGGTTACTGCATATATATATACTGCATATGAATATATATATATATATATTCACATCTAAAGATTTGGAGGTAGGATCCAAAAGTAAGACAGGACATGCAGTATTTGTCTTTCTAGGTCTGGATCACCCCCCTCAGTATAATACATTCTAGTTCTATCCATTTGCCTGTAGCATTTATTTATTTATTTATTTATTTATCTATTTATCTATTTATTTATTTATTATGGGTGAATAGTATTCTGTTGTGTTTACATACCACATTTTCATTGTCCATCCATTGGGTGAAGGAGATTTAGGTTGTTTTCATTTTCTAGTGTTGTGAGTAGGCCAGCAATGGCCTTGACTGAGCAAGTATCTATGAACTAGGAAGTCAGGTCCTTTGGGCTTATGCCAAGAAGTGGCATAGCTGGGTCGGATGGCAGATTTATTTTTAGCTTTTTTTAGAATTTCTCCACACTTCTTCTTTCCAGAGTGGCTGCACCAGCTTGCAATCCCACGGCTAGTGAGCGAGGGCTTCCCTTTTCCCAGTATCCTTGCCAACATTTGCTCTAAGTTGTTTTTTATATCTTAAAGTGTTTCAGATTTGCATTTCCCTAATTGCTAAGAATGATGAAAACTTTTGGAAATATTTCCTAGCTGCATGAATTCTACGCATCAGTGATTAACCCTGAGTTACCAGTAACACAGTTGTCACATTTAGAGAGAAGCCAAAGCCCTTGGACTCACTTAACCAAGTGTGAGTCTAGAACTGAGTCCCTCAGTTATGCTCCCCGTGTCTTCCATCCGCTGTCTGTCGCAAGCATCTGAATCTGCAACCGCCTGAAGGATGTCTTGTGAATCTGTCTGTCCCTATGTCTGTGTCCCTGTGTGTCTGTCTGTCCCTAACAAAGGGCTTTGCTCTGTATTTATTAAACAGCATAGAAAGCTGATGATGGGAAAGGAATGGGATAGTTTATAGATATCTTTAACAGAGTTGTACAGAGACTAAGTCAATGGCTCCTTCTGATTCTCTCTGACCCAGATAATAGATGCCATTGTTTATCAGCCAATATCTATAAATGGTTGTTTTAAGCATTTATGGTAGATTTTAGAAGTTGCTCTCAACTTTGATGCTTTCAGCACACAATACCCATGCATTATCTGGATCAAGGGCATGAGAGAGTACATCGTTCAGGATTCCAGCTAGGCATTAGCTTAGTTTGTAAAAGTTGATCACATGGAAAATCCAAAGCAACTAAGGCTGACTGTTACATTGTTCTCTTAAAGGAAGGTTAAGCAGTTTGAGAACTCAGTAGGATAGCAGTCTTAAGCGTTAAGTAACCTCAAGGTATATTATTAACTTTGGCTGTGAGATCCAGTAAAAGTTTTTAGAATGTAAGAGATGTTTTCATATTACATCACCACAGAGCCATTTTTATTTCTTCTTCTGAAAACTCTGTTCAAATCCATAGCTCGTCTCCTCATTGAATCATTTGCTTTCTTCGCTCATTTTTTGAGTTCTTTCTGTATTCTGGATATTAATTCCTTATTGGCATATGGCTGGTAAAGATTCTTTCCCACCCTGAGGACTTCCTCTTCACTTGGGTAACTGTTTCCTTAAATGTAGAAATGCTTTCTAGTTTTATGAGGTGCCATCTGTCAACTGTTGGCTTTAATTCCCGGGCAAACAGAGTTCTATTCATAAAGGCCTATCCTACACACATATCCTGTCGGGGACTGCCTGTTTTTTCTGTTTCACAACTGGGGTCTTGGTCCATTTGGGGTTGATTTTGTATAAGGTGATAGATATGGGTCTGATTTCATTCATCTGTAGGTAGACAGACATCGTCCCCAGCACATTTGGTTGGGGGTGCTGCCTATTCTCCGCTGTATGCTTTTTGCCATCTTTGTCAAATACCAGATGGCTGTAGTTACACGTACTTGGGTTGGGTCTTCTGTTTTGTCCCACTGATCTACAAGTCTCTTTCTGCCAGTACCATGCTGTTTTTATTACTATAGCTCTGTAATAAATCTAGAATGCCAATCCCTCTAGCATAGTTCTTTTTACTCAAGCCTGCTTTGGCAATGTGTGGTCTTTTGTAGCTCCATAAGAATTTGAGGATTTTTTTTTTTTCTGTTTTTGCAAAGAATGACATGGGGGTTTTGAGTGGGACTACATTTAATATGCAAATGGCTTTTGGCAATATGGTCATTTTCATAATATTAATTCTTCCAATCCATGAGCATGGGAAGTCTTTCCATCCTATAGTGCTGTCCTCAGTCCCTTCAGAGGTATAAAGTTGTTATTACAGAGGTCTTTGCCTTCTTGGTTAGGCTGATTTTAGGTGTTTTACTATTTTTCAAGGGTATGGTAAGTGGAATGCTTCTGAGATCTTGTTCTCATCATGTTTCTCACTGGTAGATAGGAAGGCTACTGATTTTTGAAGGTTGATTTTTCTATCTTGCCATCTTATTGAAATTGTCGATCATTTCTGGTGGAATCTTTAAGATCTTTAATATATATTATCATATCTGCCAAAAAGTGATAATTTGTCCTTCATATTTCTTTCTCTTGCCTCACTGTTCCTGGAACTGTACCCAAAAGGAATGGGGGTGGTGGGCAGCCCTGTCTTGTTCCTGATTTTAATGGGATTGATTCAAGCTTTTCCCCACTTAGGATATTGGCTGTGGGCTTGTCAGTCGTCGCTGTCTTGAGGTATGCTCCCTCTAGTCCTACTTTTTTTTTTTTTTTTTAGGACTTTTGTCAGGAAATCATGTGGGATTTTGTCAAAGGCCTTTTAAGCATCTATTAAAATAGATGCTAAGTCTAAAAATCATGTGATTTTAAAAAAAACTTTAAGTCAGTTTACATGACTTATTTTAAATAATTATTAACTTAGAAATGTTGCACCATCATCCCTGGATCTCCAGAATAAAGTCAGCTTAATCAAGGTGGATGATTTTTGTGATGTATACATGTATTTGATTTGCAAGAATTCTATTAAAATTTTTTGCATCTATGTTCATCAGCAATCTGGTTCTGCAGTATCTCTGAGTGTGCATTTAACCTGCTTTTTATATTAGAATGATAATGGCCTTGTAAAATGGGTTTTGAAATGCTTTTAGTGTTCCTGTTTTCTTTATTGAATAGCTTAATGATTTTTAGTTGTAGATAATTTTCAAGAGTCTGGTAGATCTCTACTGGGGATTCATCTAGACCTGGGCTTTTGTCTTTTATTCAGAAGGCTTTTAAACGCTATTTCAATCTTCTTCTTTTTTATCACTCTACTTAGGATGGTGATCTCTTCTTGATTTAAATCGGGTGGTTGGATGCCTCTGTAAACTTCTAGAAGCTTGTCCATTTCTTTTAGATTTTCCTTTTTAAATTTTAATTTAATTCAATCTTATATGCATAGGTACTTTATATCCATATATGTCTGTGCACCATATATCCAAGTGCACATAGTATACACGAAGGATAGATGAGGGCATTGGCTCTCCTAGAACGGGAGCCACAGATGGTTGCAAGCTTCCATATGGGTGTTGGGTATCACACTTGGCCCCTCTGGAAGAGCAACCAGTGTTCTTCTGAGCCATTTCCAGCCCCTAGAATGCATATACAGTCAAGTTTAGAGCCAAGGTTAGCCGTCACAAGCTGTCAGAACTTATGTGTTCTTTAAACTTGACATTTTTTTTCTTTTTACAAACTTTGTGATTTTTAGTTGGGTAATTCTCACTGGACACCATTTCTATAGTACTGGTGGATTTGGGGTAGGGATGAAGGTCCTGTTGTCTTGGCCTTTCATGTTTGTGTTTGTGTGAGACGTGGACATTGTGAACTTCTTTCCTTGGTTGTGTGTCTGATGTGAGGTTTCAGGCTGCCTTTGTAGAGTAGAAGTTCGTTTGTGTTTTTATTGTTTAAGCCTGGTTTATTTCAGATCACGTATGAGAGCTTAGCAGGGCAGTCCTCTAGAGGGACAGTGTTGATTTTGGGTTGGAGGAATGGGCGTGATTCCAATTCAGTGGTAAACAAGAAACAGGTGACTGGGTCTGCTCTCCAAGTTTTGCCTAGGAGTGTAAGGATGGGGTGGGTAGACCAGGATCTTGGATATTCATGAGTTTAGCATACAGGCCACATGACTGAGGCTAGATCTGGTATGATCATCCAAGTTTCCAGGAACTCACCAGATTATATAAGCACACAAATGTGTTTCTCTAGCCTGGAAGCTGAGTGTAGTGTAGTTTGGTAGCATCCAGAGGACTCGCCATACTAGGCCAGCAATAGTATGTGCTACCTGGGCTAAGTCTGGAGGTTGGGTGTGGCATGAATGGTCTAGGGTTTAGTGGATTCATCAGGCTGGGATAAGTATCTCCCTGGGGTCAAGGCTCGGGAATGGTGCAAGCAGAACTCACTAGATTGGGCTAGTGCAGACAAGATGTGAGAACTGGGCTAGGTCTCAGGATTGGGAGGGTGCAAGTGAGCTAGGATCAGGTATATTCACCAGGCTAGACCAGGGCTCAGGATGCGTGATGTGGGCTAGACCTGGACATGGGATATGATGAGCAGGATAAATCTGAGTGGATTCAATGCATTGGACAAGGCATAGAGCATCAGCTGGATTTACCAGACTGACTCAGAACACAGAATGTGGAACCAAGAAAAGGCTTGGACATTGAATATAGTCTAGATATTATTTTTTCTTATTCACTTCTACCTAACCTAACCTTTTTGTAGCTTTTTAATTGCTTTGCTATGTTTTGAAGTGAAATCTGCATTTTTTTTTTGTAGTAGGATTTTTCTATGTGGACTAGGATAGTTTTGAACCCACTATGTAGCCCACGCTGACCTTGAACTTGTAGCAATTCTCATGTTTCCCCCTTTCTGGTGCTGGAATTATATGCATGCACCACCACAACTATTATTAGTAGCCTTTATTCTAGTAAACCAGTGAAATATCTGATATCATAGAGCAGCTAGCTGTCCTCTCCCAATATCTAGTCTCCTTTAACCTTAAGAACACAGTTATTGGTAGCCATGGCATCTCGTGTCCTTTGCATCTGTGTCTACCGCCTTCGCGCCGCTGCCCCTGCTTCCCACGTTGGCCTTGGCCCGACAGCTCAGCACCTCTCTCTGCCCTGAGGGAATCCGGAGGAGACCCGGGACTTGGCAGCCCACCTTGGCGCTCACGCAGGTACCTGGAACCCTCACACATTTGTGGGGACAGTACAGTGACACACCCCCACTGACGTTAAAGGGAATCAAGGACCGAGTTCTGTATGTCTAGAAACTCTGATAAGATTGACCCAGAAAAGCTCTCAGTAAATTTTCATTTATGAAGGACCTGGGCTTCGACAGTTTGGACCAAGTGGAAATTATTATGGCCATGGAAGACGAATTTAGGTTTGAAATTCCTGATACAGACGCAGAGAAGTTAATGTGTCCACAAGAAATTGTAGATTACATTGCAGACAAGAAGGATGTGAATGAATAAAGTATCAGAGCCTTTCTTCCTCACTGTGAGGACTGTGGAGGACACACGATGGCACCACTGACAGCAGTTCTGTTGAACTTGTATTTCAATCGTCTGAGTGATTTACCCTTTAAAAATAAATCTATTACAAAATTAAAAAAAAAACCAAACCACAGTTATTATGGACTTTGTTTCCCAGCATTCTTAGCAACACATGTGGCCATGTGACTAATTTTTAGCCAATCCACAAAGAAAGAAGTATGTTGTCTGTTTTAGGAGAAGGCTATGAAAGCAGAGGAAGCTGGCTATTCCCCCGCGCCCCACCCCCACCCCCTTTCTTTATGCTGCGTTGGGATGAGAACGAAATGTGTGAGGTTCAGCATCCATTCTGCACTTGGAGGGACCTTAGAGACTGGAGCCATGGACTGAAGACAAGAAGATGAAACTTGCTGACTTGATATACTCAATATGAGCCCTCCATTGCTCCTTGTTTTGTGTGTGAAAGGAGACAATTGTTTCAGCCACTGCTGTTTGGGACTCTCCCATTTGTGCAGCAGTGACCAATTCACACAAACATATACAAATCACTCTCATTTGCATATGAGGAAACTGGGTTCTTGAAAAGTTGAGTAGCTTGGTTGGTACCCGTGCAGTTTCCTAGTAGATCCAGTGTGCAGAACCACTACGTTGCAAGTGCCTCCCAGCCAAGGCTAACGGGATGTGCTGCTGTCAGTGTGGAGCCAGGAATGTGTGGCTTGGTGCCGCATTTGATATGTTGTTTGGAACTACCACTCTGTGTTCTTACTACATTCGAATTGTCTGGTCAGTGCTCCCAAAACATTCGGGCAAGAGACCTAGACTCTGTTTATTAAATTCCCAATATTTTTGTCTGCCCTCAGGGAACCAGAAGACCAAGTAGAGGAAATTACTGAAGTTTTTGCAAGAGGGATGTGATTACAGCCTTCTGGGAAACAGGATGAGGTGGCTAAAGTCCCCTGGAAGGAAATTAGGATCTTAAAGGTGTAGAAATGACCTCGTCATCTCCCAACATGAACTCTAAAGCATTTCTCTCATGAAAGTAGTACGAGGAGATGTTAGCAGGTGCTGTTTAATGTGAGACCAGTGATCTGAGAAGCTTGAGGAAGAGCACTTGGTACAAGACTTCTCACAGTCTTGAAGATGCTCAGAATTCCTAAATGGGAAACAAAAACAAACAGCCTTCTTTAATGTATTTGGACTCAGAACCCCTTTATTTGAAGAGTGTCTTACAGGGTGTCTGTTGGTTTAAGAAACAAAACTAGAACACATAAGGGGTCCCTAGACCATGAACACCGAATGTCGACTTTCTCCCAAGCTCCAGGCACTGACAAATAGGGGTCTACAGACCCTGAGAAACTGACCTAAATGTCTGCCTTCCACTCTGCTCCCAACACAAAAGTGTTCCCAGACCCTGAGACTTCCAACACCTACTCACGCCCAGTACCAACAGGTAAGCAGCCCCAGACTCAGCCTCCGAGCCACCCTTCCACTCAGCCAATGTGCAAGCTCCAGTGCAGAAACAACACAACACAGAAATCCAAGACAACACATCTCCTCCAAAAAGTACAAATGTATAATAGCGAACCCCAGAGAGAATGATCCGGAAGAACATCCAGACAAAGACGTCAAATAAGCTCAAAGAAGATATGAATAGACTCCAAGCGGGAAAAGAGATAGATGAAATAAGGAAGTTAATAAAAAATGAAAATAGTATTCAACAGAAAGAAAAACTGAAGAAAAGCCAAACTGAAATGATGCTGGAAAAGAAAATGCAATAAACCAAGTTAAAAACTCAGGGCAAAGCCTCACCAACAGAACGGATCCTGTGGGAAACAGAACCAGAGCCGGAAGACAAGGTAGAGAAATTGGATCATACAATAAAGGTCAATGATAAATTTTTTAAAATATGAATGGAATATGGGAGTTCTGGACAACATTAAAAAGACAAAATTATAGGCATAGAAACAAAAGAATAATATTGCACCAAAGGCATATAATATGTTTTTGACAAAATCATCGAAGAAAACTTTCCACACTCAGAGAAAGACATACCCATCCAGGTACAAGAAGCCTACAGAACACCAACTAGACAGGAGCCCAAGAGAAATCCCCCATGACTCAGTTAGAACATCAGAAGCACAGAGTAAGGGAAGGGGATTGAAAGCTGCCTATAAAGTTACTTATAAAGATAGGCCTGTTGGAATAACAAGTGATAATTTTATAGAAACTCAAAGCCAGTGCATACCTGGAAAGATGTATTTTAAGTTTGGAAAGGCCACTAACTGTCAACCCAGACTATTCTACTCAGCAAAACTATCTAATAAAATTGAAGGAGAAACAAAAAGCTTCCATGGTAAAAGCAGAATAAAAGAACTTATGACCACCAAACAAGCTCTACAGAGAATACTGGAAGGAATACTTCAACTGGAAGAGAAGGACAGACACACCCAAGAGGTCATAGGAATAAGTAAATAAACAATACCATGACAGGATCAAAAGAGGCCTAAATGACAACACACTTTACTAATAACCCTGAATATTAATGATCTTAATTCCCCCAAGAAAAAGACAGCCTAGCAGATTGGATTAGAAAACATAATCCAAGGCTGGAGAGATGGTTCAGAAGGTAAGAGCACTGGCTGCTCTCTCAGAGAACCTGAGTTTGATTCCCAGCACCCATACAGTGGCTCACAATCATCTTGAACTAGATCCAAGGGACAGGACACCCTGTTCTGGCTTCTTTGGGTACCCTGCTTCACAAACATTACATTAAACTTAAAAAGAGAGAACACAACCCATCTTTCTGATGCCTCCAAGAAACACACTTTACCATCAATGATTGACACCACCTTAGGGTAAAAGATGGTAAAAAATATTCCAAGTAAATGAAACTATGAAACAAGCAGGCATAGCTATTTTAATATTTGACAAAACACCCTTCAAACCAAAACTAGTCAGAAGAAATAAAACGGGGCATTTATACTCAGGGAAGGAACAAGACACTATGGAGATATTATAGTTCTAAACATACACTAAACACAGGTGCACCTAATCACATAAGAGAAATACTGTAAGGTGTAAAAATATTAATCCACTGTGTTGGATTAATCCCAACACAGTGAGAGTCAGAGAATTTAAAACCACACTATCACCAATAGACAGGACACCTAGATTAAAACTAAACAGAGAATCTTTGGCAGAAATGAAACCACAAGTCAAATGAACTTAGCAGACATCTACAGAACACTCCACCAAACCGTAAAGAATACACATTCTCCTCAGCTGCATATGGAACTGTCTTCAAACCTGATCATATAATATGACACAAAGTAAGTCTGAACAAATAAAAGAAAACTGAAATAATGTTCTGCATTCTCACGGTGGAATAAAGCTAAATATAAACAGCAATAGAAACTACAGAAGGGGCTGGAAAGATGGCTCAGTGGTTAAGAGCACTGACTGCTCTTCCAGAGGTCCTAGGTTCAATTCCCAGCAACCACATGGTGATTCACAACCATCTGTAATGGGATCCAATGCCCTCTTCTGGTGTGTGTATGAAGACAGCTACAGTGTACTCATACGGACATAACATAAGTAAATAAATCTTTAAAAAAAAAAACTACAGAAAGTAAATAAACTCCTGGACATTAACACATCACTGAGTAATAACTGGGTCACTAAAGATACCAGAAAAGAGATAAAAATATTCCTAGAATTGTATGAAATGAGAACACAAACACTAAAATCTATGGGACACAATGAAAGCTGCAGTCAAAGGAAAGCATAGAGCATCACATGTGTACATAGAAATTTTTGAGAAATTTCAAATTAATAATTTGAAACAAGAGCAAATCAAATCCAAGAAGAGCAGAAAAAGAGCTAATCAAAAATGGGCTGGAATTTGTTGAAACGAAATCAAACAAACAACAAAGAAACAATATAAAAAATCCAAGAAATTTGGAGCTGGTTCTTTGAAAAGATAAAATTGACAAACTTTTAGACAAATTAACCAAAAAAAAAAAAAAAAAGAGGAAATTTAAATCAATACTACTAGAAATGAAAGGGGTGATATTCAGAATACCATGCGGACATATTTTTAAAACTTCTTAGGTTGGTTACTTCTCTGTTTCACGATCTATGAACATGCTGTCTTTTCCTCAATGTACTTTTGACATCTTCATTAAAGATCAGGTAGCCGTAGTTATATGGACTTATATCTGGTTCTGCTCTTCCATCCTTTGACGTATGTGTGTGTTTATGCTGGTACCGTGCTGTTCTGGTTTCTATGGCTCTGCAGTATACAAAATCAGGCGCCTACGGCAGTGTTCTTTCTGTGTAGGATTCCTTTGACCACACTTGGTCTTTCATGCTGCCATATATATAAATTTTGAGAATATTTTTTCTGTGTATGTGAAGAAAGATATTGGTATTTTAACTGGAATTGCACTGAATCTGTAGGTTTGTTATGGTGGCTATTTTCACAATATTGATTTTTCCAGAAGCATGGAAGGTATTTTCATCTTACAGTTCTCCCTCAGAGTCTTCCTTCGGTATTTTAAACTGGACTTCATCTCCCTGGTTAGGTTTGCTCCCGGGTCTTTCATGTTATTTTTGTGGCCATTATCCTGCTACTTTGCTGAAAGTATTTATTAACTCTAAAAGTGTTCTGGTGGAGTCTCTAGGATCTCACAAAGAGAATCCTATCATCTACAAATAGCAGTATTTTGATTTGACTTTTTTTTTCTATTTGTATCCTTTCCATTTCCTTCTAGCTAAGACTCCAGGCACTAAACTGAAAAGGAATAGAGAGAATGGGAGCTTAGTGAGAATGCTTTGGGGATTTTTGTGTTTAACGTGATGTGTATATAGCTTTTTTTTTTAATGTTTAGTTAATGATATCCCCATTCCTAGCCTCCCCCTGACCTTTCCATGATGGAAAAATTGAATTTTGTCAAAGGCCTATGTCAAAGGCTTTTTCTGCATCTCACGAAATGATCATGTTTGTCTGCCTTTTAATCCAGTAATGTGCTGATGGCTAGTATTCGTGGCTTTATATATGTTGACTCTTTGCTGAATCCTGTGAAGCTTGGCCATGGTAGATGAACTTTTTTGTATCACCCTAAATTAAGTTTGCCAGTATTTTACTGAGCGGTTTTTGTTCTGTTGATCAAGAAATTTGTCTATAATTTTCCTTTTCTATTTTTAAATCAGGTTTCGGTATCAGAGTATATACTGGCTTCATAAAGAGAGTCTGGAAGGACACCTTCCTTTTTTATTTCATGGAATAATGAGACTAGTGTTGGTGCTAGTTCTTAGAAGTCCTGGTAGAATTCCGCAGTGACTCCATCTGGTCCTACTGTTTTGTTTGTTTTTGAGACGATTATGGCTTTGGTCTCATTTCTGGATGCAGTTTTATTTATCCCATCTCAGTTTAACTTTGTGTGTATGCTTCTAGTAATTCGCCCATT
Source organism: Rhabdomys pumilio (assembly GCA_030674055.1). Classification (NCBI taxonomy): domain Eukaryota; kingdom Metazoa; phylum Chordata; class Mammalia; order Rodentia; family Muridae; genus Rhabdomys; species Rhabdomys pumilio. The sequence goes on along the minus strand of JANHMN010000002.1, from coordinate 192,967,775 downwards.
TATTTTCAATTTTTCAATTTCATAAAATAAAGGTGTGGTTTGAATACAAAATGCCAACCATGACCTGATCATCAGCTGCTGCTGCCATCTGAGGAGGTGAAGAAAGGAGGAAGGAAGGAGAAGAAAGGTTATGTAGCCTTGCTGAAGGAAGCTTGTTACTGGGGACAGACTTTAAGAGTTTATAGCCGCCAGGCGGTGGCACACGCCTTTAATCCCAGCACTTGGGAGGCAGAGGCAGGTGGATTTCTGAGTTCGAGGCCAGCCTGGTCTACAGAGTGAGTTTCAGGACAGCCAGGGCTACACAGAGAAACCCTGTCTCGAAAAAACAAACAAACAAACAAAAAAAAAAGAGTTTACAGCCACAACCCTCTTACAGTCCACTCTGTTTCTTCTCTCTAATCTCCTAGTGTCTGCCTTCAGCTGCCTGCCACCATGCCTCCTCTCCCATTAACTCTCAAGAACCATAAACCAAAATAAAGTTTTCTCCTTAAGTTGCTTCTAATCACCATGCTGGGAAACCTGCGGATCAACATACAGAGAAATAAAACTAAATATTTATCTCTCACCCTACACAAACCGCCCCAAATGAATGAAGGGCCTCCACATGAGGCCTAATGCCCCAAACCTGCTAAGGGTAAAGGAGGGACAGCTTTAAAGTCTAGGCACAGGTAAGGACTTTCTAAATAGACGTCTGATACCTGAGGAAATAAGATCGGCAATTGACAAGTGAGGTTTCATGAAACTAACAGCTCTGTACAACAAAGGAAGTCGGTGATCAGGTTAGGAGGCAGCCCATAGGAAGGCAGAACGTCTCTGCCAGACATGCATGTAACAGAGGATTGCCATCTAGAATATACAAAGCACTCACAAAACTAAACATTAAACAAACAAACAAACAAACAAAAAAACCTACTTAACTTAAAAACTGAGCTACAAAACTGACCAGAATATTTTCAAAATTCCTTAATAAATGTTTAACACCCATAGCCATCAGGGAAATGCAAATTAAATGTCAAGAACTTCTCTCACCTCGCTGTCATCAGGAACTTTGTCACTGTTGTAGGAGCTTACTAGTAAAAGCACTCTGGAAATCCATCTGGAGGTCTCTGAACCTAGAAAATCACCATATGACCCAGCTACCCCACTCCTGGGTATAGACGGCAAACCTTGTATTTTACTGTAGAGAGACTTGCACAATTGTGCTTCCAGCCATTCACAAGAGTTAGTAAAGGAATCAACTTAGATCCTCATCAGTGACAAACAGAAAACAAAAATGTGCTACACAGACATCAGATGAACTATTATTCAGCTTCTTAAAAAATAAAATAATGAAATTAGCAAGTAAATTGATGGAACTGGGAGATTTAAAAAAAAAAAAACTTGCTAACCAATGTTGGTGGAATGTTCTCTCTTATATGTTGGTGGAAGCTTCAAAGTTTGTGTTTTGTGTTTTAGTGTGGAGTAAATGTAGAAGTCAGAAAACCAGTAAGAGGATGGTTGGGGGAGGGGGCGGGGATGGACGTGTATTTTAAAGGTGGGCAGAATGGATTATAGGTGAGATGAAAGTAGAGATGAGGCAGAAAAAGGTCCAAGCAGCTAATGAAGTGACATGGATGGGAAATGAGGGGACATGGGAAAAGTTAACCAAGTACAAATGAAGAGGCTACATGGAGACATACGATCTTACAACCCAAGTTAAAAATATATAGTAAGAGGAGATGGCAGAACAAATGTGCTATGGAAGAGAAGACAGTAGGGGGTGCAAGGAGTAAAGGATGCATGGGTGGAGGCATAAGAGGGAAAACTGAGTGGCAGGGGTTAGTTAACCCTCGTTAAGAATGAACGAAGGAGCATTATGAAAGCCCACTAGTCTGTAAGCTATTTTAAGCATAATTTTTAAAAGAAGGTTGAAAATGTCTGCTCCCAGAGGAAACAGCTTCTTAGGTGAAACTCAGTATCAGGTTCAGGCTAGCTCCCTATGAGTATTTGGCAGACTGTTGCCATTGCTCTTGGTTGCCCCTCATAACTAGATGCTAAAATCCTGTTGCTGAAGACACTCATGTTACATGCAGGACATAGAGAAATCATAAACTGACCAGCAAATTCTATCCCTAGCTTTCGGAGTGATGGAAAGCACTATGCTGCGGCTACGGTAGAATACATCAGTGGTTTCACTCAGTGCTGGCTCCTGATGCTACAACAATGACCTGCTAGGTAATACATGCCCACTGTGAGAGGCCAGGGAAGGCCATTGGTGAAGGTACAACCTCAGTTGCAGTTGAATGCCCAGGACTGAAAGAGTAATGCAAAGAAGTTGAGGCTTGGCACAATGAAGAGAGTCTATAAGAGGCTATTGGTGAAGCCTAGTTGCAGTGGAAGACCCCAGAGTATTGGAGATGCCAGTACCATGATGGGATGATTACCAAGAACAGCAGCAGCATTGAAATGGATCAACCTCAGCTTAGAGTGCTGAAGAGGGCAGAGCTGGAGAGATGATGCAAGCCCTTTGGAGGAGCCCAGAAGATCATGTGTGGATCCCAGACACTGAAACAAGAAGCTGTAACATTGAAGTGGCCTTGAAGGCCCTAGGATGTTCAAGATGGTAGAGCCATGGGCTATCTGCTGAGGAAAGCTGCTAACGGAGTAGAATCAGCCCAGGAGAAAGAACTTGTTACAGTCAACAAAGATGAAAAGGGAATTGGAAATCTGAAGACCACTGTGTTGTCAGACATGGAGATGAAGAGTTTGGAGTTTGTCCAGCTGGTTTCCTGTCTTCGTTGGGGATTACAGTTAAGTGATTGGATCTCAGAAGAGACTTCAAAGTTTGAACTTTTAACATTGCTGAGACTGCTATAAAATATGGGGACTTTGGAAATTGTACTAAATGTATTCTTTATTATGCTATGGGTAGGTATGGCCCCTATAGACTCGAGTATTTGAACAAGTGTAAGGGGGCCAGGGAGTGGAATGTGGTGGTTTGAATATGCTTGGCCCAGGGAGTGGCACTACTAGGAGGTGTGGCCTTTGGAGTAGGTGTGGCCTTGTTGGAGTAGGTGTATTACTGTGGGTGTGGGCTTTAAGACCCTTGGCCTAGCTTCCTGGAAGCCAGTCTTTTTCTAGCAGCCTTCAGATGAAAATGTAGGACTCTCAGCTCCTCTTGTACCATGTGTACTTGGATGCCACCATGCATGGACTGAACCTCTGAACTTAATATTTAAGCCAGTCCCAATTAAATATTATCCTTTTAAGAGTTGCCATGGTTAGCCGGGCAGTGGTGACGCATGCCTTTAATACCAGCACTTGGGAGGCAGAGGCAGGGGAATTTCTGAGTTTGAGGCCAGCCTGGGCTACAGAGTGAGTTCCAGGACAGCCAGGGCTGCACAGAGAAACCCTGTCTTGAAAAACCAAACCAAACCAAACCAAACCAAACCAAACCAACCCAACCCAACCCAACCCAACCCAAACCAAACCAACAGAAAGCAAAAAAAAAAAAAAAAAAAAAAAAAAGAGTTGCCTTGGTCCTGTTGTCTGTTCACAGCAGTAAAACCGTAAGGGGGGGGGGTGTCTTGATAGTTGATATAGGACAGTGTAGGTTTCTGTAGGCAGATGTTCCTGGGCTATATAAGAAAGCTAGCTAAGTAAGAGATGGTGAGCCAGCAGACAGTGTTCCATCATGGACTCTTGTTACCTGCCTGATTTCTCATTGATAAACCTAGAAGTGTAACATGACAAACCCTTCCTCCCTGAAGTTGTTTTTATTCTGTCATGTACTTGCCACAGCAAAAGAATGAAGCTGGTACACAGGTGGCATCTACTTCCCTCCTCCCTATTCAGAGGTGTAGCAAAGGAACCAGGTGGGTCTGAAGCAGGCCTCAGGGCTTAGATGATCCTCCCTGCCAACAAAGCCTAAAACATTTGCTGGCTGGCCTCTGACAAGCTGGCCTTGACCCAGGTGAAAGAAATTAAACTGCAATCTCACTATTCGAATCCGGTAATATCCTTAAGTTTCATTCCTATGTCTCTAAGGCTGGCTGCAATGAAGCCAAGCAGAGTGGGTTGGGGCTCACAGGCTCTGGGTTCTTGTCCCAAGGTGACAATCTGCCCTACTGGTTCCCAATCTTTCCTTGAGATTGTGGAATAATAAATGAACTCTGATCACACAGTGTTCTCATTCACCTACTCAACACTTACACACTGCTGTCTACAATGTGCCATATCAGGCACTCTTTAAGGACAAACACATATTTTTTATACTTTTTATTTACAGAATACAATTACATTTCCCCCTTTCATTTCCTCCCTCCAAACCTTCCACAAGTCTCTTTGCTTTCTTTCAATTCTTAGCCTCTTTCTTCATAGTTATATGCATATGTATGTACATACTATATATGTGTGTATATATGTATATATATATATTCTTAAATTTGTAAGTACAACTTGTTCAGTCTACATGCTATTTCTACACATTTTTTTTCAGGGCTGACCATTTAGTATTAGATAATCGGTGTGCTCTTCCCCGAGGAAGGCTATTTCTCTCACTCCCAGCATTCCTTGTCTGTTCTGGTGTAGAGCTGAGGTCCCACGAGCTTTCTTGCATCAGGGTTAGTGTGTCTGTTGTTGTCCTTGTTCAGATCATGTTTAAACGGTTGTATTGGCAAAGCTGTAGCTTCTGACATTCCTTCAAGACACAATATTACAGTAAACTCCCTGTTCTCTGGTTCTCTTATAATCCATCTGATCCCCTTCTACAATGTTCCCCGAATCTTATCTTAGGCCCAAAAAGCTGTGTTGTAGATATATCAGTTGAAACCAGGCTCCAAATATATATACATTATATAGTACACTGTGGTAGTGATGTAATTTAGGAGAAATGAGACGTGTCAATAAGTGAGGAAGGGTCTTAGGTGACATGAACAGACCACCTGCATGAAACAGTAATACCAACGTATTCCAGGTGGAGGGAACAGGCATGCAAAGGCTCAGGGTGCTTAGAGACAGTAGGAAAGCCAAGATGACTTTGAAGGAGAAACAGAGATGCTGCTGGGTAGCAAGGCTTGAGAGGTAGAAGAAATGTTAAGTGTTACAAAGTCTATGTTCTGGGCCTCTGTGTGACCTGCTCTGTTGACTTAGAAGGAAATTGTGTGGATACCAAGATGAGTCCCAATGTCATAGGAGCTCCTCTGGAACCTCGGGCATGGATACGGTAATAGAAAGACCTCCTGCAAGGCTCCAAGTTGGAAAAAACCTGGGTAGTTGAGTGAGATTGCAGACTGAGCAGGGTCTGGAGTGGGTTTCTGGCTAGGCAGTAGAGTGGACAGAACAGTCACCTAGGCATTACCTTCTTCAAGATGACTCTGCCATGGTCTCCAGATTGTCCCAGGGCCTCATTTCTGTCTCCCCCTGGTCCAGCCTGCCAGACCAATGTGCCGATACTCACCCAATTTCTTCTCTGCAACAGAAGCTCCTGGATAGCAGTGAGTAGGCTGGAAGCAAATATTTAATCAAGCCACTAAAGCCCTGAACAACAAAGAGAAGCTAGAGGTCGGGTGGGGGCAGGATTAGTGGGGTTCTGAATAACTCTTTCCACTGGCATGAACACTGGCTTAGTTGGGTGTGTTGGTTGGTTAGTAGTGTCGGTCTAGAATTCTAGAATCTACTGAAAGATGAGCCTCTGAGAATACCTGTGAGGGGTTATTTTATGTTAGATGTAGGAAGACCCAGCTTGGGTGGGAGCGTTCTCTGAGCAGTTCTAGGCGATAGAGAAACAGGGCTGTACTGCTTGCATGTATGCATTCCTTGTTCTCTCTCCTGGCTGTGGATGTGATCATCTGCTTCAACCTCCCACCATCCTGACTTTCTAGCTAGGACTGTGAACTTGTTTAAGTTGCTTTCCTTAAGCTTTTTTATCCTAGGAACAGTAAAAAAAAAGAGACCAAGATAGAAATTGGCTCCAAGTGGGACCAACGTTGTGCTAAACCTGACCCTGTGGTTCGTAGGCCTTTGAAACTGTTTTAATGTGGACTAGAAAGCCCTCAAGTGCTAAAGGCAGAATGGTCTGTTCTGATGGGTGCTTGGAAGACAAAAATTGCTGAGAAATCCAGGCAGTAGAGGTCCATCTCAAAGTTCACAAGTTGGGCTGAGTGCTTTTTACAATGAGGTATTGTTGACAAGGGGTAGAGTTGGGATCAGTGTAGACTCTAAAATCAACTAAAATGGGATTCTGGGCATCTGAAGGATTTTCTTGATTACATTAACAGATGTGGGAAGACTTTGCACAGTGATCCTAGAGGCTTTCCGCGTATCCATCCTTGTTCCCTTTGTAGATGTAATCACCTGTCTGAAGCTTTTGCACCTGGACTTTAAAACTTTATGTTGAATAGCCCTTCCCCTGTTGAGTCCCTCACCCCCATCCCAACATAGACCTAGCTAACCTGGAACTTGTTATGCAGATCAGGCTGGCCTTAAACCCAGAGATTCACCTGCCTGTTTCCCAGGTGCTGGGATGAAAGGTGTGCACCACCACACCCTGCTGTTAAGTTGCTTCTTTAAACCAACATGCCAACTGCAACTAAGACACTGGGTGTTTTAGATCTTTCTGCAAAAGATCTAAGTGACACACCTCTAATCCTTGAAGCATAGTGCTTTACTACTTTGCTTCATGTTAGCAATGACCAAACTCGTCACAACCTCCTCTTTCCCTTTCAAATACTACCCTAACTCCAGTGTTAGACAAGACTGGGAGAAAATGCTGGGAGAAGGGGCATCTTGCTTTTCCAGTAAAAGGCCTTTTGTGTGTGTGTGTGTGGGGGGTGGTCTTTTGACCATCCTATTGTGTGGCTATTTACTGCTCTGTGGGTAAGAAAGTGAAGTTGGAGAGAAGTCATCAATGAAGGGCCAGTAAACAGCAGAGCTGATCCACGTTCCTTCAATCTTGCCAGGCGTGGGTGTGCATCTCCTTACTGGATCAGTGAGTCAGAATCTAAAGAATCTGTTGGCTACTGCCCCTCCTCCTCTCTGTACACCGAAGAAGACATCTACATTTCACACCCACTCAACTAACTACATGGGGATATGGCAAAAATGCATTTATTGGAAATGTTCAAAGTTTGACAAAAGCAAGATCTGGTGGTGCATGACTCTTAAAAAAAAAATCTTGACACTCATACACATAAACGTGTGGTTACATTCAGTGCCAACTCATTACCAGGGTTGAGGACAGAAGAATCCTTTCCAGAAGGCTTTGTCCCTAAATCCAGGCTCATGGAGTTTACACAGTCCAAGTCTGTGTCAGAAGCCTTTTCCTCTAACACATATTCCAGAGTCCTGATTCCTTCATGTTTTGTTTTTCCTTCCGAGACTTAAGGAAGGATCTCCTTGGGTAAGATCCAAAATGCGTGTGGAGGGAGGGGGAGGTTGGGAATCGGGGACTATGTCAAACACTAATTTCTACTAAACAGCTGAGCTTCAACAAGTGCTGCACAGTGCCAAGAAAACCAGAGCTCAGCTTGCCAGACTAGAATCCCAAAGGTGGCTCTTCAGGAAGAGGAACTATGAATGTGCGGAGACCTGGCCCAGCGTGGGTTCTTTGCTTTACTTGCTCTGAAGGTAGCCATTGTACTTCCACACCACATGGAAAGACAGAGGTACATCAGGGTGGTTGTTTGTCCCAGCTAGCCATCTTCTCATTATGACTTTAATTGGTCTGTTGAGGGCAGGTCAGCAGGTCTAGCTCCAGAGGTGCCAGGACTCAGGCTCTAACTCGAACCCCAATAATAATAATATGGTGGCCCTGCCATTCACCCAGTAGTAGTAAAAATCACAAAACACTCGTTTTCAAATAACGTATGGCTTTTTGACCCCATCAAATAACTTTATTCACACAAACGTCCCTTAATTTACAAAGTTTCAGTCATTCATACACATTAGGGGGAATCCACAGTGTTCAAGGAACTTAAATATGTTATCATACCAACCCAAGTAAGCCAAGTACAAAAAAATATTCATATAAAGTTGTTCACACATAGGTCCTATATTACCAGCTTCTGTGCAAAAAAAAAAAAAAAAAAAAAAAAAAAAAAAAAAAAAAAAAAAAAGAAAAAAGAAAAAAGAAAGAAAGAAAAGAAAATGATTTTAACTAGTATTTGAAACTAACCTTGTGCCTGGCTTTAAACCTCCCTTAAAACCAAGTCTGGCTCACAACGAGCATGAGCATAAGAGTAACCGAAGTATCCTCCAGTTTTGATGGCAAGGAGCCCTTGGGGTAAAAGTGTTTTGGGGATGGAGGGAAAAGTCCCCTAAATAGGTTTCCTTCTTCCTATGATCTCATCTAGATTTAAAAAAAAAAAAAAAAAAGGCCCACTCGTTCTGGTACTCTCCCCAGTCCTAGGGGTCCTAGGCAACGCATGGCAGTAGACCTGCCCCTCTGTGGATACTGATATCAGCCAATGGTACGAGTACCTACTGGGTTCTCCTTCCAGAGCATGTGTCCAGATTAGGCTCCTTTCCCTCAAAGCCGGGCCTGTGCTGACCTGTATGCACAAGCTCAGAATCAGAGAAGGCAGAGGCCTCAGCCTCCAGAGTCTGCTGGCCTGGAGAGCTGAAAAACCAAGCTTAGCCAATTCTGAGGTAGACTGTCTGGAGCTGTCAGATAGGGAGAGAGAATCCAGTCAAGGGGAGGGGTAACCAAAGACCCACCTAGAGTTGAGCCACGAGTGCCCCCAGACGGGGATGGAGGAAGACAGGTAGAAGAGCTCATGGTAGGCAGGGCTGGAAGGGGCACATCAGAGTAAGGTGAGGGCAGTAGAGTCCCCTCCTTGGAGGATAGCAGTCAAACTCTTGCTCTTCTCACTCTTCAAGATACCTAAAGGTTAAAAGCCATATATAACCCATCCTCCACGTTGTCTTCTCAAACAGTAAACAGCTAATAGCATAGACAGATCCCACAATGCTCTTTTCCTCTTCTTGGAATAAGATTCACACAAAACAATAAAACTTTATTGCTGCAAACACTGGTTTTCTAAAATAGTGATATGTTAGAGCTGAGAATCTTGAAGGAGGGAAATGGTGGTGAGGATTGGTGGGGCAAGAAGGCTATGAGGAAAATAGGGAGTGGTCTTAGCACCACAGGGTTAGGAAGCAGAGTAAGTCAAGGGCCTCTGCTCACTCCAGGCTTCTCTGCCTTCACCACCACTGCAGGTACTACTGGCAGTGCCACAAAGGAGACCAGGCCCTATCCAGAGTCAGATCTTCACCTAGTGTGGGCGCATTTCTCCTCCAGCTGTAAACAGGGTATTGTCTTTAAGTAAACATTAAACATCCCTCAGGCAGCCAAAGGCAAACCCTACAAGGTGGGACTAGAGTTCCTACTCCCTGCCCCAGAACCCCTAATCGAGGTGAGGCTAGAGCCTGAAGCTTGGTCTCCTGTGACCAGAGGGGGTTAGCTGGTGCCAGTTTGGATGGTGCAGTCGGTGTCTTCCTGGCTAGAGCTAAGAACAGGGAGGAACAAAGGCAGTGTGCATATGTGGGCAGCAGCATTTGGTCCTGGTCTAAAGCTGCTGTGAGGGCCATAGAGGCAAGAGGGAGGTGTGTCTGGCTATAGCCCACAGGAGGTGGCGGGGGCTCAGGTTTCCTTCCCCTGTGGCTACATACAGGTGAGAGACTGAGAACAAGTGACAAAATGAACCAGAAGACAGCCACCTGCTTCTGGCTGAGTCTGGCCAGGGAAGACAATGGACTAAGTAAGGCACTATGATCTGTCCTGCTGACTCCCTTCACTGACAGGGAGCTGAGCTCGGAGCACAGAGAACTGAGGCCAGGCTAGTCTCCCAACAGGCAATCCTCACCACCACCCAAAAGGACAAAAGTTCTGCAAACTTCTAGACTGTGAGCAGATTTAACAAACCTGGAGGCACCTGAGGTCAGATGCCCCAGAGCTACTGGCAAGCCTGAACCCAGAGAGAGGCAGAAGAGGGAAGTAACAGAGGAAAAGGATGTTGGTCCCCAAAAGGGACAGGGAGCTGGACTCTGAGAAGACTACAGAGCCCACAGGGGTCCTGACCCACCTGCCACAGCACAGCCAGCATGTCACAGGGCCAGCTTCCAGCGAGCTGGCAGGTGATAGCATGGATTCCAGGGAAGAAAGGATGAAAACAGCAGGAACAGGCACTTGGGGCTCAAGACCTGGCTCTCACTGGAGCCAGAGAAAGAGGTGCAATCTCCAGGCCAGAACCAGCTGGGAGTCATGGAAGATAAGATACAGGGAAGCAGGTACCCCTCACTAGGCTACCCACCTGCAACCTATGGGGGCTACATTGACACCAAGAAAAGTACGGTGGGAAGCACTATAACCCAGGTCTTGGTTAGAGACAGGGGAGAGAAAAGAATAAGGTGGACAGATTGGTGATTGGCTAGGCTGAGCCTTGAGCAGGATGAGTTGGGGTCCTGTGCTCAGAGGCTGCTTTTCCCATCTATTCAGGCGCAGAGACAGCAGCACCCCCGGGAAAGGAAGGCAGCAGAACAGAAATGGAATGTATCTTGCAATTAATTAGGGGATGCCGCTGTTCCCACCCTCCCAGGTGCCACTCTGATTAGGCTCAGGAGGCTGCTTATAAAGTCACTCAAGGAGACAAGACGCTATCACAGCACAGCACAAGGTAAGGTCCCCACTTGCAGTCATGCACCCACAGGAACAGCAGCTGACCTCTGGCCAAGAGGAGAAAGAAACTTTGGTGCTGAGTTGCCTAAAAGAAGGCTGGAAAGTGAAAAGTGGACAGAGCTAACTAAGCAGGGTCAGCTGTCAGGGTCAGCTGTGCTGGCCTTCCCTGCACTATAGGAACAAAGGACCCCTGCTTGAGGGAAAGCTCCCCAAACCTCTTATTTCCCTATCCATCCTGTGCTAGTTTAGCAAGGATAAACAAGAATGAACACAGATACCTTGTTTCCTTGTCCAGAGACCCCATCCCACGAGGCCAGAACAAGGTGAGAAGTCTGGAAGCAACCAAAGGTGCATCTAAGTAGAGGGCAACTCCAGAGAATGGTGGGGTCCTTGAGGCAGCTGGAGGGAGGGGATCTTCCCTCAGGTGGCTGTAAGAACACTGCAAGGGAGTTAAAGTGTATGTGGCAGTCACAGGGGTCTAGGTTGGGGGTGCTTTATATGGCTAGCTGCTATATGGGCCTCAGACAGCCACCTGGGCACCCCATCTGCCTCATACCTCCCTCTTTAAGGCAGTTCCTTTCTCTTCTCAGACAAAAGTAACAGAAGTTGATCACTTAACATGAAGTCCCTGGGGGTAAGAGAGATGGCGCTTGATAGTGTGTCACCCAGTGGTGACACTAGGGATCCTGGTACACAGGGCACACCTTTCACTGTGAGGAAATGATGGCAGCAGCTAGTTGAGGGTACTCTGTAAGGATCAAAACTGGATCTTGGGACCTAGGTAGTCTCTGTGACAGGCTGAACTTACAGCACATAGAGAAGACAATCCAGGAGGAGAAGGTGAAAGGTATTGGCCTCATAGTAGTGACAAGAGACCAAGGAAGACAAAGTCTGACAGGAAATTGGCACAACAGTCCTAATAGAAGATAGGCTTGTGCAAAGAGAGTGGGGGTGGGGTCTCTCTATCCCCAAGTGATGGGATGATCACTCTTGGTCTCTTTCCTCAGGGACCCCAGTTGGAAAGGGCAGAAGAGGGAAGCAACGCCCACTGTAGTGAGTCCTGGTGTGGCCTGGGGCTTCCAAGAACTTAAAAGAGAATCAAACCCACAGTTCAGGTCTTCTTTCTAGAGTCCCTCTGGCCAAACCCTGGTGTTCCTCTTCTGAGAGGTTCTTCATCTCTGATCCTGTCTGAGGCCTGAGGGCTGGCCAGGTCCAGCCCATCCAAGGAGTCCAGCAGCTCCCACATCTGGAGGGAGGCGACTCGGAGGCTGCTTCCTCAGATCGTCGTATCCCTTTCCAGGAGAAATACCAAACTCTGGGTAGACAGAACTTCTGTGGGAACTGGGATGCTAAAGCAGAACTGAGATGTGTGTAAGAAAGAAAACAGAACATGAAAGATAAAACCAAAATTGCTTCCTAACTTAAGAAATTAACAGATTAACAGTGACTATATGTATAAGCTTTGTCCACATTCAATGTTCTTAAAAAACAAAACAAAAAACCCCAACAATAAAAAAGGTGCCTGTCCAGAGTGTAGCCTTTTGCTCTTCAGAAGTCTTGATGGTTTAATGTTTAAAAAAAAATTATTATTATTATTATAATAAAGGAAAAAGAAAAGGGTAGAGTGGGAAACCCAAGCAAAAGCTTCACATTGCGGGAGGTCCAGCTGTCAGGAGATCACCACCACCTGTACCCTCTGCCATCCTGTCCGAGACATGATGAGACTGTGGGTCCCGAAGGATCGACCTGAAAGACAGAAGGCAGTGGACATTGGATCAGTGGGTGAAGGTATAGAGCCAACACCCAAACCAAACTGACCCTGAAGCTGTGTACAGTGTTTTTTTAAATTACATGAAGCTGAGCTTCTACCTTTGAAGGTAAGGAATCTGATGTCTCCAAAGTCATATGACTAAGGGAAGACCCTAGAAGAGGGAATTTAAGGCATGTTGGCTCCAGCTACCAATCTGATCGCAAATCCTATACCTTTTTCTTAACTCCAGCTTCCCTGTACCCCACAGAACCCATTCCAGATAGGTTCTAAGTCTATCTAGGTCTAGGTTCTAATGGTCTTAGTTCTATTCAGCCTTTCTTCTCCATTCTCATCAGTAACTGCTGTCACAGCCTCAAAGCAACCCCTGTAACTGTTTGCTAACAGTGTTCAGCATCTGCAAGCCTGCATACACTAAGTTAACCAACAAGTTACACTACCTCCTCCCCCTCCCGCCTCCTTGGTCAGGTAGACTCAGAGCAAGGTTTCCCAGAACCAAGAGCTAGGTAGGTCCCACTCTGCCACAGCATCATCTACTGGGGTTATAACTAAGTAAGTGTTCTGGAGACAAAACTGTGTCTTATTTGGTTCTGCCAGCTGAGTGTACAAATTCAAGCCCTTTGTTCTTTGGTCTCATAACCTATGTCACAAGTGATTTTAAAGATCACATAAATTAAGCTGTGCATGGCTAAATGATACAATAAATGTGGAGCTGTCTGAATATTAGAGTATACTTATGGGACCACCATGGTGTTCTGTCTGCTATTGACTGAAACATTATTACATGTAACTGTGCATATATGCACATGCACGTACGCATGCACACGCACACACAACTTAGAAGAATGCCTGGTCCTGGTCCTGTGAGCATTGGTTGCTGTTTGGGAAGTGCTTTGATGTCAAGCCTCAGGAATAAGACAAGAAGCTGCCCTTCAAGGAAACCTAGCACACAAAAGCCTATAGAGATTAGCCTTGGGTCAGCCCCATATTCTAAGCCACTTAATCACATAGCTAAGTATAGCTTTGTCTTAGGGCAGGTCATCTGGGTAGCAATGTTCTGAAGTTTTCAAAGTGCCTAGTTTCTCCCTAGATGACTGAGCCAGACAAGCCCTTTCCTGTACACTTGCAATCCTTCAGTGGCTTCCTTGTTCTATAGACACATCAAGCCTACTATCTGCAGCTTCAGAAGTATGCCCTGGTTCTAGCCCAGTGTGCACTGTCTCCACTGAGCTGTGCTTAGTACGGACAGACCCATAGCCTTAGGTCTTAAACAGGTACCCTAGCTCACTCAGAGAAACACCAGAGTAGGCATGTCTGCCTCTCTCTTCCTCTAGAAGCTGGAATGAATATGGAATATAGGGTCTAGAGCAGTTCTGACATCCAGTGAGCTCACTTCTCCTGTGTCAGGGTCTCCAGCTAGACTCTGAATGTACCTCAGCATTCAGCAATCTCAAGTGGTTGTAGGTGCCATGGGAAAGACATCCTTCACACTGAGAGTGTAAGCAACCTCTGGCAAACAGCTGGTTAGAAACTTTTCAGAATTTTAGGTGTGCTGAGAGCTAGAGCCTGGTACTTCCTTCCACTCCTGGAAACCTAGCTTCACTGCTAACTTTAAATATGGAAAAGAATTCATGAATAAAAATGTTCAATTATGAGGCAATACCTCCAAAGTCCAAAACTAAAGAGATTAAATAAATGATCTATCAGCTCACTGTTAAATTCAATGAGAGAGAAGGATGGCATTTTGTGTATCAGTAAGAAGACTGTTAATGGGTCAAGTGAAATACGTTGAGTTACAAAGCTGTGTGGTAGAAAGTAAGAATATAGTTTGTCTCTATAGAAGGATGTTAAAGTCCATGCAAAGGTAATAAGGTGGTAAAACTTGTGGTGTTTGGATGGATGAGGCCTTTGGGAGGTTATAAGGATTACATAAATCATTTGCACAGAATCCCATGACTAAGCTTTAATGGTCTTTTAAGAGGGAGATCCTAGCATCTGGAGAGAGAGCTCAGTGGTTAAGAACACTGGTTGCTCTTCCAGGACCAAGGCTCAAGTTCCAGTACCCACATAGCAGCTCACATCTAGAACTCCAGTTCCAGAGGACCTGATGTCCTCTTCTGACCTCCACTGGAACTGGGCATGCATATGAAATACATTCATACATGCAGGCAAAACAGACATATACATAAAATAATGAGTAAATATAAATAAAAAAAGGGGGGATCCTGGACACACATACACCGCATAAGCTTCTTGATACATGATGCCCTGTGTTGCCTCAAAATACAGCCAGCAAGTAGCAAGAAGGGCCATCTCCAGATGTGGACCTCTGACTTGGAACTAAAATCAAGAATCCCCTCTTTTCCTTATTTTTAATAAACTTATTAAAACAAAATAAGACATACATAAAAACCAGAACACACTGAAATTAACCAGACCCAATACATAAAACTATACACAAAGACTATACATAAAAGCATGTGCTCTGGAGACCAGTTAGGTATAGATTAGGGAAAACAGAATATATAGTTAATAGGCAGAATTGGGGGTGGGGTACAGACTAGAATGGGAGGATCAAACTGAAAGGGGAAGGGAAAAGAGGGAAAAGGAAGGGAATAACGGAAGGGACAACTAACACTGAGGATCACTGGAGGGGTCATATGGAAACCCGCTACTGTAGAAGCTTCTTAAAATATACACATATATGAAAGAAATCTAAATAGAGTCACCAAATAATGGAGGAGACAAATCCCCCAACTGGATAATTTTCTCAGCTAAGTAAAACTTCCAGTGCCAGGAATGGGTCACATCTAATTCAGTTGTAGGCCAAAGTCGTCCCAGAAAAAGCCACCAACAACCCAGGGTATAGCCAAGGATATTGGATGCTTTCTACAAATTGATGGGAAGGCCCTATTGCTAAAAACAACACTTACATATCTCTGTGAACACAAGTCAAGCCTGCTTAACTAGAACCTTCACCCCTACAGACAAGTTTCTGTGATACTGGAAGGTACTCTGCATGCTACCAAAGCAGAAAGGGAACCACAAGCCAGCTTCAAACCCTGTGTTGCACAATGGTAATCTGCTTGTATAATGCACCTATGGGATAGTTGAACAAGCAATGTGGGAATAACCAACCTTGGTCTATCTGAATGGATTTAAGGTCCACTCCATGAGATGAAACCCAGGACACTCCTCTGGTGGCCAAGAACCTGAGACTAGATAGGCAGCCCTGTGCCAGAGGAAAAACAAATACTACTGTTCTGCTAAAGAAACACAGCAGTAAGTCAGGCGGTGGTGGCGCACACCTTTAATCCCAGCACTTGGGAGGCAGAGGCAGGCGGATTGCTGAGTTCGAGGCCAGTCTGGTCTACAGAGTGAGTTCCAGGAGAGCCAGGGCTACACAGAGAAACCCTGTCTCGAAAAAAACCATAAAAGAAAGAAATGCAGCAATAAAATGACTCCTAACAACTTTCTGCTATGCCACAGATTAGTGCTTTCTTCAGCCTCATCAGAGAGGCTTTCTCCTGAAGTAGACAGGAACCAATAAGAGACTCAAATCTGGACAGTGCACAGAGAATGAGAGATGTCAGAGGAGTTGGATGACACCAAGGTACAAGGCCTCCGAGACACAACAGGACTGTGTTACCATGACAGGTCCAAGCTCAATAGGGTCCCAGCAGTGAGAGGGAAAAACAGAGCTTCATCAATAACCAAGAAGCTATCTTCAATTGACAGCAGCTTGCAAAAACAATCCTAGTTTTCTCCAACAATATTCAAAGGCACCCCACCCCTATGCCCAGCAGTAGATGGCCAATATAAAACAAACTCAATGGTATTGTGGATTGTGTTGTTGTTGTTTGTCTCATGTTGCTTTGTTTAGGCAGTTTTTAACCTTATTGGTCTTTTGCTTGCATATCATGGCTTCCAATTTTGTTTTTTTGATTTCCTTAAATGGGTTTTGAGTGTCTTTCTGTCTGTATGTATGTGTTTCTACTGTTTTGGGATTTGTCTTGTTTTAATTTGCCTGTTTGCTTTCTAAGGAGAAAAAGAAAGCAGGAGTAGTTTGGTGGGTGGAGGTGGGGAGAGCCTGGGAAAATCAGAGGGAAAACAGAATATATAAAAAATATTTCCAATTAAAAAATAAACAATATCTCTTCCTCTCGGTGCTCCTTCCCCCTTAGCTCCTCCTACATATCACCCTTCCTGTTAAAATAACACTTTTCTCTCAAAATACAATTATAGCATAATTATTCCTATTTGTACCAGTGAGGTACAAGACAATCTTAATACCCAGTCCATCATTTTGTCGACTAACCAGAATCTCTGTCATCTCTCCTAACTAAAACACTTAGTTTTGAACCTGGCTGTTTTTCTTGGCTTTAGAATGAATGTCAACTGAAAACCATCCACTCAGATCTTTCTCTCAAAGTAAATAGCCAGGATTGGCTATGAGACTATAGGTCTTCAACCCCATCAGAAATCTAGAATGACTGAGTTAACTGAAATTATGGGAAGCACAAAGCATAGCTTCTAAAACTTAGCCAATTTATAGAGACCGCTGAACACCTGGACAACCCCTATACTACAGAACGTTGGAGCATCAAATCTTCAGCCTTCTGGCCCAGACTCATCTGACAGACCTTAGTGCTGCAGAGTTATTAAGGGCTGATGATTACTCTGTCTAGGCAGATATAATCAGTCGACTATTCTGCAAGTGTGTCCTTTTCTGGACAGTAATTTGTCTGTAGATGTAAAGAGGCAATTCTTGCCTAGTGGCTGTCTCTGTACACTTAGAGTAACTCCAAGGATGTGCAATTTCTTCTTAGAATCCAAGGCAGGAAGCTGTCAGGAGCAGACAGGTCTCTAATCAAAATGAGAACATTAATATAGAAATGTTTGTAACGTCAATTCTGTGGACTTCTGACGTTTTGAAAACCAACTACCCATGTAAGGTAACCTGGACTGTTGTCTGTTAACTCCTCTCAGCTATTTCTAAATAAAACATAGAGAACATCCTAACAATAAACTCCAAGCCATGAATTTGCTATAGTCCCTTAACTCACAGGCTAACCATCTCAAATCTATTAAAAAAGTTAAAGAAGGACTGGGTCTAAGCCTTGTATTCCTATATGTGTTATACAGGCTAATGTAATGCTCAAAATTCTTTAAAAAACTTTATTTTATCTAAAGATAAAATAAAGCATCAAAAAAAAAAAAAAACAACAACAAAATCAGCATGCACAAAATTAACTAGCCCCAAAGTCTATACATAAAGAGCATGCACTCTAAAAAGAAAACTCTTATCTCTGAGGCCTACTCTTTCACTGAATGCATCTGTTCCCCTACTAGCAATAGGAATTAAAAAGAGTCCCCCAAAAATCCACTTGGGGATTTCTTCTCAGTTTTCTTTCAACTTGGGGAAAACTCATTTTCTTTGATGACTTGGCAGCTAGCCCAGCTTATGTAGCTCTGCTTGTTGCTTTTGTCTGTTTTCAGTAGATCAGTAGGTGAAACAGAAGATAGACAGGTACACCTTCCCCAAGGAACACACACCACAGCGTACTTACAGGACTATGGGGAAGCACATTTTACCACCTCAACAAGAGCAGTAAAGGCCATCTGGCTTGGAGTCAAAGCAACCAGCCCTGAATACTTGTTAGCGGATGAACAGTGCAGGTCCCAGCCACTAAGGGCCCTTGCTTAGCTCCTTTCATCCTACCAGATGCCATCCTTGGTTCCCTTGGCCAGGGTATATAGCATGATGTGATTCCTAGCATCAACCTGGGTTTTCCTTGTTGCTGTCAGTGGGACTCCTGAACAGAGCCCCCCTGAAAGTCAAAGCCACTTCTGCTGAGCATAATGACGAATGGTGGCCATCTGCAGTGGACTTCACAGTTTGTAACTACATCCCACAATTCGGGTCAAGGAAAGGCACAGAGAGAAGGAGCAATTGGCACACATCACAAGTGAGAATAGTAGGTCTAACTTAACTAGAACCTCTCCAGTCTTCCTGCTAGAACATTTTACTGTGTGCTTCAAAGCTGGTGAAGGCACTGTTCCTAACAGCTTACATTAGATTCAGCCTTGGGATAAAGGTCATCTATCAGGTTTTCTATAAACTGTTACTTTTGTTACTTCAGATCTTAGACTAAGCTCCCTCAGTACAACTCAATTTCTCTGTAACACATCTTATTGAGCACTTACAAGTTGATAGGTAACCCAGTGAGGTGACTTTCAACCCTCCTACAAAGCTTTACAATTTAAATTTGCATCCTCCAGCAACTCTGATACCTCACCCTGGTAGTGTCACCCCGGCTTAAAGAGGTGGAACTTGAAGCTGGAAGGAGGGCTACATCATCACGAAGAAGCAGCGCAGAGTCAGCAGTTTATACAGAGGCCAGTCCATTTCCAAAGCCTCTACTTTTATCACATAACTTTGTAGTGTAAATGTCATTCT
Organism: Rhabdomys pumilio; assembly: GCA_030674055.1. Classification (NCBI taxonomy): domain Eukaryota; kingdom Metazoa; phylum Chordata; class Mammalia; order Rodentia; family Muridae; genus Rhabdomys; species Rhabdomys pumilio. Next base: position 192,948,893 of record JANHMN010000002.1, on the reverse strand, counting down.
TTTAGACAGTCAAGTGTTATTGCTCGTGGATTAGGCACCTGTCATATGCCCAGGGGACGGGGTAGAAAGGTGTGATAGCCACCAGGAACTCCAGCAGTCCTTCTGCCAGCTGAGCTGCGGTTTGTTCTACTCAGTGAGAGAAACAAATGGCTCCTATTAAAGCCACAGCAACTCAGAGGACAGACACTACAAGAGCAGGAGCAAGGGATGGAAAGGCCAGAGACAGGAGAGTGTCCGCCCTCCCCATGACAGCCTCTCGTCCTGTATGTCTAAGTGTCATTTCTTTAAATAACTTCGTAATGAGTAGGAACAGTTTGAAAACCTGGATCCCTCCACTGGCCCCTAGTTTATTAATTGTATTATCTTATGAAATGAGTTTAGAAACATGGCAGGAGAAATACAACCGTCTCATTCCCAAACTCCATGAAGGAAGGCACAGGTGACATCTGAGGGTTTGGAGCCAGACTACTACCTAATATTCACAACCATGATAGGCACCTTCCACCCTTTCCATTTTTGGAAAGCAGACAGTGCAATGTACACTGAGGTCTGCTGTGATGAGTGAGACTCTAGTAAACTATCAGCAGCTCATCTTCTTCACCTACACTACTCAGCTCACAGAGTGACACTCAAATTACCGCACTGTCATGTATTAATAGTCATTTTGGCTCTTAGGGTGTCAGACCAGACTACCTAGAACTTAACTTTTTTGTTTTATTGAAATAGGATCTTATTCTGTAGCCCAGAATGGCTCAGAACTCAGATTGGTCTGTAAGTCAAGACAATCCTCTGACTTTAGCCTCCCTGAGTGCTGGGATTACAAACACAAGTTATCATGACCTACTTGGGATCCTTAAGACTTAATTCAGGATCTATCCTGTATCTTCCCTATGAGGTGAAAGAATAAATGGGGGTAAACTCCATTCAGAGGATAGAAATCTTTACCATAATGGTCTCAGAGACAATTCTCCTGCTTCAGCCTCTTAGGTGTCAGGTTTATGCAGGCATACACTATGATATCCAGCTTCAAGCAAATCCAACAACTTGGTATCTAGTCAGCCTTCTCTTCAGGTGAAGGCCTCCTTTCTGCTTTAGGCTTTAGCACGCACTGTTCTACCTCCTTCCCTGTCTAGCTGTCATCTTAGCCTTTTAGATCCCTTTCTGCACCTTCTCCCAGAAAGCATGTCCAAAGAGCAGTCTTTGCAAGGCCTCTGCTTTGTGGTGACCGGGCGGGCCTAACAATCAGTCTCTAGCTACACTGTGGTCTGCTGATTCTCTTAGGGCTATTGTTATCAAGTAGTGTTGGACATTACAATGAACTCATACTGAATGACCAACAGAAACTGTCCTATCAGTCATTGTATATATGGCATATAAAACTAATTTACAAACTTCTCAGAGATATTTAAAAGGACAGCATTTTAAGAGAAAAAAAATATGGTTATAAAAACTTCTGCCTTTGACTAAGTTCCTACCTCAGTACCAAGTACTTACACATACACCAAGCTTCTGAGCAGCCAGTGTATGGAGAGAAGTTTATTCACACCTATGAAGATTGGGCTACTTCTCTTCGCTCTGACATCTAGCAAGGGGCAGAGCTACCATGAAGCCTGTGCTGTTCTGGCACCAAGCTATACATCCCTCAGCGCTCACACCATCACAGCAGGCCAAGGAGAAATAAAGCATATGGAGAACACGGACTCTTCTGACATTTAGACAGTCTACTGGTTACAGAGGTTCCTGTCTCCACTTTTTCTTCCCAGCTTCTCAGCATGAGAACCTCCCTCAAAGGAAAAGCGGATTCTACATGCATGTGGAGAGAGTTCCTGAAGCCCAAACCTGGCAATGCTGAGAGGGGTGGCTGCAGACTATGTCCCTTGGGTACAAGTCAGGTAAAGTACATGATTCATACTAAAAGCAGAATTAGAATCTGGCAACTATCTATCTGTAAAATGGCAAATAAATAAATAGGAATTAATTTTTAAAATGGCTTTACTCTCCTTAGCTGGCAAGCAGCTCAGGAGGCAGTAGTGGAGTTCTGGTGGAAGAAGGACTCAGACTCCACCTTCAGAAATCAGTGTCAGAAGGGCGCTGTGGACCAACAGCAGCTCTCAAAGGCAACAAGCAGTATTCACCAGTAGACAGGGATCTCCTTCTTGGCCAGGGAACCCACGCTCCCACCTTCTACATCCCATATACACACTTTGCTCAGAGTCACCTGGCTGACAGCTTCTTGGAAAGGCAGAATGCCACCTGGGCTGTAACACTAATAAGTCTTGGGCAGATTCCCAAGTGGTAGCCTATTCAGAAGCAACAGGAAAGACCTCCATCTCTACATGACGGTAAGAGTAAATGAGAGGCCTGCTTCCAGTGGCACTGCTTTTTCCTCTAGAGACTTCATTTTCCCCCCAAGTGCTCCATGAAGAACTTAACAAGACAGAAGGATTTTTAATCCAAAACTCTTTTAATCTCAGGATGTAGCATGAGTTCTAGAATCCCTGAAAGGCCTTAAACTCTCACAGTATACATGTTGTATGCAGTTTTCCTATAGACTGTCTCCCTACTCAGATTCTGAGAAGCACCCATGGCACAATGAATAATCAAAGACAGGAGCCTGATTTATGAAGGCAAAAACTAACCAGAGGTAGCACATGAATGCCAAGAGAACTGGTCACGGCTTTGCAGGTAGGCACAGGTAAACAGTACAATCTGTGTGGCTGAGATGTGGAGAATGTGGTCAGTGGGAAACATGGAGGCCAACCTTAACTCAACATATCAGAACCTTTCCTTGTCTCTGAAGTCTTCAAGCAGAACCTGTAACCCTTTTTCAAGGGCACAAGACCACTGAGAGGCACAATGAGCCCCATGTCCCATCATCTGAAGCTGGATCCACAGTTACCTCACTCCCTCAGAAACACATATTTAAAGAAAGCACAGTTGCCAGGCCCAATGACACCTGAGCAAGAAGGCTCAGTAAAAGAAAGGACATGAACAGCATGCTGCTGAAAACACATCAGCTTTTGCGCAACTGTGTCAGAAAACTCCACAGGGCAGTGAGTCTATGGCAACAGCACAAAGAGGGAGCTTTTATACATGGAGACTTACTTAGTCTTAATATGTCAGTGATCACACTGTATTACTGACATATACTATTTTAAATCATCTGATTTCTTTAAGTGTGCTGCCAAAATTGCTAGTATTAAAAAGTTTACCTGGTCAACAGAGTGAGTTCCAGGACAGCCAGGACTACACAAAGAAACCCTGTCTCCAAGAAAACAAAAACAAAAACAAAAACAAAAACAAAAACAAATGCACAAAAAGAATTACTAGCCAGGATGGAAGATTCTAGACTTAGAAGGCTCCATGGTGACAACAGTAGGCAGAGCTGCCAGCTGAGTCATCCTGACCGTGTGAGAGCTTGGAACCACTGAGACCTCTGCTCTGCTCTGGCCTTAAAGGAAGACTATAGGTCTTAGGGCTGGGGCTGGGGCTTTTCTTTAGTATTTTAGCTGTAAATGGGTCCTAAATTAAAAGAGGACATTTTTGTTCCTAGAAATAGCTCTGATAAAACTGGCAGTTAGATAAGTGGATATCATAACAAATACCCTTCCCTAAGCTTGTTAAGTGTGAAGCTGAAATAAAAGCTGCTCACTGCCTCAGTGGGTCCTCACAGAACCAGGTTCAACTAAAGCTGTTCTGATTAGCAGAGAAAGGGCTCCAGGAAAAAGTCAGGGATCCTGGGATTTCCCCAAAGGACACTTTCCCACAAGGAGGAAGCCATCTAAGTCCTTGTTACTAAAGGAGAGGTCACTCTTCCATGTGGTGACAGAACAATTTGTGGTTATAAAAGGAAAGGCTCAAGACCAGAATGGTCTAGGCAAAACATTGTCTGGTTACAGCTCAGAGCTGAGCATGCTAAGGGAAACTCTTGGGAGCTCTTGCTAAGGAATCTGTGGCTTTCTTAGGTGAAAGAAGGGCTCCACACATGAGGAAGAGATAGTCAAATTCATGGTTAGCCTAGAAAGGTTTACCAAAAACAAAATACCATGATGGAGGTAAAAAGAGGCGTGGCACTTCTGAATTCTGTTTGCTGAACTGCACTGCAGATAATGGTGAGAGCACACAGGTAAACAACCCAGAAAGAGATGAGACACTCAAAGCCACTGAGGCAGAAGGGGTAATGTGGTTTAAATGAAGATTCCACAAATCTCTAAATGTCACTACTGTCAAAACGCAGGGCCTTCCGTGATCCTGGTTGTTTTCCCTCCTTCACACAGAATGGGACTATATAGTTAGTTTTGTGCCCTCCACAGAGGTATCCTGCCAGGTGTAGTACTGTAGCTCCTTCCCAGATGGTCTGACCCACCCTCCTAAAATGCTAGAGGCACTGCTCCACCCACTCTCCAACCCCACCTTATATGGCAGCTGAGAGATATCTGACCTTTGTAGGAGCCAACCTAGGCCTAAGCTCTTTGCATATATATTCTTGGTGCTCTGCTAATGCTCACTCTGAGTTCTGCTTAGGATGCTGGCCTTTCTCCAAGTCTATCTAGACAAACGTTCCTGTCACCTACTTCAAAAGACAGAATCTCCTCTGAGCTTCTAGTGGTCTTTAAGACAGCTTAGGATCCCTCTAGGGTTGTCTACATGGTCTCTCTTTGGGAGCTCAATGGCGGCAACCCTGGGCTAGAGCTCTTCACTTGAGCTAGCAGATGTCACCCACGTGGCCAAATCCCTTACTTCCTCTCTGGAATCCACACCAAGGACACAAGTAAGGATTGAACAATATAAACAGGGGAGTACTGAGTTAAGGAAGCAGGGCTCCCCCCTTTCACACCCCACTTAAGAAGCCAGCTTGTTCCAGGCCGGCTCATCTGCAATAGCAAACAGGTAAATGCACAAGTTCATTATGGACAAAGACAGAGGACTCATGGATTCCGGGTTGGGGTTCCATTGCCAACATGTGCCTCTCCTTTGTACCAGGTATCATTCAAACCAAGGTGTGAAAGGATACTGAAAGACAGAAGTCTCTTCTCCACCAGGTTGAGGTCAAGTTAAGGCTACGATCCCCTAAGCTTTTGAAAATTATACTCAGAGTCTTAAAGGCAGCTCAAGAGGACTGTGACCCAATGGCTTGAAGTTCTCTCTGATGGGAATTACAGTCCTTGCTTATGGTTGTCTTAAGGTCTCGACACTGCTAAATTGGAATCACCTTCTGAAACTGTCCTGTTTCTCCCTAGGCTAAGGATTGGGACTGCAGAGGACTCTCATTTAGTCTGATCACAGCACCACCAGCAGCTCTAGGAGCAGGTGGGCAAGTGGAGCTCGTGCTCTCCAAGGGCTTTCTCTACCACACTAGAATGAAGCTGGCTCTGAGATGGTCAAGGGACCTCTGGACTGTGTCACTGGTGACGGCTGCACTTTACTTTCAGTACTTGGCTTAAACCCCAGAACAAGTTTTATAAAGGTAAAAAGTCACCCTGTTGTTTGTCTGGGGTGTGGTGTTTTTTACACCCATTTCTACTGCCCCATGCAAACCGAGAGTTCCTTCCAAACATTCACCAGATCCAAACAGGCAATCTGGTTACTAACAACAAATGAGTCTTTACTTGTGACTTCCAGTTTTCTTTATGTCTGGTACAAGGGGTTGGGTCCTGCTGGCAGTGTCTGCGCAGTCTGCCAAGATCTCACAGCAGCACACTCCTACTCCGTGCCTGAAATTTGTCATAGACTGGAGCTTTCTAGAAGAGAATGTCTTAGGTATGTCCAATAGAAAGTAGAAAGGGAAAAGCAAAGGGGTAGGATATGTGGTTGCTAAGGGGCTCCTTTCCCTGGGGGATGGATGTGAGTACATGCACAATTAACTAGCTGCCTCACATCATCTTGGTAATTTTACTCACTGGAAAAAATGATAAATACTAAAATCCAAAATTATACAGCCAATGTTTCTCCTATCACTGATCTAGGACTATGCCTCTGAGTTCAGAAAACAAACTAAAAAAAAAAAAAAATTCAAACCACCATTCATAAGACTCCTTCCCCCAGCTTCAAATCAAAATTAGTTTTGTAGCCGGAAAACAAGCATTTCTATCTTCCTTACTGTGCCTTACGGGGTGCCAGGGTAGCTCTAAAACAGTCTTCAAGTCCCTAGACATCATTTTCTTTAACAAAGAAACAAAATACAGAATTCTTTCTGACCTGTTTATGTTGCAGGCTGAGTTACAGCTTTCCCCTGGTAGCTCTTACTGAAAGTGAAATTCCTTTAAAGTTGGGAAATTCACTGCAGTGTTTTATAGTATTGATTTATTTTAAACTTGGTTGGCATCTTTAAGACCTGCCATGCCTCTGAGCCCTAGAAATGCTGAAAGAAATCTCTATTTCTTCTGCTTCTGGAATAGTATGAGGTATTAGTTAAAATAAAGAGGGGCTGACAACTTGTCTGCTCTTCCCTACTTTAAGACAAAATCTTGGGTACTCTCCCCAGGCCTGAATCAGCCCTGTGGAACGGCACCCTTCCCTTCTCAACAGTGTAATCCTGAGTAGTCTCCTCAGTCCATGCCCAAGTGGTCTCTATCCCTATGGTAAGATATTCCAAAGTCCCTCAAGAACCAGTCCTAAATACTCCTCCACAAAGACTTCCCTGCTATCCACTGAGCCATTGCCTGTAAGTAAACTGCAAGCTCTCAGGAGACAGTAATAAAATCTAGATGTCCAATGTCACCAATAGGCTGCACTGCTTGCTGCCTTGGCCCCAGAATTTTAACACAGGGCTGCAGGCAGCCCCATCCATCAGAGCAGACACTCTTGAGGATATCCCAGCTTTAGTCAGAATTTGAGAATTGAGAGTGCTGTCACTGAGAATTACAGCAACCCTGTTGTTCTGGGTCCTCGTCTACCTAGAATTTCTGGCTAATTCTTGAGAATGAGTTTCAGACAGGATGTTATGGCAGCTTCTCTTTTCAAGCTGGTACTGCACGGCTCCAATGAAGACACTCCTTGGTTCTATGGGTGCCTCTGTCCTAGACTGCCTTCCCTGCCAATGTCCAGGGCAGTGTTGGAGTAACTGAAAAGGAATCTGTTCGCAGGCTAATGTTACCTAAAGCAATGGCTGGCAGGTGGCCCTGCTGTGGTATACATAGGCAAGAGCAGCTGCGGCTGTGCAAGACACCCACAGAACTATGTATGGAGGACAATCGGTGTAGTTTTTTCTGGAAAAGAAGCCATTACCTGCTTCAAAGCATGAACCCACACGTGTTTAAGAGACATCAGAAGGCAGAATGGAAGGATGGAACCTCCAACCACATACACTTGTATCAGGTTCTGACTCTTCGTGAACCACTGCGCTCTCATGTACAGAATGAGGAAAAATGTACAACAGTAAGTACATAAAAACAACTTATTCCCTGAATAAGTTCATTCAGGGCCCCTCAAGTAGGCTTTTTTGATATCATGAAGCTATTACTTAGGTCAGTGGGAATATCTTCATGTCCCCACTGTCCCAAGAGATTCAAATTGGAAGAAAACCAAACTTTCAGCTTTGCTGGCAGCTAGATAATTATCATCAGAGCCCCTCAGAATCACCCAAGGGATAAAATCAAGGGTAGAGTCAAGGATGCTAGAGAAAGCTATGAGAAGCATATGGGCCTTGCTACCAACAGCCCCAGGGCAGGCCTGTTCCTTCCAGATGCTAGCATAACAGAGGACCCCATGCGTGGGTACACAACCCATTACAGGGCTAACAGCTTGGTTTCCTCCTGTCAGATCAGGAGCCATCCAGGGGTGGCAACAGGATCCCCCAGGAAGCTGCCTGGATCTGCTATCAGCCTTCCTCATCTGTGGAGAACAACTCCAAAACACCTAGAAAGACAAGGCCCCAGGGGACATATATGTACAGTGGTACCTAAGCCAAAGTCATCACAGTCAAAGGCAAAGTTTCTATTTCCTGGGACAAGAGAGAACTAAATATGACAACATCTTCCCCCAAAGCTCTCTTGGTATAGCACTGTGAAATACTAGAGACACACAGCCCTGACCCAATCTAGTCTGTATATAAACAGGGACTCAAAAGAGATTAAGACAAAAAAGTCTCACAAGTCTGCCAAAAACAAAAACAAAACTCCTGCTAACTGTAATGGTTTGAATAGGTTTGGCCCCCATAGACTCATGACTTTGAAAGCTTGGCTATAGAGAGTGGCACTATTAGGAGGTATGGCCTTGTTGAAAGAAGAATGTCACTGTGGGAGGTGGGCTTTGAAACTCTCCTAAATGCCTGGAAGACAGTCTGCTCTTAGCTTCCTTTGGATGAAGATGGGGAATTCTCAGTTCCTTCTCCAGCACCCAGTCTGGCTGCATGCTGCCATGCTTCCTGCAATAATGGACTAAACCTCTAAATCTTTAAGCCAGACCCAATTAAATGTTTGCTTTTGTAAGAGTTGCCATGGTCATGGTGTCTTCATAAAAATGGAAACCCTAAGACACTAGTCAGTGGATCCCCTGTAGCCAAGTGATCATTTTACTTAAATAAAAGCCTCCATCTTACATCTTATGGGTGCAACAATCCACTTCAGGCCACAGAGTGTCAAATCCCTCCTTCAACCCCACACACCTGAAGGGGGGGTGAGCACTGTGACCAATCAATGCTAAATAGACAAAAGCTAAAATCAACTTCTGGGACAGAAACCAAAGGCCTTGGCCCTTTAGCCACCACACCTTTCCTTTTGACATTGCTTGGACCAGGACACTAAATCTCATTTAAGAAACTATCTCCCATGGGAAACCTACCAAGTTCTCTAGCCCCTGCCTGCACTCCAGACTGCTTAGAGCTGGTCCATGCTAAATTATTCACTGAATTCAATTATGAGGATTTCTTTCTTTTTTTTTTATTTTTTTTTTTGTTTTTTGTTTTTTGTTTTTTTGTTTTTTTGTTTTTTTGAGACAGGGTTTCTCTGTGTAGCCCTGGCTGTCCTGGAACTCACTCTGTAGACCAGGCTGGCCTCGAACTCAGAAATCTGCCTGCCTCTGCCTCCCAAGTGCTGGAATTAAAGGCATGCGCCACCACAGCCCGGCTAATTATGAGGATTTCTTAAGACTTACAATCTAAACTATACACATTAGCTCTATGACCTTCATCAACAACAAAAACCAGGCCTACTTCTTTGATATTAGATAACTACTAAAACTTCATATGGAGCAAAGACTATTTTCTATGACCCCAACTCTCCACAGATACTTCAAGTGACATTAACATCTGATTTCCTTCAGCAGGCTTTAGTTGCCCAAATCCGTCACCCAAGAGCTTGACTTCAAAAGGTCCCAGTAATAGAAATGTGTGTACTGGACCACAGGCTTGGCTCTTAATGCAGAGGCCCTCACTCATGTCACAATACCCTCCTGGGTAATGTGTGGGCTATGGCAGGACCATCAGCTCGACTGACTTCCTGCTTGGGATAAGGCTTGTGGCTGATAGGATTCATTAGAAATGGCTCTCTTCTAAAAGTGACATATAGGGGAGAAAGATAGGCTGTACTGAGCAATTGCTAAATGCAGATATGCCTTTCTAGAGCTATCAACTGGACAAGTTGGCTTTGCTTGTAAAGGCAAACCTCCCAACGTAAGGCATCAGCATGCTTCCATCTCAGCGTAAGTGCACATTTAAAACCTACTGCTTCACTCAAACTATGTGTTTGGAGCACTTCATAACCCTATAAAATATACATGGGAGTTAAATCCATTTTGTGAATAATAAAACCAAAGCCCAGAGTGGGGAAATAACCAGCCTGATTATCCCATAGTCAATAAACCAGAGATATAAGACTCAAACCCTACACTGTAGCCAATTATCTCTGCACAGGAATTCTACCTTTCCCCGCCTAAAGTGCAGTTTCTCCCTCTTTTCACTGCTGCAAAAACAACCGCTCTTTCAGCAGACAGCTAACTGTTATGTGATTGGGTTTGTTCGAGCTGGTACTGGGGCCAGGTATGCTTAACACCCCCAGCAATGACAGGTCAAACAGAAAGTTACCTAGAAACCAGCGTATTCAAGTTCTATCCCAAATTAGGGATAGAATAAATCCTCAAATCCTTTTTTGGTGTAGGATTCTAACTAGCACCCACTTCTCAGATCCTCTTCACAGCAACTGCTCCGTAGAGCTGCCTGCATTACTGCTTCTCTACCTGCTGTCTGTCTGGAACGTCTGAAGCCACACTTTTCATAACAAGCAGACACTGTTTGCCTTTTTCACTTCCCTTCTCCCAGCGGAATTTTCCTGAAGTTACACAATGAGTTGTCTACTATATTATAATGCAGAACCCAATGAGACTATTAAGGCAAGAATTAAACAGATTTACAAAAATAATGCTAGTCATCCTTAATTTTTAAAAAAAAGTTAATTTTCATAAAATATAATTACTTATGACAACAACTGGTATTTTGTTATTAATTCATTCATTCATCTAAAGAGAATATTAAAAAATGTTTCTTGGGGTTGGAGAGAGCTCAGTAATTAAGTGGCTTGCTGCTCTTCCAGAGGACCTGAGTTTGGGTTCTAACAGCTAAATTAGGTGGCTTACAACCTATAATTTCAGCTTCAGGGGACCGTCCCCCTCTTTTGGATTACAAAATGCTTTTACTAAATGTCTAACTAATCAAACTCTCAAGTTGCACCTCCCTGGGCCATGCCGAGGTGGGAGGAATGGGGACTCACACCTCCAACTCTAGCCTCTGATTCTCATCTGACAACATAACTGAAGCCTGAGGAATCTTCATACAGCTGGGACCCATCCCATGATTCAAAGTGCTCAGCTACGACAGGGCAAAATAGGCCAGTCAAACTGATACCACAAGCACAGCACTGACCAGCTGTCGGAACCACAGAATGGACAGACAGGAGAGCTTGGGACATGTACTCAAGACCTAGTCCTCTCCTCTCAAGGTCCTTTAGTCCTTTTATATGAAGTTATCTCTTGGAGCTGAAGACAGCTCAGTAGTTACATGGCTTGCTGCTCTTCCAAAGGACCTGAGTTTGGTTTCTAACACCTTAATCAGGTGGCTCACAACCTGTAATTCCAGCTTGAGGGGACCATCATTCTCTTCTGGCTTACAAAACGCCTAACTAATCCACCTGACTTGTTTTCTTTAGCTGAAAGCTTGTCCTGAAAACAAGCACACATCTCATGTGCTGAACCAAATAGGGGCCTGGATCTCAACTGAGACAATCCCATAATCCTAAACTAAATTCATGTCCTTTTCCTGATGACAACCTTTCTCTTATATAAGGAAAAATTGAATTCCAAGAGGTCTTTCAGAAATGCAAAGGCTAGGATGGAAGTGGAAAGTTAGTTAGAAATACAATCAGAGCACTGGCTAGCCAAGTTTACTGAGAACAAGACAGATGTAAGCTGCTCAGCTCAGTACAAGTCACCTTTTACAGAGAGGTTCAGAGGAAGAGAGAAGCCAGGTCCTGTGCCAGAAGGTCCATTCCTGACCATGAAACCAGCACTATCCCCACCAAGACATCAGCAAAATCTGCGGACAGTTTATTTTCTACCTTGTCACCTTGATAATCCAGGAAAGGGGCATAGGTAGATTTGGTACGATATATTTGTCTTTAATTTAATAGGATATGTTATAAAACACCAACAATATGTGTAAAAATACCTAGCATATATGGTGGCCAATTTCTAATGCCCTGCCTTGTCCACCACACCTCAGACTTTGACATACTCTAACTGCTTTGAATAGAAAAGTCAAACATTTCTGGACACACTCTGTTCTTTATCCTAGCTGGTCCATGTCCTCTTCCATCTCTATATTATCGGTATTCCACACTAAGACAACTTGGTCCATTCTCTCCATGTCCCAATTTCCTCCAGCATCAGGTCCCATGTAGACAGAACTGGATCCATGAACAGCAAAAACACCGTTGGGACAAAGTGCCTTCCCTGAAAACTGTATTCCTTTCAGCCCAATTTATAGGAGAATTTATTACTTGATAATAAGAAAAGGTGTTGAAAGATTCAGCCTAGTATAATTTCCTTTTTAAAAACTTCTCTACATTTCTTATTTTGTACTCAAATAATCTGACCTATCTCTACTTGCCAAGATCTGAGGGCCAATCTGTATCAATGAGACTTCCTTCCTGGCCCTGAATTTTCTCTACAACTCCAGATTCAGCCCAGCGCAGGACACACAGGCAGCCAGGGAGTGTGTAAGTACAGTAACAAAAAAGCACTCACCTAGTTAAAAACACCCAAGACGTTCAGCCCTGGAGTCTAAGCAGCACATGTGACCTGGTCCATTCGGGTTTCAAGTTCAAAAGCATCAGGTCGGTCCTGTGGGTTAGCAGCTAACATGTCTTTCAAGAGCTGCTTGACCCCCTCAGACATGGAAGTCCTACGCTTCTGAGGGATATGCAACTCCATCTTTGGGTTTTCTAGCAGCGCCTCACCAACAGGGACGATCTCAGTCCCTTGTTTAATGTAGGTCCCCAGGAGCTCCTTCTTGGTTTCAGAGTCAATAAAAGTAATTCTTTCTATCATTGCCCAGATGATAATGCCCAGAGCAAAGATGTCCGCCTTGGCTGTATAGTGTCCCTCCCAGACTTCAGGAGCCATGTAGAAGTCTGAGCCACAAGCTGAGGACAGCCAGTATTTATTCACATTCACATTTTTGTTATCTTGATTGCCCTCTTTGCCTCGAGGTGCCAGCCCTGCACAGACCTTGCTCAGTCCAAAGTCTGCCACCTTGAGGATGGGGGTGCCAGACCGCTCTGTGATCAGGATGTTGTCTGGCTTTAGGTCCCTGTGCACGATGTGGTTTTTGTGCAGGAAGGCAATGGCGCTTGTAAGCTGTAGCATGAAACTTTTGTTGGTGGCTGGGTCTGGTCTCCGGGACAGGACATACTGATTGAGGTCTCCACCTTCACAGTACTCCATGACAAACCAGAGATAGCAGGGCTCCTCAGCATAGCCCAGGATCCTTTCTCCTAAACCAAAGGACAGGAAAGAGCTTGAGTGGACATTCAGATTACTATATTAAAGAAAGAAGACTATGACAAATAATTGTGCCAAGAGGATCTACACAATCGGCACCAAGCAAATTCTATGCCCGCAGTCCACTTCTACCCACACAGGACGAGTCAACCTATGGCAAAGGCATTAGGGCTGGATGTCAAGCACCTGGGGTTTGAATTTAAGACACTACATTTGCTGCCATCTAGTTGACTTTGAGTCCATTTTGTGTATCTGTATGTTTTGAACGGGGTACAATTCTATCCATTCTTTGTAAGGCTGCTGGAAAGATGGGAATAAAAAGCAAACAAAAAAGCTTTGTAAACTGCGTGCAGTTCCTGCTATTACCATTTTAGATAGCGCCCTAGCTTCTTCTATGATTCCTAACCTATGTTCTTGTTCTTCTTTCCTGATGCACTTACGCATTTTATTAACACAAACAAAATGACATTACAATTTTATTTCAGAAGTATACCCCACTCCATCCATATCTTCTGCTAGTTCACCATATACCTAGTGTAAGCTAGGTCGGTATCACGCCCCTGGCTCTGTGAACCTTGGCTTCACAGGTACCTATGACAGCAATTATCCTAAATGGAATGATGGCAATAAGGTCAACTTCTATAGAATATCAGCACACACATGCAAGAATTCTAGGCAGAGATTAAAGAGATGATGGGACACAGGACAAGTGGACCAGGAAGGTATAAAGAAATGGGAAATACAGTTAGGAAAATTTAACCTGATGGCACGGTGGAATCTGAAGTAGATGCATAAGGCAGAATTGGGTAATACAGATTCAAAACCAGGAAAGCTGGTAACTGGCACTTCCATGTCAAATCACTCCAGCATGCTTCATAATGCAACTGATGGAACAGAGTCCGTATGTGTGAATTACTGGGTGACAAATGCCCTATAAGCTAAGTCCAAGTAGGCAGATGTCTTATTTTGACAAAAAGACTGATACTGTGTGTGCAGGCACGGGCCTTTAATTTTCTGTCACTTGGGAGGCAGAGGCAGGCAACTCTCTAGGAGTTTGAGGCCCACCTGCTCTACATAGTTCAGTTCCAGGACAGCCAGGGCTACATAGTTGAGATTTTATCTCAAAAACAAAACAAAACAAAATGGAAGGAAAGAAGACAGACAAGACTATACATTGACTGGCTATTTGTTAAGTGAATCAAGACCTGAAAATAGGTCCCCTTGCTCAGAGTATGCTATGTCCCAAAAGACAAGGCTGACATTTCCTCAACCTTTGGAAGGAGGCTCTCTTTCCTACCATTTACTACAGTATCACACTACAGTGACATAAGGAGCCAAATAATGTCTGCTTCCCCAGGGGCCCTCAACTCACTAAAGTACAAACAAAATCTACCAAAGCCAGAGACGTAGGAAGAAACATGACAACAGTTTTTTGGTTTTATCCACAATCTGTCAGACCTAACTTTCCCTATAATTGTAAAATTTGTTTATATTACTCACAAGTAATACAAACAGAACCAATTCAGGGTGTACGTATATGTGTGTGTGTGTGTGTGTGTGTGTGTGTGTGTATATTTTTTTTTTTAAAATCAGTGTTGAACTGTTCCCTCAACCTCCACTCTATAATCCTCTTTTTGGTGACCAGCAAGCAGGCTGAGTCTACCAAAAAAAAACCAAAAACCAAAAAACAAAACAAAACAAAAAAAACCCCTGAAAACTGAAGCCACACTTGAGGCCCCACCTAGAAACAGACAGAAAGGGACAGCAAGAAAAGTTCCATAATAGTACAGCCAGGAAGGAATGCTATCAAATTCCTTCTACAAAGACCACATCACATAGCAATGAAACTTCTAATCTGAGATATGAATAGGGAAATTATTATTTTATACACAAAACTGGTAACTATGGTAACTAAGAGGCATAAAGAAAACAAGTTGGCCAAAGGAACTATAACACAGATCTAGGCTGTAAGAATTCAAGAGAAGTAAAGTTAGATAAAAAGCACTCTATGGAAGCTAGTCTTTAGAAAGGGCACGCAGATCCTAAAGATGCTGGAGGAGCCCTCGCACAGAAATGACAACAGAAGCAGCAGGCTCAGAGCCCATCACATCGCTGAGCAAGCATGGAACACCACAGAATGACTTGTCCAAGCAGGCAAGGGTCTAGGGTTCCTTCAAAGGAAGCATGTGAGTCCCAGCTGCCCACCCAGAACTCAGAAGAGACATTAGGATTCCAGTCCTTCCTTCAAACTGACCTGGGTCTCTGCCAACTCCTGCCCAAGATCAAGGGAGAAGAAACGAACAGTGAAGAAACCAGGAGGAGCACAGAGCAGGAAACAGTCTGAGTGACTGCAGACTCACCCCAACCTCTCTTCTAATGGATTATTAGCTCTTTGGCACAAACAGAAGGTAACAGGAAATGTTGGAAAAATCCTGAATTCTTACGCATCAAATATGAGAACTTAATATTTTGAGGAGCACAGATTAGGAGAATTATCTAGTGACCATTACTAACATCCTCATCACCATCTGAAACAAGGTCCTCCAAAAATCAACTGGGGTTGGGGGCTGTGTGCAGCTGCTGAAGCCAGAAAAGGGCACCAGATCCCCTGGAGCTGGAGTTACAGGCTGCAGTAAGCCACCTAACACAGATGTCTGGAACCAAACTAAGGCCCTCTAGAAGAGTGAGAGATCCTCTTAACCTCTGCTATCTCTCCCCAACCCCTAATTTTTTTTGGTTCTTGATATGTAGCCCAGGCTATCCCCAGTACTGGAACTGCAGGTGTGCCACCACACCCAGCTTGGAAATCACTGATTTCAATAATCCCAGTACTATAAAGGTTACAGAATATGTTACATGTTGGGCAAAAGATGAAATTTAGAAAAAAGAAAGGTATATTCTTCTAACTACACCACATTTCTTGGGCTGACGCTAGATCAGGATAGGTTAATTTATGCAAGGGCGCATCTCGGATATTGGATGAGAAAGTTCCCTCTGGAGGCTGAGAGTCAGGGAAGACAGAGACGCAGCTAAGAAGTCATTAGGAGGTTCTGTAGCAGAGTGAGGACAGTCAAGGGAGGAAGGCACAGGGGGCAAGGTCAAGGATTTGAAGGTTTACATCAGAATTTAGTAACTAATTTCCTTTGGTAATTAATCAAAGAATTAAAAACATTCTCTCCAACTGTCTCTGCCCCAAACTATAATCCTGATAACTACACCCTTAATCCTGACAATTACACCTCATTTTCAGGTGAGAAGACTGAAACTCAAAAAATTAACTATTTGTAATCTTGAAGCTAATTGGGAGGGGGGCAAAACGCAAAACTTCTCACTAAAGCTCTATTGTTTCATGGTGCTGGCATCAATTTCACACCTGGATATTCCATTTCCCTTGTGTAGCAAGTTTCTGATATGCAGGCTCTCGCATACACCAAACAATGTCAGCTTCATCAAGTCCCTAGTGCTGGATTATCTAACTATAGAAAATACAGATTCCTTTTTCTGGTACGGGATTTTGATTGACTTAAATGTGCTTTGTGAAAGCTACTCAGCAGGATTCAACTAAATAAGGATGAGAATTTGAGTCACTCAGGAGGATTCCTGCCCTAAGGATAGGGCTAGAGGGCAAATCCAAGGTGAACTGATACTCTACTGGGGAAGTCGAGGTCTCCCAGAGAGTTTACACTATAAAAAGCCTTCCCCAATTGGTTGACTGCAACCCCAATCAACCAAAGTACTCAATTAAGACAGGGTGGCTTCTATCTCTTGGGGCTACTCCCTAAAATCCCTACACATGGAAGGAAAACACCCAGCAGCAAAGAGTATGCAACTGCCCCAAGGCATCCAGGAACAGATCAGACAGCAGGTGCGGCCTCTTGAGCTGCAGGGCAGGAGGATGGCAAAGCAAGCAGTGCAATAAGCACTGATAAAGCATAAGGAGACAAACAGCAGCAATCAGAATGCATGACTGATACATTAGTATTAAATCCTATTAGCAAAGTATAATCACACAAATTTTACAAGCAAGCAAACAAACAAAAACAACCAAACCACAACTCTAATCTTAAAGCCTCTGCTTAACATAACCCCTAGGCAATTAAAAGACAAGCAATGCCAGGCGTTGGTGGCACACGCCTTTAATCCCAGCACTTGGGAGGCAGAGGCAGGCGGATTTCTGAGTTCGAGGCCAGCCTGGTCTACAGAGTGAGTTCCAGGAGAGCCAGGGCTACACAGAGAAATCCTGTCTCGAAAAAAGACAAGCAAGTCTATACTTGAATCCTGACTGGGTTACTCGTTTAGCTATTTTACATTATGCAACTTCCATTAGTTTTGGATGTCTAACCTGCAAAATTCAGGAAGGCTGAATGAGCTATGGCATAAAAGCCTTTACAATAGCACCTGACACATACCATCAAGGTTTTGTTTCTGAGATATGGTCTCAGTCTGGCTGAGAACTCAGTCTGTAGTCCTGGCTGACCCTGCACTCACCTTTAAAAAGATGTGGTGAATGGGAGCCATCACAACTAGTTTCATGCAGTAAATTTTAGTAAAATTGGGAATAAAGCCTTTGGACTCTAAATCATCGTTCTATTGTATCCCATCAATTCTGAAGGTCCCCAGTGCCACTTTATTTCAAGATAGTCAAAGATCATCCAATCTTGCCTAAATGGAGGGTCCCTAAAGTCCAAGGCCCACGCCACAGTAGTAAAGAATTCAGAGCTGTTTGGGGGAAGTCTGGGTAAAAGAGAATTAACCCTGCTCAGAGCCCCTTATGTTTCCTTAGGCACTTGGTAACCAGGAGTTAATTTAATTCCCTCCAGATTTGGGTTCCCTGTGTCAGCTACTTCTGTCCTGCTTTCTCCAGCCACTAATGAAACTCAACAAGAACCTGTTTAATAGGATGCCACCATTTGCGACCTTGCAGCGTAATCACTTAGGTGTACTCTCTTAGGAAGGAAAGCCTGCAAAGCCTCTTATGCAGCAACCTGGCTCACAGCAGCATTGGTATGCAACAAAGAGTGCTGCCCAAAAGCCCAGGTCAAGTCCACCTTGAGCTACGAAGACTGCGAGTAAACATCAGTACTTACCAACAAGTTAAGCTAGTGTCTCAGTTTTCTGTTTCTAGTTCTATGGAGAGTTAATCCAAAATTCATGTGTTTGGGGTACATAAAAGTCAACTTTCTGACAAAAATTTAGACTAGGGCAACAATTTCTGAGTGCTTACTCTTTTCTAAGTGGTGATGATCTTAAACTTTGTTTTAGGTACATTCAGGACAGGGGTTTTGGATGGAAAACAAGGCGACAAAAGCAACTGTTAATACCTTAATTCCCCCTTTCCTTGAAGGACTTCAGTTGAAGACTTCAAATTTATAGGCTTTTTTTAAGCCCTTGAGCTAGTGTTGTGCCCTTCATTTGGGGCAAGTCTTGTCCTCCTTCCAGAGCTCTTATTTCTTTCTTTGTGAAACACAGGCTGGGGACAGAATGCTGTTGAGAAAGTATTTGCACACAGAGCCCTAGGTCTAATTCTCAACAGCATAGAAGCCAAGTATGACAGACAGTGCGTAACTTTAGCCCCAATTCTCAAGGCAGAGAATCCGTAGTTTAAAGTCATCTTCAGCTACATAACAGCCTGAGCTAAGAGAGACCCTATTCCCCATGATATGCACACCACAAAACACTGGACTTCTGAGTAGGACTTGCTTGGTCCATGCTCAGAAAGAATGAATCTGACGCACAGAGGCTAATGGAGTGGGATATGACCAAGAACATAGTTTTGCGTTCTTTTTAAAAATGTATTTGGATACTTGTTTGTACATTAAGTAATTTCAGAAAAGTCTAAAACTGCTTTCTGTGTATTCACTAGAAGCTGAGGTGAGAGGAGATAGCTATCCTCGGCTACGTAAGGTTGGGCACTGTCCTCTCAAGAACATCTTTTCTGCTAACCATTCTCTTTTAAATCTTAAATCTCTCTACAACCTTCTGTTTAATGAACTAACCTGTCACACTGGAGAGTGACCCTAACCACTATTTATGCCTTCAAACTTTTCAATAGCCATAGTGTTTTGTTTTCGTTTTTTCCCCTTTCAATACTACCAAAGGCATGCAGTAAATCATTCTGAATTACAAGCAACAGGGCAAAGTAAGGTTGCAAAGAACTTTTGGGTTTAAGGAAAGCTGGACATCAACGGCATGCTAAAAACACAGGACCATAGGTCTAACCAAGACTTGGACATTAGAGTCAAGAAAGCATACCCTACAGACATTTGAGTCTTTGTTTTCCACTTTAATGTTAGCAAGCAAAAACTGGCTATGTACTATTTTAAGTAGATGTATAACATGACAGCTTAGCTGTCATTTTTCTAAGTAGAGGCAATACATATCAAGACTCCAAATTAAAACAGACAATATTAAGAATGTGGCCCTAAGGAAAAAATTTCTCTAGTTTTAGCTCACAAAGGGAGAATGAAAAAACTAGTGTAACTTTCAACCTACTATTCCAACCCTACAGGAAATGTGGTCCATAGTCAAAATTTGAGAAACTACAATAAGAACCCAAATCTCTAAGATGAAGATGGAAGAAATTCAAAAAGTAGTCTGAACTTAACCAAGGCAGTGGATTCCTTATAGAATATTAGTGACATTTCCAGCACACACAACCTCATGACAGAGATACCCTATCTTGGGATAAAAGTACACTCCCTGTGGATTTTCAACTTGTCATGGATCAGTTCAGAACAAGCCAGGACTGCATGCAAGTCCCAAACTCCAGGGTGTTAAACACTTGCTATCCTGCCACTATTTACTGTAAAATTCTTTTTAAAATGCTATGTGTGGAGAAAGTTTTTGTATACTGTAAGAATTAACAAGGGCTGTTAGCTGAAGTTCTAGTTTCAAGCTGCCAGCATCAATGAACTTAGAAGATATCGTTTGGCAATACAACTTCATGCGGCCCGAGGTTGTATTAAACTATGAACATACCAAACATTCACTAAGCATGTTTCATTCATTTGTAGACCATCAAGAAATCGTGTGTAAAAGGACTAAGAAAGTAAGTGAAGAGACTGAAGGAAAGTAGAAGGCGCTCCCCTTGCAAGTTTTCAAGGGCCCACCATCCTGGAAATGACAGCCTTTTCTGAGTGGACAAGCAGGATGGGAAAGGCCCCCAGAGAATTCCATCACACTATCCAATCCACTGTTAAATGACTTCAAAACTCTGCAAGGAATTCTCCTGAGATATTACAATAAAATCTGACAAATGCTCCAAAAAGATTTTAGGAAATCTAGTCCTAAATCCCACCCTTTCTGCTAAATTCAACCTCAGGTAGGGAAGACTGCATTACACCTGTGAAGATCTGTGAGTACAGACCACTGTGGCCTCCAAATACTACAAGGACACACGAATTTGAAGCCTGGAGTCCCACCCCTTTCAAGCTGATTAACCTTAATCAAGTTGTATTTGTTCCCTCTAAGCTTTAGTTCCTCTATTTATAGAACAGAGACAATTTACTTTTACAGATTATTATCCAAAATTGTAGTACCCAGATTATATAGTTAGGATTCCGACTGTCCATTTTCCTCTTGGCCTCTCCCTGCCCCAGGAAGCCTCAGACTTCAAAGCTCACTGCCTCTCCTCTGTTAGACCCAGGAAGGCAAGGTGTTTGGCCTCATGAAACCATATTTTCTGCAAAATCACTTCTCAGACAGCCCCAGGGGTTAAGAAAACAACTAAGATTTTAACATGGCAGGAAAAGATGTAACATGTTTTGTTATGTGACCGCTCTTGGCCCACCTGTGGGGGTTATTACTCTTGTGTGTGTGAGTTATTAACCTGCATGCCTCAGGGACTAAGAACAACCTGAATGATTGTCTGCCCTCAGGTGAAGGGTTGGGGTTCTCAGAGGAAACATCACACTTAGAGACTTGGTTTGGGAACAGAGTTGGAAGAAACTAGGAATCAGGAAAGGAGAGTGCGTGGGTGGGTCTGCTACTTTTTTTCCCCTCTATGTTCTGGAGAGAAAGAGGCATGAGGGGACTTCTGCAGTTCTACCAACAACTTTGAATTCCACCAGGACTACTCTTCATCCATCTTTAAAATGCTAGACTTGTAATTATGACTCACACCTACTGAGTGAGTACTTTTAAAGGTTAGCACTTAGTGAGCTTGTTATGGAATGCTGGCTAACATTTGAGGAATAGACTGATTTTGCAGCATTCACAGAAAGAAGGTCCCAAAGCCAGGACAAGGACCTTAGTGAGCCAGATACAGTTATTAGAGCTGAGCGGTTCTGAGAACAAGGGAGTCCAGGAGAGGACAGGACTGCCTGCTGTAGTCTACCTTTGAGGGAGGTCTCCACCAGGCGCAGGTAAAGCTGTGAGTTCTTGTTGCCGTGACTCATGCGCTGGGCTAACCCGTTGCGTTGTAGGACGCACTCCTCAAACTGCACGATATTCTGGTGACGCCGCTTGAGGCTGGTTAGGGCCCAAAATTCTGCTAGTGCCAACTCCACGTTCTCGGGAGCGTCGCAGCGGATCTTCTTGACTGCCACCCTGGCCCCACTGCGTCCAGCCACAGCCTCATAAACCACGCCGTAGCTGCCGCGCCCGATCTCCGCCAACAGGCTGTAGCGCGGCCGTGCAGGAACATCGCCGCCGCCATCCGGCCGCCGCCGGGCCAGGAAGGCCTCGCCCGGGACCTCGGCCATAGCCGGATCCATGGCCTGGGCCGCCGGCCTCAGCTTCTCGCACAGTACCCGCTGCACTGGGCTTCGCCTTTTCCGCTCCGGGCTTTTTGTCCCTCTGCGGGCTCTGTTCTCTTTCCCCGTTTCCATGGCTGCGGGGGGCGGGGGGAGCAGCAACGGCGCCGCCCGGGCCCCCCTTGCCTCATCCCTCCGTCTAGCCCCGAGATGCGGAGGAGCGGTACCTTGGATTATGATCTAAGGGCAAAAGAATCAGTTAAAACCACTAGGCCGAGAAGGGTAGATGAGGAACTTAAAGCGTCCAGCGTCCCACCTCCGCCGCCAGTCGGAGTCCGCGGCCCCTTTAAGAAGGAGCCACCGTCTCGAATTGAACGGGGGAAGGGAAAGGAAAGCGGGAAAGACGGAACCACCGGGAAGTACCGAGGGAGGACCGGAAACCGAAGCACAAACCGTCCCCTCACTCCACTGATTTATCCGTCAAGAGTAGGAAAAAATAAAGCAGTAGGGACCTTCACCGTTTAAGACAACCGTCTTCAGAAGCGATACGGCCGGCTTAAACTTTCCTGGGGCTTAGCCCCCTCCCAACGGACCCTCCCCGCGTCCTACCCGGAGTTCTCCCGGTGTAAACAGTCCTGTGAATTACCCAGCCGAGCCCAGTGCGACAACCCAAGCCCCTGGGGACAGCGGGTGAAGGGAAACAGGCTAAAAGTTCGGCTTCCGAGGGCCCTCCCGGAGTGCTGTAGGGTGCTGGGGCTCCCTCTTCGGCCCTTCCTCCTCCATTGGCTCTTACCTGGCCGGCGCTGTTCCTCTTCCGGACAGACCGGTTCCCCCTTGGAGCCCGCGCCGGAGGATGGTCCGTTCCGAGCTGGGGTTGTCTGCGGAGCCGAGTAGGGCGCGAGGCGGGGAGCCGGGTTGGACGTGTAGCGGGTCGCGGCGCTGCTCCTGTGATGACAGCAACGCTCCCGGGGGAGGCCTCGGCTTCCAGGTTCCCGTGGCTGTCCTCGAGTTCGCGCCAGCTGAGCACTTTACGTAACCTCTTTATGTAAGCTGCACCTCCCGCCGCTGCTCTGGTCAGCGGAGATTCCTGGTGGCCCATCCCCCAGGAGGCCAGCGGAGAGCTGCGCCGCCTCTCCACTGCCGAGGTAGACCCAGCAGCCGCGACAGCCCGGAACCAATCACTGGCGAGAACACCCAGCCAACAAAAAGAGCGCGCCAAAATCCCGCGATTTATACCAAGAGCATTCGCGAGTCGTCTGCGCTCCGCAAACGCCTTTCCGGACTTGACCTGCATAGTACCTCCACGCCCGCAGTCGGTACTTGATTCTGATTGGGTGGATGGCTTAGGTGTAATTGATTCACAGCTGAGACCAGGGTTAGAATGCTAATCCCCACGCCCACTAATGACCCCAATGATCTCAGCCACACATAATCCTCAATATCCTTCTCTGCCAAACCGGGTGGTCCTCAATTCCCAGGTTGTAAAGGACCAAATGAAATATGATGGCTGGCTAATTGAGTGTCTGCTATAAGCTGCTTTGGGCTTGGATTTTGATACCCTTCACCCTGGCAGCCCTTTGTCGTGGGAGGGAGCACAATGGCTGCGTAGTTAAGAATGATCTTGAACTTCTTGCCTTCATCTCCTGAGTAATGAGATTAAAGGCGGGCACCACCACACAGGTTTATACACCCTATTTGTTTGTACAGAGCTAGGAATCAAACCTAGGCCTTTGTGGTGCTAGACAGGCAGGCACTTTACTAAACTCAATCCTCGGCCCCTAGCTGTGGATTTTTAAGTATTTTGTGCCCTGCTTTGTACTCCAAGGACTAGAAGGTGCCCAGTATTTTGTTAGCTGATATTGAAGGACATAACTAGAGTTTCTGCTACACACTATTTTAAGTCTGGGGAAAGAGGAGTGGGCATGACAGTCTTTGCAATTCTTTGCCACTGGAGGAGACTATCAACCTAGTGTTTTCGAAGACGTTTCACAGTTAAAGTACTTAGAACAGAATAGTGTTAAAAGCACACAAGAAATATTAAATGTAATGTAAAACAATAAACAAGTTTCTGGGGCCGGGCAGTGGTGGCACACGCCTTTAATCCCAGCACTTAGGAGGCAGAGGCAGGCGGATTTCTGAGTTCGAGGCCAGCCTGGTCTACAGAGTGAGTTCCAGGACAGTCAGAACTACACAGAGAAACCCTGTCTCGAAAAACAAACAAACAAACAAACAAACAAAAGAAGTTTCTGGAATTTCTATAGCTTTTTTTGTATGTAAATGGTCAAGTATAAATAGGTAGATAGATAGATGGATATATGTGTATATCCTTTTATAAATCCTTTTAGATTTATGTCATATATATGAATGTGTATATGTGTGTATGTATTTTTTTTTCCTGAGGACAAAGATACCTTCTAGCACACTCAATACAATACAAAATCAGGAACGTTAACAATACCATGCTTTTGTTTAATATGCCATCTCAAGTTTTACTGATTGTCCTTTCCTTTCTCTTCTAGTCCAATATACCAGTCATCAGTACCCATCCTATTGTAGCCCTGGCTGTCCTGGAACTCAGTCAGCAGACCAGGCTGGCCTTGAACTCAGGGATCTGCCTGTCTCTGTCACCCAAGTGTGCTGGGATTACACTCACCAGTGTGCACCACCATACCCAACCAAAAAACTTAAACAAGTTAAACTTCTTTAAAGGAATTATCTCCAAATATTGTTTCTAACTTATTGGGGACTATAGCTTCAACACATGATTTTGAAGTAGAGCCACAATTCAGGTGGTAGCAATCTCTTTGGAAAATGACATTAGTCTGAGTAATGAATGGCAAGAAGCTAATCATGCCAAAACTAGTGGTGGGGCATTGCAGGGAAAAGAGACAGCAAGTACAAGAGTGATCCCATAGGTCAAGACCGCTGCTAAACTTTAGTCCATTAAAGAGACTGTTAGAATGTAAAACAGCCTGGGTGATGGCTTAGTGTGAACCTGTTGACTTGATTTCAATCTCCTAAGCTGACAAAAAGGTGGAAAGAGAACCAACTCCATAAAGTTGTCCTCTATCCTCTACCCTGGTACCCACAATCATACAGAGATGATGCTGAACCCCAGAAGCTCAAAGGTGTGAGTCCCTTACTGCTGTTGAATTACCTGATAAATCCTGAATTCAAATTTTATTCTTTATTTTTGGACTTGCTTAAATTACTAAAGTAACCACTTACTTTTATGCTTGATAACTAACATTTATGAACATTTTCTATTTTCCTGGCATAAAGATTGACAAAGAGTATTTATGACATCCTTGAAAACAACAGTTTCTTTCAAAGTTAAATGTGTTACGTCTGCCTGTAGCCTAGCTAGCTCCCTGTCTAGATGTTTACCCAAGATAAATGAAAACTTAGATTTACAAATAGAGTTTTGTATAAAACTATTTGTGGTGGCTCTTTCCATGAGAATCCACAAACTGGAAAGTGCTACTGTGTTTGTCAATAAATAGATTGTGTCACTTCCAGATAATGAGGACAAAGGGGGACAGACTCCATAGCATGGATGAATTAAAAAATAATTGCTGAGTGAAAGAAACCAGGCACAAAAGAACCCCCAGTTGGTTAGCTGGGTGACTCCTCCACCACCCACTTGAGAAAAAAGTACAGGCTAATTTCTACTAGAGAGGAAGTGAGGGAAAAGAGGCAAAACCTTTTGGGGGTTGAACAAAAAGGGATTCTTTTTTTATGTGGTAATAGTTTTAATGGGAAATGCTTCGAAAGGGGCTGGAAAGTTGGCTCTGTGGTTACGAGTACTCGCTGCTCCTTCTAAGGACCCAGGTTCAGTTCTCAGCATCTACATGGCAGCTCACAACTGGCTGTAATTCCAGTTCCAGGGGATCCGACACCTTCTCATAGACATACAAGCAGGCAGAACATTCATGTACATAAAAATAAGTAAATTATAAAACATTTTTTAAAAGAGTTTCTCAAATTGTGTCCTTTAATGGGTTTGGTTTATGTATAGCCACCTTTAAGACTTAACTCTAAAAGCGCTAAAAATGGAGGTAGTGGGGGAATGCTACATACTGTACGATTCCATTAATGTCAAGTGTAGCCACCAGCCTTTGGTAGCAGAATGCCAGTGGTTGACTGCCACGTGGCACAAGGGTGGTAGGATCTGTGAATCGTGCTACAGTAAAATTGAATTAAAAGCTGAAAAATATGAAAGCCCCTCAACCATGAAGATTTGTGGGGTTTGTTTTTGTTTGTTTAGTTGGTTTGGTTTTTGTTTGGGGGTTTTCTGATTTGAGACAGGGTTTTTCTATGGAGCCCTGGCTGTCCTGGAACCCAATTTGTAGACCCACAAGTGCCTCTGCCTCATGGTACAGCCTAGCCCACCCTCCCACCCTCCAGTTCGTAGTCTGAGAAAAAGTCAAGAACCTCTCTCCTCCTAGCTACTGTCCTTGCCTGGATGTGGAGAGATGGAGCAAGAAGCTCTGGAAGGACTGTGAGCTTGAGTCCTCTGCAGCTGTTAGATCACTTAATTTCTTTTAATTTGCTCAATTTACGATTATAACTTTATTATTTTACCCGATAGCTAATATTTATGAGCATTTATAAAATTGACAAAGAACATTTATGACATTGCGGAGAGGTGGTTTCTATCACCAATCCATTTTACAGACAATGAAAATGGTGAAAATTCTTCAGAGAGTGGGGACCAGGTAAAAGAAGTGGGGAAGGGCAGGTATTATGGGACCCACAGTGAAGCAAGGGCAGGGGCCATGGTAAGGACTTGGGTCTTATTGAGATGATCTGAGCAGCTTTGACACAAAGCCACTCCTTTCTGATAAGAAAGCTGAAGCTCAGTTATGCTAAGAACTGCCACACCCTCCAAAGTGGACACACCCACCAAAGTGGACACACCCACCAAAGTGAACACACTGACTGTTGAGGCTGGAGCTGGGAACTCAGCCCTCTTCCCCAACTCACACTTCTGGGGGCTAAGAACACCCCACCCTGGGTCTGGTTCCATGAGAAAGTCAGGGGTTCTGGCTTGTAGAGAAAGACTGGGGGGTAACTAGAAGAGTGAAGGGTTAGGAAAAGAGCTGACAGCTTAGGGGCTTGGGGAAAATTAGGGGGAAGGACAAGGAGGGCTGCTCTGGGCCACACTGTGTGGGATTGTGAGAGGGTAGGAGTGGGCTAAGGAGGGCAGAGACAATTAGTACTAGGTTTAGGGAGGACTTCTGAGATGAAGGAATACTGAAGGCAGACACTGAAGTACCTCAGTGGAGAGATTCTCGAACAAAGGACCTGGGAAAGACCTGGGCTGACTAAGCAGCTAGTCTGTGAAGCAGTCCTGAGTAACAGAACTCCAACTCCAAGGACTCCATATTATCTATTTTTCTCATCTCTGAGACCAAAAAATCTGACAAAAAGCAATTTACGGGAGGGAAGATTACTCTGGCTCACAGTTCAGAGGGATGCAGTCCATCATGATGGGAAAGAAATGACATTGGAAGAAATGACATTGGACCAGTGACTTGGTCCAAGGCACTGACCAGGAAGCAGAGTGTGCACTTAAGCAGTCCCTTTCTTCCTTCTTTCTGTATCTGGAAATTCATGGAATGGTACCTTCCACATACACGAAGGGTCTTCTCAGTTAAATCTTGTTGAAAGACATGCCTAATGTGCCTTATTAATGCCTAAGGAATCTTTTTTCTTTTTCTGTTTTGTTTTCAAGGCAGAGTTCCTCTGTGTGGCCTAGCTGTCCTGGAACTCATTCTGTAGACCAGGATGGCCTTGGAATGCTAGGATTAAAGGCATGGCCATCACTAAACAGTGTCCTAGGTATTCTTAATCCAATCCAAGATTAGTGAGTATTGTCTGTTTGGTTTCAACCCAGGGACAAGGGACTGAAATACATATTTTACATACCAAAGCAGACCTGGTCTCTTATGTTCTCCCTGAATCCCTCAGTGTCTACCTTGCATACCCTGCCCCCAACCCTGAACTTTCCAGCCCAGGGTTGGGGCTGCCCCTTCCCATAGAGGCTCCTCCCTATATAATCCAGATATTTTGCGCTCGCTCTCTCTCTCTCTCTCTCTCTCTCTCTCTCTCTCTCTCTCTCCTCTCTCTCTCCTCTCTCTCCTTCTCCCTCTCTCCCTCTCTCCCTCTCTCTCCCTCCTTTTTTCCCTCTCTCCCTTTTCCTCTCCCTCTCTCTCTTCCCCTCCTTCTCCCTTTCTCTTTTCCTCTCCCTCCTTCCTTCCCTTTTTCCCTCCCTTCCTCCCTCTCTCCCTCTCCCTCTTCTCTCTCTGCATGCTCAAGCCCCTTTTTCTCTTTTTCTCTCTCCCTCCCCTACCTTCACCCCCTTCCCTGAGGTGATTTCCGTGGGTCCTTGGGGACCAGTGAACTCGCCCACCTGAGATCAGCTTCCCAATAAACCTGCCTTTAATATAACCTAATCTGGTTCAAATTGGCTCATTTCACCAATGGAGTGGAGAAATAACCTTTCAGTATCCAGGAGAAAGGAGCTTCTTGTAATGCCTAACACCATGCCATTCACAATTAAGCTATATGAAAGAGAATGTATCCCCATTTTATGGAGGAGGAGAAGACTGGGACTTGCAAGTTGAGTGTGCCTACAAATTCCTCAGAGCTAGATTGCTAGGTCCTCTGCAGAGCCACTCATTCAGTAAGTCTGGGACAGGATCAGATGTGCACTGAAGTGCAGAGGAAGAGGGAGTCTCAAGTGAGGAATTGTCTCTGTAGTGCCAGGGAAGTCTTAGTGATCCCCCCAAAACAGACAGGAGCTGATCCAGTGAAATCACAGTAGGGCCTTTTTATTTCAGCTAGCTCGGGGTTGGGGGTAGGGGGCAATGACATCACACAGGATAGTTTTGGTGGTGGGGTGCCCTGAATATCAATCGGGCAAGGCTTTATAGGAGGCTACAAGTGGGGGATGGGTTGGTGGATGTGAGTGTACAAGCATCTAATTGGAAAGCTACTGTGGCCTTTAACATAATAATTGGCTGGTGCTGGGAGTCATCATAAACTTAATTTCTGCTCTCCTCTGCATTGGTTGTCGTTAGGCAGGGGGTGGGCTTGTAACCTGGGGGTGCAGGTTTGTTGGGGAAATAATCTGCCTATTCTGGTCTTGTTGGGTGTAACCTGGAGACTGAAGCTAGGCTTGGGTTTTGTTGCCAGTAACTTGGAAACAATGTTAGGTACCACCTGTTAGTTTGAGTTCAAACTTAGGTAGGTCATGTTCTCTAAAAAGAGTCTGAACTTAAAAGATTTGGCCTCTTCCCTCCATCAGATTAGCCTGTAGGCAAGTCTGTGTGGCATTGTCTTGAGTGACAACCAATGTGAGGGTTGCTCACTAATTTCGTAGTCCTGGGTGCTGTAAGTACACAGGCTGAGGAAGCCATGGTCTGTGGCTTCTGCCTCAGTTTTTGCCTCCAGCTTCCTCCCTTGGCTTTCCCTGAGGATAGGCCATGACAAGTAAGCCTCTGTTAAGATTCTCTCCCAGTGGGAGGTGTAAGCAATGCCTACCCCTTTTTCTAAGGTCCTGACTACAAATCAAGACACTATTCCACCAAAGTTCACTCTGGGGAACCAATGAGTTTATTAGGTTTCTTTACAGAGCACAGGTGAGGGGCTGCTTAGAGGGATATGGGTGCTTCATCCCCTCAACAGGCCATATACCTGGAAAGCCTTTTTCTCAGCAGAAATGAAGGCTTCCCAGTAGCCACACAGATGGAGCTCCTCAACCTATACAATTTAGCCTTTACCCTGCCCCAAGGCCTCATGCTGATAAGTTGTGTATAACAGGTGATAGATGGTGGCGCACGCCTTTAGTCCCAGCACTTGGGAGGCAGAGGTAGGCGAATTTCTGAGTTCGAGGCCAGCCTGGTCTACAGAGTGAGTTCCAGGACAGCCAGGGCTACATAGAGAAACCCTGTCTTGAAAAAAAAAAAAAAAAAAACCAACCAACCAACCAAACAAACAAACAAAACAGGTGATAAACAATAGACAGAGACTCAGGTGATGGTCCCATGAGGGCTTTCTATGAGGGGTGGGGTAAATAGTTAACCCACCTGGGGTAATCATTTTGCAAGGGATCACATTTGAACTCTCCAAGATGGAGGTTGCTTAGCCAAATAGAGCCTTTCTCCCTCAAGTTGCTTTCAGTCAATGTGTTTATCACAGCAATAGAAACTTAACTCAGGATATGATAATCTGTAATTCTTTTTTTTTTAACTGGTTTTTTTTTTACATTTCTTTTTTAAAATTATTTTTAAATTATTTATTATTTATGTATATGAGTACACTACAGTTGCCTTCAGACACACCAGAAGAGGGCATCAGATCCCATTACAGATGGTTGCTAGAAATTGAACTCAGGTCCTGTGGAAGAGCAGTCAGTGCTCTTAACCGCTGAGATATCTCTTCAGCCCCGACAATAATATGTAATAATCTATAATTCTTTCCAGTCTCAAAGATGTTTAAATTGATGTGCTAATCTCCTGAGATCACAGCTTGAGAATGAAGTCTTATACTTCCCTCCCTAATCCTAGACAGAGCAACAACAAAGGCAACTCCAGGAGGTCTGAGATCTGGTAACAAGTGTGGGACTAATTTGCAGTTTTTACAGAAACCACTAAGCAAACAAGACCTGAGGTGATTATTCAAATCAAGAAAAAAAGCAACCTGACAGAGGTGGCCCAAGCCTTTAATTCCAGCACTCTGGAGGCAGAGGCAGACAGATATCTGAGTTCAAGGCCAGTCTGGTTTTACACATCCAGTTCCAGAACAGGCAGGGCTACACAGAGAAACCCTGTCTTGAATTACAAAAACACACACACAAAGAAAAGATAAAGAGAAAAAGAAAATAACTGTATTTACCATTAACTAAACGGTCATTTGAAGATAATAAGCTATTGTCACTGTAGTGTAAAACAACACTGATTTGCCAGGCGGTGGTGGCACACGCCTTTGATCCCAGCACTTGGGAGGCAGAGGCAGCAGATTTCTGAGTTCGAGGCCAGCCTGGTCTATGGAGTGAGTTCCAGGACAGCCAGAGCTACACAGAGAAACCCTGTCTTGAAAAACAAAAACAAAACAAAACAAAAACAAACAAACAAACAAACAAAACTCCATTGATTTAATCAAAAAACCCATATAATGCAATTATTTTTGGAAAATTAGAGAGGGGAAATTGTGTGTGTGTGTTTAAAGAGGTGTAAAAAGGAAGAGGATCTTTATCTTTCACATGGTAGAAAAGCTGTACAATTAAAACATTAAAAAGGGACACTTGCCATACACTGTGGTAGGCACTTGTAAATCAGAGCTCAGGAGGCCGTGACAGGAAGATTGTGCGTTGAGGATCACCCTATCTGAAAAGAGCGTTTTAATGTAGGTGGGCAAGGAAGGGAGAGGAGAGAAAAGAGAAGAAAGAAAGGAGAGAAGTCTGTGACACGGTAATTAGGTAAGGTACGGCAACTATAGAGTTAAAATTACTACCTCTAGTTTGGGATTGGCAGCAAACTTTGCAGCAATGGCACCATCCTTGTTGCTCTCTTTGGTTTCAGGATCCCTTTTCTCAGTTGGTTTAATGAATAAAAATGCAGGGCAAGTAAGGTCTCTGGGCTCACCAAATTTTATGAAAGTAGAAGCACGTACTGCTAGAGAGATCAGTCGGGAGTTAACACTTGCAGAGTACCAGGGTTTGATTCCCAACACCTATTTATTGGCTCACAGCTATCTGTAACCTCAGTTCCAAGGGACCCAATGCTCTCTTCTGACCGCCGTGGGCACCAAACATACTCAGTGTGTGTGTGTGTGTGAGTGTGTGTGTGTGTGTGTGTGTGTGTGTGTGTGTGCAGGCAAGTACTTGTATTCATAAAATACAATAAATAAACCTTTAAAAAACCTAAAGAAGCCGGGCGGTGGTGGCGCACGCCTTTGATCCCAGCACTTGGGAGGCAGAGGCAGGCGGATTTCTGAGTTCGAGGCCAGCCTGGTCTACAGAGTGAGTTCCAGGACAGCCAGGGCTACACAGAGAAACCCTGTCTCGAAAACCCAAAAAAAAAAAAAAAAAAATCTAAAGAAACACACACACACACATACAGAGAGAGAGAGAGAGAGAGAGAGAGAGAGAGAGAGAGAGAGAGAGAGAGAGAGGAATAAACATTTTTAGAAAGTGCAAACCAGTAAGTAATTGAGATAAACTATAGAACTGTAGAACTATAGTAGTCTGGCCAAAACTTATACAATCAAAAAGCAACAACACATGTTATCTCATGGAAATAGAATGTCATAGGCCACTTAAGGACAATTTGGGGATAGGAAGGTGATCCAGTGGGTAAAGCACTGGGTGGCCTTGAAGAATCCAGGTTCAGATCCCAGCACCCACATGGTAACTCACAGCCATCTTAACTCCAGTTACAGAGGATATCATGCCCTCTCATGATCTCCTTAGACACCAGGCACACACGTGGTGCACAGATGTACATGCAGGCAAACATTCATAAAATAAACCTTTTAAAATGTTTAAAAAGACAGTTTGACAATTTTTATTTTTTTTAATTTAATTTAATTTTTTGGTTTTTCGAGACAGGGTTTCTCTGTGTAGTCCTGGCTGTCCTGGAACTCACTCTGTAGACCAGGCTAGCCTCAAACTCAGAAATCCACCTGCCTCTGCCTCCCAAGTGCTGGGATTAAAGGCATGTGCCACCACCGCCCGGCGACAATTTTTAAATAAGATATCTTAACTCCTTTCTTTCATACGCTTTGATACACAAAGTCCATTTCTAGGCGTGTATACTAAATACTCAGATGCCCCACGCTCACCACACACAAACACATACAAAACCAAAATCTTACAAGTGTGGGGGATAATGTCGTGGCTCACAGGTAAAAGCATGAGCCACCCAAACCTGATAATCTGGCTTTGCTTGCCGGCACCCATGGTGGGAGGGAAGAACCAATTCTAGGAGATGCAGCAGCTTCACACAGTGCCCACGCCTGCACACAATTCTATAAAAAGCTTTCTGTGCGCGGGGTTGTAGTTATTTATGGTAATGAAATGTTAGAAACACTTATGCAGGGGGTTAGCTATGTAAAGCTATAAATTATAATATAGTATAGCGATCAAAAGAAGGAATTATCTGCATGAATGGGTATATATTTTAAATATATACATACATTATATATACATATATTATACAGGCATACAATATATACATTTGTGATATTTTGTCACATAGAAAAACAGATACAACGGGGAATGGAGCACTTTGGAGGCAGATGCACATAATAGATCTTGTGAGTTTGAGACCAGCTCAGTCTACATAGAGCCTTCCAGAGAATTACATGATGAGACCCTGTCTCATAAAACAAGAAAACAACAACAACAACAAAACAAAACCCAACAATCCCTCCCTCCCCCCCCCAAAAAAAAACAAAAGAGAAAAAAAAGAAAACATGAAAGATACATGGTTTGAGCTCATAACTTACTAAAATATGCATATATATACATATACATACATACAGATATACATACACACACACACACACACACACACACACACACACACACATATATATGAGGGCTCATCACTAGCTATAGTGACAGTCCCAGGGTATCCTACACTCTCTTCTAACCTCTGGGAACACTGTATATATATGATGCATGGATACACATGCAAGCAAAATACCCATACACATAAAATAAAAATAAATCTTTAAAAAAACATATGCATATGCAATTGCTACTCTTCATCAAACTATATATGTATTTAAGACCATCTTAAGTGTTTGTGTGTGTTAGGGAATTTACTTTTCCAATAAATCTGGGGATAGGGCTGGAGAGATGGCTCAGTGGTTAAGAGCACTGACTGCTCTTCCAGAGGTCCTGAGTTCAATTCCCAGCAACTACATGGTGGCTCACAACCATCTGCAATGGGATCTGATGCCCTCTTCTGGCATGCACCATATATACACACAGAACACTTCATACATACATACATACATACATACATACATACATAAAATTTTTAAAAATCTTGGGATATATTTGATTATTATTTTAATTTCCCAAAGAAATTTGAAGCAAAAAGAGTTTAAGTAACTTTCTCAAGGTTACAGCACTAAATGGTAGATGGGTTCAAATGTAGGCATAGCTAATTCACAGCTTCTGACCCTGAGCAATTACATGACACATATACCTTTGTAGTTATTATTAGTTTTGCATACAGAAAGGAAATATTTGGGTAAATAGTGTTCTAAAAGTCAAGGAGACCGGGAAGTGGTGGCACACACCTTTAATCCCGGCAGAGGCGAGAGGAGGCGAGAGGAGGCGAGAGGAGGCGAGAGGAGGCGAGAGGAGGCGAGAGAGAGAGAGAGAGAGAGAGAGAGAGAGAGAGAGAGAGAGAGAGAGAGAGGCAGAGGCAGTTCCAGGACAACCAGAGCTTGGGGGGGGGGGGAAAAGAAAAATAAGAAAAGTCAAGGAGAATTTCTTTCAGTAGACTCCTTCACACGTAACACGATGTTATGTGATTTGAACACTTTATGTATTATTTGCAGCATTAACTTTTAATATTTTTTTCAGGTATGAAAACAATAAAATTCAATTAAAACCAAATAGTATCTAATAATATAGAATGTTCTCCATTTGTACAATTAGGACTTATCAAGCTCCTGTTTTTGTTGGCCCGGGGACTGAGATGAGCAGAACCAATTCTTGTCCTGCAGGAAGTCATAGTCCTTGTGAAGGCATGCAGAGGGATGCTCATTCAATGGTCTGTGCGGGATTGATGCTTGGGTTCCTTTAGGTTTTGGTTTGCCAATGAGAAATGTGTGTGAGCCACAGTGCAGAATGTGTTTCTTCCAACACACAGAACTAGGGTGTGTGCTGTTCCCAAACCATGTATACTGTCGTCCTCTGTAGAAATGAATGGCTCAGCAAATTTACAGTACTAGGTGTTGTTGGGCCTTAGAGGGGTCGTGCTAGTAAAACTTCACAGAACAATGGGGAGACAGCTGAGCTTTTAAGTAGTTGGGAAAGTACCTATGGTAGAATTTCAGCATTTTAGAGCACATAGAAGGATAACTAGCAGGCAGTGATAATTGAATATTTCAAAGTATCAAATAAAGAATACTTTTAATATTTCCAGTGCAAAGACATAATAAACATCAAAGGTGATACATATCACTTGCTCTGATCCAATCACCACACATTATATAATGTATCAAATGTGATACTGTATCCCATTCACATGTAATTCTTAGGCTTCAATTTAAAATTAAATTAATTAATTCATTAATTTATTTTTCATTTATTCTTTTATGCCAGAGGTTGAATCTAGAGCCTCACACATACTAAGCACGTGTTCTACTATTAATCTATACCCTCAGAAGAAATGAAAATATATTATTCAAAAATATTTTCTAATAGAAATAAAAACAATGTTTGTTCTATGTGAATATAATTTTTATAACCACTTGTGTTTTTAAGATGAGGTTTCTCTGTGTGGCCCTGGCTGTCCTAGAACTCTCTCTGAGGACCAGGCTGGTCTCGAACTCAGAGCTCTGCTTGCCTCTGCCTCCTGAGTTCGGTGATTAAAGGTTTGAACCACCATCGCCCAGCTTCATAACCAATTTTTAAGAAGCATTTGCCAAGCACTACTAGTTCAAACACTTGCTGCAGTACATTAGCGAGTGATCGGAAAGATGCTGTTACTGTCTGTTTTACAGATGAGGGAGCTAAAGCTCAGACAAGTTTGCCACAGGCTCATTTTTTTTTCACAGTAAGAAGATTGCAAAAAAAGAAGAAAAAAAAAAAAAAAAAGAAAAGAAAAAGAAAATGGGCCGGGCGGTGGTGGCACATGCCTTTAATCCTAGCACTTAGGATGCAGAGGCAGGCGAATTTCTGAGTTCAAGGCCAGCCTGGTCAACAGAGTGAGTTCCAGGACAGCCAGGGCTACACAGAGAAACCCTGTCTCGAAAAACAAAAACAAAAACAAAAACAAAAAAAAAAAATAGGTATGTGTGTGTCTAGTGGAATATATTATCCTAAGCTGCAGATGAGATACTTAAATGCTTATGTGTAATATTTAATATTATTGCAATTATTTCCTACTCCTGTATATTGCTAATTTTTGATTTCAAGATTATTTAGAATTATTAGGGTTTTTTCCCCACTCTATCATTCTAAAAAACAACTTCCTTCCATTTCTCCTTGAACATGTGGGATCTCAGTATCTTAACTCTCCACAGGATGGTAGTTTCCACATCCTCAGGTCACTTTTTAGATTGCATGCTTCTTCATCCTATTCCCAGTGGAATCTAGCACCTTTTCAGCATTCAGATATCACTGCTTCTAAATTACTTCTTCCTGGCTTCCTTAGACGGAAGACATTTATTCCCCCATTTCCGGACTAAGTTTATTTTATTTATTTATTTATTTATTTATTTATTTTTTATTTTTTATTTTTATTTTTTGGTTTTTCGAGACAGGGTTTCTCTGTGTAGCCCTGGCTGTCCTGGAACTCACTCTGTAGATCAGGCTGGCCTCGAACTCAGAAATCCACCTGCCTCTGCCTCCCAAGTGCTGGGATTAAAGGCGTGCGCCACCACCGCCCGGCCCCCAGACTAAGTTTATATCCATGGCCACAGAATACTAATATTCAACATAGCCTTTCTCCCATAATATATTTTTTAAGCCTGTTATAAAACTTGCCTAAGATTTGGCTGTAAGACCCATGCAACAGCTCAGTCAGCAACATGCTTGGCCCAGGATTGTTCTGAGAACTTTCTCCCTGAGGAGATGTAAACATTTACTCTCTTCTCCCAATGACAAACCAAAGTAGGATTCCATCTGAGTTCACTCTGGGGTGCCAATGAACTTATTAGGCTTACTGACAGAGTGTGGGTGAGGGGTGAAGGTGAGGGGCCAGGGTGTGGGTGATCCTAAAGCAGGCCCAGTGGACGGTCTTTTATAGAGCATGAAGAATGGCTTCCCAAGGCCGTATACACACAGCTTTTATCTACTAGCTTTCCCTAGCTTATCTACGATAGCACTTTCCTGAGACCTCCAGGCTATGTGCAATTAAAGCTGACCTGGCTGAGAGGAATGTCTGGATACTCAGATGAGAGCCAAGTGATCTTTCCCACTTCTTATCTACCATTCAACAAGCCCTGCAGGCAAACAGGCACAGCTGACCTTGTAGTGATAATGGTTCTTTTGATTTGAGGATAGTAACAAGAAACTGAGTCTGTTTTCCTAGAACACACAAAGAAAAGCCAGGCAAAACGGCACACGCTTGTACTTCCAGAAGTGCAGAGGCAGAGACAGGTAGATTTCCTGGGCTAATTGGTCAACCAGCCTTATCTACTTGATAAGCCCCCAAGCAGTGAGAGATCTTATCTCAACAAGCAAGGTAGTCAGCACCTAAGGAAGAATAGCCAAGGTTGTTCTCTGGCCTCTACTCAAATGTTAGAACACCGGTAACAGAGTGAAGAATCAATTCTACCCATCAGAACTGTAATGAGATGTGCTACCATTTTTATCAAAGGGTAATGAGACAAAAGAAGCCCCGTCTTTAAGGAAATTCGTAATTTGTAAAGTTGCCACTTAGCAAAAATCCCTGCCCTTTTTGTCAGTTTTCTTTAAAAACAGGTGTATTTAATTTTATTCTCTGTGAGGAGTGTTTTACTTAGATGTATTATGCCTAGAGCTCCAGAAGTTGGAGACATTTTGAGTTTAAATAATTCATACACAATTTTAAAAATGTATACAAAAGGTTGCAGCTAAAAGTATTTTTCCTGGGCTAGAGAGATGGCTCAGTGGTTAAGAGCACTGACTGCTCATCCAGAGGTCTTGAGTTCAATTCCCAGCAACCACATAGTGGCTCACAACCATCTGTAATGACGTCTGATGCCCTCTTCTGGTGTGTCTGAAGAGAGCAATGGTGTGCTCATATGCATAAAATAAATAAATAAATTTTTGAAGGAAAAGAAAAGTATTTTTCCTCAGCCTGTGCCTATTCTCTCTCTCTCTCTCTCTCTCTCTCTCTCTCTCTCTCTCTCTCTCTCTCTCTCTTTTTTTTTTTTTTTTAGATTTTTTTGAGACAGGGTTTCTCTGTGTGGCCCTGGCTGTCCTGGAACTCACTCTGTAGACCAGGCTGGCCTCGAACTCAGAAATCTGCCTGCCTCTGCCTCCCAAGTGCTGGGATCAAAGGCGTGTGCCACCACCGCCTGGCCTATTTCCTATTCTCAAAGGCAGATTGTTTTTCTATTTTTCCAAAGATGTGCCCTGTACAATGTACACATACTATAAATGGTGTCACCACAGTGGTTAGCTGGTTTTTTTGTTTTTGTTTTTTTTTTTGTATAATATGCTGTTACAAAGCACATAAAATCTCAGGGGTTATATCATTATATTTGTGCACACATATATACATGCACACATACTTTTAGTCTCAGAGTCTATTCTAAGTGGGTACACCTAGATCTGCTTGTTTTCTTCCTTGACACAGGGCCTCCATAGGTACCTTTGGCTGTCTTTTGTCACAGAGATCTATGTCTATCTCCTGAGTGCTGGGATTAAAGGCATGTACCACCATGCTCAGCCCTGATTAACTTTTGAGGACTGCCTGTCACTCCATTTTTGGACTTAAGGTGGTCCAAAGGTGTGAGCCACCACAACTAGTGACGTCTTAGGGTTTTAAGATCAACTCCTACTTTCTGTTCAATCTCGGCTTCCTGGTTTATTTAACTGGTCCTCTATGGATGACATCTGTGTTATTACCCATCTTTTGACAGTAGAGATGAATGGCATTTGCTATAATCTTAATCGTAGGCCCAGACTTATTTTCAGGGTGGTTCTGTTGGGAGTTTGTGGCATCTTAGGGAGGTAGACCTTTGGGGAGTGCTTAGGAGAGCAGTTTGCTTAGCCAGGCCCTGCTGTTGTGATATACTGCGTTCCTGAGAGCCTATATCATCACTGTGATCAAATACCGGACAAGAAGCAATTCTAGGGAGGAAGGATTTGTTTTAGTTCACAGTACACCGTAGTGGGGAAGCCATGGCAGCAGACAGGGAGCCATGGTAACAAGAACCTAAGGACAGCATTCTTAACCAGGAAGCCAGGATTGAACAGGAAGTAGGAGCCGATCTTAAAACCCTAAGACCTCATTAGTTGTGTTGGCTCATGCCTTTAATCCCAGCACTCAGGAGGCAGAGGCAGGTGAAACTCTGGAAGTGCTAGGCCAGCCTGGTCTACAAAGGGAGTTCCAAAATAGCCATGGCTGTTGCAGAGAAACCCTGTCTCAACAAACAAATAAACAAACAAACCCCAAAGAAACTTTAATACCTACCCTGAGTGGCCCATTTCCTTCAGTGAGGCTCTGCTTCCTAAAAGTTCTATAATCTTTCCAAACAATGCTATCATCTGATGACTAAGACATTTCACATTCAAGCCTCAAGGCCTTCAGTCTTGGACTAGAGTCCAAAGTAGCCATTTTTTTTTTTCTGTTTCCTCGGGTATTTTGTGATGGTAACAGAAAGATTATTAATACATTGAATAGCCTTATCTTTACTCTTGCAAATGAGTATTTTGTTTTGACACAAGGTCTATATATCGCAGGTTGATTTTGACCCTTCTGTTTCTCTCCAAAGGGTGCTGGGATTACAGGGTCTGTGCCACTATGTCCAGCAAACTTTAGCGCTTCTCTAAACTCAATTTCTGGATATGGAACCATAAAATCAAAGAATATAGGCATTTTAAATTCTGATTTCGTTGTCAGGGTCCCTTCCAGGGTTTGCGTTAGATTAGGTTTCAACTGACAATTTAGGTAAGTGTCTGAGCTCCCCTGGCCTTGAGACATTGCTGTTCTCTGGGGCCTTATAGCTGTTGGCACCTTGGACACCTAAACCAATCTCCAGTATTGCTACTGGTGGGGAAACCCAGGAGTGGTGGGAACAAGGGCTTACTCAACACTGTTCATCTCTAAGCTGCCTTCAGAGCTAAGAAGTGATGACTGTAGGTAGAGCCTGACGCTGTAACCCTGCCAGGGAATGGTAAGGGATCTCGGGCCCTAGGTGTCTATGCTGTTTTTTGCAGGGTCTTTATTAGCCTTGTTTCAATGCAAAGTCGTAGGAACATGAGGATAAAGAAGACGCTCTGGATGCTGTGGTACGGCATGTTGTCAGTTACAGATTCCACTTTCTGAGTTACAGACATTACCTTCCTTTCCAGAGCTTTCTGCAACCACACCACTCCTTTATTTTTTTTCTTCAGTTTCTGGAGCAGAGCACCTGCAGCCCTGGGAAATCTAGTTAAAAATGTATATTTTCAGATCTACTGAAAATTTACTCAGTCAGATCTTTGGGCATGGGCCCAGCAACTTGGAGTTTAACAGCCTTTCAGGAGATGCAGACGGCTTCTAGAATGTAGTGTTCAGCTAGCCACTTCCCATAGACCTTTCATTCTTACTAGGTCCTTCCTCCATGGTACAATTTCTGAGCATGCTCTGGCTTCCAGCTTCTGAAACACTCCCTATTCTCACCCCTGGGCTCAAGCAGAAGTCTTCGGCTGACCCCAGTTTCTCCAGCAATGAAAACCTATAGTTTAAGATACAAGGATAGATAGATAGATGACAGATAGATAGATAGATAGATAGATAGAAAGATAGATAATAGATAGATGATATATAGATAATAGCAATTGATAGATTAATAATAGACAGATGATAGTTAATAAACAGATAGATGTTAGATAATTGATAGGTGATAATCAGTAGATAGGTGA
Organism: Rhabdomys pumilio; assembly: GCA_030674055.1. NCBI lineage: Eukaryota > Metazoa > Chordata > Mammalia > Rodentia > Muridae > Rhabdomys > Rhabdomys pumilio. The sequence goes on along the minus strand of JANHMN010000002.1, from coordinate 192,908,402 downwards.
TAGATAATAGGTAATAAATAGATAAATAATAGGTAGATGATAGATGATAGGTGAATAATAGAAAATCAATAGATCAATAGATAGAATAGATAGATGAGATATAGATTATAGATAATTAATAGATAGATAATAGATAGATTGATAGATAGATGACAAATGACTGAACCAAGGGAATTGTATATCTGGGCAAGCACTATAGCACAGAACTATATCTCCAGCCCATTTCTCACTTTTTGTTGTCACAGGGTTCCACACTGGCCCTAAACTTGGGATTCTATAGCCCCAGCGTCCCTGAGATATTGGGATTTTAGGAGTGTACTTCACACCAAGATAACACTACGTTTCCTAAGAGTGTATATGTGTGTAGCAGGGTGTTGGAAATTTATCTCCAGTTCTTGTATTGTGAGCAAGGCATCTACCTCTAAGCCATACATTCCAAACCCTAGTTTTGTTTTTGTTTTTGAGACAGCATCTCCCTTTGTCACTCAGATAGGCCTGTGATCTTTCTGTTTCTCCCTTCCAAGTGCTGAAGTCACAGGTATGTAGTACCACAACTAGTTAGGAAGGGTACATTTTAAAACTGTATTTTCCAGGCTTCATTCCTGTTCCAATCTCTGGGCCTGCAGATCAGGGCCTGACTCTCAGCTACTGTTCCAGAGCCAGGCTTGCTACTATGCTCCCGACACCATGATGATAATGGACTGAGCCTCTGAAGCTGTAAGCCAGCCCCAATTAAATGCTTTCTTTTATAAGAGTGGTTTTGGTCATGGTGTCGCTTCACAGCAAAAGAACACTGGTTAAGAAAGTTTTTATCTGACTGGGTTTTTGTTGTTGTTGTTGTTGTTATTTGTTTGCTTGTTTGTTTTTGATTTTTTTCAAGACAGGGTTTCTTTGTGTAGCAGTGACTGGCCTGAAACTCACTCTGTAAACCAGGCTGGCCTAACAGAGATCTGCTTGTCTCTGCCTCTCCAGAGGGCTGAGATTAAAGGCATGTGCCACCAACACTGGCTTGCTTACTTGGCTGTTTTATCAGATAACATGGCAGCTTTTCCTTTCCAGGGAAAAATCAAATCTGCTACTGTCCCCCGGTCCCAGGAGAGTCAGTTTCTCTTCCATGGGTCCTTATCCACTTGGAGAGTTTGTGATGATTTTCAATGTGGCAGAATCTGGGATAATAGGAGACAAGCTTCCAGACTCTCCAGTGAGGGCTATTTAGGGTAAATTTGCCCCTAGGCAAGCAAGTCTGTGAGGGATTACTTGATTAGGCTAAAAGGTTTGAAAGGCACTATCCCCTCCCTCCACTCCCATCACCACTACCTTGGGTCTTAGAACAAAAAAGAGAAAACTGGGCTAAGGAGCAGGACTTGCCCTTGTCCTTCCTGACTGTATACTCTTGACCATTTGTTTCAAGCCAAGTGCCAAGACTCCATCGCCACGACGGACTTTATCCTCCAACTAAGAGCCAAAATAAATCTTGTCTTCCTGGAGTTACTTTTCTTGGGATATTTTTTAATCACAGCAACAAGGCTGCGTTCCCACCCTTCTCTCAATTCAGCTTCCAGTTGTTTTGTCTCAGAGGGCAGTGGTGGGGATGGGGAGGGTATCACTGTGACTGGGGCTGCCCTCGGACAACCCACAGGACCCAGCTAGCTTAACATCCAGTAGAGAGTGGGTGTCAGCAAGAACTGTTCTAAGCCAGCACCCTCACCTATGCCCCCAGCTGAACTAAGGCTTTGGTTAATACGTTAGATGAGAACTAACATCAAACTCATACTCAAACTGCAGTCCAATTTTTTTCCCTTCTTCTAGAGTCTCTGTGGGTCCAGTGAACTGAGCTGGGCTGCCAATAGATCCTTTGGGAGCAGCCTAAGGTATCAGGAATATGAAAAAGATGTACATCATGGAAGAATTATATATGATATTTCTATAGAACCAGCTAAGTCCCTTTTCTTTGTGCCTGTTCTGAATGGTGTGGAGAGGCCATGAGCACAAGGCTGAGAAATGGAGGGGGTGGTGAGGGGAGACCTTTCTCAAAGGCCAGTCAGTCTACATGCTCTGTTTTTTATGCCCTGTGAGCCTCCCAGAACAGTGCTTGTTTCCTGGACCAAGCTAGATCAGAACATTCTGACCTTTATTCTGACTCAGAGCTAGAAGTCTACAGTAATAAACTGTCAACCAGATTGACAGTCTCTCTCTCTCTCTCTCTCTCTCTCTCTCTCTCTCTCTCTCTCCTTTCTTTCTCTCTGTCCTTGGCAAACAAGTCATTAATATTTCATTGGTTCATCAAATGTTTATTTGGTATCTGCATAGCACCAGGAATTATATAAGGTAGTTGAACTACAAAAAGGAAGGCACACTGTGCCCGCCTCCACCTCGCTAGCTGTGCGTGCAGGAGCATGTGTGGACACAAGGTCACAAAACCATGGGCTTTCCAACATGAATTTGGGGGATTTCTGGGGTCCTAAAAATGTTTGAAGAGGTCTGTGAGGTTGGAAACTATTTTCATAGAAACAATAAGGCGTCTTACGCCTTTTATTCTATTCCAGAACTACATACTCTGTATTATGCATCCCCAGAGAACCTTCCAGTCTCCTCACATGACTATCACGTATTATGGAAGCAAATATGAGGCTCCAGGTGTATAAATGTCAGAACAATGCCAACTATAACTATAGTTCATACAAATTTTAAATTAATGTGTAAAGATTCATAGTTATTTACTAAATAAAGACTGGATGTCTCTTTGTAGCCCTAGCTGTCCTGAAACTCACTCTGCAGACCAGGCTGTCCTCAAATTCAGAGATCTGCCTGCCTCTGTCTCCCTAGTGCTGGGATTAAAGGCGTGCACCACCACCGCCTGGCCTAATTTCTAACATAGTAAATATCATTGCAGTTCTCAAAACAGTTTTAAAAACTCTTTTGATTTTGAGACCATTGTATACTAACATGCTATTTTAAGAAACAATCCAGAGAAATTCTGTAGTGTATCCCAGAACTAGTGGGTCTACCTACCTTTTCCAGATTCATGCTCAACTTTGCATTAATGTGTGTGTGCTTATATTTAACAACGTGTCAGCTTGTCTCCCTCACTGGCTGTATTATGAACACATGTAATTTCATGAGAAAAATGCCTTACTCTAGGCAACTGAGCCATTTCACATCCCTAGGCATTTACAAGTGAGCTGTGCTCACCAGTCTCACTTTTCCCTGGGTCTCTACATCTCGTCTGAGTTATTGCTCTTTTAAGAAGTCCTGGTAGCTATAGCAGATACCTCGATGACTTTAATTTGCATTGCCCTAATGTGTAATGGTGCTGAAAATATTTTCACACACTTATTTGGCAACTGTAGATATTTTCCAGTGCAGTAACTCTTTTTTTTTTTTTTTGGTTTTTCAAGACAGGGTTTCTCTGTGTAGCCCCTGGCTGTCCTGGAACTTACTCTGTAGACCAGGCTGGCCTCGAACTCAGAAATCCGTCTACCTCTGCCTCCCAAATGCTGGGATCAAAGGCGTGAGCCACCACTGCCCAGCTTTTTGTCCATTTTCTGATTAGACTTTTTTTTTTTAATTTGAATTTCGAGAATTCTTTGTATTTATAGGATCTCACTGCATTGTCAGCTACGTGCTTTGCTAACGCTTTCCCTTGTTTCTCTCCCTTTCCTGGGGTCTTTTTCAGAACAACAGGTTGTCTCTTTGAATGGCCAGCTTTCATTTTTTTTTCTTGTCTAGATTACGCCTTGGGAGCCGCCTACCAACATCCATGTATCCAGCTTCCACCTTGGGGGTCCATCTACCAACACCCATCCAGCCAGCTTCCACCTTGGGGGTCGTCTACCAACACCCATCCATCCAGCCTCCTGAAGATTTCTCCTGTTGTTTTCTTAGTGTAGTGATAAATCCACATCTAATCTTTCACCTATTTTGAGTGAAGTTTTATAAGATCTGAAGTTTAAATTGAGTTTCATATTTATCTATGAATGCTGCTCTGGTTTGGGATATGCTCCTTAAATTCCATGTGTTTAATATTCGGAAAGTCATATATTACTATTTGATCAGTGGGATTTGGGGGAGGCAATTGGTTCTACTTATGGATTAATGGGTTAGTTTTTTCTTAACTAGCTAACTTACCCACCTCCCCTAAAATCCAGGTTCTTCAAGAACCCTTTGAGAATTAATCATGATAAGCACATAAACTGGGGAGGACGTTTCTGGGTAGCTGCTAGGTGCTGGGGGATGCTGTTACCTTTTCTTCTCCCATCATTTTCTCCTTTCCAGGCTGGAGATCTGAACTCACGTTGGGTGTTCAGCTTAGACTTGATTTAGTTCTTTTTCTCCCTAGTTGATGTTTGATCAGTTATAGAGGGCTTCTACAACACAGTTTCTGATTTCACTCTCAGAGTTTACGATAATATAGCTGAGGAATCTGGAGTCACCCGGTGGAATAGACCTCTGGCAATGTTTGATTACATTGATTGAGGCTGGAAGACCTGATCACTGTAGGTGGCACCATTTCCTAGGCATGGGATCTTGGACTGTATAAAAATAGAAGTGAGCTAAATGCCAGCATGCATGCAAGCATGCATTAACTCATTGCCTTAAGTTCCAGACTATAAATGTAATACAATGTAACTAGTTACTTTAAATTCTTGCCACATGACTTCCCCATAATAATAGACTATAACCTAGAACTGTGAGCCAAAGCAACTTTTTTTTTTTTTTTTGCCTTAGGTTTTTGTGGACAGATTATTTTATCACAGCATTAAGAAAAGAAACCAAGACAGTAGGTTTGGGGGAGAACCCAATAATTTACTTTTCTGATAAGTTCCCATGTGTACTGATAGTCTGGGAGCCATATTGGTGGTTAATTTTGGCTACTTTAGATTTGAGAGATGTCCAAGAGACTAGTAAAACACCCTTCTGGATGTGTCCATGAGGACACAGAGAGAGTTAACTAAGGGGGAAAATGTGCTCTGAAGATAGAGAGGTGTGTTCCATAGGTCAGGGGCTCAGAGGCGGGTCCTTGCCACCAGGAGCTGTACTGCCCTGCCACACCCTCCCAGCCATAGTGTCCCCAAACCTCTCAAGCTATGAATCACAACAATACCTTTCCTCCTTTCGTTGCTTTACTTGAGGATTTTGTTGCAGTGACAGAGAATTGAGAAGTTCCACTTTTGATGGTTCTTGTATTAGCTTGAATAGATTGTGTAGAAGCGATTAAAATATTCTGTCTGCCATGGCTGTTCTTATCAGCTTGACTGGTTAGCTTCACATAACAGAAGAACTTCTGGGTATGTTCCTAAAGGTGTTTTCAGAGGGCTTCAGCTAAAGTGGAAAAACCTGCCCTGAATATGGGAGGCACTGTTCCACTGGCCAACATCCTAAATTGAGTAGAAAGGAGAGAGCAAGCAGACTAGCAGCGTTCATCCTTCTTCCTTCGGTTCCTACCGGGGACACGATGTGATGAGCTGCCTCACACTGCTGACTCTTCCATTGCTTCCCTGCCGTGCTGGACAGTGTCTCTTCTTAAGCTGTGCACCAAAATAAGCCCTTTCCTCTTTAAGCTGCTTTAGTCAGGCATTGCGTTACAGCAACAAGAAAAGTAGCAGTACATTCTGTATATAAACAGACTCCAAAGGACATACATGGCTTACTGTATTTGTTTTCTGAAATGTACAGAAACTTAATGGGGAGTTCTTTTTAAATGGCACAATTTTACTTGTCTTGTTTTTAAATTGTAACTGAAAACACGTAACATAAAATTGACCACCTTAATCATTGTTCAGTACAGTTCAGTAGTGTTAAACATATTTAGGAATGTCTGATTTAGGGGGACTAGAGAGAACTCAGCAGTTAAGAACACATACTCTTTTTGCAGAGGACCAGAACTGGAGTCCCAGCACCCTCCATAGTGGTGACATCATGGTAGTGGTCAGTACAGTGGGGCAGAGCTGCTTACCTCTCAGTTCACACTGAGGTAGAAAGGAGCCCAGAATGAGATACTGTGCCAAGGACATGTTCCTCAGTGACCTCATTCTTTCAACCAGGTCCCACCTCCAAGAGTTTCGATCATCTCAATGTCATCAAATGATGAGCATACTCATGGATTAATTTACTGATTAGGTCAGAGCCTTCTTGATCCAACCACCTACCAACGACTGGGTATACTGTACTGGCATTACCATATGACCCTTTTTTGGTGAGAAAGTTCTGTGTGAAGGCTTGTATCTAAGTTCATTAACACCAAATATAGGTTCCACTGGTCACCCACAGGCAGTCGATTTTTTTTTATATTTTTATGAAGAAATTCAACTGCCCCCGATGAAGGATCTGTAGTCACAGCCCCTTGAGGCTGCTTCATGAAAAGTTTGCTGGATGCCAAGTTGCTCAACAAATGACATGTGGCAGTTGTCACACAATCTCCTTGCTTGAAAATTTTCCAATTAGCTTTTACTTGACTCTCTTTGAAATAAAGATTATCAGTCACTTGAGGCAAATATACAACCCAAGTGAGAGAAGCCGTGTATACCATTCTCCTGAGTCATGGCTAGGCTGCAGCTCCTGCCTCTGCCTTTTCTGGGCCTGTTTGTGGATTGACAGGTATAGTGGATTCTTCCCCTGGGACTCCTGTACCCCTTGGCAGTGGGAGCCTGTGTCTGTGTCTCTATGACAGGGGCTTAGTTCTGGAGTAGTGTGATTCTCTGAGCGTCCCTAAGAAGTGATGGACTACTTATTGGTTGGGTCTCTATGTACTGTCCCTTAAGTACATTTGCCTTTTGTCCTCTTAAATGAACAAAGTACCTGAGATGGCTTAAGTACATCTTATACCTTCAGTCCTCTGCACATGCAGACCCTTTTATGGGACCAGATTTTCTCTTTTAGGTCGAGTTGATTTCTACTCTTCCTGCTAGACTCATGGGCAACATTTGGTTTCCCTGGAAGTACTCAGTCTTCAATTTGTGGTAGAAGGTTCCTTAGCTTCCCCCCACCCCCATCTACCTATGTGCTTTCTCCATTCTCCTTAGAAATCTGTATTTTCGAAAGGACGAAAAAGCTCATCCTTTCCTGACAGGCTGCAGAGCTCAGCAAGCTCTCAGCAGCCCCTGTGCTCTCTGTTGTAGGATGAAGTACTTGTTCATTGGGCCAAGAGCTGGGCAGGAGCAAATCAGCTTAGCTCTTTGAATTACACTTGAGAGTTCAATGCAGTGACATGAGAAAAAGGATGAGGAGATAAGGCTTGAATGAAAGGGCAGCAGTCAAGGGAGATTAATTTCCTGCCACAAGGATGGCTGTGAGGCCAAGGAAGCAGCTAAGCTTCCTGCAGGAAGGCTCAGCCACACAGCTACTATGCCTACCGCATTTCCTGATCAGAAGTGGCCTCCCGGACAAGAGGAGAACTAAAGTAGACTGTTTGGCTAACACGCACAAAAACCCCAGCAGTGAGTAAACCTGTACGATGGCACAGTCCTGGAACCCAGCACTCAGGAGGGAGGCAGAGGCAGGAAGAGCAGAGGTGAAGTCTTTATGGGATGTATAATCAGCTCAAGACCAGCCTGGGACACAAAAGAGCTGTTCCAAAAGAAAACAATTTAAAATATGGTTCTTATAGACATGAAAATTCAGTAATCCTGCCTCATACCTTTATCTTTTAGGTGCTTAAACTATAGCCAATTCTCTGTCAGACCCCTGAGGTCATGCACAAGTCAATTTCAATAGAGTTTCATTCCAAGTCCAACCTGATAATGGAGCCACTTCACAGGGTTGTTGTTTAGATTAAACTATATGTATTTAGTGTCTTATTTGCAGCAAATGCTAACTTCTTTCTCTTAGAGTTTTTAACATAATTTATTTTTAGAATACTTTCAGATTCATGGCAAATTACCAAATTCTAAAGCAGAGTGACGCACTTGTCATAGTTGAGGCAGCATCATCATTTAAATTCATAACTCACTTCAGGTTCATTCTCGGTGTTGAACATTCGATGGGTTTTGACGAAGTATGACACTTGTCTGCCACTAGAGGGTTTTACAGGGTAGTTTCACTGATAACAGTCTCTGTGTTCTCCCTGGCTAGTGCCTCCTCTCCTAATGCCTGGCAACGACTGAACTGTTTCTGAGAAACCAAATCTGTTGAGTTCAGACTCCATATTAGAAAACCTGACCTAAGGTTGAACTCGAGTTAACTAACAGGCTGGTGCCTAGCACCAGTTTCCAGGCTATTTCCCAACGAATCTACACCTCTAGCTTACAAGTCTGCCTGTGACACTTCACTTCCTAACCACCAATCAGGAGGAAAGCAGAAGTTAGGTTTATGGTTTAGCTCCCAGTATCAGCCAATTATGTTAAAGACCATAATGGCACTCCCAATCAGATGTGTACCAGGCTAGATACCCACTTCTTGTCTCTATAAATGTTTGTCTGAAACCAGGATCAAGGGCCCCTCCTGTTCACCTATATCAGAGACTGTGATGTGGTCCAAGCTCGAACTTAAAATAAATAGACCCTAATGCGATTACATCAGGATCAGCCCCTTGGTGGTCTTTTGGGAGGAGTCACAAATGTTTCCTGGCACAGCATTTCCATATGACGCCTTCCAGAATGTCATATGCTGGAATCGTACTGTCTTTAGCTCTCAGAATGACTTCCTTCATTTGGCAACATGTTAAATTTCCTTTATGTATGTTTATAGCTCGATAATTCAGGTCTTGGTTCTGAATTATAGCCCATTGTTTAGAAGTATTACAGTTTATCCTCTTACTTATGAGTAGCTATCTTGGTTGTTTCCAAATTCCTCAACTATAACTAACATGTTCATAAGCATCCATGTGCAGGGTTGTACACAAACATAAGGAACAAAATTGTTGCATCATTTAGTAAGAGCATGTTTCACTTTATAAGACGCTGGCTAAGTGTCTTCCAATACGGATGTACAGTTTTATTGTCTGGAGAACAATGAACTAGAGCTCCTGCTGTTCAACCCAGCATCTTGTTGTGTCAACTTCTGGTATTCTTACCCTAGGTAACAAAGGTACATGGCTATATATATATTTTTCATTGTGATTCCCCATTGGCGTATGATGCGGAACATCTTTTCATGTTGACATCATTTCTTTTTTTGAGGCAGGGTCTCACTAAATAGCTCTGAGAGGCCTGAAATTTGCTATGTGGACCAGGCTAACCTCAAGCTCAAAAGGTCCACCAGACTCTGCCTTCCCAGTGCTGAGACTAATGGTGTGTAGCACCATGTCTGACTTCATAGCATTTTTTTTCTTTTTTAAAGAGCAAGGATATTTTCAGTATATTTTTTAAATTTTAATGAGGTCCAGCTTATTAATTCCTTCTTCTATGAATCCTGTCTTTGGTGTTGTATCTAAAAACTCTTCACCATACCGAACATCCCTTGGATTTTTAAAAAGTGATGTGTGTTTTATTAGCTCGTTGAGAATTCAGCATGAAGCTCCTCAACCTAGAACTGACCTAAATACTTGCATGTAATTAAAATGGTTTAAAAGCAAATTAGGAAGAAATAAGCCCACCTCAGCCTTCAGTCAGAATTGGTTGGAGTCATATAAAAAGAAAGAAAGAAAGTAAGAAAGAAAGAAAGAAAGAAACAAAGAAACAAAGAAACAAAGAAACACAAAGAAAGAAAAGGAGAATTCAACATGACATGGTTCAATCATATTTATTCCCTCTGAAACTCCTCCCAGATCCACTCTTCCTCCCTACCTACCCAACTCCTCCCAGATCCACCCCTCCTCCCTCCCTACCTAACTTTGTGTCTTTTTTTTTTTTATTCTTCACCTATTAGGACCAATTTGTGCTGCCCATATATTCTTGGGTGTGAGGCCTTCTGCTAAAGTCTGATCAACCTACTATCAGCAACCCTCTTAAAGAAGACTCTCCTTCTCCCAGCAGCTATCATTGCCAATAGATCCTCAGCTAGCCATGAGACTGATGTCTACCTCCCTTCTCCATGATGGGATTGGGCTGGCTTGACCTTGCACTGGTCTTGTACATGTTGTTTTCACCACTATGCATCCATATGTGCAGTTACCCTGTAATGTCTGGAGAACACAGGTTCTTTGTAGTCATCCACTACCTCTGGCTCTTACAGTCTTTCCATTTCCTCTTCGCCAATGATCCCCAAGTCTTAGGGATGTAATATAGATGCTCCTTTTAAGGCTGAGTATGATTCGCTACACCTTGGCCAGATGTGAATCTCCGTGTTAATCACCATCTACTGCAAATAGAAGCTTCCCTGATGAACATTGGGAGATGCATAACAATGTTGTTAGGAGTGAGTTTAATGTAATGTCCACATCAGCAGAATAATAGTGATGAGGTTTCTCCTGAGGGCCCATGACTTGTCTAGCCATAGGTTCCTGGCTCAACGATGGTGCCAGGCCTGGGTTTCATCTTGTAGAGTAGAACTAAATCCAATCAGAAAGTGGTGTGTTACACCTATGCTGTTCATCCACTCTAGTGGGCATCCCTCGTCAGGCCAGTCATTATTATAGCTCACAGGGGTCACTCCTTGGTAAGACTGATGAGTAGTTTTCTTATTGGGAAGTGTCCATAGCACCTTCTAGCATTACGAAGGCCAGCCAGTAAAGATGGAGACTCCAGGTCGGCACCAGCATATTATTTCCACATTCTGTGACTGAAGAATGTGATGTCCAGTAAAGCGTCTTACCATCAAGTTCTACAAATAGCATTGACCATAGTCTGTGATGTTTGAGGTCTAGGGGATCTCACTGGCCAATGACTTCCCATAATTTTATAGTTTTGTGCTTTATATTCAGGCATAGGCTCCACTTTGAGTTAATTGCTATACAGGGTGTAAGCTCTGTATCTAAGTTAACTTTCTATTTTCGAATGTGTCTTAACTTGGATTTTATTGCTGTGAAAAGACACCATGGCCACAGCAACTGTTATAAAGAAAAACACTTAATTGGGGCTGCTTACAATTTCAGAGATTTAGTCAATTAACATCATGGCAGCAAGCAAGGAGATATGGTGAAGGAGAAGGAGGTGAGACTTCTACACCTTGATCTGAAAGCAGCAGGGGAGGGACTGTGTGCCACATTGGGCATAGCTTGAGCATGTAAGACCTCGAAGCCCACCTCCACAGTGACACACTTCCTCCAACAAGGCTACACCTCTTAACAGTGCCACCATCTACAGCCAAGCATTCAATCACATGACTTTGTGGGAGCCATTCCTATTCAAACCACCGCAGCATGTTCAGATGTTTCAGTATCACTTGTTGTAAACCACTGTCTTCTTAGATTTATTTATTTCTATTTTTATGTATGTGATCACTTTGTCTTCATGTATGTGTTTGCATTATGTATGTGCCTGGTGACCACAGAGGTCAGAAGATGACATCAGATCCCTTCGAACTGGAGTCACAGATGGTGGTGAGCCACCATGTATGTGCTGGGAACAGAACCCAGGTCCTCTGCAAAGGTAGCCAGTGCTCTTAACCGCTGAGCTACCTCTTCAGTCCTGAGAAATCCTAGACCCTTCCTCTATTGTACTGTCTTTACTCCTGTGTCAAAGGCCAGTCTACTATACTAATGTGGGTCTACTTCCATGATATTGATTCTGTTCTCGTGATTTATTTGCATTATTTTGAAATTCCAGCCAAAATGTCTTGATTTCTTTACTGCATAGTAAAATTTGAAATTAAGTAAGGTTAGTCTTCTAGCTTTTCATCTCCAATATAGTGTTGGGGTTTCTGGGTCTTTTGACTCTTAGTTTGTTGACATTCACAAAATTATTTGCTCTAATTTTAATTTTTATTGCATTTAATCTGTAGATGAAGTTGAAAAGGATTACGTTTTGTCAATCTGGAGCCTTTCTAGCCACGAACATGGGATGTTTCTCCACTGACTTAGCTCTTTGATTTCTTTCATCAGAAATTTGTAGTTTTTCTCTTATATGCATATATATCATATACACATAAACATGAACACAATCATATGTACATGCACATATACATATGCATATATATGGATTTACTAGATTATTATATTTTTAAAGTTAATATAAATAGTACTAAATTTTAGATTTTCAGAATCCATGCATTCATTACTGATACACAGGGAAGCAATAAACGGGCTTTATTGTAAAGAAAAGAATGATTGAGTGTATTTCAAAGTGGTTCTTTTCTCCATTCCCACACAGAAATAATGAGGAATTTTTTTCTTTCAGTATTCATAACAAGAACCTGGAGAAAACTCCATTAAAAAATATCCCTTTGCCCATCATTGGGCACCCTGGAATTTTTAACCCTCATTTGTGTAGCATGAGCCTCTGGTGGTCTGAGTCACAGCACAGGCTTCCCTGCCCTGGTTGGTGCTCGATCCTGAGTTTGTAGTCAGAGGAGTTTGTTCAGTAGTCAGAGGAGAGTGCTTCACTATACTGTGTTTCTCAGGATTTGGGACAGTGGTCTGTGGCGATCTCACTTCTCCAACAGGAAGCGCTGTCGACTTCTGAGTTTGCTCAGCTTTTCACTGGTGGTGTAGCACTGAGCGATGGACTGTAGTTCTTCACATGCTGGACTAAACACCAGAAGCCACTGCGGTTTGTTTTTCTAAAAGTTTAGAACATAATTATGAAACACAAATCTTTGCCATCTAACTATTTGTAGTGCTGAATTCAATGATGTCACTTACTGCTGTCTAGCAACTGCTATCCTCCACCTCCAAATGTTTCCATCACCCCAGACGAAATCACATGCTACATACTAACTCTCCAGCAAGTGCCAACTTCATAGTACTATTGACTAGTGATTATTATTATATAGTAAACAACTACACATTTTCTTTTTTTGCTAAAGGTTGTTCTTGAGACAGGGTCTTACTGGTCTAGAACTCTTAAATATCCACCTTCCTCAACCACTCAAGTGCTGGGATTAAAGGCTTACACTACAATGCTTAACCTTTTTAAATTAAAAAAATGTGTAAATATATATTTAAAAATTTAGTTTCCTGGATATGAGTGTTTTGCCTGCATGTATGTATTGCACCACATATGTGCATGGTGCCCTCATAGGCCAGAATAGGTGTCAGATCCCCTGAAGCTTGAGCTATAGATGGTTGTGAGCCTTGATGTAGGTGCTGAAACAGAACCCAGGCCTCCTGTAAGAGCAGCCAGTGCTCTTGATTACTGAGCTGTTTCTCTAGCCCCTAATTTATTTTTTTCAAAGTATGTGTATGTGTGACAAATGTATCTCTGTGTGAGGGAATGTGCACATGAGTACAGTTGCCTATAGAAGCTGGAAGAGGGTGTCTGGTCCCTTGAAATTGGAGTTACAGGTGGTTGTAGCCACCGAGGTGACTGCTGGGAACTGAACTTGTGTCCTCTGCAAGAGCAGTAGGCATGGGAACGGAGCCAACTCTGCAGGCCCTACCCCTTCAATTTTTCCAGGCCCTGCCCCTTCAATTTTTCCAGTTAGACACTGGGCATCATTCTCAAGCTTATGTTTGGGTCAGAGAGAAGATCATGACTACTTTTGAGACGACAGAACTGATAACATCAAGGTGTGTTCTACAGAGACAAAGCTCAGTAATGGGGAGGCTGCAGAAGAAGCATGACGATGCTTCTTCCAGTCAGAGCAAGCAAATTACCCTCAAAGTTGGTCCTAAATGGAAGCATCTATCAAGGTAAATGTTCTGGGTCCACTCTGACTTCACCTCGCTGGTTTTGGTTTATTGTTTCATATGCTCAGCAGTAGAATCTTGAAACTGCCAGAGAGATGAGTAAGAAGATTCCTTGTGTTAATCTTATTTCCAAATGTAATTGGTGCCTGAATTATAAAGCTCTTGGCCTCCAAAGACTGTATGAACAGAGCCATTTATCCTCGTAAGTGGGCCAAGGTGTCACTGTGATGCATGCTCATGTCCCAGCAATGGAAAAGTTAGTGGAATTGGTACAATCTTTCTGGAAAGCAATTTGACGATATGTCTCAAACATTTAAATTTGTAGATCCTATATTCCACCGGTTTTATTTCAAGAATTTAATTTATCTGAAAGAAATGATTGAACAAATTGGTAAAGGTGTTTGTGCAAAGGTATTCAGTACAGCTTTATTTATAATTATGAAAGATTAGAAACATTCTAAGTGTCCAAAAACAGGGGCTAGGACGCATCGATTATAGTTTCTCTGCCCAATGGTGTGCTTGCTAGGCAGCTGTTGGCAAAGATAAGGTAGAACTCAGTAAGGAAAGGCATCTGTGATGTTCAGGCATATCCGTAGGATCACTTTTTAATTTTTGATACCTAAACCCCCTGCCCCCCCCCCCCCCGTGTGTGTGTGTGTGTGTGTGTGTGTGTGTGTGTGTGTGTGTAATAATGCCTTTCTTTGGCAAACTCTTGCATGGAAAAATGAATTTATATATCTTGAAAGGCATAATATTTTAAATTAATTTTAAGAGAAAGAAACATCAGAATCATGTGCAGAAGTATAGAAAAACCCATAGCTTTTGATTTCAAAGGATTGTGGACAGAGGAACACAGCTGAAGTCACTTGATCAAACACTTAGGAACCCCTTAAGATGGGATGGAGCCCATGGTCTGCCTCCCTTGGCTTCAGTGCCCATTTCTAGAACATTAGTGTTCTGTCTAGGTGCGCAGCAAGCATTATACAACTGTAAGGGCCCAAGCCCTGAAGACAAGCACTTTCCTTATTCCTAGTATAGTTATCACTTCCCCTTTCCTTTCATTCTAAATCCAAATGATAACAATATATCACAAGCTGATAAGCAAGACTTGAACGAGTTAAGGAAAAAAGAAGATAAATAATTCAAATTCATGACAGTAAGTGGGCTGTGTATTATGGCTCTGCAGGCATTAAGAGAAGCCTTGTTACTGAATACAACGGAAAGTTTTTTACGTCTGGTGGGGACGCTTTCTAATGTATAGTATCATGTCATCTGCAAATGGGAATGGGTTGGCTTCTGCTTTCTCTATTTGTAACCCTCAAAGCTCCTCCTCTAGCCTTATTGCTCTAGCTAGTACTCCCAGCACACTGTTGAAACGGAGTTGGAATAGTGGGCATGCCTGTCCCATCCCTTACTTCAGTGGGATTGCTTCAGGTTCTCTTCCATGTAAGATATTAGCTTAAATGTTGGCTGTGGGTTTCTCATACATGTAGCTTTTACGTTGAGTTATGTTGCCTCTAGCCTGACATTCTTTAGGACTTTTATCATGAAGGCATGTTGGATTTTGTCAAAGGCTTTACATGCATCTATTGAGACGATCAGATGAGTCTTTCTTTAAGTTCATTTATGTGGTCTATCACATTTATTGACTTAGGTATGTTGAACCATCCCTGCATTTCGGGGGTGAAGCCAATCCTGGTCATGGTGGATAATCATTTTGATGTATGCCTGTATTCTGTTTGCAACTATTTTATTGAGGGTTTTTGAATCTATGCTCACTAATGATTTTGGCTTGTACTTTTCTTTTGTTGTTGTGTCTTTGCCTGGCTTGGGTATTCGGACGATAATGGCTTCACAGAAGGAGTCTGGGAGTTATCCTTCGGTTTGTTTCTTTTGTCTTTTCTTTTCTTTTTTTCTTTCTTTTCTTCTCTCTCTTTCTCTCTTTCTCTTTCTTTCTTTCTTTCTTTCTTTCTTTCTTTCTTTCTTTCTTTCTTTCTTTCTCTTTATTTATGGTTTAAAAGGATTGGCTGTAGATCTTCTTTGAAACCCTGGTAGACTTCATCTGGGAATACATCTGGCCCTGAATGTTTTTTTAACCTCTGGTAGATTTTTTATTACCATTTCAATCTTGTTTCCTGTTATGGGTCTGTACAGGTTGTTGGCTTCTTCTTGGTTTAATTTTGGTGGTTAGTCTAGAAATTCATCCATTTCTTTTAGGTTTTCCAGCTTAATGAAGCACAAGTTTTTAAAATATTCCCTTATAATATTCTGGGTTTGGTGTGTGTGTGTGTGTGTGTGTGTGTGTGTGTGTGTGTGTGTGTATGTCCACTCTGATTTTCATTATTTCTTGCTGTTGACTGGGTTTGGATTTTGTTTGTTCTTGTTTTTCCAAGAATTTGAGTTGTACCATTAAATCATGCGTTCATGCTTTCTGATTGTTTAATGTAGGCAGTTTTTAAATAATTTAAATTTTATACATTTATAAAACTATATTTTTGTGTTGTGGTCTTGTCTATTTGATGTTCTGCATGCTTCTTGTACCTGCACAGGTGCGTCCTTTCGTAGTTTGGGGAAGTTTTCATCTATGATCTTGTTGAAGATCTTGTCTCTGTTGTTGACTCTGGCTTCTTCTCCCTTATCTCTGCCTATAGTGTGAAGGTTTGGCTTTTGCATGGTGTCCCACATTTCCTGTGTTTAACTTTTTTGTATTCCTTTATTACTTGGTCTAGATCCTCTCTTTTATCATTGAGTATTGATACTCTGCCTTCTGTTGGACTCATTCTGCTTCTAACGCTTCCCTTTGTGGTTTTTAGTTGAGTTACTGGGTTTTCCATTCCATCTCCATTTCATCTTGACTCTTCTTCAAGGTTTGTATCTCCTGGTTGAATTCTTATCTCAATTCCTATCATAGTCTTCACCATGTCTATCAACCCGTGTTTGTGTTTTCTTGGGCATCACTCAGGCCTTTATTCTCCTTAGGCTCTTTCTTCTTAATTTCATTGAGCTGTTTCTTCATGTCTTCTTTAAACTCCTTGATTGGGTTTACGATGTTCTTTCAAATTCTATGTCCTGAGGTTCACCTGGGAAACTCTCACTGACAAACGTGGAGAAAAGATAATAGGTTGATCTTTTACATTGTTTGAACTTTTTTAACAGTGAGATCTGAGCACGTAGACTTCTTTTGTAGATCTGTGTCTGATATGGACACAGAAGGTTGGGGCAGAAGAGAGGATGTGCAGACAGGTTGGGCCTAACAGTTGAAAATAGCTTGGGAGGAATAAAGTCAGATGGACAGAGAGGACTGGGCTGGTGTACAGGATGTGCATCCTGCTCCAGTCCTGTAGTGTGATGTTAGGTCTGTCTTGTTAGAATGATAAGGCCTGGGAGGGGCTTGTGGATTGAGGGATGAGTAAGGGGGATTCTGTCCAAAGCCTAGAGAATTACAGGCATGTGCCATCATGCATCAGTTCAATTATTGGAAATCCAGATAATGATGTTGGTATTGTATGTATGTGTTTGTATGTATGAGTTATAAGTATGTTTGCACATCTAAGTGTACATGCATATGGAAGTCAGAGGAAGGCATCTGTGTCTTCCTTTTCTCTTTTCCTTTTCTCTTATTCCTTTGAGATAGAATCTCTCACTGAATCTGAAGCTTGACATTTCTCAACTAGGCTCACTGGCCCCAAATCTCAGCAATCTTCCTGTTTCAATCCCATTCCTGCCCCCGTTGTTAGGATTACAGGTTTGTATAGCCATATCCAGATTTTATGTGGGGTCCAGGGAATCCAGATTCAAGTGTGTATGCTCGTTCACTCAGCAAGCATTCTTACAGCTCGTTCATTCAGCAAACATTCTTACCCATTGATTCGTCTCCTGTCCCATGATGTTGGCATTTTATAGCTTAATATGATAGGTTGCTTTTACTTACTAGACATTTTGTTTTAGAATACTTTTAGGTTCACATACCCCGTGTCTCCCACCATCACCAGCTCCCTGTAGAGTGATGCATTTGTTATAACAGCTGAACCTGCACTGAGATATCCTAATCAACCAATGTCCAGAGTTCATGTGATTCTTCACTATGGGTGTTCTACATACCCTACAACTTTGCCTAAATCTACTGTAGGGGCATAGAGTAGTTTCACTGCCTCGAAACTTCTCTGTGCTTTACTGAATAGGTTTTATTTTTAAAAGATTTATAGGGACGTTACTGAATATCAGTAAAGTTTTAAGAACGTGGTTGGATTTTTTTTTGACTGATGTATAATGCATTATAATTTTTTCCTATTTAATGTAATGGGTCCTTTTCTGGCATTTTCCCTAAGAACACGCTTTTTAAGGAAACGCTTGAGTGGCATTAAATGGGAGACACTTAAACCAAGTTTAAAAAGCACGTCACAAACAAATTTTATACTATTTTAGTTAGGAATCTTTGGCTGTGCACAGCTCAGCTGGTGAAAACATAAATGAAATGTTATTTCTCTTGAGAACAGAAATAGTGTTTCTGGAGGTGGCTGATTCAGCCGCATGGTATATCATCAAGGAGTCAAGTCATTCCCATATTTCTGCTCTACTATCCCTTGGTTGCAGGCTCATCTTTAGTCTCATGCTATCCAGGACCCACAACGGCCGCCATTGTTGCAGCAGTCTCATGCCTCTGTCAATATATAGAGGCCAAAGGGACCTTAAATGTCCTCCCTTTGAGCCTAGGGAAAACCTTCCCAGAGCATCTATGAGATTCTTCGATATCACTTGCAGACAGCACAGGGTCATGTGTCCCATCATCAAGCAGGCCAGAGGTGACAGGAACAGGAGAATCACAAAGAGCTGTGACAAATAAATCTTGACCCAGCAGAACACTAGCAATATCTGCCATGTCTTCATTCCCAACTCCAACAAACGCCAGGCTGTAGTGTCCATCTCCAGGCGGGACCAGACTTTGTGGCATTCAAATTTCTGCAGGTTCTTTTGATAGACAGCAGAGTCAGAACCACCATTTTACCCTAATTATAACTCACTCCCAGGAGGCACGTTTCTCAAAGCATTTGGTCACTAAACACCCAAAGACCATCAAAGTTGTTAGGGAAAAAAAATGACTGGCGGGTATTTGTTATACAGGCAATTTCTCATGTTTGACGTCCTCAGCATGTTCCAATTTCTGCAGGCTCAGATCCATGCTGGGTAGTTTCTATTCACTTAACACAAACTTCAATTACCTGGGGATAGGGAGTCTCCATTGAGTCGCCTCCATCAGACTGGTCTGTGGAGCATGTCTGTGGACATTTTATTAATTGCTGATTGATGTGGGAGGGTCAACAGCAGTGGATAATGGTATCTCTGGAAAGATAGGCCCAGGGTACATAAAGGAGGTAGCTAAGCAATCCCGGGAAAGCAAACCAATACACAGTATTCGCCTGTGGTTTCTGCCTCCAGGTTCCTGTCTTGAGTTCCTCTCCCAACTTCCCTCAGTGACAGACTGCTACCTGGAAGTGTAAGATGAAATAAATCCTTTCCTCTCTAAACTGCTTTTGATCATAAGTGTTTCATCACAGCAACAGAAGTCAGACTAGGACAATATATGGGTCAAACTATATACACAAAACAAAACAAAAAAACCGAGATCAAACTTTTAGTAGTGATTATTTTTGTCGAGTTGGGAACAATTAGTTACAGGTCAGTTTTACTCATTAGTTAAATTTTGCAATGAATTAATCATAATCCCAGCACACAGCAGGCAGAGGCAGGTGAATCTGAGTTTGATGCCAGTCTGGTCTACAGGGAGAGGTCTAAGACACCCAGGACTACACAGAGAAACCATCTCCCCCCACCCCCACACGCCCTCAGGGCTGGAGAGATGATGGCTCAGTGGTTAAGAGTACTGACTGCTTTTCCAGAAGACTTGAGTTCAATTCCCAGCAACCACATGGTGTCTCACAACCATCTGTAATGGGATCTGATGCCCTCTTCTGGTGTGTCTGAAGAGAGTGACAGTGTACTTATATTACATACATAACAACATAACATACATCTTTTTTTTTTAGATCCTTGAGGAAAAAAATCTCAGTCTTAGCTGTGCTCTGTGCATGTGGCACCTCTCTGGGGAAGTCTCGTTCTTGTTCAGAGAATCATAGCATTTGGTTGGCACTTGCAAGCGTTCCTTTCTTTCCATGTAACCAGCAGAAAGGTGAACTCTGACAATGCTGTCATATCTCACTTGCCAGGCATTGGTGGAGATCAGGACATGTGACACAGTTTGGGCCAATAAAATGTGAGAAGGCATCCACTGGTAGGTTCAGGAGCTTTTGGAAATATTTCTTTACTCTCCAAAGAGACACACAAAAGGGGCTGTAGAGCTGGCTTAGTAGTGAAGAGAATTTAGCGCTCTTGGAAATGAGCCAGGCTTGCTTCCCAGCCCCCACATGGTGGCTCACAACCGTCTGCAACTATGGTTCCAGAAGATCATACCTTCTCTTCTGACATCTGAAGGTGCTAGGCAAGCACATGGTGGACATATATACATTCAGACAAAATACTCATACACATAAAATAAATAAATCTTTTTTTAAAGTTTCAAAAAGAGATGGTGGAAAAAGGGTTGGTTTCTTCCTCTCCAAGACATAAGGCCGATTACATGTGATGCCTGGCTATCATAGTGGCTGTCTTATAGATACCATTATGGATGTGTGGATGATATCCACACATTATGGATAGCGGAATAAAAATATGAGAGGGATCAGGCTCTACTTTAGTGGCACATTTTACACTTCCATACAGTAAAGTACACCAATCTTAAGAATATAGTTTGGTAGTTTTTTTCCTAACTGTCATTCCTAGAAAATGAATAATTCATTTCCTTTAGAAGACTGCCTCAGCCCCAGATATAGGGAAATAGAGGATGAAGGGAACCCAGAGGGAAGATGAAGCCCAGTGAATCCTTGACACCAAAGCCAGCCACT
This sequence comes from Rhabdomys pumilio, assembly GCA_030674055.1. NCBI lineage: Eukaryota > Metazoa > Chordata > Mammalia > Rodentia > Muridae > Rhabdomys > Rhabdomys pumilio. The sequence goes on along the minus strand of JANHMN010000002.1, from coordinate 192,887,780 downwards.
ATCAGTTTTGATGGGTCTGGAGATTTAAAATGAAGGACTTGTTATGACCTGTAGCTGTGGAAAGGTTGGCCTAACAGCTGCTGTGGCTGAAGGAGAACACAGCTGTTATGAGACCCATGGGCAGGAAATGGGGTGAATACTCCAACCTCTTTCTTCTCTGACCCTCTGATTTCTTCTTAATGTTCCACTTATTGAGACCAATCAGAAATCAGAGAGTAAAAAAAAAACCATGGAGCTGGTACATAGATCAGCATCGTGGGACAAAAATTCCAGGAGAAGCAAGAGATGGGGCTAGGAGACGAAAGATGTGATGGTCAATCACCCTCACCATCAACATCAGCTTTATGAGGGTGGACATTCAGCCTTTGCAAAGTTAGGTTGCACAATGTTTTATAAACCTGCCAAAACCCCAGCATTGCAGATAATACATCTGCCGGGCTTGGGGATGACCATAGCCAATTCTTTGTTGTGAACAGTTTCAATTTTAACTATACACAGACTAAATATATAAAATGAACAACTGTATTTCCAAGATGAGCATAGCAATGTTTCTGGTCTTATTTGCTTTTCTAGACATTGCTGTTCCCTGTCATAGGCTAAGTCTACTTCCCTTCCCCTATGGATTTGAATGACAAACGCCCCCTATAGTCTCAGGCATTTGAATACCTGGTTCCCAGGTGGTTGTGCTGCCTGGGAGGGTTGGGGGAGTGTGGTCTTGTTGGAGGGAGTATGTCACTGGGGTCAGGGTTTGAGGGTTCACAGACCTGTGCCATTTCCCATTTGCTTTCTGGTCTGTGCTTGCAGGTTCAATGTGTGAGCTTTCAGCTTGCTGCTCCAGCTTCCGTGTCTGCTGCCTGATGCCTCTGCTCTGTAACCATAACCTCAAATAAACTTCTCTATGTTTTCTATATGTTGCCCTTGTTGTGGTGTTTTATGTCAGTAATAGAAAAGTAACTAATACACACAAAAGGGCTTTGTGATTGCCTTGACAGACAGCAGTGGCACAAGTGAGGTTGTGTAAATTCCAAGGTCATGAAAGATAATATGGGGACTGACAGGGTAGCTTATGCCTGCTGTCCACTTAGGAATCTGAGGTAAGAGGATCATGAATTCAGGGACAGCCTGGGCTACATAGTGAGTTTCAGTTCAACTTGGGCTACATAATGAGACTCCGTCTCAAAGAACAGAAACAAAATGAAGCAAAAAAGTAACTTGGCATCCTGGAGTAATTTGTTTCTCTTGTCTCGGGAAGCCTGCCACCATCACCACCTTGCAAGGATCCCAGTCCACATGAAGAGCACATGTTATGGCTGACTGCCCCTCTGAGATCCTACAAGCTTATCTTCAACAATAGCCAGACAAGCTAAAGAATAGTCACCATCCAGAGGATTCACAGTAGCACTCCAGCCACCCAGTGGTGCCCTAGGTCACAGAGATAAGCTATTCCGATCAAGTCCTACCCAAATTAAGATGTGCAGACAAAAGACACAATGTTTCACGGAGGTTCTGTGTAACTTGTTTCAGGCATAAAGACTGCAAATGGGGCGATGCCAAGGGGGTTAAACTCACGCTCTGGAGCCCTGGGTTTGAGAGTGAGTTCTGCCACTTACTCCCCGTGTAATTGTTAACAAGCTGTTCCATTTCTAATCCTCAATTTCATGGGTAAAATGGGAACAATAACATTAAAACTGTCACTAAACAGAAGTGTCAGTGTGTAAAACATTTGGGCCGGTGTTCTGTGCATAGTAAATTATGACTGTTCATCACTGGTTCTCTAGAAGACCATCGGAAAAATATATTTCATTCAAGTAAAGCCTAATACATTGTTTTCTGCACTTGTGAGAACAACCTCTTGAGTTCTTACAGTGAAGAAATTAGGGAAGGATATTTACAAGGCTACACCAGACCATTTAAAGGCGGGTCACCCAAAGGATGGTGTGGTTAGGCAGAGATATGATTGCTTTGTTGATGGTCCCCCAAAAAGCAAGCTCCTTGAGGCAATCCTTCATGAGCAAGTGATTATTTATTGATAGGTAAGGCAGTTGGATGGCTTAGTCCCTTGCCCTCCTTCCCTTCCTTTCCATCCTCCTTTCTCCCTCCCTCTTTCCCTCCCCTCTCTTATACAGTCTAATTATGTAGCCCTGAATATTTATGTACTAAAGCCTGGTCCCCTACATAGTCTGCTCCCACCAAGATTACCTAAATCTATCTCCTTGATTCATTCGTATACAATAAACTCTGCCTCCTTGTAAGAGACCAGATCAACTCCATCTTGGGTTCAGGCTCCATCTTAGAGAACCTGACCTAGGGTTAAACTCAAGTTAACCAACAAGCCTACACCTAGCACTAGACTCCAGATCACTCCCTAACAAACTACCAGTCAGGAGGAAAACAGAAGTTAAGTTTATGGTTTGACTCCTAATTCCAGTCAATTATTTTAAAGGGCAACAAATTCTATAATAGACCCTCAATCCGGTATATGTCTGGCTGGAACCTCCCTTGCTTGTTTGCATGCCCCTAGAAATATTTGCTTGAAGCTGGGCTCAGGGCTTCACCGTTCTGTCCTGCTGCATCAGGGTCAGTTGTGGGCCCAAGCTGGAGCTTGAATAAAGACCCTAATCGATTGCATCTGAATCAGCTCCTTGGTGGTCTTTTGGAGTTCATGATCTATATAATAAGCCCACCTCCTTGTCTAGCTGTATGTAATAATGCTGACTCTCTCTTTAGCTCTGTATAATAGACATGCTGAACTTCCAGGGTGTTGCAGTTTCTCCAGAAGAAAGCCCAGACCACTCAATACCAGCTTCTGTGTGACCACTTGTCTATATTTTTTTTCATTCTCTTGCTACCTTGGTCAGGTCTGTGCCAGGAGCTGTGCTAGATATGACAGGCAGGAACCCAAGGCAGGAACAGAGTCAGAGAACATAGAGAAATGCAGCTTACTTGCTTGCTCCCCATGGTTTGCCCAGCCTGCTTTCCTATACCACCCAGAACCACCTTCCCAGGGTGGTACCACCCACAGAAGGCTGGACCCTTTCACATCAATCACCAATTAAGAAAATGCTTTCCGAGAACTGCCGACAAGTCAGTCAGTTTGATGGGGGAATCTTTTCAATTGAAGTTTTCTCTTCCCAGATGACTCTAGCTTGTGTTTAGTTGGCAAAAATAACTAGCAGAATTGGTTACTGAAAGGAGAGTGGACTTGAAGCCTGTAAGATGCCACTTCATGTAAACAATGGGTAGATGGTGGGTCTCTCCCATCTCTTCTTACCCAATCCTTACCTGTCACCTGAATTGGGGCTCAATTTAAGATGATCCTGATATGGTAGCAATCAGGAAGTTCCTGTTTCTGTTGTAAGGATGGGGATATTATGAGAGTGCTGAAGAACAGAGAGCCTACGGGGCTGTGGTGAACAACCAGCTGGTTTTCAGAAGGGCTCAAGCCCCCAGGAGAGTAGTGATTCCAAGCCAATGGGAGCACGTCTCCAGTTTCTGTAGCTGTGCTTTTCAGCAGCTGATGTAATTGGAATACCACTGAGGGCAGCACAAGAGGTAGCTCAGGAAGCTAGCCAGAATCCAAAAAGCAGCACAAAGGCCACCTCCTCAAATTGCTACAAGGACATTTTCCTCCTGTTGTTTAAGGGACAAAGGGAGGAAACATTTGAAAAAAAAAATCAAACAGCCTCTATAGAATTTTAAAGTTCTAAATTCTTCTTCTTCTTCTTCTTCTTCTTCTTCTTCTTCTTCTTCTTCTTCTTCTTCTTCTTCTTCTCCTCCTCCTTCTCCTCCTCTTCCTCCTCCTCC